>JANUYF010000002.1:303842546-305042546 GCA_026167975.1 Phrynosoma blainvillii
TTGTACCACCAAGAATGCAAAAAAGTACATTTACATCTGCAACGCTGATTAGGCAAACGCATCAAACCTTCTAAAATATGCCAGAGGTTCAGAGATTGATTAATTGAGTAAGCCACAATGTGGCATATAACCCTCATCTCCAGTACCACAGTTGCTACCATCTTTGTATAAAACCCATGGGGCAAGTTGTTCAAATCTATGCCTGTCTCATAGAAACAGATCTACTGTATTTTTGGCTGCTTAATTTGTATGTGGAAAGGAAACAGTCCAATAGGAAAGAAAGCTCCTTGGAAACAGAAAAACCCTCCCTGTCTGTGCCTTTCAAATCTTTTCATTTACTGCACTCTCATGTTTTAGGATTTCTGTCATTCAAACTGAATGACATTTTCCTTTTACAGTCTATGACTCACAGCTGCCTACAAACAATCTTTTAAAGCCTTCAAAAAAGTCTCCAGGGCTTTCACTTTATCTATCTCCATAAAGCATTTCTAAAATTAAAGTTACCATGCTCTTCTAATCAGTGGGAAAATGGAAGTGCATGAGCAGGCAAGGCTTCATGGACCATCATTTAGATTGCTGACTATAACCTCTCTTTCTCTAGTTTCCTACTTTTATTTGGTTTCTCAATTATGTGCAACATTCTGCTATTTTCCACTACAGAACCACAGACATTAGGCAGATATAAGGGTCTTTACAGACTGCTAGAAATAATGCAACCTGAGTCCACTTTAACTGCCCTGGCTCAGTGCTAGGGAATCATGGGAAATGCAGTTTATTGTGGCATCAGAACTCTTTGATAGAGAAGGCTCAATGTCTCAGAAAAAACTGCAATTCCTATTATTCCCTAGCACTGAGCCAGGGCAGTTAAGTGGACTCGTTGCATTATTTCTGACAGTCTATAAAGGCCCATAAGTCTCTTAAAAGAGAAATTAACTGTGCCTTTACATCCAAGTTATTCTGCAAAGTACCCTTGGATGAGTATAGACTTTTGCTCCTACCCAGAAAAAATCATATAATTTTAATCATATGAAGGGGTGGCCAGTAGCAGCAGCTTTACTTCTCATTTCGAAACACAGATTTAGAAATAGGCACAGGATAAAGCCATCATACCATCTTATCAGCCATATTTTTCTCTTTCCTGGAGGTGAAAGGTCTGTTCATCAGTTTTTAAACTCACCTTTCACAGATAGCTGGGCTTTCACTCTGTCGAGTTCATTCTGAAACACAGTATATATAGACCCAAATTAGTTTTTTTTTTAATATTGCTTTTGCAAATTCAGAAAATAATATTCCAGAAAAGAAATTAACCCTTCTAAAATTAAGTTGCAGCGTAACACACAAGGTTTTATCCCAGTTTTAAGAAGGGGCATCATTTGAGTGCTGTACTAGGACTCTGCAACACCTGGGTTCAAATCTCTGCTCAGCCATGAAAACCCACTGGGTGACATTTGGCAAGTCACACACTCTCTCAGCCTCAGAGAGATGGCACACCTCCTATCAACAAATCTTTCTAAGAAAACTCCTGTATAGGTTTGCTGCTTTAGAGTCACTATCAGTCAGAATCAACTTGAAGGACAAATTATAACGTGATCTTATGCTATTCCACTCAAACACTTTTTGTGCCCAGTTGACCAAATAAATCAACTGAAAGCAATTGCTGTTGATAAAAATGCTACTTTGTGTGACACAAACACATCTAATTACACTAGAACTATAGGAATGCCTCAAAACTGACAACACAAAGGGCTAATGAGATTACAGGATAAAAATCTGTCTCATTTTACCCCTATAAGGCTGCTTCCCACACTGTCATTTTGTGTTTGTTGAATAAGTTTAGAAGTCTCACAGGAAAAACTGTGTGGAATATTTTCCACACTGTTTTAATTTGACAAGGCAATAAGGCAGAGATCCTGCCAGACAGAATTTGATTACCAAGTATTTTTAATTAATATTGTAACCAAAAGTGTGGCATAACTAGTGTTTGAATAAAGTCCAACCAGCAATTTGCAAATATATCTGGATAGAGATATAGGAGTCAAATCCAAGAACTGTTAAATGTTCATTCAAATTAGCTTGGATGTTAATCTTGACATTGAACAGCAGCTGGATGAAAGGGCAGCAATGAACTGATTGGCATCAATCTGGCAGGAAAGATGCCAAGTCAATACCACTGGGATCTTTTAACAGCTGGCAATACTTAGTACTAAAAAAAGGAAATAAACAGCATTCCATCTGAATTTACAATATTCAACAACTACTTCCTTCCTGTATTTCTGTTTAAAAACAAACACAAACCTGATATGTCTTTGCGAAAACCCACAAAGGACTGTGAGAGCCATGGAAAGAATCAAGGATGAATGACGCCAGCAGAGGCCAGTAGACAATAAGTTGGCCATTAGCTGAAAAGTAGCATGACACCCCAAAATCTTAACTTTCCTACACCGAAAATGTCTATGCATAGATATCACAACAGAAAAAAAGCCTATCATTCTGAGAGAAACCAAGAATAGTAGGAAGATTTATGGCAAATCTGATATTTACCACTGTCTCCCTTTTATTCATGGCTTATTGTCTATTTCAATAGTGTACATTTTTCTGTTTTTGTAAACTGTCTTGATGGATACCTGAATTCTAAGTTAGTTGTAGGTTGAGGCTCTGGTGTAATTATCTTAAATAAATGAAATGTATAAATAACAGTTCAAGAAACAATAAACCAAAATTACTGATGGGCAATAAAGAATATGCATCAAAACACAACAAGCAGTGAAAATATGACCATGTAGATACACTTGTATGTTGTAAGAGCTGCTGTCAGTCATAATTAACTATTATTGACATTCTGAGGAAAACATGCTTCTGTGTGCAGTGAGGCTTTTCAGATATGCAGCAATATAAAAAATATGCATAGTATGCCTTTCATTTAAGGGAAGCAGACATGAACTTGATTGGACATTCAACAATGCAACTTATATTACATCATAACATTTGACAAGGCAGGCAAGGACAGAGAGTTTATGTTTGCCTCTATTATGTGTACCTGTGTCAAAGCATTGCAATTCTTGTAGTGTGTATGTGTGCATACGCACACGCACAGAGAAAATACCATATCTGTATTTCAAAAATTGTATGCTATCATTTTTTTTTTAAAAAAAAATCTATTGCTAATGGTGAGATTTTTTCCCCCTACTGTAAATGCCATTTTAGGTACATTTAGGGACCCATTATGGAATAGCGGTTAAAGTGTTGGACTAGGACTCTGGGAGACCTGGATTCAAATCACCACCTGCCCACAGAAACCAAGTGGGCGACCTTGTCAAGTCATACTCCTTTCAGCCTCAGAGGACTTTGAGCAAATTTTGACAAGAAAACACGATAAGTTTGTCTTAAGTCAGAAATGACTAGAACACACACATAAAAATTTTGACATTTTACATTTTTAATATGTGAGCCACTTTATTATTCTAAAGAGTGGAATAGAAAAAACCATATAAATAAGTAAAATGGGAAGACTGGAATGTTTGATTCTAGAATAAAACATGGAAGGACAGCCAAGTAAACCTGGATCCAGAAACTGCAGCAACAGAAGTAGCATGGTTCAGTTTGGGTTCATCAAACCTAACAGGAACACAAAGTCACTGTTGTGTACCTTCAAGTCATTTCCGACTAATGATGACCCTAAAATGAACCTATTATTGGAATTCCTGAGTATATGCTAATTACTAGGAAAACTGGTGCCAATGCAAGACTTGTAATGAGGAAAGGAAGGAGAGTAACATCCAGTGTTGCACTGGAAGGAGGGAGTGTCGAGAAGCTACTTTTCCAAAGAAGCTAATTTGGCCCAGAGTGCCCTGAAACTGTTACACAACAAGGTGGATCTCCCCCCTCCCCGAATAGGCACAATAGACACTGTTGTATGTTGCAGGGAAACTAAGGAGGATCCTCAAGATGGGTGGAAGGACATCGGGGGAGCCACACTGGTGACCTTCCAGAATTATGCAGGGCTGGACAGAAGAGACTATGTTCCAGGAAACCAGCAACCCACAACCAATTTAGAATAAGGATCATTTTGCATTTATGGAAAATGAGCACTGTATATACTTGACTAAAATTTGACTTCATGTATAAGTTAAGGACAGACTTTGAGGCCAAAATTATGGATTTTGATATGAACCATGGATAAGTGAAGAGTAAAACATAGGGGCATATAACAAAGAATCTAAAGGATAAAGCAAAGGAAAACAATGCCAAAGAACTAACAAAATTCCAGCAGGCATAACTGTGCTCATACTGCAGGCTGGCTGGATGGATGAGAGAACACAGGGGTATCAGTACTTCCAGGACAGATTACACCAGGGGTAGGCAACCTTTTTGAGCTGGGGGCTGGGTTGCTGTTCCTCAGACAATTGGGGGGCCCGAAGCACTAAAAAAATAATAATAAATAAAATAAAAATATTTTTTTTAAAAATTAAAAATATGTATGCACACTCTCTCAGCCTCAGAAAAGCCATGGCAAAAACCCTGTGGAGATTTTGCCAAGAAAACGCCAAGAACAAGTAATAACAACAATAATCAATATCATCATGGCGGGGGGGGCGGCGGCGGCGGGGGTGCCAGGACCAGCCTGGGGCCAGTCCAAAGGCCTTGGGGGGGGGGCGCATCCGACCCCCAGGCCTTAGGTTGCCTACCCCTGGATTACACTCTTGCCTTTCTCAAGGGGATTTTTCCTTATTTTTAATATAAGAGTTAAAAGTACAGTACAGTTATCCCTCCCTATTTGTGGACTTTGAGTCCGTGGTTTCACTCATCGCAGGAGGGACAAGCGGGGAGGGATAAAATTGCGGCGTACGCCTGCACACGGCCCCGCATGCATGCCATGGGTGCACGGGCCATTATTTTCAATGGGTCTCAAATATTTGCAGGCCACCATTTTTGTGGTGGTGGTCTGGAATGGATCCCCCATGAATTGGGAGGGGTCATTGTACTTACATTGGCCCATGGATAAGTCAATTCAGGTTTTTGGGTCAATTTTTTTACTACAATTTCTAGACTTATACAGGAATATGTATAGAAATAAAAAAGGGATGTTCTTATGTATACTAACGCTTAAGAAGTGATTTTTAACAAGCAGCAAGTATGAATGAAGATATTCAGGGTCTCCTTAATCCACACTGATTTGTAGATATCACACTGTAAGATTAATATAGCACTGTATGCAAATACAGTCGTCCCTCCATTTTCGTGGCTTTGGCATTTGCGAATTTGATTATTTGCGAGTTTGCCAGGGAGGGAAGGTGGGCAGGGCCTGAGCCTGCTTCTCTTCCCTCTCCCAAGCCTCAGCTGGCTTCACTGGGCTTTCAGAAGCCTGGGAAGGAAGATGGGCGGGCCTTGTTACTCACGATTTTTCCTTATTCCCAAGGGTCCTCCGCCCCTAACCCTTGTGAATATGGAGGAACAACTGTAGCTGTTACTAGCTATTATCATATAAGAATGCTATTGTTGTAACATGCTGCAGAAGGAAGCATGCAACATTTCCTCATGCCATCTGTCCTAAAAGACCTATTTTTCAACATCCAACAGTTTGAGGTGATGCCTGACAGCCCACACCTCCTTTGTTTAATGTCAGTTAATGAATTCTGTGGCTGTTAGGTATGTTAGCACATGCCATTCTCTTGTAAGAAGTGCTTCAGTATTCATTTTGCCAATTGCACCACGAAATTCAAGAATATGTTCCTTCTGCAAAAGGCACACATTTAACTCTCAAGTGCTCTTATTAGTAATAGCTTTCCTTTGTGAATGGCTCATCTTATTGGAACAGCATACTCAAATAAATCCTTACAAGTGTAAAAGCAGATTTTACGTGCTTCAAGCTATTTTTGAAACTGCACAACTACCTTGATTATTCAGCACATGTGCAGATGCTTTTTGTCTCTTCTGTGTGAGTATTAAAGCCTTATTTCTCTTGAAACTGACCTGCATCGCAGGGAATTAGGCATATATGCACTCAAACACTTGTTGCCATGGCAGTGCTAATTATGATGACCACTGGACATACTAACTTTAAACATAAGAGGGTAGACATGTCCTATTATACTGAGGTCACCTAATATGTTGAATGACTGTATACCGATGCAGTGGGGGTCCTTGGTATCTGCGGGGGCTTGGTTCCAGGACCCTCTGTGGATACCAAAATCCAGAAGTTCAAATTCCATGAAATGCAATGGGTAAAAAAATGGTGTGCCTTATATAAAAAAGCCAAAACAAAGTTTGCTTTTCAGAATTTATATATTTTTGAATATTTTCAAGCCATGGATGCTTGCATCCGTGGATAAAAAAATTCATGGATATAATAGCCTTTGTTGTGGCTACCTTATTAACATAGTAGTATCAAATCCAAAATTAATATAAACAATACAGAGTACCTGTACTCTCTAATTCACAAAATCCAGTTCAGCAATTTAAATTTATCTTTTTCCATTTTGGAGTAAGAGGACTCACAGTAGAAGCTGGTTGATTATACTGAGTAAAAGGAAAAATGCAACTATGTTTCAAGAAATGTCAAATGCAGAGTGGACAGCATTCCTTTAGCAGCTTCCTTTGGAAAGTCTGCAAAGTAACCTTTTCCTTCATATCTAGAGACAACCTGAATAGCACATATTCCTCTCGACCTCTACATTTTCATGCACCTAAGGTTACCTACATCAGCACAGTATTTTGAGGATATAAGGTTCACAGAGAAAAGCAATTGAAAATGAAATGGTCATGGTTCTTTGCAAGGAGTTCAAGACTGGCAAAGAGATGGAGAGAATGGAAATAATTCATTCAATTTCAGCCTACTCTAAAATGAAAGCATTTTCAGAACAAAAGATACTGAGCAGGGTTAGAAAGAAGCAGGCAAGTCAGTGCCAAAACTGTTGCACCTATGTTTTCACATGAACTAACAGTGTGAGGTATTTACTGGGAAGAGTGTTTTATTAAGACAGACAACAATTGCAACATGCTGCACTGCAGTCGAATTTGCATACCTGTAGACATTCAGGATCCAATGCTGACTGCTCCTCCAGAGCAACATCAAAGAACAGTTTGTTGATTATGTGCCTTTTGCCCACCTGCACACAAGACAGGAAAAGTGAAAGGTATGGCTATCAGATACCTACTAAAACAGTATGCTTCACATTAATGTAACAGCGCAAATATTGTTCTATTGGAAGACGAAAGATTAAAAATAAGGGTTTCAAATCAAGATGACTGCTTGCACTTATTAGGCAGACAAATTATATAATGAAGATGATAACAGTAATTTTAGGGACCAAGTATAGCAGAGGGCACTGTATCCCATCTAGTGCATTGCAGTGACACAGGAAAGTATATGATACAGTTCACATGGCTACTGCCACTATGTAGTTCCTCAACTCATCATTCCAGGTACAGACTTCCTAATTTGCAGCCATCGTTCCAGCAGAAAATTCTGGAATTTTGACAAAGCAATCCGAGTACCTTGGCATAGAGAGCAGTTTGTTCTTTGGCAGCTTCAGCTCAGCAGCTGAGGCTGAGCTCATGCTGTGCCAAATCCAAGTATGCGCTGCTTGCTTTATGGGGCGGGGGGATCACTGAAATTAAATTTGATAGCATTCCCTACCTCCCCCACAGAGCTACAGCTTTGTGTTTTAAGTGTTCTATACAGTCAGGACACCAGCTAATTACATAGTTACTGCTACATAAAGTGTTATTTTGCAACAATGCCATGGTAACCCAGAGATGCAAGAGGCAGTGAAGAACACAGGGAATCAACAAGCCAGAGAACAAAGACATGGCAAGGAGAGAAAGTAGTAGAAACTAAAATAAATTGCCAGCATACAGCTTGGGACCAGCAAAATGATATTTCCTTGAAGCTTTATGTGGCAACTAAAACTGTGGAAGCCAATATTAATGGTTTCGGTGTTAATTGCTACTACATTAACAGGGCACACCACACTAAGGCCACCATTCCAAGAGCACATTGAGGAGGGCTTAATTCCCATGATGCAGTGGGCACTGCTGTTCTAGAACCTCAAGTCCAGAGATGACTGGAGTTTACTGGAAAGATTGTGGCTTACACTTAGTGATGTCAGTAACTGCAGTACTCTTTTTTAAAATAACCTCTGAAAAACTTTAAAGAAAGTAGTCTGACTCAAGCCTCACTGAAATGAATGAGATACAAAACTAGCCACAACTAACAAGCCCTATACATTTTAGCAGGACTTCAGCAAGGCTAGCTTTCTTTGGATTTGAGCCTCTGCACCTAGGCAGTAGCGTCACTTGGGGGGATGCAGACCACAACAGGTGACATCCTAGGGAAAAAGAGGAGGAGGAAGAGGGGTGGGTGGGGGCGGGTGTGTGTGAGAGAGAAGGTGTGGATCGGGGGGCAGGAAAAGTGGGGCTGGTGGGATCTCTGTTAGGGGAGGTCTGGCTGTGCCCTCCACCTTCTGAGCATCTTCTAGGTAGAGGTATCTTGTCCTCTTTCCAGAGATCCTGCTGGGCTGGTCCCATGCCTGACCCCCTGACCCAGAGGGAGCCTAGCTGCTGCAAGGAAGGCATCCAGCTCACCCCAAATGACCTCCAGAGTGGGCACCCTTGGCACCTGCACATGCCACATGCACTGTCCTGTCCCTGCGCATGCTCCACCTCCCATGTGCTCCTTCTCCTGTGCACTGTTCTCTCTGGCACATGGGGGGGGGGCACATGGAGTGAGAGAGACAGTGTGCTGTCCCAGAAGCACCACCCATTGGAAGACCCCAGAAGTTCCCCCCTACACCAGGTAATACTCGGTGTGGAAATGCTGCTGCACCCAGGCAAGCAAAATACTTTACAAAGAATGCTGAACTGAGTCAATTGAGAGCTAATTTCGCATAACTAGAGCTGGACCAAATTAAATAACAGTGAAATTTCCTAATAAGCAAACATCCCTCAGTACATACTATTCTTTAGCACAAGAGGAGCAATGGGAAAGTTCAACATTATGGTAGAGAGATACACTGGCAGTAATATAAGTCACAGCTTAATGGTAGAGTGGAGCCAGGTTCTATCTGAATTTAATCATTTATTATTTCAGTGCCAGGTTCAGTACCCAACATCACCCTGTAGGGCAGGAAATTCCAGTCTGATACTGAACAGTCACTCTTAGTCAGTGTTGATAAGATGGATAAATGGATCAGTGGTTTGAGAATCCTGAAGTTCATGCTTGAAGGATATGAGAGTGGTGGGCTCTCCCTCCAAAGTGAGCTCCCTCCAAGGTGGGAGGGAGTCACTCACCCAGTCATTTCTTCCCACCATCCAAGATGGAGTGAGCCTATTGCAACTCCTTGCTCTAAACATATTACTTTCCTGCAAACTTCAATTATATGCATATCTGTTTCTTTAACACTAATTCATGAGCTAAAAGCTTTACAATTATTTCATTAATCATGCTTGCAGCAATTCTATCATGAAGATTTCATATTGCTCTTTAAAGATTTGCTTTACCAAAGGCAGAACATGAATTGAAGGGTGAAGAGAGATTTATACCCACAACCAGAACTGATTTGAGCATGTTTAGCTTCTTGGGTTATACAACACTGCAGCTATAGTGCAGTATTGCCATAAGCAGAGATACTTTGTAAGCTAAAAAGCAACTGAAGTGACTAATTATTTGAGGTAACACAAACTTACTTGGATTCTGCATTGTGGACAAGTCCGACTTGGTGCAGTGTCAAACCACTGAACAAGACTAGGAGGAAAACAGATAAAAGTGAATGACAAATAAAATCAGAAATTGATTTATCTTCTTAACATGCTACACAGGTAACATCAAGGAGAAAAGGCAACAAATTTCAGTATAAAATATGCTGTCGTGTTCTTAGAGAAAGTTATAGCTTTACTCAACCTTTTACTGTATAATATATAGGGCTGCAACCCAATACACACCTATTTCCATTTAAGTCTGAATTGGTTCAATGTAAATATGAACCATAAGTTACTTTATACCATATTTCAACTACCATTCAAGACAGAAGGAAGTTCGATGTAAATATGCACCATAAGTTACTTTATTCCATATTTTGACTACCATATAAAACAGAAGGAAGTTATTGCTGAAACTCTTCGTTCTGAATATTTTTAGCATTATTGCTGGTGCCAAGATTGCTATGGGGGCAGCATTAGCTTGCTAGACTATGATGGGTGCAAGACACACAGCCTTGCTTTTTAAACCACTTTTAAATCAACATTTTGATATGAGATATGGTAGATTAATAGAATATAGACATGTCTTTAGAATGAACAGCTTGTACTGTTTTTAACTCTAATCTTCTAGTAAACAACTATATGCTTCCCGCGCACAACAAATGTTTCAGTTGGTACTAGAATGGTTTCAGTATCACTTTGACACTAGTTCCTCAAAGGATCTCAAACCTCTTGCAGCAGAAAGGTATTGCAGGCTTATGGCATCAGAAGAGATAAATATTACAGTACAAAAAAGTTATAGGTAATTTCTATGTCCAAGGTCTAACACTGAGAGCATTCTAGTAATAGTCACTGAAGTACAGGCATGATAACTTGCAAACCCTTAGTTTCCCTTCCAAACGTTCAAGACCTTCAGCCACTCAAAATACATGTTTTAATGTCTTTGGCCATCAGTATCCACCATTCAACAAAAGAGCAAGATTTGTAAAAGCACAAAATAAATGAGCTGAGCAACTGAAATTATATGTGGACTTGCCATCTGCCAATTTAAGCATTGTCCCCAACGGCAGCGCATGCACGCAGCTGCACAGTCATTAGGGACAGCCTTTGTTGTCCCCAATGGCGGCATGCATGTGGCCATGCCATCATTAGGGACAACAGGACTTCAGGTAAGCCCCTGTTGTTTAGAAGTCCCATTGTCCTTAATGGTGGCATGGACACACTGCCATTGGGGATAACAGGACTTGAGGTCCTGTGAATTTTGGTAGGTGTGTGTGTAGGGGTCCAGAATGGATCCCCCACAGTTACCGAGGTCCCATTGTGTTTTACAAATAAGATAAAGCACAGCCTGGAAAAAAGAGAACAGGATCAAGACATTTGTTCTTAAAGAATCTTTCTCCACTAATTTCACTATTCATTTTTACTCACCATAAATAGTGGAAGGTATGTCCACAGTGAATAGCTGCAATATCCCTGTCATTATCGAAGAAGTCAGAGCAGATAGTACAATGGGCACGAATAGGCATCCTTTAAAACTGCAACATTAAGAGGAAAGTGCCAGGGTTCAAGAATAGAGCCCCTCTCTGAAAAGGAAACAGCCACAGCAGCTTTAAAGGTCCCACACAACAGAAGGGTCACCTTAAAGATATATCTCTATGGTGCATTCTTCACATATTCTTAATTTGATGAACCAAATTAGCACATTGATCTTTCAGATATATAATAACGTGAATTCTCAGTATTCTGCATTTCAGTCCAGGCAACTGAAGATTCAGTACAGTTGACACAGTGGCCATAAAGGGGGAAAATGCAACAATGTTCCATAACATGGTACTTTTTCTTCACCCAAAAGGGAGTTTGGAGAGAACTGTTTCCTGAACTTTTGATTTTTGCTTTAAAGGAGGAGTGAGCAACTTCTGACCCTTAGCCTGATCTAATGCAGTTGATGTTTGCTGTTTGCCTTCAAGTCATTTTCAACTTATGGCAATCATAAGATGAACCTATTGCAGAGTTTTCTGGGGATTAGAGTGTTTGACTCTTCTGAGGTCACCCAGTGAGTTTTCATGGCACAGCAGGGAATCTAGTCCAATGCTCACACCATGCTGACTCTAAACTAATGCAGATCTAATCTGAATATCACAAGCCCTCTGCAACAGTAGTGTCACTAGGGGAGTGCAGGGGGTTCAGACCGCACCAGGTGACACCCTAAGGGAGGGTGACACCACTACCCCTCAAACATCTGTATTTTGGCAGAAACAGGCTGTGGCATTTGTCTGTATCTCTTTAAAATGCTGAAGATATGGTGTGAGTTGAGTGAGGGTCAATGGGAGGAGAAAAGAGAGGCCTCAGTTTTTTTTTAATGTAAATTTAAAATTTCAAAATTTAATTTTTATTTAATAAAAATTAATTTAAAAAAAATCTTTAAAAACATCACATTTTACCAAATTTTCACTTGAATCAAATGAAACTATGTATATGTAAACACATTTATTATGTGCATATGATACTGTAATTTAAAAATAATTTTAATTTTGCCAGTTGTTTATGTTATAACTATTACCATTAGATTCAGTGATATATGGGAATATTATGATTTATGAGTAAATTAGTACAAATTTTTTTACTAAGGAATCTGTATGGGAGGAGGACAGTAGAGGTGGTGACACCATGAGTTACCGTACCAGGTGACACCAACCCTAGTTTGCTCTGCAAACAATCAGTTTAGCAACAATGACTGGGCCTTTGCCCAAAATCCTAATAAGTGAAGAAGACGTAAGGGAATAGAGAGAAAAGGGTAGCAGAAAGGGAAAGTGTGGCCTTGCCAGTTCTTGTCAAGCACTGGCTTCAGCCATACCAATGCTTAATATACAGCCCTGATGGCTCTCTATGAACTCACTGCCCATTTCACAAGCCAACTTTCAGCGTAATCTGAGGATGATGCACCCAGATGCAGCTCAACAATAACATAGCAGAGCATGGAAGCAAAAAAATCCAGATACAGGTATTGGCAATGCACTAAGCACTTTCCACACTGAAAAATAACTCACAGACACAGTTGATTTCTTTGAAGCCCTTGGAGGTTCTTTATCCTGAGTTGCAATATAATACAAATATTTACAATATCTCCTCTCCGACTTCCATCAACTTCTCCATCTGTTGTAATCAACAATCCAACCAATATCACAATGGACCAACTAATTCCAATTTACTTCAGTCCAACAGTCCAACCCACATGTGACCTGTCTCCTGGTCCACTTATATACTGTGTTGGTTGTGAATCATAATCTGGTGCCGTGCAGCACGATGCAACCTCTACAATAAATTTGTCATGCCATGTGCTCTGACTCAGCATTCTATGGCAGTCCCACAGGATATGATGCAACTTATCAATCAATTTTTTTCACACCTATTTAAAGGAATATTTCTCTGACAAGCGCCAGACTTGAAATAATGGCTGCCTATCCTTGCTGTAAATCCATGCATATTGCACAAACATACCCTTGTTTGGTGCACTTTCATTGGCATAGCCAGTCAATCAACTGCAATACGCAATATGTGATATACAATTGTGGTTGGGATGTTTGGAGCAAATACCACTATCCAGCAAAACATTCACAATACACAAAAAATTAAAAAAGAGGCTTGTGTCCTTGAGTGGTAAGTCTTCATTTTTTTTTTAAATTAGACTCTCATTGCACAATTTAGATTTGCATTTTATTCAGTAAATTAAAATCTTTTAAAGATTCAATTTATTCACTGGCAGTTCAAAAATTAGAAAATAGACTTCATCTTAAAATGTGATATTACCTTTGTAGGGGGTGAGAACATTCATCATTCTCTTAGGGGTTTGGGACATAGGAAAGTTTGGGAACCACTGGCCTACAGCAACTGGTATTTGTTGAGCAGTTTCACAGACAAGTACTAACCAGGGCTGATGCTACTTAGCTTCAAGATCAGAGGGGATCAGACACCTTTAGGGTGTTTCCACTACAAGTGGAAAGTCATCATGGCCTAGTGGTTTGAGTGTTGGACTACAACGATGGAGACCAAGGTCGGAATCCCCGCTTGGCCATGAAACCCTTAGGCAAGTCACACACTCTCAGTCCCAGAAAACTCCATGATAGCATCACCTTAGGGTTGGCATAAGTCAGAAAGGTCTTGAACGCACATAATAACAAACTAAACAGAAGGGTGTTCTTACTAAAGGGGTGGGCTAAAGGTAAAGGTATTCCCCGTTGACAAGGTTGTCTAGTCATGTCCAATTGTAGGCGGCGGTGCTCATCTCCGTTACTAAGCCAAAGAGGCAGCATTGTCCGAAGACTACTCTGATGGTCATGCGGCCAGCATGACTACACAGAATGCTGTTACCTTCCTATCGAAGTGGTACCTATTTATCTATTTGCACTTTTACATGCTTTTGAACTGCTGGGTTGGGAGAAGGGGTGGGCTACCAGAACCAAAAATCCAGAACACTCTGAGGAAGTAGGCTCAAGTCTACAAAGCTCCCAGCTTCTCTATTTCACAGGGTGACCAGGTGTGCTAATCACAAAAGAGGACAAGGCACGGCAACATATAGGACATTCAAGAAAAATGTAGGGACATGACCAACTAAAAGCTACAAACACTCTTATAAATATAAATCCATGCTTCTTAGACCTGCTCCAAATGGAGGGCATTTTGGAATTCCTTCTGGACAAAAGGCTGAAATGGAGAACATGTCCTGGAAAAGAAAAATGGAAGCCATAACCAAATAAAAGCTAAAAACACTAATATAAATGTAAATTCATGCTTCTCAGTCATGCTCCAAATGGAGGACATTTTCGAATTTTTCCTGGACAAAAGGTTGAAAAGTAGGGTGTGTTCTGGAAATGGAGGATACCTGATCACTGATTCCTCCTGGACAGAAGAATGAAATGTGGGACACTTCCTGGAAAGGGAGCACCTCTGGTCACTCTGGACTCTCAGTTTGGCTCAAAGTTGCCACAAGGGTCCAAAACGCACTGCAGAAATAATTCAGTTTGAGACCGCTTTAACTGTCCTGGCTCAGTGGTAGGGAATTCTGGGAAGTGTAGTTTTGTGAGACATTTAGCCTTCTCTGTCAGAGAGAGCTCTGGTGCCACAATAAACTACAGTTCCTAGGATTCCCTAGCACTGAATGCCTTTGTAGACTGCTAGAAATAGTGCAAATTGAGGCCACTCTAACTGCCCTGACTCAGTGCTAGGGAATCATGGGAACTATAGTTTATTGTGGCACCAGAGCTCTCTGACAGAGAAGGCTCAATGTCTCAGAAAATATACAATTCCCATGATTCCCTAGCACTGAGTCAGAACAGTTAAAGTGGACTCAATTTGCACTATTTCTAGCAGTCTGCAAAGGCCCTGAGTCAGGGCAGTTAAAGCGGTCTCAAACTGAATTATTTCTGCAGTGCATCTTGGACCAAGATCCCTTTGCATTGAGAACAGCCTCTGGGAGGAAGGGGCCAAAGGGAGGGAGACGGAGACGGGGCCAGAGACGGAGAGGAGGAGGAGGAGGAGGAGGAGGAGGAGGAGGGGACAAGGCAACTCCTCCCGGCGCCTCTCGCAGAACCAGCCACCCCGACACTCGCCCTCTGCAGCGCCTACCCGCCCGCCCGCTTCCCTTCCATTCCCCTCGGTCCCCATCCAGAAAAGCGCCTCCGTCCCCACAGGAGAGCACTATTAACCTGAGGGTCCGTCCACAGAGCCGGGCTCGCTAGACTACCGGTTTCAAATTTGGTTCCTTTCTTAGTCACTTCCGGAAGGGAACGGAAATGACGTTCTGATGAAAGGCGCGAGGAGTCGAAAAGCCGCAAGGAAAAGGGGACGGTTTCTTTTTATTGGCGGAGGAGGCGGGGGCTTCCATCCAACGAAGGGGCGGGGCCAGAGAGTGAGTGAGCCAGCGCGCGCCTCCCTGGGAGGGGCGTGGCTGAAAGTGCTGGGGGAGGGGGAGCGGGAGGAGGCTCACGCGCCTACGCTGGGCCCGCCTCTTTTCTGTTGGCTCCGCCCCAACTGTCATTTTATTTGTTTGTTTGTGTCAAAGATTTATATCCCGCCTTTCTACCACAATGGGATTTAAGGCGGGTTACAATAATTTAAACAACACCAACAAAAGTACAAATGTTAAAAAAGATTAAACGTTATTAATATTAAAATAATTCTTAGACAGGCCCCCCCCTTGTGTAACAGTTAAGTTCTATGTTTACTATTACTCCTTTTTTAAAAAAGGAAATGGCTGCTTATTCAGGGTGACCGGGTGTCTTTAAGTGCAAAGGAGGACAGAGCCCCACAAAATGTAGGACCTTCAAGAAAAAATATATGACACGGCCAAATAAAAGCTCAAAACATTCATATAAATACACATTCATGTTTCTTAGTCATGCTCAAAATGGAGGACATTTTGGAATTCCTCTTGCACAGAAGGTTGAAATGGAGGACACCTCCTTGGAAAGGACCTCTGGTCACTATAGGCTTAGGAAACAATTCCTGATTAGGTGTATTGATACTGCCCCCACCCAACTGGGGAATGGTAGATTTGTGTATGAGCAAATGTTATTGTGTGCCTTCAAGTTGTTTCTGACTTATGGAGACCCCAAGAGCGTTGGACTAGGACGCTGCGAGACCAGGGTTCAAATCTTGGCTCAGCCATGTAAACCCACTGAGTGACCTTGGGCAAGTCACACTCTCTCAGCCCCAGAGGATGGCAATGGCAACCCCCTTCTGAAGAAACTTCCAAGAAAACCCTATGAACCCTTATGGCGAGCTTTAAGGTCAGCATAAGTCAGCAACAACTTGAAGGCACACAACAACAACAACAACAACAACAACAACAAGGATAATAGCATATACTTCTCATCCAATTGAACAAAAATCACTATATCTGAAAGAACCTGTTCTTTTAAGATCACACACCTTTAATCTCACCCACAGGGGATGGCAATGGCAACACTACCACCCCTGAAGAAACTTGCCAAGAAAACCCCATGATAGGGTTGCCATAAGTCGGAAACGACTTGAAGGTGCACAACAACAAACAACAACAAGGCAAGCGTATTTAGGGGTTTTCTTGACAAGATTTATTCAGAAAAGGTGCCTTCCTCTGGGGCTGAGAGAGTGTGACTTGCCTTGCCCAAGGCTGAATAAATACTGACCCTTAGCTGGAAATGGGCATTTTGCTTTGTTTTTGTTTTTTGTGTAGATGTGGAAAGAAGAACCAGTGCTACTAAAATGGGACATTTATCCCCCCCCCCCCCCCCCCCGAGGCCCACTACTTCAAGTGGAGAAATTTTGCTGCCAGAATAATAAACTACAGTCCAAAATACACTGCAGGAATAATATAGTATGCTTTAATAATAATCTAGCAGCTTTAGCTGCCCTGGCTCAATGCTAGGGCATTCTGGGAACTGTACTTTTGTGAGACATTTAGCCTTCTCTGTCAGAGAGCTCTGGTGCCACAATAAACTATTATTTCTGAGGATTCAATCACGGCGATGGCAGGGTAGGGAGTGATCTAAAGATCTCCGGCATTTTCTTATGTTCTAATGAGGTTTTATCTCATATTTCTGTTTTAAACTATAATTCCCAGGATTCCCTAGCATTGAGCCAGGGCAGTTAAGGTGGTCTTAAACTGGATTATTTCCACAGTGTGTTTTGGATCTGTGTCACACACATCCCACTCCTGTCTCAAGTCAAGGTGCTTATTAGTACTAAAAGACAGTAATGTTGTTTTGTTGCCTGTGACAGAAAAGCACAGCAAGGTTTTCCCCCTCCCTCTGAGATAAAAATGCCATAATGATTATTTACATAACTATCAATTTGCTGCCCTTTCATGACAGCCAGAATTTGAACTACTTAAGAGTAGAGTAGGAGTGAAGTAGTAGTTTGAGCTTTGGACAGTGTGGCTGCATCCACACTGCAGAAACAATCCAGTTTGACACCACTTTGAACTGCTATGGCTCCAACCTGTGAAATTGTGGGGACTGTAGTTTTGAGAGTCATTTAGCCTTCTCTGTCAGAGAGCTCTGGTGCCACAACAAACTACCATTCCAGAATTCCATAGTATGGAGCCAGGGCAGTTAAAGTGGTGTCAAACTGCATTAATTCTGCAGTGTGGATTGTTAGCATATGTGATTTTTCATAAAATTTTGGACACATGTGGAGTTCCCTCTATGACCCCACTGACCTCTGAGGGATGTCAGCCATAATCCCCTAGATGGCAGGTCATGTAGGCACTGAGAGATCTGCCCAGAACAGCTGGAAAATTCCCTACCAGACAGGTTTGAGAGTTGCCAAAAGGGAAAAACCATTATACTGGAAAAGACACATAATAGTGCTTATTTGTCGTGAGTCTCACACTTAATGGGGCAGTGATCAGATTTGACTGCACCCTTTTTTCTAGCCTCTCTTCCTTGAAAGTCTCGAAACCAAATGCATTGTTTAGACCAGGGGCAGGCAACCTTTCCCCTTTAAGGGCCGAGGGACTTCAGCTCCCAGAAGCCTCAGCCATGTTGGCCAATAGTCCCATGTTGGCCAATAGCTCCTGGGATTCTGGGAGCTGAAGTCCCTCGGCCCTTAAAGGGGAAAGGTTGCCTACCCCTGGTTTAGACTATGCTCACATCTAGGTTTAACAATGCTAAGACTATTAACGCCTTTGTCCTGGCTTCAGCCAAGCTGTTTAGTCAATAGCCAGAAGGCAGAAATTTCCTGCAAGAACCCTTGGATTTCTAGACTCCATGTGCTATCTTGAGAGTGAATGCTGACTCCACATTGGTCTGTACTCTGATCATTGGTCTGTACTCCCTCGGCCATCCCTCTCCCCACTATTTCGGCAGCCGTGCTTCATCATCATTATCATCAACATTCACAGAGGATCCCGGAGAAGCCTTCGGAAGTGAGTCACTCCCTCAGTCTGGTCCCTCTCAAGATATCCCTGCTTTCATCCCTTTATTTCTAAGTGTGCAGAGTGTGTGTGTGAGGTTTTCCCTTGTTAACAATAAATATTTAGACTTTAATTGGAAAAGCCTGCCTCAGGGTCATTCATTGCGGGATTCCTTAGCCTTCTGGTATACATAACGGTACCCAGTCCTATGGGCATTTGTTAGGACCCCACTCTTGCATGTTTGTGCTAATTATAAATTCCCTAATTAGATCCTTCCTAACAGGATGCAGCCTATCACTCTGGAGACCAGGGTTCAAATTCCTGCTGGGTTATCGAAACCCACTGGGTGACCTTGCGCAAATCATACTTTCTCAGTTCCAGAAAACCCTGTGGTGGGTTTGCCTTAGGATGATCATAAGTCAGAAACGACTTGAAGGCAAAGAACAACATTTAAAAAATAAAATTAGACACTCCTCCCCAAAAGAATAAAGACCATGAAAGTGTCTCTAACTGCAGGGATTGCTGGTACATCACTTCAGGTGCTGGAGCAACTCATTCACTATCTTTGAAGGTGTCCCCACCCTAAGCTAACAATGTAGTAGCTGGGATTATGGTTTCAAGAGGCTGTGATGATAGCAGTTTTGGGTATATACCATGCCACTACCTCTGAAGATACCAGCCACAGTTGCAGGGAAAACGTCAGGAATAAATTCCACCAGAACACAGCCACACAGCCTGAAAAACTCACACAAAGCTATGACAGACCTGCATTTGCAAGCCTTGTGAATGGCGTAGATAGGTGTCTGCTTGTTACTGTCAGGAAAGTGGATGGAAATCAGTAAACATATATCATCTGGAATAGGAAACAAATGTCACCTTGGGGATTTGGGCTTTGATAATTGTTTGGAGTGAAAGCCAATGTAGTGTAGTGGTCTGAGCATTGGACTATGACTCTGGGAATCAAGGTTCAAATCCTTGCTCTGCCAAGGAAGCCTACTGGGTGATCTTGAGCAAGTCATACTCTCTCAACCCCAGAGCAAGGCAAAGGCGAATGTCCTCTGAACAAATCTTGCCAAGAAAACCCTGAGATAGGTTTGTGCTGTTGTTGTGTGCCTTCCAGTCTTTTCCAGTCTTTTATGGTGACCCTAAGGCAAACCAATCCCAGGGTTTTCTTGTTTTTAATCTCTGTGTTGTTTTAATTGGTTTTTATTTGTTCATTGCTTCAGGAGCTCTTGTGGGTGATACAGAAATTCTTTAAATAAAATAATAAATACTAATATATTATTTGTTGCAGCGGTGAAGTATCTTTCCACTCATCGTGCTACCTTTGAAATGCAGTTACTGAGAAAAAAATGACTTGTTACAACTAATTGTATTCCTTATAAATACACCTCACCACTTTTTCCCTGTGTTGTTGATGCCATTTGGGAATGGTTGTTTCATATATGAACTTCTCCTTCCTGCACAGAATTGTCACTTTGGTCATTGTTCAGAACCCCAGAAGAGCCCTGCTGAGGCTGGCAAAAAGGAGTCATTTAAGTTGAGGATACTGGTTCATGCAGGTACCAAGGGAAACCCAGAATCAAGGGACAAAGGTAGGGATCCTCACTCCAGGAACTGGTGTTCAGGCTGAGGCACATTTTCTCTGTGGTTCAACACAGCTAGAAGGGATGATAGATCTTTCAATAGCTGTCATTTCTGAATTTGCCTAATTCCTTTTCAAAGACCAGTGGTCACCACTACATCTATTAGCCACATATTTTATTCATTAACTAAATATCTGAATAAATTCTTTTGACTGTTCTGCCTGATTGCCAATCTAATTGGGTGGCTCCAAGAACTAGTATTATTGTGGAAAAGAGATAAATTCTGTCTCTTTTCTTCAGATCATGCACAGAATAGTTCTTACAGCTAGATTTTATAGTCTATGATGAATAAAATATACTGCTTTTCTTGTCTGTAGCATTCCTAGGGATTATTCCAGGTGAAACTAAAAATTGTCACATCATTCGATTGAGGCGCATTGGAATGTCTGCCGACATTCCTTCCCCATTCCTTCTCAGGACATAAAGACACCATGGTTTAAGAGCCAACCCCCCCCTCCCTTTGGTAACATCTTGCAAGCAATCTGGACACCTCAAAAGTTGCACACATTTTCATGCCCTCTTAGTTAGCCTGATAAATATAGTACAATAGTGTGTATCTATAAATCAAATTTATATCTCCATTTAGTTATCATTCTACCTAAAGTATTAGATACGCACATCCTTTAAGTTTACTTGTAAGATGCTTCAGCTGTTTAACAGCATTGGTTCTCCTACTTTCATCCAAGAAATTTCATGGCTACATGAATTTAGAGGCTGGATGTCCCAAGTCCTAGTCCAAAATTTTAATCACTACACTAAACTGGTTCTAACACCTCTACCTCTTTGAAATCCTTTCTCCCATTTCTTTATTACTATGGGCTTCTGTAGATGTCATTATCTCCATCCTCTTGTGAAGTCAAGTGCATGTGGAAAGTTGAGTAATTTTCACTTGTTTTCATTTTTATTTCCCCCCCTAAAGAGCATTTACGTAGAACAGCAGCAGTGCACATGGTAACAGGTGAATGAAAACCAATCCACTGATGAGTATGCAAAGAGATCCTGTAGCACCTTTGAGATTAACTGAAAGAAGTTGGTAGCATGAGCTTTCCTAGACTTGAGCCTACTTCCTCAGATGCAGAGGAAATAGACTCAAATCTACAAAAGCTCATGCTACCAACTTATTTCTTTCAGTTAGTCTCAAAGATGCTATAAGATCCCGTTGCATAATGATTTTCCAGACTAATATGGCTAGGTCTTTGAATTCTACCCACTAATGAGGCATTGGTATAGATAACAACAACAGGGTAGGGACCAGAGCACTGTCAAAAGGTGGAAATTGTTGAAATGTGGATCCCATTATTATTGTATAGTATACATTATATTACCGTATAATGAAAAGATGGTGCCGAGTCTAAGAAAAAGTGTGTGGGCACAAAAGCATTGTGTGAAGCACCATGTTTTTGTTCAGTCTGTGTGTATTCTATAGAAGTCCTTCATGGTGTCATTGCTTGTTTACAATACAGCATTGTACATGTATTCACACTTATATTTGTCAAGAGTAAATCTGTATCTAATAAATGGTTTCTGCAAATAATTTAATAGCATTGAAAGAGTTAATAATGGAAAAGCAATCTGTCAAAAAATGGGGGAAGCCTGTACCTTTGGGGAAGAGGAAAGAGTGAAGGGGATGACAGTACAATGTGTAATGCAGTAAGGTATTACACACTGTTGTGAAACTTATCACAATGGCTTTCCTTCCTAATCCACTTGCAGGGCTGCATGGTCCAGCATCCTGGATATGCAAGTGAAAATAATCACTCGTGTCAGCTGATATGGTGGCATTTAAATCATGAAATGTGTGAGTCCAGAAGGACATTAAAAAGGGAAAATCCCAAGTGATCATTAAAATCTGACCTTACCTTTCACTGATTAACTTGTTCCCTTTTCCACTTTCATGTCATCTCAAATCAAGAATGTTTTTCTTTCCAAGCAACTGTAACAGGCTTGCTGAACAGCCTCCCAAGTGGGTCTTACTGGAAGGAAGCAGGGGATGAAAATGCTCCTCTTTGTTCCTGCTCCAGAGCACCAAACCAGGAGATAAATATAGAAACTACTTGTATGACACAAAGAACAAAGATAATTTGGGAGAGGCTGCTGCTGAAGAAGTATCTTGTGTATGGTGCAACCACACGGAGGATGAAAGGAGGGCTCCATGGAAATGAGGAGTCTTTGCACATTTATGTACTTTAAAACCAAGTATAAAATTGCGGTTAAATACATCCCCTTTGCGTTGCAATAGATAGGCCAACACCATTTGCAGCCCTGGTATGATTTGGGAAAAGGCAGTTATAAGAGGGATGATGACTACAATGGAGACACAGACAGAAACAAACAATACAAGAGTAAGTGGTCTCTCAAGTTATCCGTAGAAGGTCTTTATTTTTCCCCTCAGTGGTACAGTGCGGCAATTACACAGGAATTTCTGGGTGGCTGTAGTCGAAATAAAACAATTCAATAGACTGAACTCAAACTTACAAACATGCAGCTGCTTGTGAGGGAGGAAAAAGGGAAAGGAATGCTGGAGGCAGGACCTGAGGCAGGCAGGTGGCTGAGAAGGCCTCACATTGAGGAGGTCTGTCATGTCCAGATTACTCACAACTGCCAGGTTTCCTTATGTGGGGCTAAACCCGGGATACTAGTAATGGGAAAAGAGGGAGGGGGTGTATGGTTCATGCAAAAGATTGCCACTTAATTTCCTGAGAGAGGCTCTATGTTTTAAGAGGTGTTTAACAGACAAACTTAACAGGTATAGCACCCATTAGCATTAAGATGCAGTGAAGGAGAAAGCATTGCTCCTGGATTTATGTGAATTGCATTGATGTTAAAAATCAATGGGCCTCTGTCAGGAAAGAAAATGACAACTAGACTCTCATCTGTCCTTGGATATAGCTGACATGAGTCCACCTCCACTCCATTAGTGATGCTAAGTAGTATATGTGGGTTTTACAGCTCTTTCCATTATAGGAATAGCTGCACATGCTTCTGAGCATGTTGTACTGTTTGGAATGAATGTCTAGAATAAATGAGGAATGAATACAACTTGTGTGCTCCTATTTTAGCTGTCATACTTAAGGCTCTTGCACATACATGGAAACAGCTTCCTGCTAAGATCCGTCTGCCCAAAGCTATCATTTCCATTTAAAATCAATTTGAAGCCAAATAAAAAACTCTGCTAGCTGACAGTTCAATCTTGCATGCATCTGCTCAAAAGTAGGTACAAGATTGCAGCCTGGAAAATTAAGGCAGCCTTCCTATGCACATGTCCCTGAAAGTAAGTCCCACTGAACTCAGTAGGGCTTTCAGAGAAATGCATAGGACTGTACTGTCAAGCAAGGCAGAACAGGACAGCTAAAGACTATGCACTTGTGGCAAACAAGGTCCTGGCCAGTACATTATATATACTATTCTATACTGTCTTTTTTTTTAAAGAGAGTGGGCACATATTTTTGAATAATTAAAAAAATACACACATAAAATTCTTACTTTCAACACTGGCTTCCCTTGAGACTGATCTCAAATCTTCTTCAGGGATAAATATAAAATTGTACTGAAAAATATAGGGAAAGTTTCTGTACCTTTGTATTTTACCAGCAGCTGATACAAACATCAGACTCTACCATTTTAATCTTCAAAATGGTTACATATATGACAAATTAGGGGCAAGTCTGCTTAGCTGCCTTTCTTAGTACAGTTAGCCCTCCATATCCATGGATTCTTTATCCACGGATTCAACCAGTCATGGCTTGAAAATATTAAAAAAAAAAATCAAAAAGGAATCCTTGATTTTGCCATTTTATATTTTACTGCGCCATTGTATATAATGGGGCAAGCATCCAACGCCAGCGGATACCAAGGGCCCACTGTACGGGTCACTGTGATTATCAGATATTAGAGTGGCCCAAGGACTGGACCTCCAATACAGCTGTTTAAGAACCAAGAGTCAGTGTGAAACACCATATTGCTCCAGTTTTTATAACAATTCTGTCATAACAAGCCATCACAGAACAAAACAGTGAATGACAGGAGAACCTAGTGTTTGTCCTGTACTGTGCTTCTAAGAGGTAGTAACAACACACACCACATAATGCTGTACATTATAACACAGTCACTCACTCTCTCACACATACAGAATGTAGCTTAATGCAAGACATGAATGTACAGATTGAGAAGTTCAGCACAATAACATACTACAAATAATAGACTGTTTCCTATTAATCATGCGCATGTCCTGCAAACCATATTAGGGTGATGTATTAATTTCACTCATACTTACTGCATGACTCTCCTAGACACTAAATGTATCCAGTTCACAGCATTTCCTTTCCTATAGCAAAAGCTATTGTACTATAATGCTCACATCAACAGTCATACATGTGGCTTGCACATCCCTTTGGAAAATACAACCACAAAGAGGGGGCTCAGGAACCAACTTGAAGCAGGAACAACTACTAGAGTGGCTGTTGACAGTTGGAAAGATTAATAAATGGAAACCAGCAGGACATCTCTGCTTGGGGTTGTTCTTTCCTTCACATCAACCCCTGCTGATCCCAGCAGGCTCCTTTTTTTATTGCAGAACTGTGTACCACCAGGACACTGCAGCATGTTGAAGAATAACTCTGGAGATAAGAATCTGAATATAAAATAAGTGCTAATGTTTCTCTTCCTTGTGGAAAATAGAGCCTTTGACTCCAAAAACATGTACAGATTGAGTCTTCCCCATATGGAATTCTGAAATTTAAAATACCCAAATCAAAAATTGTACATGTGTAGCTGGGATAGTGAAACCTTTGCTTTCTGATGGTTCAGTGTACACAAACTATTTCATGCACAATATTATTTAAAATATTGTATATAAAATTACCTTCAGGCTAGGTGTACAAGGTGTATAAGACACATAAATTAATTTTATGTTTAGACTTAGGTCTCATCTTCCAAGTTATCTCATTATGCATATGCAAATATTCAAAAATCCAAAAAACACTTCTGGTCCCATGCATTTCAGATAAGGGAGACTCAGCTGTATATATCTAGATCCCAATATAACTGGCACAAAAGATATTTTTTGTTATTTGAGAAAGAAAAATGGATAAAATCAACGGCCACATAAATCCAAGTCAGACAACAATCAAAAATAACTTGTTTGAAACCAACTAGACTGAATATGTTCCATGTAGTAAATTGCTTGTGTAGGTGACTCTTCACTGTGCAATTACTAATGGCAATATAATCAAGAACTGTGTTGGCATATGTGGAATTTTTCACATAATTACTGAATGTATGATTTAAACCTTTGTCCAAGGTTTATGGTAAGGAAAATTTGGAAAGTCAGTTTGTCTGGCTTATCTTATCATGCTATCTCTCACCATGTAATGGCAGCCTTAAAGGAAATTCCTATGCAAAATGGATACGGTAAAAAAAGAGAGTGATTTGTCAGACGTTGAGAACTAAGATGTCATAGAGACCCAGTCGTCTATTATCATGCAGCAAGAATCCTCTCTTGTCTCTTCCATCTAAAGGGCCAATATATAATACAGAGGTAGGCAACTGTGGAGGGAATGGGAGTCAATTTTCACCCCAATTATCCTCATAATGAGCCATATTGGCATATCTGACATGACCAGAATTGAAGTTGTGTTACTTCTGGTTTTGATTTTGGCTGGTTTTTTTGGTGTGTTTTTTTGTTTTTGTTTTGTTTGGCTTGGGTGGGTATTTAAGGGGCTGGGGAGCCAAATGGTGTAGTGGTTTGAGCGTTGGACCAGGATTCTAGGAGGATGGCATGGAATGAGGAGCTTAAGCCTTTCCACATCTGCTGGTTCTGTCCTGAACCCATCTTCCTCAAACTCTTCCAGTTCAAACTACAGCTAGGGAAAACACAGCATGCCTGCATATATCTCATCTACAATTGCATCCCCTCTCTGTGCAGCTTTTCAGTGTTTGGTGGTAACCCACGTTGACCGATCTGACTATTATTGTATGCTTGTCATATGCTTACCTAGCCTGAGACTTAGTGTTGTTAAACTCAGTGAGATTTACTTTTGAGTAAAACATCCACAAGATGGCAGCTAGTCATCTGTTGGTACTTAAGCTACAACATGGCTCTTGGTTTAGCTGATCTCATCTTCACTTATGAACTGGTAAGATCATTTCTCACTGATAAGAACCCTGGAAAGCTACTTCTTTGCAGTTCATATGTGGCTCTCTTTCTCTTTTATAGCATGTCAACCTTTTACAACATCCCCTGTAAGAAATATAGAACTATTACATTTCCTACTAGGTAAAATACATGGCATCATTATTTCTGTTACATAGGTGGGAGAATGGCACTACTGAATAATATAAAAACAGTGATTGCAGTATTTATTATACAAGCTCAGGATTGCTAGTTTTTGGATTACAGTGTCAGGGTGAAAAGAACACCCTATGTTGTCATATACTATTATGTCAGCTGCTTGACTACACAGTTCTGGAGGCAATACAGAAAAATGTGACAAATCAAATAAATAAATAAATAAACGTACAACCTACCACGTGCCTTTAACCTTTCATGGCCAGCCTGCTTGCAGATGGCTTGCTTTTCACTTTAGCCCAAGATCCTAACTGTGTCCATATATTGACAGTTCAATAAAAAGTCACATACTGCACACACACACTAAACATGAGATTGCATTAGCTTTGTGAATGCATATTCAGACGGTGGCTGATGAGGTGTAAATGATATTAGCAGGTGAACACATGAATTTCACATTTACTCTGTACAGCAGCGGTAGGTAACATGTGTCCTTCTAGAGGAGGTTGGACTACCAGTTTCATCAGCCCTTGCCACCAGGGTCAATGGTGAGGGAAGATGAGAGTGGCAATTCAACTGCATCTGGAAAGCTACCCTCTCCTCATCTTTGCTGTATAGGTATGTCTAACTTAGCAGATCCATTACTGTCATGTGTGGAGTTCTGTATCTTTCAAAACGATCCTAGCAACCTGAGCTGGATGGGTGTTTCATTCCCTGTACCCCCACCAATTGGTAGGTATGGCTTCTGTGGATGATCTGAGTGCCCTGGCTTCTCTCAGACAGGCTGAGAGAGCCCAGAACCTGGACAGAAAATGAGAATGGCTTGGGAAGAGTGCATTTTTGAAAGGCAGCTAAAATAAATCAAGTAAAATAAATGTCTAACTAGTAATAAGAAAATAAATCAAGAAAAATCGCCAAATAGGACAAAGGAAAGGAAAGCAATGGAGGAGAATGTGGGGAGGGGGAGAAAGTGGGAGGGAGGGGTAGAGAATATTTCATGCAATGGGTTGTAGAGGCCCAGCCATCTGTTTACCTGAGCCCATCAGGGTCACTGTGGACTTTGTCACATAAAAAATAGAAATTGTGCTGGCACCTAGCTGAGGACACACAGAGTCAGACTGACAGCCAGACGCAGAGGGGATTTTTGGGGAAAGCTAGAACGGTTTGGGGTACCATGCCAGTGACTATTTACAAAGAGAGATACAACAAAGAGAGGTACAACCCTGCCTTTGCCCCTTTGACTCAGCCAGTCTCCTCATTCCAGGACTCTGGAGTAGCACTGGGAGCAGTGGTGTTTTCCCCGTTACATGTAGCTGGGGCTGCTGATGTCATAGCAGGAGTTTCTGCAGTAACAGCTGGAGCTGTTGATGTTATTCCTTCTGGGCTTGTTGTTGCAGGAGGGGGTGCTGTTGCTATTGTAGCTGGGGTGGCCTCAGTCGCTGCTGGAGCTTTGCTGTCTGCTTCTGGTTTGGTCTGCGAGGTGCTGGTGGTCTCTGTTGGCGCAACACCATCTGTCACTGCAGCAACAGGAGGGGTGGCCTTTGATGCATCTGTATGTTCTGGTGCTCGGAGTCTCTTCATCATTGTGGTAACTCGGACCGCTTTCTGCAGGTTGAAGGGGAGAGAAAGGTGGTTGTCCACTTGGTCAAAGAGCAATTTAATACCCTCTCTGCATTTCAGTATAGAGACAAAAGACCAATACAGTGGGTCCTTGTTATCTACTGGGGTTTGGTTCCAGGATCCCCCATGGATACCAAAATCTGTGGATGCTCAAGGTCCCATTATATACAGTGACATAGTAAAATGATGTTTCTTGTGGCAAAATCAAGGTTTGCTATTTGGAATTTATACTTTTTAAAAAATATTGCCAAACCATGGTTGCTTGAATCCATGGATAAAGAGGGCTAACTGTATCTCCATCTGGCTCTCCCTCCAATATTATCTATTCAAAAGCATAGAAAATTCTTGGTATTTTAAAAGAAATAATCATCTTGGCATGTCTGCACTGAAGGATCTCAGCTTTGTTTTGAAGTGTGCTTTCAGTGCTACTGACTGCATACAAACACTTGAGAAGAGAGGCTGCCTAGAACAGATCCTCAAGGATAAGCCATCAAAAAACTAACAACCAGGTCAACAACAATTTATTGGAAATTGTATTACATATCACGATGGCTAATTTCAACTGGATGAAGTCTGCTGTTTTTTTATTGAAGACCAGAAACCTTCCCAAACTACAGTATAGGGCCAGGAATCATTTAAAGATTTTTAAAGTTCATAATTTGGCATTTAAACCAATTTACCATTTAAATTTTACATATATTTATATGTGGGAATCAGTTTTCTCATCCTATTTATTTATTTAAATTATTTATGTATTGCCCCCCAGTCCACAAGAGCTTCTAGGACAGGTGATGCATAACAAATAATTATTTTTAAAAAGTGTGTCTGTGTGTGTGTGTGTGTGTGTGTGTTGGGTGCCTTTAAGTCATTTCCATCTTATGGCAACCCTATCATGGGGTTTTCCTGGCAAGATTTGTTCAGAGGTTTGGTATTCCCTTCCCCTGAGGCTGAGAGAATGTGACTTGGCCAAGGTCCTTCTGTGGGTTTCATGGCTAAGGTGGAAATCAAACCCTGGTTTCCAGAGTCATAGCCCAATACACAAACCACTATACCAGGGGTAGGCAACCTTTCCCCTTTAAGGGCCGAGGGACTTCAGCTCCCAGAAGCCTCAGCCATGTCGGCCAATAGTCCCATGTTGGCTGATAGCTCCTGGGATTCTGGGAGCTGAAGTCCCTCGGCCCTTAAAGGGGAAAGGTTGCCTACCCCTGCACTATACCATGCTGGCTCTCTTTTAAAGCAGACTGGAAACCAGGACAGTTTTTGTAAGACTGGTATTATGTGGTCTCTAAAATGTACACCCAACACCTGTGTGGTTGCTGCATTTTGTGCTAGCTGCATTTTCCAAACACTTTTCAAGGGCAACCCCATATAGACTGCATTATAGTAGTCTATTTGGGAGGTAACGACAGCATAAGTCACTGCTGCCAGATCTGCGTTCCCACTGAAAGGAAATGGCTGATGCATTAGCTGAAGCTGGGCAAAGGCATTCCTGACCACTGCACCCACCTGCCATTCTAAGAGCAGTGCTGGGTTCAAGAACACCCCCAAAGAGTGAACCTGATCTCTTTCAGGGGGAGTATAACTCAATCTGGAACAGGCTGTGTTTCTAACTCCAGGTTGGTTTTCCTAGACATACTGAGAAACCCATTGAGAAGATGGTCATCCATCACAAAAATATTTGCACTTCAGGACATTTTTTTACCAAAATAAATGTGCTAAAAAGATCTTTTTTGTGCAACCCCCCCTCCCGATTTTGCACAATATCAGAGCATTTTGGGAAAAAATAATGGCTGAATTCATGATCACAGTTATAGAATCATAGAATCATAGAGTTGGAACAGACCACAAGGGCCATCCAGTCCAACCCCCTGCCATGCAGGAACTCCCAATCAAAGTATCCCCGACAGATGGCCATCCAGCCTCTGCTTAAAGAGCTCCAAGGAAGGAGACTCCACTACTCTCCGAGGGAGTGTGTTCCACTGTCGAACAGCCCTCACTGTCAAGAAGTTCCTCCTAATGTTGAGGTGGAATCTCTTTTCCTGGAGCTTACCTCCATTGTTTCGGGTCCTAGTCTCTGGAGCAGCAGAAAACAAGCGTGTTCCCTCCTCAATATGACATCCCTTCAAATATTTAAACACGGCTATCATATTACCTCTCAGCCTTCTCTTCTCCAGGCTAAACATCCCCAGCTCCCTAAGTTGTTCCTCATAGGGCTTGGTTTCCAGACCCTTCACCATTTTAGTTGCCCTCCTTGGGACACGCTCCAGTTTCTCCACATCCTTTTTGAATTGTGGTGCCCAGAACTGGACACAGTATTCCAGGTGAGGCCTGACCAAAGCAGAATAGAGTGGCACTATTACTTCTCTTTATCTAGACACTATACTTCTACTGATGCAGCCTAAAATTGCATTGGCCTTTTTCGCTGCTGCATCGCACTGTTGACTCATGTTCAACTTGTGGTCCACCTGGATTCCTAGATCCCTTTCACACATAGTCTCATTCAGCCAGGTGTCCCCCATCGTATAACTGTACTTTTCGTTTTTCCGCCCTAAGTGCATTACCTTACATTTCTCCGTGTTGAATTTCATTTTGTTAGCTTTGGCCCAGCTTTCTAGTCTGTTCAAGTCATTTTGAATTTTGATCCTGTCTTCTGGGGTATTAGCTATTCCTCCTAATTTGGTGTCGTCTGCAAATTTGATAACTATGCCTCCAATACCATCATCCAAATCATTAATAAAGATATTGAATAGTACTGGGCCCAGGACAGAGCCCTGTGGCACCCCACTGGTCACTTCTTTCCAGGTTGAAAAGGAGCCATTGTTGAGAACCCTTTGGGTTCGGCCAGTCAACCAATTACAAATCCATGTAACAGTTACTTTGTCTAGCCCACATTTTACCAGCTTGTTTGCAAGAATGTCATGGGGAACCTTGTCAAAGGCCTTACTGAAATCAAGATAGAATCATAGAATCATAGAATCATAGAGTTGGAAGAGACCACAAGGGCCATCCAGTCCAACCCCCTGCCATGCAGGAACTCCCAATCAAAGCATCCCCGACAGATGGCCATCCAGCCTCTGCTTAAAGACCTCCAAGGAAGGAGACTCCACTACTCTCCGAGGGAGTGTGTTCCACTGTCGAACCGCCCTTACTGTCAGGAAGTTCCTCCTAATGTTGAGGTGGAATCTCTTTTCTTGCAGCTTGCATCCATTGTTTCGGGTCCTAGTCTCTGGAGCAGCAGAAAACAAGCTTGTTCCCTCCTCGATATGACATCCCTTCAAATATTTAAACACGGCTATCATATCACCTCTCAGCCTTCCCTTCTCCAGGCTAAATATCCCCAGCTCCCTAAGTCGTTCCTCATAGGGCTTGCTTTCCAGACCCTTCACCATTTTAGTTGCCCTCCTTGGGACACGCTCCAGTTTCTCCACATCCTTTTTGAATTGTGGTGCCCAGAACTGGACACAGTATTCCAGATGAGGCCTGACCAAAGCAGAATAGAGTGGCACTATTACTTCTCTTGATCTGATGCTGTGAATATAGATATACTATATTCACAGCATTCCCTTCATCTACCAAGCTGGTAATTTTATCAAAAAAAGAGATCAGATTTGTCTGGCATGACCTGTTTCTCTGAAACCCATGTTGACTTTTTGTGATTATGAAATTACCTTCCAGATGTTCACAGACTCTCTGTTTAATGATCTGCTCCAGAATCTTTCCGGGTATTGATGTCAGACTAACTGAACGATAATTGTTGGGATCCTCTTTTTTCCCCTTATTGAAGATGGGGACAACATTTGCCCTCCTCCAGCCCGTTGGGACTTCTCCTGTTTTCCAGAAGTTCTCAAAGATTATTGCCAATGGTTCTGATATTATGTTTGCCAATTCTTTTAATACCCTTGGATGTAATTCATCTGGTCCTGGAGACTTATATTCATTTAGATTAACCAGATATTTCTGTACTATCTCTTTACTTATTCTGTGCTGAAATTCTCCTATTCTGTCCTCTGCTCCATTATCCTCAGGTTGAGCACCCTTTGCTTTTTCTGAGAAGACTGAAGCAAAGAAGGTGTTGAGTAATTCTGCCTTTTCTCTGTCCCCTGTTAACTTTTTGCCATCTTCTCCACACAGTGGCCCTACCATTTCCTTCTTCTTCCTTTTGCTGCTGACATACCCAAAAAGCCCTTTTTATTGTTCTTAACCTCTCTAGCAAGCCTGAGTTCATTCTGCGCTTTAGCTTTTCTGACTTTACCCCTCCCTACACGTGCTAGCTATTTGTTTGAATTCCTCTTTGGTGATTTCCCCATTTTTCCATTTCTTATACATGTTCCATTTAAAACATAGTTCAGTTGCAAGTTCCTTAGTCATCCATCCTGGTTTCTTGAGACACCTCCCATTTTTCCTCCTCGTTGGCACGGTTTGAAATTGTGCCTTCAGTATCTCCCTTTTGAGAAACTCCCATCCGTCTTGAACTCCCTTCTCTTTTAGTATTCCTGTCCATGGGATGACCCCCAGTATTTCTCTAAGTTTAGTAAAATCAGCTTTCCTAAAGTCTAGAATGCGTGTCTGACTATGCCTGGCTTCTCCTTTCCACTGTATAATAAACTCCAGGAGTTTATTATTGTTGTTACAGTAAACATATTACTTCAGTTGTTACAAATTTACTATGTTTACATTCTCTCACTGACTTGGTTCACACAGAACGCACTCCTTTAATAACACTGGACTCCTATTGTCCATTTTCCTGATCTGGGAGTCTGAATCCCATCCAGGCTGAACACCCTCCTGCCTCAGCAGGCTTGACATGCTCAGCTCCTCCTAAAAGTCTCCTCCTCTTTTTTATATCCACTCATCAGGCAGGCTCCCACCTTTTTTCCGCCTGTCCCTGACTGGATACTCCGAACATTTCATTTTGTCAGTGCTCCTCCACAGTACTGCTCTTTTAAATTATAAGCTGCTCTGAGTCCCAATTTTTGGGGAAAGCAGGCTATAACACCACCACCACCACCTCCTCCTCCTCCTCTCTCAAGATGGTAAGTGAAGGGTCTGCTGAGATAGTCCTCTTCTTGAAACTTTGTTCTGGTTAGTCAGGACTTAGGCACTGCATATTTATATGTTTGAATGTAATTTTAAATGTAATTAGCAAAGTTTTTTTAGTTATGAAACTTGTATACTGCCTCTTTGCCTTACTTTGCTAAAACTAGTTTCTAAGACAGCCAACAGATTCAGTGCTTCCACTTGTGAACCCTGCTAAAGGAGTTGTTGTTGTTGTTAACTGCCTTCGCATTGGTCTCCACCCATAGCTACCCTATGGATGAGACATCTCCAGAGCCCCTGTCCTCTACTGCTCTGTCCAGCTCCTGCAAACTCTTATTTGTGGTCTCTTTAATAAAGTCCATCCATCTAGCATGTGGCCTTCCTCTCTTTCTACTTCCCTCCACCTTTCCTAACATTATTGTCTTTTCCAACAATTCATGCCTTCTCATGATGTGTCCAAAGTACAACAGTCTAAGTCAGGGGTAGGCAACTTTTCCCCTTTAAGGGCCGAGGGACTTCAGCTCCCAGAATCCCAGGAGCTATTGGCCAACATGGGACTATTGGCCAACATGGCTGAGGCTTCTGGGAGCTAAAGTCCTCAGCCCTTAAAGGGGAAAGGTTGCCTACCCCTGGTCTAAGTCTTGTCATCTTGGCCTCTAGGGATATCACTGGCTTGATCTGTTCTAGGCCCCATTTGTTTGTCCTTTTGGCTGTCCATGGGATCCTCAGCACTCTTCTCCAGCACCTCATCTCAAATGTGTTGATTTTCCTCCTATCTTCTTTCTTAACAGTCCAGCTCTTACTTCCACACATGGTAAAAGGGAATATGATGGCGTGCATGATTTTGACTTTTGTGCTGAGTTGTATGTCTTTGCATTTTAGGATCTTTTCTAGTTCTTTCACGGCTGCCCTCCCCTGCTAAAGGAGGATGAGCCTTAATTCAACCCGTCTTCATCTTTTGCAGAAAAGGGGCTAACAACCCAGAAATCTACTTTTAATCCAACAAATTAACGCATGATTACTAACACAGATTACTGAATAATAGAACATGGAATTAAAAAAACTTTTAACAGTGCAAACTTATAATATCTATTCAGATGTAAGCCTATTCTTTATTAAATGATTATTATGTTGTTATCATAATATCTTTTTGTGGCTTTCAACTGAAATAATTTAAAATACATTAAACCATTTAACAATTTTTAAAAGTTAAAAGAATTAAAAATGTGTACAGATTTGGGCAAAATCCTTAGATCCCAAAGGTGGTGGCATCAATCAGGACTCTAAGGAGAGGGTTCCACTGCCAGGGACAGTAAAGGCCCTCTTCTACCTCCGACAGTGTAGTGCTCCCAGTGGGTCCCTCTAGCAGACCCAAGTTGTTAGGCAGCTATATATGAGGAAAGGTGGTTTTTCATGTCCTGGGGCCTTTAAGGTTTTGAATATTACTATAAACACTTTGAATTCATACCAGAAGTTTACCGAAAGTCAGTTCAATTTAAAACTGGTCTTATATGGTTTCTATGTGATGTTCTAGCCAGCAGTCTAGCTTCAGCATTCGGCAGTAGGTGAAGTTTTCAAACCATCATGAAGAACAGCTTTGCACACCATACCTCTGTCTCTCATTTGGAGTAGGTCATCCACCAGGGCAACAAAGACTGTTTTGATATTGAACCTTGGCCTGAAACTAGATGGGATTGGATCTAGCTAGTCTTTGAGCTAGAGCCGGCATGGTGTAGTGGTTTGAGCATTGGACTGCAAGTCTGGAGACCACGGTTTGAATCCTGGTTCAGACATGGAAACCAACTGGGGTAACCATTTGGTAACCAACTTACCTTGGATAAGTCACACTCTCTCAGAGGATGGCAATAGCAAACACCCTCTGAAGAAACTTGATGGGCTTGCATTAGGTCGGAAACAACTTGAAGGCACACAACAACAACAACAACAACAACAACGTCTTTGAGCTACAGACCTTACTTTCACATACATAATAAAACTGAAATTACTAGAACTCTGAATGTATTTTTCTAATATTTGTGTCAATAGCTTGACTCAATCACCAATAAAGTTCTATGAATATATTCTTTGCAAAAAATCATGAAACAAAAACATCTTTTAGAAAATATGTTAGTCCCTATCAGAATAAATCTATTGAATCATTGGAAAGTTAGTTACTCAAAACCTAGGTAAATCCCACTGATTGAACTGGTCTAATGTAATTGGGATTGATGATTGAATTTAGCCAGGTGCTTATCAAATCAAAGCCAGTGTGGTATAGTAGTTTGGGTATTGAACTAGGACTCTGGACACCAGAATTTGAATCCCCACTCAACTATGGAAACACACTGGGAGACCTTGGGCAAGTCATATTCTCTCAGCCTTAGAGGACAGCAATGGTAAACTCTCTCTGAATAAATTCTGTCAAGAAAACCCCTTGATTGGGTCGTCAAAGTTCAGAAACTACAAAACTCTATCAAAGCAATATTTCCTGAACAATATTTTGGGGAATAACATCCACAAGAGACAATGGGCTATACTTCCTCAAGTCCTGAGGCTATCTTTGGGGGGAAGCAGACTGGCGGCTCTGCGCCGCCCCGGGAAGGTGCGCCGCAGGACCGATGCAGCCCCACGCCTCGATCCTGCGGCACTCCTTCCCCGTCCCTGAAAGGAGCGCTAAAATAGTGCTCCTTTCACAAGTCAGTGAAAGTGTGCCCCAAAAGCATGGGGCGCACTTTCACTGACTTATCCGCCGCAGCGTGTGCGGACGCTGCGGCGGGAGGTTGCCCCCGGAGCGCCGGCCATGCGGAGGGCTGGCGGCTCCGAGGGCAACCTCGGGAGGAGGAAGGGGCGCCGAGCGTGCGGCTGCCCCTTCTCTTCCCTGCCTCCAGGACGGCTTAATAAGCTGTCTGCCGAGGCCCTTAGACTGCCTTGAGTCTTGCAGCTATTTCAGAGCACAAGAGAGGACGCTTGACAGTATCACCATTACCTTCCATTTTGTTAGTATATCCGAGTCCATAGTTTCCCATAATTTTTCTATCCACTCATTATCCCTTGGTGTTGATGGTTGTTTCCATTTCTTTGCAAAGAGGATTCTAGCGGTGGTTACCATATATAACAGCACATGTTTATTTCTCTTTTCAAATTTTTTCTCAAATACCCCAGTCATATTTAACAAAAAGAGGGTTGGCTCTAATGGTATTTCAACTTCATATATATTCTTCATTAACTCTTTTATCCTCATCCAATATTTTTTTGCTTCTACACAACTCCACCACATATGGTAAAAAGTGGCTCCCGCTTTCCCACATTTCCAACATAAGACTTTACCTGTCTTATATAGTTTGTCTAACTTTACTGGAGATAGATACCATCTGAATACCATCTTAATGTGGTTTTCTTTGTAATCTTGGCATTTGGTAAATTTATGTGTGTCTCTCCATGCCTTTTCCCAGTTTTCTAGCTCAATGGGTTTTCCCACATCTTGAGCCCATTGAATCATTGAATGTTTTATTGTCTCTTTTTCCAAATCTTTTTTTTAGCACACTGTACAACTTTGATATATGTCCTTTCTTTTTGTCAAAAAATATTTCAACTATTTCATTTTGTATTTTTGTAATACCTTTATTCTTCTTATCTACTCTGTATCTTTCTCTTAGTTGGTTATACAAAAACCAGTCATCTTTAATTGGTTCTATCAACTGTTCATGTGTCTTAATCGATATTTCAGTGCCACCATTCCAGTTTATTAGTTCTTTATAAGTTACCCAGGGAATTCCTTCCTTCTTAGATCTTTTACAAAAAGCCTCTTGAGGGGAGACCCAACTAGGTATTTCCCTATAAAATTGGTTCTTAATATGGGTCTATATCTTCAATAATGCATGTCTCACAAAATGATGTGAAAATTCTTTGTTATCTTTTTGTTTATCATGTATCATATAGGCATGAAAGCCAAATCTCATATTAAAGCCTTCCAATTCCAATAGTCTTTCGTTCTTTAAATAAACCCATTCTTCCAACCAATTCAGACAAACGGCTCTATAGTATAGTTTAAGTTTCGGAAGACCACAGCCTCCTTTTATCTTTTCTTCCGTTAGTAATCTCCAACTAACTCTGGCCTTCTTACCTTCTCATTTGAATTCACTCAACTCTCTTTGCCAAGCCTCCAAACATCTTTCATACTTAGAACTGGGAGATTTTGAAATAGGCACATAATCTTCGGTAGTACACACATCTTAATGGCCTCAATTCTTCCCAGAAATGAAAGTTGCTTTCTTGACCATCTAAACAATTCCTTCTGAATCTCTACCCAGCAACTTAAGTAATTGTTTTTAAATAAGTCTATGTTTCTTTTTGTTATCATAATTCCCAAATATTTTGCTTTCTTTTTGATCTTGAATTTAGATATTTCTTCCAGTTCTAGCTCTTCTCTAGAGTTCATATTCTTCGTGATTATAGCTTTTTATCTTTATTTATGTTAAATCCTGCTATATTTACAAACTCTTCTATGACCTTTATCAATCTCATTATGTTGTCCTTTGGATCTTCAAGAAAATAAATAACATCGTCAGCAAATGCTTGCAATTTGTATGTGTGATTTTTTTACTTTTGTTCCCCTTATTGCTGGGTCCTCTCTAATTCTATTGTTCAATACTTCCAAGATTATTATGAATAATAAAGGCGAGAGAGGGCACCCCTGCCTTGCCCTTTTTCAATTTTGATTTTTTCAGTTTTTTCTTGATTAATAATAATTTGAACATTCTGTTCCTTATAAATTTCTTGTATCCAGTTGATGAATGTTTCTCCCATCTTCATTTTTTTGATCAATTCTAACAAGAAAAGCCATTTCACCCTATCAAAAGCTTTCTCCGCGTCTAAAAAAATTAATGCTATTTTTTGTTGTTATGACATTCATAATGCTCTATAATATTTAATACTGTCCTAATGTTGTTTTTTATTTGTCTCTCAGGCAAAAAACCATTTTGATCCTTATGTATTATATCTTTTAATAATTCCTTTAACCTTGTTGATATTATTGTTGTGAAAATTTTGTAGTCCGTGTTTGTTAGTGATATCGGTCTATATTTCTTCATCTCTATACACTCTTCCTCTTCTTTAGGAATTAATACTATCCAGGCCTCCTTCCAAGAATTCGGCACACCATAGTCTTTAATATCATTAAAGAATTCTTTCATTGGTTCTACCAAGATATCCCCCATTTTTTTATAGTATATCATTGTCAATCCGTCTGGCCCAGGGGATTTTCCTGGTTTCATTTTCCCAATTGCGTCTTGAATTTCTTTAGTAGTTATAGATTTATTTAGTTTCCTTACTTGTTCTTCATTTACTGCTTTTATATTTTGTTCTCTTAAATATTTCTCTATTTTCTCCTTTTCTTCCTCCTTCTTATCTTGATTTTTATACATGTTCTCAAAGTATTCTTTAAATAATCTTTTGATCTCTTCCTGTTCTGTAATTTTCCCCCCATTATGTTTTATTTCTGAAATAATTCTCTTTTCTTCTTCTCTTCTCAATTTACTTGCAAGCAGTTTACCTGATTTATTTCCTAGCTCAAAATTTTTCTGTTTAACATACTTTAGTTTTTTTCTTATTTCTTTTATTGCCATTTCCCTTAATTGTTTTTGTAATTGTTCTACCTTACATCTTATTTTCTTATCTCCAGTTTCTTTCTATTCTTTTTTTCTTTTTCAATTCTTCTTTTATTCTTACTTCCTGCTCTTTTTCTTTTCTATTCAATTCCTTCTGTAATTTGATGAATTCCCCTCGAATTACCGCCTTACTGGCTTCCCATATAATTTTATTAAACATACCTTCTGTTTTATTTTCTTTAAAATACCATTTCAGTATATTTTTGATTTTATTTACATTGTCATCTTTATTTAATAAGTTTTCATTTAATCTCCATGTCAATTCTTTTTTCCTGGTTCTCATTATTAGTTCAATCAGATTATGATCAGATATGTTTTTCAGTAGTATTTCCATTGATGCTATTTTCGGTGCTATATCTTTAGATGTTAAAAAAAGATCTATCCTCGATACTGAGTTATGCATATCCAAGAAAAAAGTATACCCCTTAGCATCATTATATTTATATCTTCAACTATCTACTAATCCAAATTCTTCTACCATAGCAAAGAAATTTTTAGGTAACTTCCCTTGATTATTTCTATTTTTCCCCCCTTCCATGGATTTCCTATCCAAAAGTGGATCTGGAACAGCGTTGAAATCTCCCAACAAGATTATTTAATTACAATTTAAATTCTTCAGTTGTCTTGTTATCTCTTCGTAATATTGATCTCTCTTTTCCAATGGGGCATATATTCGAACCACTAGCACTGTCATATTTTCCATTTTTACTTCAATTCCTATATATTCGTAATAATTTTATTCGGTCATTGACCAGTATAAAAGTATAAACAGATTAATACAATACAATATCGTAGCAAAATAATAACAGAGAAATACAATACATTCAAATGTAGATATACTAATTCCACTTAATTTCCATTTACAGTATTGGGGCATCCATTTACCATATGGGGACGCAATTTACAGACAATATAATAGAATTTAGCCACCTTGTGAATTGTTGTTGGATCAGTGCTGTTTAATAAGGATAGTAAATGAGAGGTATCGGATTTGTTGGGGGAAATACACAATATCGGGCTGATTAATTGATGTCGAATATCCCTGTAGAATTGACAATATAACAAAACATGTTCGTTAGTCTCCACAGCGCCCGAACCGCATGGACATAAGCGAGATTCTAAGGGAATTTTTTTAAATCTACCTTCCAGCATGGCCGTGGGCAGCATGTTGAACCGTGCCAAGGTTAAAGCCCTTCTAAACTTCGGAAGAGTAACATAAGTAAGATATGGTGCTAGGGAGGGGACCACAGTTTGATTGCTAAACAGAGCGTATTTAGATAGAGAAGCGGAATCCTTGTGTCTTTCTACTTCTAAAATTTTTTGCTTAATAACAGACTTTGCTCTGTCAATATTGAGCTTTAAGATTTCATTTTTATTAAGCCCCAACTCATCTATTTTCTTACAAATTGAGATTTCCCATGGAGAATTAAACGGATCTGAGAAAATTAGATTGGTTAAACCTCGGGGAGTTTTATGCAATTTTTGCCAGTACATGAGTATATTTATCCACAGACTAGCTTCTAATTTGATAGCCCCAGCCTCCCTTCTGAGAACAGCATTCGGTACACAGGAGGCAACCTGAAAGATCTTCCTAAGGAATTTAGTTTGTACGGATTCAATTGCATTGATGTTACTGTATGGACCCAGTTGAGCTCCGTATAGAAGTTGAGGGCGAACCTTGGCATTGAATAGTTTGATAGCTGATGGAATATGCTGAGCTCCTTTATTAAAAAAGAATCTCAGGATAGCCATTGTGGTTCTTTGGGCATTGCTGATAACAAGTTCTGAATGTGCTGTTCTCCTACCTGAATTTTGAAAGACGATTCCTAAATATTTGTATGTCCTTACCTGTTCTATTTGGTATCTATCGAGTGTCCATTTCATTCGTTTAGGACGATGGGCAAAAATAAGGATCTTCGTTTTCAATGGGTTAATTATCAATTTCTCCTCTTTACAGAACTGTACTAACGAATTTAAAGCTCTTTTAAGTCCAATAGGGGATAGCGAGAAAATAACGACATCATCAGCATAAAGCAATGAATTAATATGTTTGTTGGCCAGTTTGGGAGGATGAAAAGAAAGATTACCCATAGTAGAGACAAGAGAATTGATGTAAAAATTAAATAAAGTGGGGGCCAAAACACAACCTTGTCTTACTCCCATCTTAACAGAAATTGTTTCAGAAACATGTCCTTGGGGACTGCATCTAACCTTGATATTGGAATTCTCATGCAATTCCTATATACGTTCCTCCATTATCGTTAAAGATTTCTTGAGACTGATATTTTTTTATTCACATAGATTATGGTACTTTTTTTTCTTATCCACTGCTGAAATAAACGTTTTCCCAAGCTTAGGATTCCTAATAATAATAATAATAATTTATATCCCGCCCTTTGGGGACCCAATCCTAATGAATTTCATGTCTTTCTCTCTGATCTTTGTTTCTTGAATACAAATTATTTCTTACCTTCCATTTTGCCCTGGCAAAGTTCTTCTCAATCTGAGCACATACACCATCCTTTATGTTCTTGTCTGAAGCTGCATTGCCAGAAATCCTAGAGAAAGAAAAAATGATAATGAGTTGTGCCACCTACTTAGCCTGATTAGTTTCTTGATTTGTTTTGTTAACTAGCCACTGGGACCTAAATGGGTCCCTTGCTATATGCTGAATCCTCAGTTAAAACCAAAACATACTCTGAATTCTAGAAATTCTTCAGATGCCTTACTAGTCACCCCTTTATCAGCATCATCCTATGGACTGATTAGATTTGTGCCTCAACATTCTGCTACCCAAGACAGGACTCAAAGTAGCTATAGATAACATTAAGCCAGCCAATGGTCCAAAGCCTATTGTGAATTCCAAGCTCTGAACTCTATCCATCCAGTTAAAATCTTTGTTGCCAAAGAACCTGCTACAACAAAAAGTTATTTGCCCACTGGCGAAAGGACATTAGAGAGGGAAGCATGCCAAGATGTCTGGAAAGGAGCTAAACAACATCACAGATGCCTTACTTGTCACCCATGACCACTGAGAAAATTCTCATTCTGAAGCTGGAATCTTCTGATCCTTTTCTCTGGTGTAAAAAGGCAGTAGTATATGACACAAGATCTACTCTGCTTACTTTTCTCTTCACTTCCTCCCACTCTACATGAGTTCTAAGCCCACTGTGGATCAGAAGCAGTTATAGGACACTTGCCATTCATGAGAAATAGCCTCCTCTGCTGTAATCCTCTGGTCCTGGTCCACCTCCATCAGACGGGCCACCAGATCCTTGGCTGGAGAAAAGAGAGAGAAAGTTACATACAATTGCTTAGGTTAGGATGGGGGGCACAGCAGACAATGCTCTGACTCTGCAGTGTAGAGGGTATGAGGGATCCACCTACCTACACATGGGTGGGGGGAAGGTAATTTATCTATCAAATCATTTATCTTTGACTCAAAAAATCTACATATTACAAAGGTGTTTGTGTAACCGTTTCCCAACTTGTCTTCAAATGATAAACAGACCTGGGAGGCTTAAATTCTAAAAGAATAAAGGGGAGAGATGTTGCTTAAATGTTTTCCTCCCATTCAAAATGAAGATGGTTTCCACCAATGAGTGGAAAGTCTACCCCAATGATGGGAAATAAGTATGCAGAGCCACTGATTTTGAAGGAAAAAATTGCCAGATGGAAAAGTTTAAGTAACCTCTGGTCCAATCAGAAGCCTTTTGTGATTGTTCTATTTTAAAATCATGTGGATTGAAAACAATTCTGGCGTAATATTTATCACAACCATTTGTGAGTGAAGTCCTGGGACAATACACTAGGGATACAAATTTTCATTTATTTCATTCTCTCACACAAGAACAAATAATTTCATAATACCTCTCCCACTACATGAGATTATCAGAGTTCTTGCACAATTTTAAAATTGGTTTATTTTGAAACATTTTCTGCAAAAGCAATGTTTCATTGTGTATTTTGGGATTTTTTTGTGTGAAAAATTTGTGCAAAACTCTTGCCTCCCCACTTGCTTTTTGTGCAAAACACTATGTTCTTGCACAAATCCAAATGTTTTGCAAAAAAGCCCCCAAATGCAAAAATTCTCATGGCAGTCAATTATTTCCTTGACAAGATGCTTCAATGTGTTGAGACACCTTTCCTGGTGAGGATGAGTAAATTTCTAAGTATTCTTTACATCCTTAGGACATACAGGTCAAGACAGAGGCTTCTCCACACAACTTGCCCTAAGAATGACGACTTATGCTTTCATTATTGCCATCACAGTTTAAGTGGGGAGTACCTCTGATAAGCCAGACACAATGTGCATTTTCCTCCTCTCTCATTATCCTCATTCATGAAGCCTTACCTGCCTGGGAGATGTCATCCCAATAGGGGGGATCAAACTCATAGTCACCAGCCAAGATCTTACGAAACAGGTTCTTGTCATGATTCTCATAATCTTCCTCATCCATTTCCTCATAGAAGGGTGGGTTCCCTGACAAGCTGTAATACAGGGATGGAGGAGCAAGGGGATTAGTTATAGGATGTACATCAGCTACAAGAAGTTGAAGATCCATGGTTTCATCATTGGGTGAAGCCTCTTAGCCATATACTATCTCCTCTTTGCAATTCCAAGGGCCCATATTGGTCAACATGGTATAGTGGTTTGAGTGTTGGACTTTGACCCTGAAGATTCAGTTCCCTGCTCTACCACTGGGTGACCTTGGGTGAATCACAAAATCTCAGCCCCAGAAAACCCTGTGATAGTGCAGCCTTAGGGTTGCCGTAAGTTGGAAATGACATGAAGGAACACGAGTTACAAGTACGAGTACAAGTTTGTTTATTGCTAAAAGCTAAAACAATAATGCCCCCAGCACTGGGCAACTTGAGGCATCCCAAGATATTGCTAGATGCCAACATCCATCTTGTCTCACCATTGTCTATGCTGGCTAGGAATGATGGGACTTACACTCTCCAGTGACTTGCTCTTTAACCAAGTTCTTTTTCTTAAGCCATAATTTCCCCCATATCTGTCCTGTTTAATTTTCTGGCCTTCATCCTCTCCTCATCCCCACTGCTCCCCACATTGTCAGCATGACAGCCTAGGCACCCCAAAGCCTTCCCTCTCCCTTCCTTACAGAATATACATGATCACTCCAATTGCCCAGCAGTCCACAGGCCGTCCATATCGCTGGCGTCCGACTACCTCAGGAGCTGTAAGATCAGAAGGAGAGGGTGAGTGCTCTCCATGGAAATGGTATAACCCTTTTAGGATTATGCCACTTCAGAAGACAGGTGTAAGAATTTATACAACTGAATATGTAAACAGTCCCTGCATATTTTAAGCCAGTATCTTACAAATGCAAAAGAGGAGGGAACAAAAATGTAATTTTCACTGGATGTAATTTAATTTACTAGATCTAGATCTTGCCTTTGGCCCCCAAATAAGATTCAAGAAAACTCAAAATGATTGTAAATAAAGGAAGAGTATGCTTAAAAAACAAATTAGGACCTATCATTTGACAATTTTAATTACTAAATTTAATTACTAAAAGATGTCCAACACCCCAGTGTATTTAGCTATGTTGGGTTCTGCTCTTCCTATCCTGAAACCTCACAAACCTATCTCAAAATTGTAAATTTGCTGAAGAAAACAGCTCCTTCTGCTTTCCCTCCATCTGTACAAGGGATCCACATGTGAGGTGAGGAAGCTTTATAACCAAGAAGCAATTTGGCAAATTATGTGCATCCCCTCTGCTGGAGAGCAACCACAAGAGAGGGCTGCCCTCATGTCCTTTTCATGTACTTCCCAAAAACATCTGGCTGGCCACTGTGAGAAGAGGGAGACTAAGAAGGCATAGCAGGACTATTCTTAATGTGTTTGTGAATATCACTTCTTCCCAGCCTGTCTTGTAAACTTCCCAGACATTCTGCTATGCTGGAGGACAGAGCTGTGTATGTCACAAAATCAGTTCTAAGCCCTGAAATTAGTCTTTTGGCACCCCACTGCCAGGGTGAACTAAGATTTGATGCTAGCTCAACCAGCTTCTATATACTGGGGAAGAGAAGGCGCCATCTGAACACTTTCTCCAAGTGGTGAAATGTCTTGCGCTTTGCCATCTTATACCTAGATATTCAGGGGTTCCGCAGGGTTCCTTGATGAGCCCATTCTCCAGTTTGGCCAGATGAAAGTCACTGATCACAATCTTGGAGTTCTTCAGGCGGTTGTAATACACTAAATTCTCTAGCTGCAGGAACACAGCGGGAAAGAAGAGATGAATGAAAGAAGGAAGGTAAGAGGAACCCATTGCTTCCAGATTAACAGCCCAATGCTGACACGATGACATCTTCCAACCCCCCAAAAAGTGCTGTAATTCTTGGAAATGCTAGACACATCATATTTGGAATGGGTTTCTCTGTCCTTCTGTATGTATATGTGTGAGTGAGACGGTGAATGAGTGTGAGTATGCATATAACATGGATGTGTCCTTCTTGCTGAGCCAGAGACAATAGTGAGGAAGAAAGGGAGACAAATGGCTGTGTTGTGTTGGCTTCTCTCTGCTTTGAAATGGAAGCAAGAGCAAATAAGGATGGGACAGGTGGCAAGTAACTGGCTCAGGCATTGGTGCACCCCAGGCCCAGCAGGGCAGCTGACTGACTTGCCTTGAGGTTCCTGTGTACAATCTTGAGGGAATGTAGATAAGCCACAGCCTCCAGCACCTGCCTGATGACATTACTGGTGTCACGCTCAGAGTAGTAACCCTGGTCTAAGATCCAATCAAATACTTCCCGACCAGTGGCCCTGTGGATGAGAGAAGGACAAAGTGAAAGAAGGGAAATTAGATATCTAATTTCCACCAAAAGCATCTGAGGAAATAGACTGAAGTCTACAAAAGCTCATGCTGCCAACTTTTTTCAGCTAGTCTCAAAGGTGCTAAAAGATCTCTCTACATACTGATTCTACAGACTAACAGGCTATATCTTTGAATTCTAGATATCTAATATTGCACTGCTGCTGCAGAATGATGTCACAGCATCATTGCTGTATCATAATACAAAGGCTACAAACTGTGCCTCAAGAACCCTTTCACACTGCAGAATTATAATACACTGATTCCAATTTAACTGCCATGGCTGCATCCTATGAATTGTGGGATTGGTAGAATCATAAAATGATAGAGTTGGAAGAGACTACAAGAGCCATCCAGTCTAACCCTCTGACATGCAGGAACTCACAATCAAAGCACCCACGACAGATGGCCATCCAGCCTCTGTTTGAAGACCTACAAAGAAGGAGACTCCACCACTCTCCGAGGGAGTGTCTTGCACTGTTAAACAACTCTTACCATTGGGAAGTTGTTCACAATGTTAAGTTAGAAATCTTTTCCTATAGTTTGCATCCATTGCTCTGTGTCCTATTCTCTGGACGGAGCAGCAGCAAACAAGCTTGTTCCATCCTCAACATGACATCAATTCAAATATTTAAACAAGGCAATCATATCACCTCTTAAATTTCTCTTCTCCAGGCTAAACATGCCCAGCTCCCTAAGGGCCTTTGTAGACTGCCAGAAATAGTGCAAATTGAGTCCACTTTAAGGGTAAGGGTTAGTGCTAGGGAACCATGGGAATTATTTTTTTTCTGAGACATTGAGCCTTCTCTGTCAGAGAGCTCTGGTGCCACAATAAAATACAGATCCCATGATTCCCTAACCCTTAAAGTGGACTCAATTTGCACTATTTCTAGCAGTCTGCAAAGGCCCTCAGTCTCTCCTCATAAGGCATGGTTTCCAGACCCTTCCCCATTTTGGTCGCCCTCCTCTGGACACGCTCCAGATTGTCAACATCCTTTGTAGTTCAGTCAGAGGCACAGAAGGAACTCCTTGGCAGAGAATCTTAAATTCTCCTCCCTAAACTGACAAGCCCAATATTCCATGGGATGAAATCATGGCAGTTAAAGTGGAAACAGTGCTTAGCATTTAGTGTGAAAGGGCCCCAGAATATAAAATAGAACAGGCCTGGCTCTATCATTAGGAAGAGTGACAGCTGCCTCAGGCAACAGATGCTGTGCACAGGTGAGCTGCTGAGAATAAAACTATGTATTCTGAATGGCCTACTCTCTGTCCCCTTAGCCAGTCTGCTGCCCTCAGATGTGATGCCAGATAGTATCCCAACCCTCAATCCAGTTGTCTTTTGTGTGGAAAAAAACTGGGGTGGATAGTAGATCTTGTTTTCATTCATTTCAGCAAAAAAAGAGTGCGAATGGTGGAAGACTCGTCTCTCATCCGACAGAACTCGCCTTAGGAAGCACCTTGATTCCTATAGGGAGGCTTTGCGTGCAGTGCGGAAATCTTTCTGTTCTGCACGCATTGCGTCTGCAGAGTCCCGCCCGGCAGAGCTGTTTGGGGTGGTGGGGGAGTTGACGAAGGTTCCTCCTGCGCCGAATCCCCTACTTAACCCGACGACAGCCTGCTGTGAGGCCTTTAATATTCACTTTGCAGATAAAATCTCTCGGATAAGAGCCGACTTAGACGCCATTGTTTTGGCAGAATCCGTAGACGAGGTATCCAGGAACTCCGTCAATGGCACTTTATTGGATCAATTACAACCTGTGAGTACCGATGACGTGGACAAGCTGCTTGGAAGTGTGAGAAAGACAACTTGCCCCCTCGATCCTTGTCCATCATGGCTGGTTGTCCAGGGGTGGGGACGCGTTGAGGGTGTTCCTTCGGGACACAATCAACGCGTCATTCAGGGAAGGCAAGGTACCATCTTGTTTAAAGGAGGCGGCGGTTAAGCCACTCCTGAAAAAGCCTTCCCTGGATCCCCTGGATAGAAACAACTATAGACCAATCTCCTTGCTCCCTTTTTTGAGCAAGGTGATCGAGAGGGCAGTTGCTTCCCAACTCCAAGCAGTCTTGGATGAAACCGATTATCTTGACCCATTTCAAACCGGCTTCAGGACAGGATATGGAGTGGAGACTGCCATGGTTGCTCTGACCGATGACCTCCGCCTGAGTATCGACAGGGGTAGTGTGACCCTGTTGGTGCTCTTGGATCTCTCCGCAGCCTTTGACACCACAGATCATGCCATCCTCTTAGATCGCCTGAGAGAGTTAGGAATTGGAGGCACTGCTTTGCAGTGGTTCCGTTCCTTCCTCTCGGGCAGATCTCAGAGGGTGAGGCTCGGGGACAATTGCTCATCCAAAATTGAGCTTAATTGTGGCGTCCCTCAGGGTGCCATCCTGTCCCCGATGCTATTTAACATTTACATGAAGCCGCTGGGTGAGATCATTCGGAGGCATGGAGCGCGGTGTCTTCAGTACGCTGATGACACCCAGATATACCTCTCCATGACCAGATCATCGACTCAGACTTCAGATGGCGCCTCTCCTCTTGATGACTGTCTTAGAGCGGTAATGGGTTGGATGAGGAAAAACAGATTGAAGTTGAATCCAGACAAAACGGAGGTACTTGCAGTTACTGGCCCGAAACCAGATCTGGGAATACAGTCTCCAGTCCTGGATGGAGTCACACTCTCCTCTAAGGACTGTGTTCGCAGTCTGGGGGTGCTCCTAGATTCATCGCTTCACATGACCAGTCAGGTGAATGCGGTGGTCAGGAGCGCCTGTTATCAGCTTCGGCTGATACGCCAGCTGCGCCCTTATCTGGATAGAAGGGACCTGGAAGCTGTGGTACACGCCCTGGTAACCTCATGTCTGGACTTCTGCAATGCACTCTACATGGGGCTACCCTTGTGCCTAACCCGGAAACTTCAACTGGTACAGAATATGGCAGCCAGGCTGATTACGGGAACATCAAGGAGGGAGCACATAACACCAGTGCTTAAATCCCTCCACTGGCTGCCAATTAGTTTCCGGGCACAGTACAAGGTGTTGGTTTTGACCTTTAAAGCCCTACATGGCTTGGGTCCATCTTATCTTAGGGACCGCCTCTCCCCATATGAACCCCCCCCGCGCCCTGCGGTCCTCTGGGAGGAATCTGTTGCAGCCAATAAAAACGAGGCTGTCTCAGACCTCCCAGAGGGCCTTCTCGGCAACCGCTCCCAGACTCTGGAATGGCCTGCCGGATGCGATCCGCCTTACTACCACTCTTGCTGCTTTCAAGAAAGCAGTAAAGACGGATCTCTTTCGGCAGGCCTTCCCGGAATAACAGTCGGCCCAAAAGAGGGGCCACCATTTTGTCTGACTCCTTTGTAAAAATTTTGTTTTAATTTATTAATTTAATTAACACAGCATTTTAACTACTCTGCGGTTTAATCTTGTTTTAAGGGGATGGGGTGGGGGGAGGAAAGGATTAAAGGGAATAGGAATGTTTTAATGTTGTTCTGTTTTATATGCTGTTGTCCCCCGCCCCGATTGCCTTGCAGAGGGGCGGGCTACAAATAAAAATTTATTATTATTATTATTATATGTCTTGGGCCAGCCCTGAATGGGGCATATACAGCTGCTTAGACCAATGGTCTCTCTAGTTGGTAGACCAGTAATAGGCAGCATTTTTTCATGGTGTGGAAGCTTTCTAAAGGAAGATAGTGGAATGTGAACTTGTGATTTTTCCATTGCTCTCCACTAATGAACCACAGCCCTTCCAGCAAGTGAATATAAATTTTTGAATGGCAAGTAGACAAAGCAAGTATTTAAGTTCCCTCCCTCTCACATTTGTTCATGAAAAATCAAAGCAGCTTCTGATAAATATTTGGGAAGACAACCTGTAAAAGTGGCAATGTGGTGATTCAGAGCAGAGAAGGCTCACAAGAAACTCTGCAGTGGAAAAGACAGAAACCACTAAGTATGTTGCATCTTAGTAGAGAACATCTACTTACAGCTCCAAGAAGAGGAAGTACTCTTTCCGGGTAACATACACATCCACCAGCTGCAAAATGTTGGGGTGTTTCACCCTGTAGGGAAAGAAAAGCAAGAGAAATACAAGGAGTTGGGAGAGCTCTTGTGGGCCTTCCTAGGACATGAATCAGAAAGAATCCTTGTAACCCAGGAACGGGCAACACATGTCCCCTCAAGGTTGTTGGATCACATCTGCTATCGGCTCTAGCTTGTACAGCCAATGTGGAAGGAAGAAGGGCATTGCAGTCTGAGAAGATTGGGGGGGGGGGTGCTACACATTCATCATCTCTACTGTAGGGAGAACCAGTGTGGTGTAGTGGTTTGAGCATTGGACTATGACTCTGGAGATCAGGGTTTGAACCCATAGGGTGATCTTGGGCAAGTCACACTCTCCCAGCCTATGAAGAAGGCAATGAGAAACCCCCTCTGAGGAAACGTGCCAAAAAACAACAACCCTGTAATAGGTTCACCTTAGGGTCTCATTAACTTGGTAATGATTTGAAGGCACACAACAACAACAACAACAACAACAACAACAACAGTTGTAGCCAAATTATTTCTGTCAAGTATCTTCCAACCTTTTGGAAGAGGAAGCCTCCTACGGTAGTCAAATCACTCAGGGTAACTTCTTCCATTTCTTTACTGTTTTTGTAATGAGGAAGACACTTCTAACCTAAATCTGCATTCATGCAGCTGAAATCATAGTTCTTATTTTATCCTTAGCAGCTATAGGGAGCAATTCTCCATTTCTGTAGCTTGTCAAATCTATCCCCCCCACATCTGATCCTTCTCTGAGGCTACGCATACCAAGCTCCTCCAGTCCTTGTGCATGGGATTAGACTCTATCATTCCTGCAGGTCTCCTTTGAATCCTTTCCTGCTTGTTAGCCTTGTTACGATTAGCCGGACGTCTTCCATTTTGATGTGGTGAGGGTCACCCCTTTCATGGCTCTAAATGAACCCTCCAAGAGATCTTAAGCATGAGATTACATAGGCATCCTCCATGAGATCTTAAATGTGAGATCACGTAGGCAATTTAGAAGTTACTAAAAAGGGCTGATTCCTACATACATCTTAGGAAGGCTAGACAATTAAACATATGATGTTTGTCACCTAAAGATTTACAACTCAAATTCCCACTTCAGAGGCTTCCATCCCGAGTGATCACCACTATGCTGATTTGGACCCTTTGATGTAGGACACCTGGTCTTTGCCCCAGGCTAGTTTTGCTTTATATGAGACCCCAAATTTCCTCTGTTCCCTGGGCTAGTTGGTTTTCAGGTTGACTCCACATCACCCTGGATTCTGCTAGTTCCTACTCGCTGATGCCCCCTTTGAGCACTCCAGAGTGGCCGAGTCTCACATCACAGCTACCATCTGCATCCAAGGAGCAACCTCTCTGCTGTTAACTAAGTCTCAATTCTATCTTCCCCTTGTATGTGAGAGGGTGTGAATTTGTTGTGTGTGTTTAATAAAATATGTAATAAAGAACTCTACCTTTGCAATCCTTTGTCTCAGCACCTCAGTATACAGTTGAGACAGTACCCCTGGGCTGCTTGTAAGTCAGCCCATTTATTGAGCTAAATTAATATTCCCCTCAGACCCCTACCTACAGCCTCCTTCATGAAATGTAGTACTCAGTAAGCACAGTGACATTTTTGTAGAACAGAAGACCAGGAGATATCTTGAAGAACCACAGAACTCTGAAATAATCCTGATTAGGACAATCTGCATTGCCCAGAATGACATGCTCCTAAGGTGCCTGCCTATGCTAGGAAAAAGATCTTCCCTCGCTTGATTGGATTTATTTGTACTGTACGTTGGCAATGAGATACATGTACTTACAAACAAAAGATGATGACTACCAGTTAAAAAATATTTTACATAAAATATAAAAGATTTTATATAAAATATATATCACACACTGGCATGCATGTAAATACACAAGATATAAAACTATAATCTATACATTTGAAAATGTATCTTAAAACCTTGTTAAAATGCAAAACATGAACTATTTCAGTACTAAACACCACCTTCAGTCACAGCAATACAGATACGAGAGCTTAAAATGTTGGGCTTATAAACCACCAGAAGGAAGGAAACAACAATGACCACCTCTGTCCAGTGACTACGTAATTAAGCAGAAATCAGAAAATATTTTAAACTGGATATGTGAATTGGTGTTCATCTTTTGTTTAGTGACTTAGTACTGATATGAAGTGTTCTGCCATCAAGGAGTAACTTTGAAAAATAAGATGCAGCACTCTATTCCTATGGGAGACAGCAGGAAAATAAGAACTAGGAGCTGAAGGCAGAAAGGGGCTATAAGCTTTTCCATACTTATGCATGTTCTCCAAATTCAGTGTCGAAGTAAAAATACATTCCTATGTAAGTATACACTTGTCAGAACTGCCCACTCCCTACAGTTCAGTAAACCAGCTTTCTGTATTCAAACAGCAATACTTGGCTTCAGCAACTAGAGAAGTTAACAGTAAGACATTTTTAATCATCCACATAGAGAATAAGCAATGCTCAACCTTATACTTTTGCAGGCTTTACCTTGATTCATTTCCAAATTGAAACATCCCTATACCCAGCCTTATTTGTCTAATCCCCTTGCACACTTTTGCCTTTGTCTCTTAGGGCTCATTCCCACTTACATTTACACCGATTTGCGAATCATGTTGACATTGGGCGGCTTAATTGATCGAGGCAGAGGCGTAGTTCCCACTATGGAAGCAAATTGTGTCCTTAGCACTGTAATTCCCACTAGTGCCATTTGCATCGCTGCTTGATCGGGGCCTCTCTGGAGTAGCTAGGCCCTGATCCGGGCCTCTCTGAGGTGGCTAGGCCCCAATCCGGGCCTCTCTGGGGAGGCTAGGCCCCAATCTCTCCCTTCTTTCCTTCCTGCAGCAGAAGCGGAAGCAGATGCAGCCACACCAGCAAGGAGGGAGGGAGGGAGGGAGGAAGCAGAGAGGATCCTGGAGCTGTCCGCTGGGTACCAGCCGAGCCCCCAAGGGAGGGAAGGAGGTTCCCCCGCCTCAGTTGCACTTCCTACAGCACTCACACAGTAGGCAAAGTCCTTGGTGGAGCCCATTGCCAAGATTGTCTGAAAGTGAGATCACCCTGCCCCATGGCTGAGGTGGCCAAGTGGGCAAGCGTTTGTCCTGTTGGGGAGCGGTGGTGGAGAGGCCAGCTCCCAGCGAGTGTAAAACTTTGGCAGTATGCGATTCAGACTTGTTGGACATGCTTCCGAATTGCTTCTTTTCAAAAGAACCACCTAAAAACTAGTGTTTGAAAAGAGCAATTTTTTTGAATTTGTCTTGCTTCCAAGTGATTCCTAATGATCGCAGTTGCATCTGAACCATTTCTAATGGAGATGAGGCACATATACAGTGATTCACTTTAAATCACAGTGGGAATGATTTCTTTTCCCAGGAGACTGCCCTGTAAAGATCCTCCCCACCTCTGTGCATTCTTTAGCTAGGCAGTCATCCTCTCTTTGAACCAACAGTAACTCTGTGAACCAACAATATAACTCCCATAACTCCCATTTATTTTACTTATATACAAACTCTAATATAACACTTAAAGCATATGAACATTTATAACACTACATTAGCCAAATTAATACAACAGCAAAACATTCCATGGCAGAGTCTGCCAGATTCTGACAGGCTTCTCTTTCCCAGGCCCCCCTGGATTATACATCTAATGCTTCTGTGATATGCCACTTTTGGTCACTCTATTAGCTTTCCTCATTTCCAACCTCTACTTTATCAGATTCTAGTTAGAAGGGAATAGAAACAAAGGCACAACACAATAATAGGCACTCTTAGGCACCTCCACCTGGGCACCATCCCCACAATGACCAGCTTCCAGAAAGCTTGGAAGATTACTTTCAAAACTAGTTATTGTCACAAGGTCCCCAATAAACATGCAGGGGTAGCTGTGTGGACCATTTAGTAAATTCAAACAAAAATCCACCAAACAGTGCTACTTTTATTGGCCAGCTGAAATGAACAACATACTCATTGCAAACTTTCAAAGCTTGCAAAGGTCCCCAATAGTTACCATACAGTTAGAGTTTGTAGTAGTTCTGTTTTTTGTTACTCAAAAGTAATTAACAACCTTACTTTTTAGTTACTTTAAAGCAAAACCTGAGAAGACAACAAGCTGGTGGTACAAAACATTGCCAAGAAGTGCAGCCACAAAGCTCTGCAATTACAAAGTAACTGACAACAGTTACAGTTGCACCACAAAAATGAGTAACATTGTCTCTCATTATGCTACATTAAGAAAACCAGGGTAATAGTGGTTTGAGCTTTAAACTACAACCCTGGAGACCAGGGTTTGAATTCCCACTCAGCCATGGAAATTACTGAGTGACCGTGGCCAAGTCACACTCTCTTAACCTTAGAGGAAAAGAAGGCAGATCCTCCCCGAACAAATCTTGCCAAGAAAACCCTGTGATAGGTTCTCCTTACAGCTGCCATAAATTGGAAACGACTTGAAGCCACAGAACTACAATAAGCTACATTTATGATATTTTAGTCATTGCAAACTAAGACTTGTTCTTTGTAATTCATTGCATCCAAGCTCTGTGGAAATGCTCCAAACCACAGATAAAGCACTGGTGTACAATGCCTGCATGTATGAATGATGGCAGGATCAGCCACAATCTTTTCACTACCCAGGGGCTGAAGTTACAGTCTTCCCCCTCCTATCCAAGGAAGAACAGTACACAACATTGTCCCTGAAACATTCACGTCTAAGATGGCACCATACCAGAATAACTACTTAAGAAAAATCTTGGTGGGTGGAAGCTTATTCACTGCTGTCTTAGAAGCCTGTTGTCACTCTACTATTTAAATAAGCTTTACAAAACTTGCTTCATTAAACCAGAGAGAGACAAGCGTTTGCTGTCATAGATAATGAACACATTCCTGAGAATGACGTGTCTAGTCTACTTCACTCGGTGTTACTGTAAGGCCATAGCAGAGTTACAGAGGCATTGCTCAATTAACGTCCAATGTTCCAAGTCCTAGCTTCAAAAGTGGATATCTATCTATAGCATCCTGTTTTTATTCTTTAAGCTTTCCTGCTGAAGACCAAATTAAATATGGTGTTATTCATATCTGTAGTCCCTGCTGATCCCTCCACAAAAATTAATGGCAGATGCAGTGGATCAAATACTAGGGATACTTCTACATTGCAAAATAAATATAGTTTGACATCAGTTTAACTGCCATGGCTCAATGGGATGGAATTCTGGGATTGGTAGTTTTATGATACCTTCAGCCTTCCCTGTCTGAGAGCTCTGGTGCCAGAACAAGCTACAAATCCCAAGATTCCATAGGATGGGGTCATGATAGTTAAAAAGGTGTCACACTGCATTAATTCTGCAGTGTGGCAGCAGCCTAGATTAAGATACTTTTAATCCTAGCATTTGTTGTGATTCCAGAGGTCAGTGAACCTCTTGAATCTGTCATCCACAATGAGATGAAAATCATCTGGTGCCATTGCAAATTGGAAGTGTGGAGGGGAGCTAATGTCAATCAGGGTTGCTGTAGAGAGCAAAAGATTTAAACAAGGGTGGGAGCCTCTAACCTTCTACACGTTGTTCAACTATAACTCCCATGATGCCTCACCATTGCTGTGGCTGATGGGATCTGGACTCCCAACAACATCTGGAAGGCCACAGAATTTCTAGCTCTAAATTAAGAACTCTCCTGCAGCTTGTGCCATGTTCTCGATATGACTCACATTCCTAGCTGCTTAATTTATAAACAGCCATTATCTAGTCTGGCCCTTAATTACTAACCAGTGCCTTGTAGGTGGACAAGCTGGTAACTATCACTGAATAGGTAATAAAGTTGTTACAGCTGTATTTCATGCAGGAAATAAATTAAACTGAACATTCTGCAGTCTAATATTGTTAAGTGATTTATGCTGTTAGAGACGATATCTCATGTTCTGCTGGTCAAAGAAATCAATCATAACAGTTCTTTCTTCCACAGAATTCCAAGGAGCTTTGGAGGTATACCTTCTTTGCTTCTGGGAAAAGCAGGAGATGCTTTCAGATATTGTGATCAGACTAACATATGGCAACACATATGGGACTTTGTAAAGTTCATGTTCAGTGAACAAATAGGCAGGATAAATAATTTGGTGCACAAAAAAAGTGCTGTGATGATTTGGAGTCACATGGGCCATAGATGTCTCTGGCTCAGTTTTGTGCCCTCCATAGATCTGCCTCCTCCCACATTTCATTTCACTGCAAAAAGTAGATTTGAGCTCCTGGAAGCCTAGGATTCTCTTTTAAAACAAGGGCTCCTGCCCCTGCTTTTGGCTAATAATAATCTTTTTTAAAGGAACCCAGAAATAGACTTCTGGCTGCTTTTGGTTTCAGGGGTGTGTGTGAAATAATTCAGGTGGCTTTTTAGTTTCTGGGGGTCAGGCAGGCAAAGGACTCGCCCCCAGATCTACTGGGGGTTGAGCTTGCCAACCTGGTGTAAAGTGCCAGTAATTTTAGGAAACAGTTATTCAAATTTCATACAGATGTGCTTTCAAACTGGAATAGATATAAGGCTTGCCCAATGTGGCACCTTCCAGTTGTGCTGGACTACAATTATGTTTTGCTATTCATAAAAGATTAAGATAACTATAAAGCAGATGAAAAAACAGACACTGGGGAAAAGCTGGGCAATTGAGGCATTACAGAAATTGTTGAAGATCTGTCTTTACAGACATTCTTGACTCACATCTTAAGGATGATGATCTCATTCTTGGCTGCCTTCCGCACTTTGCGTCCATCTCTTTTCAGAAACTTCTTGCATGTATAGAGTTTGCCTGTTGATTTCTCCTTGGCACGGAAAATCTCACAGAATTCCTCTCTAGGGGAGGAGGGGAAAGAAGAATCACTTTCACATTTAGGCCCAATAGCTGGAGCAGCCCAAGCAGGGACATAGAATCACTTAACCTCCATGAGTCACCCATCCTCCCAAAAGAAATGTCAGCATGAGTTTCTGTCAGGGTCGAAGAACTCTGATCTTCATGATGTCTTGGACTCCCATAATCTTTCACCACTATTCTGCCTACAGCTTCTGGGAGCAGAAGTCAAAAACATTTCGCAGGACAATGGTCCATCACCCTTGATTTACCTCCAGCAGTTTCATTCTGTGTCCAAGTACACCAAACCAGAAGGCTCCACTATTATGAGAATATTCTTGGAGCAGATGTGGAGGGGCGAGGGGGGGGGGAATAATAAGAGGAGAAACTGCCCATCCTATGGGCCCCTGCCAGCATACAGGAAACAGTTTGACTAAAGAGTTTACACTTCCCTCCCCTCATTTTGTTTCAGCTGAACTGCAGTGGAAAGGACATTTAATACCCCAATATCTTCTCCCTGTGAAAGGTGGCTATGAGAAATACATACATAAGGTGTGTTTTAGGGCAGGCAGAAAGTGTGTGATTTAGGAGTCAAGAAGTCCCTCCCTGAAACCTCAGCTTGAAATCATATAAACTCACTATGGGAACAAGTCACACTCTCTTCTGCATACATAATGCATTGCATACCCATATGAAGGAGTGCAATCAGCCTGCAGGCTTTCTCCCACCATGTGCTTGCCAATCATGTGCCTACATGTGTATCAATTTGTCCATTTAACTGGAGACAATACAAAAAAATACAGTCTCCAACTGTGTCTATGAACCAATATGCAAAGGCACCCTAGATATGTGCAGACATATGTGCATTAGTTTTTTTATGTTTTATATAGATAACCGTATAATAGTCAGCATATCATCAGAGCAATCACCTTTTCCCACCTGTTGATCTGAAACTGACAGTCTTACAGCAATGAATGCCAAATACTATTATCTCTCTGTGTATCAAGCCACATAATACAGCAGACATGGACAGGCCACTGAAAACAGCTGCCTCTCCTCATATTACTTATGATGTGATCCTACAGTGCTGTGATTTTTGCCATACCCTCTAACAACAACTAAAGATGTGGGACAGGCTCCTCTGCTCGGATATGAGTGGATCTCTCCCATGACAACATTTGAGGAAAAGCCAGAACACTTACGTTTTGATGACCTGCCCCAGGTCATATCTGTCAGTCACCTCAGATGGCTGGTTATAATCCTTCTTATCTCCCAGGGTAACACATCCAAACGGCATTGCCAAGACTGGTACTGCAAAATTAAGAATGAAAGGGTTTGTGATAAGCATCTTTGAGATACAGATTGTTTCCGATATAAGGGATCCAGGAAGAACCAGTCAATACTGCACTACTGAGTAGGTTGGAATTGAAGACAGACAGATAAAAGGTGCTGTGTTATGTAGTCCAGCCTCATTATCACCAACTCAGTGGAGGAATGACAAGTAATGCATTATCATCTGATAAGGTCAAAACAAGGAACTAAAGCCTCTCTGCCCCACTTCACACACCTTAGAGATTCTATTGGTGTGAAAGAGATCCCCCCCTGGTTTGGATCACAACTGTGGAAGGGAACCTTTTGCTTGCATCATCATTTCTTTTCATTAATATCCATGCTCCACCACCAAAGCTGCTTCCACCATCCATGCTCTATCACCAAAGCTGCTATCTGCCTCATGGATGGCAGACAGATATGAACCTATCTGAATGGTATGTGAGAGTTTTTCTTGGTGGGATGAACAACAACTTCAGAAGAGAGAGGATTTCTAACAATAAAAAGAAATAGGTGGAAAGAGCTATAGTGATGGCTGCCAACATGGATGGTTTTAAAAGTGGACTGGGCAGATTCAAGTAGGACAGAGCTTATTGTAGCTACACCATGATACCTGTATATTATTTCCATTACCAAAGGCAGCATGTGCCTCAGTACCAGATGCTTGGAAACATGACTAGGAAACTGTTGGGTGTATGCCCTGTTATTCTCTTGAAATATAAGCTCTGCCAGGAAACAAGTTGATCACAAATGTGTGTATATTTGAGCATGCTACTTATTGAGATTGCCAAAGCTTTTGGTATATGGGGAGATTCCTCCAGATATGATGAGAAAACAACATTCACATATTTTGCCCTTTGCTCTATAAGTGAAATCTGAGCATACTTCATTCAACACCATGACATGGTCATTAGTTTTCTCTTTGTCATTTATTCCCTAATGCAATTTGGAACTAGATACAATTTGAGGGACGGAGGAAGAATGGCAAGAGCTTATCACTCAAATTCAAATCAACACATCAAAACACTGAATGGTTCCTTGTATCTATTCCTGTGGTCATTAAAATTATTTCTCCCTCCCCACCATAAAACTCCAAATTGTCATGCATTTTCTAGAAATATGTCAGATTTGGAGGCATATAGCTGTTTTTAATCTAAAACATTTTGATAGCTCCACAACTCAGTGTTAAGGATCTTCCTACTCACCTGAGGGCTATTTTGCATAACATTTCCAAAACAGATCCCACTGACTCACAGAAAGCTAACCCTTTACCCCAAGGCTGAGTGCCCTGAGGGCCAAAATTCTTCATGGGTAATCTGTCAGGGGCCACATGCCAGCAATTGGAAGGGCTTAAGTCCATGCTGGATGTGCCAGAGCCAAATATAGATGAGTTCCTTTCTCTCTCACTGCCACCCTATTCCACTTCATCCACAGTAGGCTGCTGGGAAAGGGAGAGAGGTCATGTTTGCAGTCTGAACTGGTCGTTTGCAGCAGATTTTTGTAATTAGCCTAAGGGCTATAGGTTGTCCATTCTTTATTTAATCCATTTCAAAACACACAGAAATCAAAATCTAGACAAAATAAACAGATATCTCAGCCCCGACAAACTGGATAAAATGTATAAAACAGGGAAAAACAAATGTTGGAAGTATTCTGACAATGTGGGATCCTTTTATCACATGTGGTGGATGTGGCCAGTGGTGAAAAAATATTGGCAAGAAATCCACAGTGTGATGACTAGGTTCATCAGTAAAGAGCTCCCACTATAATCAGAACTATATCTGTTGAACATGACACATGGCATAAAAGAAAACTTAGAAAGACAAACTTGAGGGATAATTCTATATATGATCACAGCTGCAAGAAACTTGTATGCACAAAAATTTGAAAACTCAAGATCTGCCCAAGAGTGAAGAATGATTAATTAAATTAGTTGATATGACAGAGATGGACAGCCTCACTTATTGGCTCAAATATAAATCCACAGAGAAAGCAGATAAAGACTGGAAACCAGTTTTGCTATTTTGGAAGAAAAAAATGGTCAAGCTTTAGAGACATCATTTGAAGAAAGATCAACTTATAGAGAGATGAGAATGTTAAGGTAGTCCATTATAAAGAATTTATATTACTCCATACATAATTAGGTGAGAGTGAGAGAGAAACCAATAAAATAGGGTAAGAACAAAGGGAAAAGTCTCTAAAACAGAAAGGACAATGAGATAATTAGTAAAACATTTGGAAGATCATAAAGGCTCAGAGAAATAATGACAAAATTAGATGGGAAGTTGATATAAGCAAATCCTAACAGATATAATACACAGAGATATGTTGAATCAATGTTTGTTAATTATTTTTGTTTTGTTCTATTTGATATATATACAGTCAGCCCTCTATATCTGTGGATTCCTTATCCATGGATTCAAGCATCCACAGCTTGAAAATATTTTAAAAAAATAACTACATTCTGAAAAGCAGACCATGATTTTGCCATTTTATATAAGAGATACTATTTTACTATCCATTATATTTAATGGGACTTGAATCCATACATTTTGGTATCCACGGGGCATCCTGGAACCAAACCCCAGCGGATACTAAGGGTCCACTGCACATAGCTGCTTGTGTCAATAAAAATGATATAAAAATTAATTTCAAAATATTGTCATTATGATAGAAACACATTTCAGATATTGATAGAAACACATTTCAGATATCTACAATTCATAATATTTATTCTATAAACTGACAGTGGGGAAGAAAAGAGAACATGCTTCAGAAGTACAATAATAATTTTATTTTTTCCTGATGCTGATAATGAACATGCAACAAACCCCAGAAGGTAAAAGTTTTTGTTCTGTAATCCCCTGCAATAATTATCAAACTTTGTCATGTAGAAGTTTTGTACTTCAGCTCTTACCATTCCTGAGCATTGGCTAAGCTGGCCAGCTGAGGATCAAAGTTTGAGAACCAGTCATCTAGAAGTTACAGAAAACTGAAAAAAACTATTACTAGACAAACATCCAGACGACTTGTCTGTGTAACATCTTATACAGAAGAGTAGTTGCAGTCATTGCCCAAAAGAGTTTTAAAAGCAGGAAGGCTTCTTAGCTTTCTTTTGAATTCAACTTTGGATGTAACTGACCAAAAGCCAGAAAAATACTGAAGTGAGAAATGATATGACAGACTCATCTGCCTGACCCTCTATATCTATTATGGTTGATCTGACAAACCAAATTGGCTCTGCTCCATTAAGCAAATGTTATTTGACCTGCCTAATAGATGAACCTTCTTCTCAGAAACACTGCAGGTATAGATTTAAGAGTACTTCTACACGGAGGAGGTGTTTTTCACATATCAAAGGGCTGGCTTTTTTTCTTTTTTTTTTGACACCATAAATCTCATTCTGCACCAAGCAATATCTGGGACCCAGGAATGAAAGCGCAATATCTTATAGGTTTTCCTTCCTTCTCCTTTCCATGAGTGCACCTACTGCTGAGAACATTTCCAATAGCTCATATGCAAGGATTTGCAAGTGATAAATAATCCCTTCAGCTCACACTCTTTCAGATAATCAAGATTAAGTTAGCTGAATTTAAATATGATTGTACTGAGGATAGGAAAGACTTAACTTTGATTCATTTCAGTTGGAGCCAAGGGTAACTAAGTACAATCCTATGCATCTTTTTTCAGAAGTTTGTCCAATTGGTTTGATACTGTTCAAAGACATAGCTGTGTTAGTCTGGGAAATCAGTATGCAAAGGGATATTTGCTATAATGTGCCTTTGCATAATGGTTTGATATAGCTTACTCTCAGGAAAATGTGGATAGGATTGCAGCCTAACTCAATCTGGATCCATGCTACAGTGAGCAGTCACTACAGGAGAAGCGAGTAGGATTGTAAACCCTGACTTTTCTGTTGATCCACATATTTGCATATTATATCTGGATGTCTATTTCTCATGTGAGAAGCCATAAAAAATTAAGTAAGCATCAGTGGCTGCTTCGATGTCAGGGAGCTGGTGAATCAACTCTGGATATTAGTCCAAATTTTAAAAAGGCTATGCATACTAGGAATGAATTCAGCACCATGGACATGTCCTCTAAAGTTTGGGCCACATTGACATGGCAGCCAGGAGCCACTTGGTCTAATCATGGCTATCCATCAATATCTCAGAGCAATGGGGGAGACATAGACAGACAGAGAAGGGAAGCCTGATGCAAGCTGCATTATTCCATCATTTGTATGTCATACGCTTAGTTCTTTTAAACTTGTCCTGTTTTCAGCAGCCCTGAATAAAAATATTTCCCAAGCAGATACATCTCATTCTGCAGCAAACAATATTTTGTATCCAGGAGTGAAGGTGAAACGTTTGTCAAGTTTTTCTTCCTCTCCACCAATGGTTGTGGGAGAGGGCAAATTATTTGGTTCAAGCCAAGGCAATTTGGAAATAAGAGTATGAATGAATGAATGAATAAATAAATAATGTGAACTATAGGATGACACACCTGGGTCAGGGTTAGGATGATTCATTCGGTAACTCAGTACTCTCAGTTGTCAACCAGTGATAGTGACAGGTGCATAATTAACACATTTCCAGCAAATGTAGTTAGCCACAAATTGGCCAAACTGTAGTCCAATAAATCCAGAGCAGATATACCAGTGATCATGCTTCTATCCATTGCAAATCAAGGACTGACTTATGTATATAGTTTTCTTATTTTTAAAAAAGCCTCTTGTTTCTGAAAGTGCACCAGAATAATCCTTTCAGGGAAACAAAAGCAAGCTCTTTCCACTAGTACAGAAATACTGAACAATCCCATGCTAAAATGCACTCAGCGAAGCAGAACAAATCACGTCTTTGTACAGATCATCTCATGACTAAGAATACTACACTGAAATGTGTAATTTTTGCCAGAACTGGTATTGGGACTGTGTGTGTTTGGGGTTGGGGGAGGAAGATGGATGCGTAATAGCTCTGTAGTGGAAACATCTCAAATAATGAGTGGTGACTGATGCTCTTCAAAGCGGATGTGCTCAAAGTCCCAACTCCATTTCACTTACTATGTTATCTTTGAGAAAATGTCACCTTTTGTATCCCATGAGCCATGAAGTGGTATGACCTATGTGTTCTATAGCCAATCCTCAAGCTATTGGCAAAATTGTGCTGTAGTACAGATCAGAAAATACAATTCAGAGAACAACCTGGACTGCTGCAGAACCTGTACAGTGCAAGAGGTGTCTGTCTACAGAACAGATGTCTCTGCATGGTATGAGCAAATAACACTAACATTACAGAGCAGGACTGAGGAACCTTTGGCCCTCTAGAAGTTTTGGACTTAAGACTGCCATAATCCCTTATCATTGTCCATGCTGGCTGGGACTCCTGGGAATTGAAATCCAGAACATCTGAAGATCAACTCTCTCCAGCCCTGTTACAGAGGCAACTGTACCCCATCTCCACTGGGCCATTAGCAGTCCAGCTGGATACAGAAGTGAGGTTAATTTCTGCCTTCTTATCTTAACAGAGAGCCAGATATGGCTGGAATTAGGGAGGAATGCTTTCAAGCAGAAGACAGTACAGTTTCTAATTAGGTTTTGAACCTCTCTTCTCATCCAGTCACCCAATATCAGAGGAAACCATGTAAATATTTGTTGTTTGCCTTCAAGTCATTTCCAACTTAATGGCAACCCCAAGGCAAACCTATCATTGAGTTTTCTTGGCAAAATTTGTTCAGAGGGGGTTTGCCCTTGCCATCCTCTGAGGCTGAGAGAGTGTGACTTGCCCACAGTCACCCAATGAGTTTCCATGACTGAGTGGAAATTCAAGCCCTGGTCTCCAGAGCTGTAGTCCAATGCTCGAACTACTACACAATTCTGGCTCTCTAAACATATAAATAGTGAGAAAAATTACATCACATGTTAGGATCAAACTATTTTGAGCTCTTGATGTGATTGCAAGCAGTGGTTTGTGAAAATGTAACCCCTGTAATTTACTGCTTTGGGTGAAGAAACCCTAAAGAAGGGGCTGTACTTATTTGTTCAGCTCAGAAAGAGGAAAATCTGGAAATGAGAGGTGCTGCAGTTGCCAGGGGCAAGGATTATTAGGCATTTTAAAACTCAAATAAAGAACAGATAAGCTGGTCTCACCAGCTCCTCCCAGCATGTTAAAAAAAAATCACAAAATTAAGATAATAAGAATGGAGGCTGAAAGAAAAAATCATTCTTGAATGCATTTTGAAAGAAGCTTTCAAAGTAGTCTCTGAAGGTTCGGCATGTTTTTATTTACTTATGCAAGGCTTACCTTACTTGGTTGTTTTATTTCACATGTGTTGTTAACTGCCCTCAATTCGACATTCGCAAGTGCATATTATTAATTTTGGATTTTAAAAAATGCTCATATGCATTCAACTTCTTTTATTTTTTGCGGTGTTGGTACCTATCCCTACTCTTTCTGTCTTTTCTATCCGAGTACCAAATTTTCAGTTAAAGAAGTAATGTCCAGGCTTTAAGATTTGCCTCCAAGGTTGCAATACTGCCAAGTAGCATGTGTAGAAATGTCCTGCAATCAAGTCCTGCACTGGCACGTCATTGGGTCCATGCAACCTTTGGAGCAACATATATGTATTCAGTTTAGTATATAATTTCTTGCACTGGACTTGTCATTGTGTTTCCTATACTAACTTATAATTGGCCCTACAGAACACAGAAAGAAGTACCAAAGCAATTGTTTGCCACATTTGGACCAAACATTGAACCAGTTTGCTGGAAATAAAAAAAACAAGCTTCTCATGCCTCTCCTTCCCTCTGAAGGAAAGGGGGAGAGGAGTAGGTAACACACATGAATGAAGACTGCCATGGTGCTTAGTGACAATTACAGTTTGATATTACCTCTAATGCAGCCAAAGAAGGTAGGCCAAATAGGCATTGGGAAAGCTTTGGTCACCGTCATTGGCTTGTAGAAGAATATTTTAATACGCTAAAAGTGCCATACATTAATATTGGTTATTATTGGGCTTGGTGAAGAAGGATATGGATTCAGATTTCCTCCTTGTCTAAGAATTTAAAAGATTTTGGGTTGCCACACCCTCAGCCACCCATTTCCAACTCTAAAGAACCAAGAGTGATTTCTACTACGTAGTTCTTGCAGCCTGTGCACATCTTTGTTCTGAACTCCATCAGTGCCTGACATTAGGCCATTCAGTATGTGGGATATAGCCTTTTTTGTTTTGGTGACAAAAACAACTTTACTTTGCCTTGCTTAAGAAAGGCTTAGTTGATTGCTTCTATTAAAGGTCTGGAAACCAAGGCTTATGAGCAAAGCTTGAGGGAACTGGGTATGTTGAGCTTGGAGAAACGAAGACTGAGAAGCGACATGGTAGCCATCTTTAAATATCGGGATGTTATGTAAAAGATGGAGCAAGCTTGTTTCCTGCTGCTCTAGATATCAGAACATGAACCAATGGATTCAAATTACAAGAAAATATATTCCACCTAAGCATGAGGAAGAACTTTACAGTAAGAGCTGTTTGACAGTAGATTAAGCTTCCTGAGAGGGTAGTGGACCCTCCATTTTGGTTTGTTTTTTTTTTAAAAACAGAGGTTGTATGGGCATCTCTCAGAAGTGCCTTAGCTATATATTCCTGCATGGCAGGGGTTGGTTTACATGGCTTTTGTGATCCCTTCCAAATCTAAACGTCTATGATTCTGTTAGCAAACTAGAAATAGAAGCAAGAACAAAAGCAATCAAAAGGAAATTTGCATAGCTCACAGTGATACATATGAGTTATCTTTTAAGATCCAGAGTGGTTCTTAACCAGATCATTATTTGCTAGAACAAAGGGTAAATTACATGTTATATGCAGTTATGAGCAAGTTTCTCTGGATTATTTTTTTAAGGAATACCCCAATTAAATACAGGAGGCTATAATCTGAAGCTGAGCTTCAGCTTATGTAAAAGGGATGTTTGGAAATGACTTGAAGGCACAACACACACACACACACACACACACACACAGAAGAGATGCTTAACCTTTTCTCTGCCTGCTGCTGGTCCATATAAAACTGCTTCCTCTAGGTGCTCTTCTCTGCTCACTATGAGAAAGGATACAGGAATAACAGGTAGCACTGGAGAGAAGGTGGTGAGCAGGAAAATGGTCAGAAGGGAAAGGTTAAACAGCTCCAGCTCCTCTACAAAAAATAAATGGCAGCAGGATCACACAGCTGCATGTTCTATTTTCTTTATATCTCTCTCACACACAGAGAGAGAGAGAGAGAGAGAGAGAGAGAGAGAGAGAGAGACCTTCCTCCCTCCCTCTAGGGAACTATGGGCGTTTTCACACGGGGCTTTAGGAGGACGCAATCCTACCTCCCTCCGGCCCCAGTCCGGCTCCATTTCCAGTGTGTTCACACTCACGTCGCAGCAAACCCCGCCCCTTCCGGTGCCATCCCTGTGTCAGTCCGGCTCCTTGCTCCGTGTGTTCACACTCATGTCGCAGCAAGTCCGGCCTCACTCCGGCCGATCCAGCGCTAACTCCGGACGTCCTCCGGCATCAGCCCCGGCAAGGTAATTCCTTTTTTAAAAAGGAATTAAATTGCTGCCGCCGGAGCCATTCCGGAATGAGCGGCACGGTCGGCTCCAGGCGGCTCTGTGGGTCTAGTGTGAAAACGTCCTCTAACTTCTGGCAGAGCCTGGGACTAATAGAGACCTTGGACACCAGAGGGCACTGCAAGGCAAACTACTGGCCATCTTGGAAAGCTGAGCAGCGATAGCACAGGCTGTGACTGTTCGACTATATTATATACATGTAGGGTCTAAATACCCCAAAGGTACCAAGTCCCATCTAAATGTATCTGAGGAAGTACTAGACTGAAGTCTATGAAAACTCATGCTGCCAACTTCTTTCTTTCAGTTAGTCTTAAAGTTGCTACAAGATCTCTACATACTGATTCTACAGACTATCATGGCTGTATCTTTGAACTCAGGTCCCATGTGATCCTGAACGTAAAGCAAGGTCAGCCCTGGCTGGTACTTGCATGGGAGACTGCCAATGAATGCCAGATTCTGTAGGTGATAAATTTGAATGGAAGGAACTGGCAAAACCAGCTCTGAGTATTCCCTGCCAAAGAAAACTCTATTAAATTCATGGGTTGCCATAAGTTGATAGGCAACTTGAAAGGAGGTGTATACACACACACACAGAGGATTTGTTCTGGAAAAACGGAGAATAATTGGCATCTGAGGCCACCTTTAGGGACTGGTGGACAGCAGCAGAAACAACAAAAAGGAAACGAGGAATTGATTGACATCCTGTTGCAAATTTCTGATGTCATAGGCCACCTTACATTTGAGCACTTTAGAACTGTGGCATATGCAACAGTGATATTTCCAGGAGGACAACATTGTCATAGCTGTACCACTGGATCCACTGCACAAGTGGAGCGAGCAGTGGGGCTGTTGTGCAATGCTGCAATGAGTAATGCACATTTTGTGGGACAAGCTACCCTTGCAGACAAGAGGGGGGCAATGGCCCCCAACAGAGCCAGGAGGCCCTGATAATTCAGAACAGACAACAGAGGGAAGCCAAGGATGTCCTCTGCTTGGCTGGAAAAATGTCTCCACATTTCACAATGCCTCATTGTGCGGTGCTGCAGTCCTGTTGTGCAAAAGGACATTGTGTAACAGGAGGTGTTATGCAGTGCCCCATAGTTCTCCTGGTTATAACACAGTTGTATATTGTACCAGAGCTGTAGCTCCATCATTATAAAGTTACGCATTGCAGCCTGTTATGCAGGATCTTAGATGTTACTTTTTAATATAATTCTCAGATATACATGTGGCCATTCTGATAGGAGGAGACAAACCAGTGAGAAACACTGTGGAATACAAAGCTACCTCTCCAGTCACAGAAGATATAGACACAAAGATTATTTGAGATATAGATGTGTTCACCTCGATATCAAAATCTATTACTATACAAAAGGTCACATTTCTGAAGTCTCAGAAGCTTTTCAAACCATTAGCCACAGAAACATTATGGAGACTATATGAAGCATTAAAAACTGCCAGGGAGGCAGTGTGCGTGAAATTAGCACCAAATTAATTAAATATTCATAGTCCCTTGAAACATCAAAGAATGCATATTCACTATAGGCATCTTTGGGTACCATGCTGGCATCCACCTGCAATAAAATATGCCAAAATATGCCAGGAAAAATTGCTTCTTGAGAAAATCTTGCAGTTCTAACTCCTCAAATATTTATTTATATGCTGTCTATCCTGTGGAATGCACAAAGAGTATCAGAATGCAAAACAAGTTTTTTTATGCAGGATTCCATGAAAAGACAAAAATGGAGATATTTTCTGCTTCTCAGTAACTTTGAATGTAAGCTTTTCATAGTTCAGGGGATTATAGGGTTCGATTCCCTGCTTAGCCTTGGAAACTGACTGGGTGACCTTGAGCAAGTCACATTCTCTCAGCCTCAGGGGAAGACCAAACCCCCTTTGAACAAATCTTGCCAAGAAAAACTCATGATAAATTAGGATCACTGTAAGTCAGAAATGACATGAAGACACACAACCACAACAACAAAGTTGGGAAGGAAATGTGTGTGTTTGTGTGAATTAAGAGTGAATGGGGATTGCTACATCCACGGTTTGAAAATATTAAAAGAATACATAAATTCCAAAAAGCAAACCTTGATTTTGCCATGTTATATAAGGGACACCATTTTACTATCCCACTGTATATAATGAAATTTGAGCATCCATGGATTATGATATCCACAGGAGGTCCTGGAACCCCAGCAGATACCAAGAGCCCACTGTAACTATAATGAGGATAATGTATGTTTTCTTTGACCAGAGCACCTGGCAAGATGCCTAGGAATGGAAAATGGATGGTTGCATCCCAATGTCTGTTTTTCTTTGCTTGTAACCCATCACCTCTATGCCAGCTTCCCAATGCAAACTATACCTCCAAGAATGGGTGGGGAAACCAGAGGCACAACTATATTGTGCTTGTATTCCAGATTGTTTCCATCCTACCTTCCTTAAGAGCATATTTTTTTTCTGCTATGAAAAAGGATGGAAGGAGCAGTGGGGTAAATGGGAAGTTACACATGGGAGAAAACATCACCTGGAACCCAGTAACATTCTGTGAAAGAGACATGGGGGTTGCATATAAAAGCCTTTTCCTGAAGCACCCAAAATCTTTCTGATAGAGTGGCCAGACTGAAAACTGGAGAGGACTTCTGTACCTTTAATGATTGTGCAAAAGAGGGAATTAGGTAAAGGTATTTCCCATTGACAAGGATGTCAAGTCGTGTCCAACCAAAGGGGCAGTGCTCATCTCTGTTATTAAGGTGAAGAGCCAGTGTTGTCAGAGACTGCTCTGTGATCATATGCATACTTTCAAACTGCTAGTTGGCAGAAGCTGGGACTAGTGACAGAAGCTCATCCCATCCTGCATGAAAGAGGGGATTACATCAGGTTAAATTTTGTGGAAGTTGTGGCATAAGAAGTAATGCCATGCCATTCTTTTCTGGGTAACAAAAAGAGTCATTTCTCTCTTGAGATCCTCCCCTCCAAACCAGTGTACTATTTGCTCTTTACAGCACAGTCATTAATGACCTGGAAAAAATAAAGAACAGTGAAGTGACTAAATTTTCAGATGACACTAAATTATTCAATACAGTTAAGTCTAAAGCAGACTGTGGGGATTTATAGAAGGATCTCACAGTGTTGGAGAAAAGGGCAAATAGAAAGACAGCTGAAATTAAACATTGGTAAATGCAAAGTGAGGAATGCAAGGGAAAAATAAATAAAAATAAATAAATAAAAATAAATAAATAAAAGCCAAGTAGCTTTGGGCTATATTTCAGAGGAAGGAACTGGCAAAACCACCTCTAAGTATTCCTTGCCTAAGAAAAACCTAAGATATTCATGGGGTCACCATTAAGTTGACTGGCAACTTTAAGGCACATACAAACACACAGCCTTTTCAGTTCACTAAATTGCAAATTAGAAACCAGTGGTTGAGAAGATGAGATGACAGAAAATGGACCCTTGAATAAAACCATCAGTAGCAGCAAATGGGAGAGTGTTCTGCTTAACATGTGGGAGGAAAAATTAGAGAAAAATCATGGAAAAATTCTTTTTTACCTGGTGACAACGGCTAGAATGACCTTAGCGCAAAAATGGAAATCCAAGTATATTCCAAGTATAAAGGAATGGTTAAAAAAAATTATATGATGCAATTGAAATGGATGAACTGACTCAATTTTTAAGATGGGAATACAAAAAGAAAACAACAGAAGAATGGAAGCCAGTGTTAGAATATTTAGAACAGATATGGGGAAAAGCAGCTATAATTGGTTTTTAGGATTAATCAAAGAAAACTGTAGATAGCTCAGACCCAGTACGAAAAATGTAATTGGCGCAGAGGGAGATGAAGGTAGATGAGGACACCTGAAGGAAGTAAACAGTGAAAAAGATGAATGTTAGACATGTGGTAATAATAAATTTAATACAAATGGAACATGGAATAACAAGACTAGAGATTTCATGATTTAAGATAGGCCGAAGCGAGGAAGCTTCTCTTTAGCTAGAAGTAGAAAAGAAGGCCAAATAAACTACAAGGAGCCAACCAGTATTAGTAAGAAGGAAGTTTAGAATGAAAGAAATGGAGAGGAAGTAGAGTGGAATGACTTTAAGTATGGTTGGAAATGGGTTGAATGGAAAGGAGAAGGTGAGAGAAAGTTGAAGAAGGTAAGAAAATGTAGATGAAGGTAGGAGTATGAAGAAAGGAAAAGATAGAGATGTAATTAGGAGGATGTTAGAGAAGGGTAAGAAATAAAGATGTGTTGATAGAGGGTTCAAAGAAAGGATGGAGAGAGAGGAAAATGGAATGGGAAAATATAGGAGGATAAAACAAGATGAGGGAAAATGTAGCAGAGTTGTTAATTTAGTAAGAGAGCATAGAGAATGTGGAGATTATAGAGTGAGCAAGAAAGAAGAGAATAGAAGATTCAATGAAGCTGGATAGATAACTTGGATATTACTTGTGTATTTTTATGAATAAGGAATTTATTAAGTTATACCAATAGATGGTTTACAGATAACATAGGTATATGTTAGTTAATGTGATAGACATGTTTGTTATTTGTAGGAGTGAATGTGTATTGTATTGTTTGTTGAACTGATTTGTGTGAATGTTTTAATGTTTTTGTTTTTATATATAATAAAATAAATTAAAAATTAAAAAAAAAGAGAATTGGAGAGTGAATCCTCTCCAGGTTTTAGACAGGATTTTAAAGGAGCTAACCAAGGTTCTGAAGTCAATTCCAAAAACAAGTTCAACACCTTGGACAGGTCTGTCAACACTCAGACCAAAACCTGGAGAAGATTCACCATCCTACTCAAAACACAAAAGAGCCAAGAGCCATCTTTGCAAATAAAAAGGAACTGTGCTACTATTGTCTTTCCTTCCTTCAAGAATTTTCAATAATAAGAAAAAGGTGGAAGAAACAATGGCAGACCAAGACAGGGCTATAAATGAAAGATGACAAGTTTGACCTCTTTCAACCCCAACATGCCATGAACATGGCAGGTCAAACATACATCAAAAAACTTAACTGGAAGCAATACAGAAAATGTATTTGCTATTTTGCTCATTTAAATTGATAGAAACTCATCCCACAAAACAGAAAATACAACCAATACTTGAGATTCACTGGTTTTAACCTATAAGGAAAACATTGTAGCCAACAGTGTACAAAGGTGTAAAAGAGAATGAGCAAAGTTTGTGGAACACAGTTATTAAGGGAGAATGAAACTGTATTAGTGCTTTGTTGTGTTTTAAAATCATATGAAATTAGTTATTGCTAGAGATACTCTTTTGAGCTATTTGTCTAGGCAAGTATTTTCCTGGACTTTTTTACACTGCAAACCCACATCCATTTTATCAGGCATCCTCCCTTAAGAATTCTTGGACTGTAGTTTGCAGAGGATGCTGAAGATTTTCTATTAGAAGTCCTGAACTCCAGTTATGGAAGTATACAGTCGTCCCTCCAGTTATGGAAGTATACAGCCGGACCCCCCCCCCCCAAACGAGGAAAAACACGGATATTCAAGCCCCATTTATTTTAATGGTGGTGCACTCCTATGTGCACCGCCATGCGCGCACCCCGGGTGCACATGCCATTTTGTCCCTCCTGGCTTGCTGTCTGCGAGGGATCAAAATGACGGATAGCAAGTCTGCGAACCAGGAGGGACAACTGTAGTTCCTTGAGGTCCTGGAACAGGAGAGTGTTAGACAACTTGATTGATTGATTGATTGATTGCTTTTATACCCCACCCTACAGCCAAAAAGGCTTCTAGAGTGGCTGAAAATGCTGGGACACAGAACAATGCTACTCCATACAGATTTAAAAGACTACAGACTTTTGTATGGGTCCGTATGCAAGTCCTTGAGAGATCTGTGCCAACTTTACTTCTCTGCCATCATCTTATTTTCAAAATGTTTTCTAGAGAAACTGTTCTGGGTGGTGAGGAACTATTAAATACAGGTCTGGACTGGGAAGAAACAGGCCCTTGAAATGACCAGGTGGCATTTGCAAGAAAAAAAATGACTCCTGTTTATGCTTGCAAGGGTGCCAGTGTTAACATAGTTGAAGATGGATAGTAATTATGGATTATCTTTCATCTTGTGCAACTCAAGAATGTGGATGAGCTACTTGAAGGACTGAGACCTACCATGTGCTCTGGATCCTTGTCCATTCTTACTGCTAAAATCTGCCACAGCTGGGGATGATGGACTTCAGAGCTGATTAATGCCTTGTTGAGAAACAGGATAATTCATGCTGTCTTTTTAGTAGTGAGGCCAATTTTTTTTTTTGGGGGGGGAATCCAAATCTTGATCCTGTGACCAGGTTATGGTCACATCTTCCATTTGGTCCACTCTTCAATTTTTGAGCAAGATGCTGAAATGCAGGAAACTTATCATTTAGATCCATTCTAATTTAGTTTCAGGACCAGTCTTTGGTTAAGAAAACTCTTGTTTGTCGTAATGCAGGGGTAGGCAACCATGGACGGCTCAGGGGGTATTCTCCATTTCTGGACCTATGTGGAGCACAGTTCTGGTTTCTGATTAAATTGGAAGTGACTGAAAGGTAATGTCCAGTTTTGTTTTAAGAGCTTTGGGGGCTAAAGGCTTGATTTAAGGAGAGTCATGACCTCAGGAAGCTTCAAAAAGTGTGATTCTCAGGTTTCTCAATGCTTTTAAATCATCACACTGCCTTTGAAATTGACCCAGAACCTTCAGCTGGTACAGAATGACTCTGTTCAGGCACTGATACTCCCAGCATGTGACAATGATTCTGTACCAGTTGTATGTATTATTTTTACAGGCCCAATTCAACATGCTGGGTTTGGGCTTTTAAAGCTTAGGAGCTGGTTATCTGAAGGACTTCCTTCAGCCATATGAGCTTACACAGGAGGGCCTGCTCACTGGCTTACTTTTAACAACAGAACAGTTAGATTGGTGGCACAAGAAACAGAGACTTCTTAGTGTTCTCCCAACACAGGTAGTTCCTATGTTACAGTATTTTGAAAGGCTTTTAACTGATATATTTTATTAAGTGTGCTGTTGTTTTATTGATATCTTAATGCTGTGCCTCTGGGAATGTTTTACAATGACTACTTTAGGGCAGGGGTTGGCAACCTACGGCCCGGAGGGCGGATCCGGCCCCCTGAGGCCTTTGGACTGCCCCCAGGCCGGTCCTGCCATCGCGGCTGCCATTTTGTTTTCCAAAATGGTGGCCGTGACTCGTTTGTGCATGTGCAGTACTCGGCGCATGCACAAACGAGTCACGGCTGCCATTTTGGAAAACAAAATGGTGGCCGCAACTCGCTCGCGCATGCGTGGTACACCGGAAGTACTGCACATGTGCGAGTGAGTGTGCACGCACATGCGCAGTACTTCCGGTGTACTGCGCATGCGCACGCGCGCACTGCGCCGCCATCCCCTCCCTTGGCCTGCGGAAGACCTGGCCCCAGGTAAGGAAAACTTGCCAACTCCTGCTTTAGGGTATTGTTGGTTTTTAACTTTTTAACGTTTTAAAGTTTTATTATAATATTATATTGTAGTATCTTTATACCTGTACTTTGATTCAGGTCATATGAATTAAGTACAGAAAGGAAGTTTATAAGTGCTAAAATAAATATATTTATTTATTGATGGACAGTCAAACCCAAATGAAAAGTTTGAGTCATGCTCATTTTTATTTTGATAAGTTTCTATATGCAAAGGCTAGGGCATATAATTCAAACACAATCTGTCAGTAGTTCATCACTATTCATTGACTTGGCAGAAGCTTACATTATGCTAATATTGATCTAATAATAGAATAGTATTTACTATTTTCTGCCAATTTGGTAAAAAATTTTTTCCTGGTGAACTGGATCTGTAAGAAACAATATACTCCGTTCCGATGAACAATCGTAACCTTCCCTACCCACAATGTAGTTGTGTACACCATCCAGGTGCCAGCAAACTAATGCTGAGAAAAGAAAGTCAGACCAGAGGTACATCTAGGAGTTGGCAATCTGTTCTCCTAATATTTTGTGCTACAATTTTGCTAAATACCAGCCAGCATGGCTAATTGTTTTATGGGTGTTGCAATTCAAAATACTGGGAGGGCTCTAATTTTGTTTCCCCATCCAGACCCCACATCTTGCAACCAGTAACCTCAGACAAACAGGTCATGAAGGCAATGCTCATTTCCTGCTCCTGCACCAAAGAAACAAGTTGCCCTGTTCAATATGATATGAGAATTCTCTCAGATGCAGTCTAGTTTCTTCTTTAATATCTTTCATGCAGCTTGCTCCATTGTATAGCTGCAGCAGAGAAAGGAAAAAGGACTGTATGGTTTGAGATCTGAAGGGAGATATCCTACAGGAGAAAGTGGGGCACAGGGATATGTGAAGGTTGAGAGAGATCAAGCAAGCAAACACACCAGACAAGATGTACTGTATTGAGCTGAATCCCCCACTAATTTAAAGATCAGTCTTTTATTTCTGTGTTTCCAGGATTCTTTGGGAAAGGCTTTAAAAGAAGGAATGAAGGGGGAGGGAGGAAAGAAATGTACCAGCACCTTCAAGACTAACTGGTTTTTATTTCTACATCAGCTTATGTGGACATCAACCCACTTCTTCAGATGCAGTACAGCATGATAATCTCTGTACTGTACTCTGGGAAAGGCTGTGACTGCTGAATGTATATCCCAGAAGAAAAAATTAAATGTGAATTAAAAAAAAATCAAAATGGCATTTGGGTTAGATCTGAGGTTTCCATCTAGACCAATCTGCAAGGTAACTTACCAAATTTTTGGAAGGCTGTGGTATATAGATATTTCATTAGGGCTTTGGGGAAAACTGAAGAAATGGCAACCTGCCATTGTCCAGTTCCTATCTAGAGTGTCACATGGAATTTGCAGAAGAGTCAGAAATGGCACTTAATTTATTTATTCTTGAATTTATTTCCTCACTCTATTCTCTCTCTCATATGTGAGTCCACTAACCATTCTCAAACAGAAAAATATACAGAGAAATGGAAAAGACATTTATTACTGTAAGCAGGAAACTGAAATTTTCCTGTTAAGATCTATTTTTAAAATAAGGCAGTAAACTTACCCATTGGCTTATCCCCCTTTACCAAACAATTTAACCATGATTTAGACATTGGGAGAAATGGGTAGAAGGCAGTTCTGTGTGGCAAGCCATTTATACAGGTGCAATTTTTAACTACACCAACAACAAAATATGGTGAAAAAGAGAGAGATTAAGTGAGTGTTGCTACAACAGTATGTATGTTCACATGAAAAGTATTTGCCACCCAGAACCCTGTTGCTGTGGCTGGCTAAAATAAAATGTACACTCTTACAAATATCATCACAATTGTGCAGCAACAGGAACAGCTCTCATCTTTATGTTGTTGTGGCATTAGTCCCAGTAGTGTAACAGAGCCAGGAACCACAGAATCAAAGCCGCAGGATCTTTCAATGAGCAGTAATTATGACATTATCTGTTAACCCTCAAGTTTTGATGTTCTGTCTGAGTTTATAGCTGCAATCCTTACAATGACTGGGCTGTGTGGCAGAGATGGATTTTTCCAACACACTGACTCAATCAGTGACACAAATTCACTAGTTAAAATCAATTAAGCTATCAATTAAGTTAGAGATTTTCTAATGAAAAGGAGAAACTTAATTAAATGTATTTATTAAATAAAGCGATTGACTTAAATTGAAATTAGGCTATTAACTTAATTCTAAAATAAACTATGAATTAATAAAATAAGTGGCAGTGCTAAAAAGTCATCTATTTCTACATTTCCTACCTGGTTCTTTACCCAAAGCCTAGTTCTCTTGGATTTTTGCAAAACTACTTCTTGCTTTGTCTTAGTTCTTCAAGACTGGAAAATTAGAGTGTTTGGGTCATAAGATTCAAATCCCTTACTCAACAAAACTTACAGTGGAATGAATTAAGGGCTTTTGAAGTTGACTGTCCCAGTAACTGATCCACTCATGCCCCATTTCTAAAAATAAAGAAGGATCTATACTACTGAGAACAGACATTTCTTTACATCTACAAAACCTGGAGGGCTTCAGAAAGGGAGAAGGCAAATAGAGAAGATTACAAGAGAGGGATAAAGGAAAAACAAGATTTTTTTTGTGGTTTGGTTGAAAAATAGGGATTTGAAAAATTAATGGAGCTGCTTGCTTGTCTTCAAAGCTCAAAATATGGATGGGTAAAGGGAATAAATAGTTAAAGAGTTTCCGTATCTAGGATCAAACACTGATCAGAATAGTGACTGCAGTCAAGAAATAAGAAGACGAAGAAATGAAGGAGAAAAAAAAAAAAAAAAAAAAAAAAGAACCAGATAAGATCTTAAAAAGTAAAGACATACAACTGGACACCAAAATCAGAATTGTCCAAGTCACATCATCATGGATGGATGTGAGAGCTGGACAGTTAAAAAAGCAGGTAAGAAAAAACCCCAATGCATTTGAGATAATGTGGTGCTGGAGAAGAGTGATGAAGATACTGTGGATAGCCAAGGAGACAAACAAAAGGGGCCTAGAACAAATCAAATCAGAACTCTCCCTGGAAGCCAAGATGACGACACAGAGGCCGTTGTACTTTGGACACATCATGAGAAGACATGAATTATTCAAAAAGACAATAATGCTAGGAAAGCTGTAGATAGAGAAGATCACACACCAGTTAGCTAGACTCCATTAGAGAGGTCACAAATATGAATCTACAGGACTTAGGCAGAGCAATGGAGGACAGGTGGTCTTGGAGATGTCTCATCCACAGGATTGCCATAAGTCAGGGTGGAGTCAAGGGCAGTTAACAGCAAAGGGAATAAAAGTGTGTGTGGCATTTTCCAGCTTCACCTTGGTAAGGCTTTTAGTACAAGCTTCTACTTAAATTTAAATGGCAATTTATCGCATGCTTATTTGTTCCCATCAACATAAATATAATTGAGTTAGATTTTCTAAGTTTATCAACAGTTAACTAAAGACATCAACCCTTTTCTATCAGCTTTCCTATTTCTGACAAAATACTGCAGTGAACAATCCCTGTTGTTGATGCAGAGCATTTTAGGTGGCTTGGTACTGAATTAAGACCCATTAACTTTACTAAGGGCCTGCTCCTGATGGGAAAAAACTTCCTGAAAGTGGTTCTTTGATATGGATCAACATAGTTACCAGGATGGGGGGGGGGGTGTCGGGTCTCTTTAAGGGTGTGGGTATAGAGATAGTTAAAATATTGTTTATATTTTAAAATGTACCACTGTACCACTGATCTTCCTGATCCAGCAGATATAGAAGCATGATAGACAAAAGGGGCAGCTCTTTGAGTGCAGGAAAAACAACTTAATTTCTGCCTTAATTCCTGATCACAGCTCTTTCCCCATGTCCAGTATTCAACTGAATTTTGAACTAAACTAGGTCATATGATAAGTTCTTTCTGGTTTAGAATGAAAATAATTTAAATATTATTATTATTTTAATGAAATAATGACTAATAAAATTATAAATTATTCATTAATGAATAATATTATTATTCAATAATTATTCAATAATAATATTATTCAATAATTATTAAAAATTAACTTTAATCAAAGGTCATCAAAGAGAGAGGGGGGGTTTAGCATTCATTTATATTCTTTAGTATACTTTCAAGCACTCATCAAAAAGGTTTTTAAAAGCTCCTTCTGCCATATCTGAAAGCGCCTGTTATCATGCTAACTAAATATTTATACTGGTCACAACAAAATGTAGGTGGATCATTTTCATCAGTGTTGATTACTGTCCAGAGAAAGTTTTTAATTCTCATAAACAGTCCTTGAAGCTTGGAACTCGGTCCTGAGTGTAGATCGTGGTGCAGATGCACAGACAACAAGAACCATCTATATGTGTTTGCAGGGCTGTCACTAGGTGGGTGCAGGAAGTGCAAACTGAACCAGGTGACACCTCAGAAGGGAGTAAAAACCCGGTGGAGCAGTTGCTCCCATCCATCCTCAGATACCTCTGGTGGGAAGGGGCTGCCTTCTAGGTCTGGTGGAGCTAGGAAAGAGGAAAGAGAGGTGATGCTTTCCTGCCCAGCCAGCAGACCCAGCAGACCTGGAAAAGGCTACAAGTTGCCTTCCAGATCTGATGAGTCTGCTGACCAGGCAGGAAAGTGAGTTGCCTCCTTTTGCTGCTCACCCAGCAGTTTTGTCAGACCCAGAAAAGGCTTTGGGGCAATGGCAGCAGCTCCCCACCTCCATCATGTTAGAGGTGGCTTGGTTGGCAGAGGGGGTGGCTGGGGTATGTACCAGGCAGCCTAGGGTGACACCAACCCTAGTGATGCCACTGAGTGTTTGTATCTGAACAGTCACAGAAATTCAAAGGTTACCTTCACCTCCATCTCTGTGAAAAGCGATTGACTGCCAGCTTGCACAAGGATGGCTGAAAGGACTGTTGGAGTAACATCTTTTTGTTCTTTGAGAACAGTAGATCTACAGCAGGAATGGCAACTGTGGAAGGCTAGGGGGCTGCATTAGCACCCCCAGGAGACCTTGTAGAGTCAAACACCCCACTGACCCTGATCTTGCACACACACAAAAATTGTTCCCCAATTCCCCCAAACACAATCTAGGGGACACTGGGGACAATGAGAAGCATTTTCAACATGTTTTGGGGTCTTCCTAGAAACTTGGTATAAAACATTAGGGTAGGTTTGCCTAAGGGTCACCATAAATAAATAAATGATGTGAAGTTACACAGCAGCAACAACCAAAGCCCCTTTGAGGGCATTTGGAGTCAAACATTGTTGTTGTTTTTAATTGCGACTTTGCTGATCCTTGGGGGTATTTCTTTTTTAGGTAAGGTATTCCCTGTTGACAAGGTTGTCAAGTCGTGTCTGATCACAGGGGGCAGTACTCATCTCCATTACTAAGCCAAAGAGCTAGTGTTGTCAGAGACTACTCTGTGATCATGTGGCCAGCATGATTGCACAGAATGCTGTTTACCTTCCCACCAAAGTGGTACCTATATATCTACTTGCATTTGCATGCTTTGGAACTGCTAGGTTAGCTGAAGGTGGAACTAGTGATGGGAGCTCACTCCATCATGCAGCACTCGGGCCAATCTTGCAATCAACAGAGTCAGCGTCTTAACTGCTTGAGCCATCACATCCCTTTCTTTTTTACCCTGGGGTTAATAGATGGCCTTGGAGTTGATCTAGAACAAGTTTTAGCAACATCAGAAAAACTGGATTAATGGATATGGGATATGGGAGGAGAAATGCAGCCAGAAAATGACAACTGGCCAAAATGTGACATCACTTCTGGTTTCCTTTTCACCTTAATAATAATAATAAAAAATATTTTTATCCTGCCCCTCTGCATAACACAACTGGGGTGTCTTACAACATTAAAATTCATATCCCATGATCCTACCCCCCCCTTAAAATACTATTAAACAGTGACAATTTAAAACACAGTTAAAATAATAACACAGATAAACAAATAACAATAACTACAGCCAAATCAGGGACACGCAGGATAGCTGTCTTTTGGTGGCTGGGATATCTAATCAGGAAAGGCCTGCCAGAAGAGATCCGTCTTAACAGCCTTTTTAAAGCTGTTTAAGGTGGTAATATGATGGCTCTCATCCGACAGGCCATTCCATAATCTGGGAGCGGTTGCTGAAAAGGTCCTCTGGGAGGTTGCAGACTGTCTAGTTTTTTCTTCTGAGGGCAACGGGGATGGCAGAATGAGTTAAACTGCTGCTTTGCAGTGATTTTGATTCCTTTTTAAAATGATATTTGGACTTTTGGGGGCTCTAGGGGGGCACCAAGGACCCCTCCAAAGAGTTGAGGGACTGCATGCTAGGCATGGTTTATACTTTTCCCACCTCTGAACAAGATTTGTGAAATTTTGGGCGAGTATGAGGGCCAGCAGCACAGGAAGATTAGCCTGTGAAATCCAGTTTGGTGCTGTTTGTTCATGGGAAATCTGGATTAGTGACCTTTACTGGGAAGCTGGGGCCACTCACCAACTCTCAGGATATTAAGAAGAGAATATCAGATAACTTCATGTACCCTCCTCCACATTCCTTGAAGGGAGAACAGGATGCCAAGAGGACAAACATAAATCATGTGAGGATTTCTGAATGGTCTGGCTGCTTGTTCGAACTATGCAACCACATAGCATAAAAACACTCTCAAATTACTATGACTGGGAATCTGGCAAGCCCTTCCTAATCTATCCCCAAGCATATCTGCCAGTCACACCTTCTAGTTGTGGGGACAATTCAATCCGTCATTTCACCTTTGTGTTCCAAAGGAGTATTTCAACTTGTGGATGGGAGGAGAAACCTTCAAAATGTTTATATATATATATATATATATATATATATTCCGCCCCTCTGCAACACAATTGGGGTCGCTTACAATGTTAAAACCAAGACAAATACATATAAAACCCTTGAACCCTCCCACCCCTTAAAAAGATATTAAACAGGGACCAATTTAAAAACAGACTAAAATAAATCAGAAACAGCATAAAAACAATCACAGTAACAGCAGCACAAAAAGGGAGATAAGATGGACTAAGTCTAGGGGCTGGGAGAACTATTCAGGAAAGGCCTGCTAGAAAAGATCCATTTTAACAGCCTTTTTAAAGCTGTTCAGGGTGATAATAAGACAGATCTTGTCTGGCAAGCCATTCCACAATACAGGAGCAGTAGCAGAGAAGGCCCTCTGGGCGGTTGCAGACAGCCTTGTTTTAATAGGCTGTAGCAAATTCCTCCCAGAGGACCTGAGTGTGTGGGGTGGATTATACGGAAGGAGGTGGTCCCGGAGGTAGGTTGGACCCAAGCCATTTAGGGCTTTAAAGGTCATAACCAACACCTTGTACAGTGCCCGGAAACTAATGGGCAGCCAGTGAAGTGATTTCAACACAGGTGTAATGTGGTCTCTCCTTGATGTTCCCGTAATCAGCCTGGCTGCCATATTTTGTACCATTTGAAGTTTCCGGGTTAGGCACAAGGGTAGCCCCATGTAGAGTGCATTACAGAAGTCAAGATGTGAGGTTACCAGCGCATGTACCACATTTCAAGATCCCTGGTTTCCAGAAAAGGGTGCAGCTGGCGTATCAGCCGAAGCTGATAACAGGTGCTCCTAACCGTCGCATTTACCTGATTTGACATCTGGAACGACAGACGGATCTAGGAGCACCCCCAGACTGCGAACACAGTCCTTGGAGGAGAGTGTGACCCCGTCCAGGACTGGAAGTTGTATTCCCATATCTGGTTTCGGGACTGCAACTGTAAGTACCTCCATTTTGTCTGGATTCAGTTTCAATCTGTTTTTCCTCATCCAGTCTATTACTGCCCTAATTCAGCTTGCTTGTAGGTAGCATATTCAAGCACATTATATTAATTAAACATAGTACACAATTGTAGCTGCTCAGTTCATGAAAACAACAGGGCAGAAAAGGAAATCTGTGGCAAGAAGGTAAACATGTTCAATATGTACATGTGGTGATGCCTGAATGCTCAAACAGCAGTTTTTAAATGTCTGGTATTAGGGAAAAGCATAAGATGCTAAGAAGAGCAGAATTTCCTTTGAAACAGAGCAAAACCTGCTTAGATCAATATAGATCACTTTAAGGAGAGAATTGAGTAAGTATCTCAGAAGTAATCCTCTCGCCAATTGAGTAGTTTGCTTAATTCAGTGGAGTTATCATCCTTAGGGATGATAAGCAGGGTGAAACAAACATACCAGGCAATCAAATAATTTCTTACTTAGAGACTGGAATTATTCAAGCCTGCTAACAGAGCTGCTCTTTAAGCTGATGTGGTTGAGATCTCGGTTAGAATACAGAGGGGTCCTGAGCTCAAATCCCACAGAGAGCTCATTAATACTTTATTTTTATCTCCCTCATCTGTGGTCTCTTTATGATGTGTCCATATGTGTGTATGCAAGACTAATAACTCTCCCACTCTAGAGACTACTTTAATGGAAGGAGCTGTAAGCTCCAGCCACAGCTGAGAAATTGGACTAAAGGATACGAATGGAGTAGATGACAACTGGCGCTGGCAGCAAATATATCTGTGAAGGAAGTAATCCACAGAGAGTTCCCGAAAAGCTGAACAGTGGAGAAGGCTCAGAGTGGACAGCAAATCAGAGAGACAGTCAAAATACATGTTGGAATAACAGTGACTCACAGACAAGCTGTGAGGATTAATTAACTAATGTTTGCAAAGGACTTTGAAGACAAAATTAATTTAGTGTATCATTAACTATTAATATGGCTGGGCTGCAAGGAAAGAGACTGGGGGAGGGTACAGAGTCTAGGGAAGAGTTTGTAAGAACATGCAAAACATGATGGATGCCCTTTTTGAGTCATAGGGGGTACTGACTGCCGATGTTTCTATTTTGGCGCCAACTATCAGAACATCCAGCCCAGCTTTACCATTAGGCAAAGTGAGGACAGATCTACAAGTACAGTAAAACCTAGGTGCCCTGGATTTCCCAGATTTGCAGCGACCCTGTAGTTTGTCTATACTATTAAAAGTGACAGGGAGGTTATTTGCAGCAAGTTTGAATTAAGCAGTCACACATTCTCCCCTCCAGAGATTGCACTGGTGTAAAATTCTGAGCTTCCCTGAATTATTTCTGGTGAAACAATGCCCAATTTTTTAAACCTGTCCATCAAAGATGCACATATGTGGAGGAGCACAGGTAAAGACAAACAGATATACAGCTGTCTTTAAAAAATAAAATAAAATAAAAATGGCAGTCATGCTGTTCACACCTCCTGCTCTTGGGGACTTGTCACTTCCTGTTCCTCCACCACTGCCACTGTGAATTTGCAGGCCACAGTTATAACATATCCAATTTTTTTTGGAAAAATCTGGAGAAAACAGTGAACCCCCCCCCCCCGCACTATCTGAGGTATAAGCCCTCAAGCACTGAAAACCATTGTTAATTCCCTGAATAGACAAGAATGTTGTATGTCTGCATCACTGTTAATTTGGGATGAGTGAGGATTTTTTACATAGTATAGACAAGGCTTGAGACAGCTGCCTTAGGTGGCAAGGACTTCCTCCCTTCATGTCCAAAACAAAATATGACATTCTGCCTTCCCAATACACATGGTTCTATGGCTTTGGAGGCACTCTGGAACACTTGTATACCATGGAAAATGGCAGCTGTTGCTACTGAATTTCTGCGTCACTATAATGCTGGAGGAAGCAAATAGTTCAGTGGCAGTAAAGCTCTTTCCCTTGGGAGTTGCCAGACAAGCCACTACCATAAAGTTTCTGTTCTCTTACACCTGATACTTCTCATACTTTCTGTCTAGGAAGGAGATTACCTCTGCATTGGGTGTAGCAGTTGAGCTGGAGTTCTAGTGAACTATTAAAAATGCACACATAATTTCTGTGCCTTTTAGCAACTGCTTTATTACTCAACGCCTTTTTAAGAAGAAACCAACCACGAGAAGCCACTGTGATACCAATCCTTCAGACTATGGAAATAATATTGCTATGTAGAAAATGGTGGCTATTCACATCTGCTTAGGCTTGTAGAGCCAAGACAGAGAACTGGCAAATAATAATAATAATAATAATAATAATAATAATAATAATAATAATAATATCAAAGCCAATAGTTTCTTGCATACACTAACTGTGTATGAATGTTAGCCTGTGTCAATTGCTAAACATTTTTTTTAATGAATAAGTTTGAATTTTAGCAATGTGGTGCAAGGACAGGAAGCTTATTTTGCCTGATGGGTTATGCTAGAAGTACAACATAAGCTGAAGCAGGCAGCTTATCTGCACATTTTAGGTCAGAAAATTTGTCTGACTTTCATATTATTTTCACAAAGCTAACTACTACCCCCATTTCAGTTTACGTTGTTTGTTGCACCCACTTTAAAACTTCCCTATTAAGAAAATTGCTACCACACAAGGAAACGCCTGATCGCTTTAACAAATTGTCTTTGCAATCACATCAATTTATACCCAATTGATTTTGAGTTTTTTTTTTTAAATTTAAAATACTGTTAAATTTTTATGCCTTCTCAAGGTAGCATATAACAAAATGGAAAGACCCATAACAGAATAGAATGATTAAAACAAGAAAAACAAGAATATAATCAAAATGAATAATTAATATCAACCAATGAAGTTCTAAGGATCCTTTTACACAACTCAGGGTGAATCTATACTGTAGGAATAATGCAGCTTGACATCACTTTTAAATGCTGTAGCTCCATCCTATGGAATCCTGGGGTTTCTAATGTTAAAAGGACTTTATAACCTTCTCTGCCAAAGAGTGCTTTGTTTCATAAAACTACAAATCCCAAGATTCTGTAGGATGGAGCCATGGCAGTTAAAGTGCTGTTAAACTGAATTATTTTTTACAATGTAGATGCACTCTTGCGACTCCACTTTAACTGTCTTGGTTCTATCCTATGGGATCCTGTGATTTGTAGTTTGGGGAGGCACTAGAGGAGATTCCTGGCTAAGAATTGTAAATCTCTCTTCCTAAACTATTCACTCACACAATAATTTCCAGGATTCCATTGAACAGAACCATGACAGTTAAAATGGAATTGTAGCATTATAATTCTTCAATATGAGAGGACCCCAAGTCAAATAGAGACCAAGGTAAACATGGGAGCCTCTGTGTCCAATTTGGAGGCTTGTAATGATGGAGAAAGATGTGCATCAAGTGGAACAATTACACAAGTGAGAGGATGACTACCAAGAACTCCTTCTCCTTCATGCCCACCAATATTTTGTTATTTATCTTTTGACAATGTTTTCAAATGTATCTTTGCAAATCTTAAGAATGGTGGAGCTTTTAAAATATGGAGAGAAGTGAGAAAAAGAACACAGGTTTGCCCAAAAGGAAATGAAGAGCAGAATGCCCTCTTTCGCTAGTATTCAACATGCTCCCATTGTGATCAACAGGATTTTCTTTCCAAAACTGAGTAAGGAGGTTTCTAATTGCAAATTATAACCTTTTGAAAAAACATTTTTTGGTTTCTAGGGGCAGGAGACAAAGAAGAAAGTATACCTAAATTAAAAACAAAACACTGCATTTTGTTGTTGTTGTGTGCCTCCAAGTCATTTTTAACTTATGAGCTAAGGTGAACCTATCATGGGGTTTTCTTGGAAAATTTCTTCAGAGGAGGTTTGCCATTACCATCCTCTGAGGCTGAGAGAGTGTGAGTTTCCCAAGATTCCAGCTGATTTTATGCTTGAATGGGCAATTGAACCCTGATCTCCACTGTTGTAGTCCAAAGCTCAAACCGCTACACCGTGGTTAGGCCTAAGAATATGAAGAGTGGGGTGAGAAGACCAGGTGCTAAATAATGCTTGATGGGGTTCTGACACAAAAGCATGGACTTCCATTTCATGCCTGTTTTCCCCCTGAAGAAACTTGGCAAGAAAGCCCCATGATAGATTCACCTATCAAAAAGGGGAGGGCAAGCTGCAATGGTAAGAATTTTGTAAAACACTGCAGTGTACACTTATACTTACAGTGTAAGGCATGAGCTTCACAGCTTGACAGGAGTTATAGTATTGTTATTATGTACCATCTTCATTCTCTCCTTTCTTTCTTTCTTTTTCTTTTTACATCAGAAATGCAGTGTCACCACATATCCTTTCAGACCCAGTTTCTTTGCAATGGAATACAACAGCATTGTATTTGTTCAAGAACTGTCTTGGTTAATCAATTTAGCCCAAAGGTTTCTGTGCTGCCACTTATATACATACACTGGAGATTATGCTGTCTGGCACATCTGAAAACAAATACATTACTCTTTGTCTAGTATGTGCCATCCATTTATTATGGATGTTATGCTCTAGCCAGTTATTGGTCCTTGCACGCTCTAATCTACCCTTCACCAGCTTGGGGCCCACAAATGTTACTGGGCTGCAACTTCTTCCAATCCTGCTCACTATGGCCAATGGTAAGAGATAATGGAATCTGTGGTCCCAAACACCTGGAAAGTCCCGGGTTGAGGGACATTGCTCTAATCTGGTAGAGTTCCAAGATATAGCCATGTTAGTCTGTAGAACAGTCTGTAGAATAAGTATGTAGAGAGATCTTGTAGCACATTAGAGACTAACTAAAGAAAGAAGCTGGCAGCATGAACTTTTGCAGACTTAGGTCTGCTTCCTCAGATGCATTTGGAAGAAATAGATCTCCATCTGAGGAAGCATCTGAGGAAGTAGACTTTATGAAAGTTCATGCTGCCAACTTCTTTCTTTAGTTAGTCTCCAAGGTGCTACAAGATCTCTCTACATACTTATTCTACAGACGACTGCTCTGTTATTCAACTGGGGAAAGGTCTGTTTGTAGACCTAAAATACACCATCTTATTGATTGTGGAACAAACCAAACACACAACTATATGTCAATCTCCTTTGATGGACAAGGGAGAGAGAATTCCTGTCACAACACCATTCATCATAGGCAAAAGGCAACCTTACAATGGGAGAAAGTTTTGTGGTCTTGAACCCAAGGCTGGGTTCAGTGGCATTGTTCTAGGGAGCATTCTGGCTTTGGATCCTCAATATTCCAGACAAGAGCTTAATCTACAATCAATTTGTATAGTGCAAACTGTGCCACAGCTGCTTTGACAATGCTGTATTTTGCACAAAGGAAGGATGATTGGAAAGCAGGGTTAAGAGCTGCATTTGTCATCCAAACTGACTCATCCAGCAAATATCAAGAGCTAGAACACACGGGAATGTAGCCAGTACAGATTTTCCTACTAGGTATTCAATAGGGAAAGAATGAGGGGGGGAGATGCAGGGTGTATTCATTTTTTATTACACACAGAGACAGCACGATCCCCATGTTTACTACCCCTAGCAATTACAAGTGAGTCTACAAGAACACTGCAGTGATATATGGCATAACAGATGTCAATTTAAAAACAGCAACAGTATCTTGCATTAGGCTAGTGCTAAGATCTACGTTAGTTGATTAGGAACAAATTATGAGATCACACTGAGTATAAACAGGCTTAATCTAAAAATTAGACAAATGTGGAAGTATGCCATACGATAGTCTGTAAATTGATACCAGACATTCTCTAGTCTACAGCATGGTGCAGTGGGGTTTAGCATTGGATTATGACTATGGAGAGCATGGTTTGAATCCCCTCTTGGCCACTGAAACCCCTGGGGTGACCTTGGGCAAGTCACAATCTCTCAGCCTCAGAGGAAGACAAAGGCAAGCACTCTCTGAACAAATCTTGCCAAACCCCCTATGGACGTTTTCACACTGGGCTCCCTAAAGCCGGCTGGAGCCCTTCCCCTAAAGCCGGCTGGACCCCGTGCCGCTGACACCGGAATGACTCCGGCGGCGGCAGGCTAATTCCTTTTGCCACCCGGAATTACCTGAAGCCGGAGTTAGCCAGGAATTAGCTTGCCGCTGCCGGAGTGAGGCCGGACTTAGGGCTCCGTGTGTTTGAACACACGGAGCGAAAAGCCGGCCGGACGCAGGGATGACACCGGAAGGGGCGGGGTTTGCCGCCGCGCGTGTCTGAACACACGGGAAATGGAGCCGGAGTGAGGCCGGCGGGAGGCCGGCTAGCGTCCTCAAAAAGGCCAGTGTGAAAACGTCCAATGATAGGTTCGCTTTAGAGTTGCCAGAAGTTGAAAACTGCTTGAAGGCACACAACAACAAGCTCTGTGACGACGCAGTCAGGGAGGCCACCCCGACTCAAAGCACATTTATATATATTCACTGATCTCCTTCTGCAAAGGAGGAAGGGTACTCCCTCTCATTTCCTTTAAATTCCAAATCCATATACCTCAAATCTTATTATTATTTTTCATGACATGGAAGCATCTCTCTCCAAGTCACTTAAGAGAAATACTGCATTATGGGTTGCTTGGTGTCTCCACAGAGTTCTTTTTTGGGGATGAAATGCTGCAACTAATAAGATAAGACCCCTGGTGGTGCAATGGCTGAATGCCTGTACTGCAGCCACTCAACTCACAAACCACAAAGTTGTGAGTTCAATAACAGCCAGGGGCTCAGGGTCAACTCAGCCTTGCATCCTTTCATAGGTCACTAAAATAAGCACCCAGCTTGTTGGGGGCAATTAGTTTATACATTGTAAACTGCTTAGGGAGTGCTTAAGTGCACTGATAAGTAGTATAGAAATGTACTCGCTATTACTATTGCATCTGAGGAACAGATTCTGTGCAAGGCCAAGAAAAACAACCCTGTGATAGGCTTGCCCTAGGGCCGTCATAAGTCAGAAAGACTTAAAGGCACACAACAACAACAAAATATTGATACTTGAATTTCTCTAGACTACAGCACAGTGATTTAAAGTAACGTTGAGACACTCCTAGTTAAAGGTGAAACAGCCATAATAATGCTATTTCTCTGGTGGACAGTTATTAAGAACTACAATCAACTTTTTAAAAATAGATTTAATGCAGGTCATTGTGCTGTTTGATGCTATCACCTGCGTGAGGGGGGATTCTAAAAGGCAAGGTAGATATATTTTAAGCAAAGAGATATAATCAAAGAAACTAGCCTCCCCATCCATGACTTGATTTGACATGGTACTTCTGCATAGAGCGCAGCAGGAATCTTTTGGATTTCATCCATTTTCTCTTTCTTTGTTCCTGGCAGGGATCAAACTACATAGCAAATTTTAAAATGCAACTGTGGTTATAGCTGCAAGAAATACTTGCATGGGAGCAGAGCGGCAACATGGATGGGGTATGTCCATCCCTGTGGCTAGGTCAAAAGTGTTCCAAGGTTAGAGTGCTTCAGTGCTTCCCAAGCCCAGCCAAGTTCTTCTCAGTTTCATTTGAAAATAGGTTTCTCTCCAATTGCTCTAAATCTTCCCCTATGTTGAAGATGGGACACAAGGCTAGGAGGGCTTTGGATACTCTATATCCAGTGCATCTCAAGTTTTACCCATGCCATGCTCCTATTTCTTCCTCACTTATGTCAGAGTACTGACATCAAGGTAGGAAGTGCTGAAGTAAGATCTCTGAAAAAGACATGGAGTGGGTGACAAAATCCAAGGATGGATCTCTCCCTCTGAGACCGAAGCTCTGTCAGCATCCTGAGAGGGAGATTCCAATTTGTCTCCTGCAATGTCATGCCAGTAGGACTGCCAGGGCAGGAATACCCTATGTCCTGAGATTTCAGGGCCAAAACCTGATGATGTCACAAGGGGCTGCCTCTGGTGATGTCATTACACATGTCAAACATCAACCACATTTTAACAGAATATGCTATTCACATCAAATCTGAGAAATGAGGAAAGTCTATGTACATGCACTTTTCAAGGAAGTTGTTCTTGCTCTGAGGACTGGAAACTCAGGTCCAGGCTTGAGATCTGGGAACCCTATATCCCAGGGAACATAGGTCTTCAGTCTTCATCATATCCCCCATCAACTCACTGTGTGAAAAGGCACGAACAATTAACCAGGAAAAAGGAAAGCAACAATAACAACACCAATGATAACAAGAACAAGGCAAAAAGAAAGGGAGGGAATTTAAATATATGCTTATGGAAGATGAAAATACGATTTTAGAAGCATCACCTACAAAACAGGCTTCCTGCATCAGAAATACTGTTTTTTATCCATATGCACATTTATTAAAGAGACTGAATCAACTAAAACTCATGTAACTAAATGATTCAAATGCCCTTCATTGAGATGGTGCCTGGAGATGCTAGATCCATGTGCAGCCTCTCCAAATGGTGTGCTACCGAACAGCAGGCAGCATCTTATCAAGTGAAAAGATTAACTGAGGACATTACTGCACAAGTCATGTTGTTGCCGCAAATGCGCTTGTTAAAGAAAATGGAATTATACCTGTTTGTGAGCAGCCATTATCGCACATCTTCACAATTGCATGACTGGGCTGCTTGTGCCATTAAGCTCCTGCCTAATCTGATCTCTTTGCCATATGCTCTACCCATCATGCCTTTTGGGTTTTTATTTTATTTTCATTTACTTTTATTTTCACCTTTTCATGCAATTCTAGAGCTCTATTACTGTGATTTAAGTTTTTTTTTAAAAAAAGAAAGAAAATAAATAGAAAATAAATAAATAAAGGCAATCGGTCTGCTTGAGAATATCGAAGGGGAGATTGGCACACATGACTGCTAACATCGTAACTGCCCCAGCAGTGACATTTCACACCTGGGGACTTGTACAATTGTGAGTGCACTGATGTGTTTCTAGTCAATGAAAAGGGGGGCCCTAACCGCACTTCAGGGACACAGTATCTATGGTCTTGTTTTCTCATTTTTCCAGACTTTGAGTAAGGTTCATTCTCAATGTTGAGATTTTTTTTTAAATGCCTGGATGAATATATGTATGCATTTTTGTGTGCCTTTCTATCAATATATAACTTTGTGTAGCCAATCTAATTTCCCCTAATATATCCTTTTGGCAAACAATACTATATTTTTGATTGTTGTTTTCACTCTATACACATTCTTCGGTGCATTTTCCCCTAACACATGCATTTTGTACACATTTTTGGTTACGGAATAACACTGCACAGTTCAGAGCAGTGCAAATTTTGAAGGATAAATGAGTTTGAGCTTGCATCATGGTTCAAAAGTGTGGAATTAGGTAAATTTGTATTAAAATGCAAAATTGATCCCTTCCTCTCCTTCTCTTCTTAACATTCTCACCATTTAAACTGTAGGTCTTCAGTATTAAGTCAGGTCTTTGCACTCACCTGTCCATCCCGGCTCCCAAGGTTCTTTTTGAAACATCTTGCCTAATGGAGAACTGTAAAAGGTCTCCAAAACTTTCATCATTTTTGGTGAATAAGTTGGCTAATACCGGTACTGCTATATGAAAATATGACTTTTCTAAGATAATTTAAGCCCTGGACTGACTACTAGACTGGCTTCCAGGAAAGGAAGGAGTATAAGAGAACTTCCCACTACATGGTACTTTGCCCAGGCAACAAGGCACACCTGAGGCCTCCTGCATTCCTTTCTAAGTCTTTGTTTTGAACTGTGGACTACTGGCTTTTCCAGTGGCTTGGCTTCTGGTTCTCCATAGTCCACTCTGATACACCCTTGAACCAAATGAATCTTACATCAGAGTAAAGTTGCTTGGGAGAGTGCTGGATAATATTCCTGGGCTTAGTTCAGAGCCACTAGAGTCTGAAATTAGAAGCTTTTCTCCAATAAAAAAGGATTTTGTCTTTGGAAAATAGGAAGATGCGTTTGTGCCAGTTTGGAATCCAGATTGCTAGTTGGAGTAGCAGAGCTAATTTTTCTCTTTGGCAATAGCCCTGTTCAAGTGTTCATCCCCACTGTGTTCTAAGAATAGGTAGGCAGTGGGAAGAAACAGGGCTTCACAAGTAAGCCCCACTGCTAACATCCCTGTCTTCACTGACTGCACCCTTTATGAATCAAGAGGAAGGTATGAAAGGGAGAGCTTTGCATACTTGCCTGAACTTGCTTAAAATGTGACCACAACTACCATCCTAGGAGATTCTAAGCACATTTGCCCAAATACACAGCTTTTAATTAATTTATTATTATTATTATTATTATTATTATTCCCTTTTTAGACTCTCTTCCACCCACCCTGGCAAGCTCTGAAGGTAGAGCAAGTGTGGGGATCTCTACTCTCTACATTATGAGAATATGTGGAAGCAAATGCCAGCTAACGTATGTGGCAGAACTGTAAATTTCTGAACTGTTTTCACTCGGGTGTTATCCTTTTCAGGAGTGGGCAACTGTGACATTCATGATATTGTTGGACTGCAGTTCCCAGCAGCCACAGCCAGTGGTCAGGAATGATAGGGCTTGCAATCCCAACAACTTCCACAATGCCAACTTCTGGAGGACACACATTCTCCCTCTCTGCTTTCACTGACGATATAAATATATGTTAAAAGAGGTTTTAAACTGATTCATTTAACAGCTTTGAAAGACTGTACTTATAATGGAGCAGACAGGAGACACTGGCTTCGAGGCATTCCATCCTAACTCACTTTGCAAAGGAGGGAACCAGTTTAACTTGACTTGGAAAATCAAAATGGCTATAACTTTTTTGTTCCCCTCCTTCTCCATATCTATGAATATTTGGAGATATGGTAGACCCAAAAGAGGGGAGTAATCCAGCCAAATTTCAGACAGATACCTTAAGGGAAAGTTTAGCTAGGCACTTGTGTAAAGTTTTTTGTTTCAGTTTCAATAATGTACCATAGAGAAGGAAGAGGGTGACAAAAGGGGTGCACCTACACTATAGAAATACTGCAGTCTGACGCCACTTTAAGTGCTGTAGTTCCATCCTATGGAATCCTGGAATTTGTTGTTTCACATGGTTTTTAGTCTTTTCTGCCAAAGAGTGCTGGTGCCTCACAAAACTACAATTCTGTAGCACAGAGCCATGGTAGTTAAAGTGGTGTCAAACTACATTATTTCTACAGTATAGATACACCTGATGATGCTTTACCTGTGCAATCTAGTTGGTGATCTACGTTGACACTGGAAACCTTCATCTCATTGCTCCATACTTCCACCTCTTTGATGTTGCCTGCCTAGCTAGGATTTTCATATCTCTACCCTGAGCAAGACCAAATAGTGCAAGCTTTTACGTTGTTTGAACAGGCTGCTGGTGCTGCAATGTTCTGGCAATTTAGCCCCCGTTCAATTGCTATCTACAATAAAAACAGACAGCCATCCTGGGACTTGCTCCCACCTTAAACTGGTGTCAGATATTACTCTGCCTTTTTCTGTAGTGACTCAGACCACCCACTTTCTCTCTCAGGGTCAGCCTCTGCCAATGTTAATGTTGTTGCTGCTGCTGCTATTGCTGCCTTCTGAACACCCTGAGCTTCAGGCTCAAACTGAAGACTTCCACTACCACCACCCTGACCTCCCTTACATTTGAAACAGGCTTGCTCCCACTACCACCAAAAGTACTGTCTCTTATGAAACCAACTGAGAGTAAAGGGAAACTAGACTGTCTCCCTCTGTTCCTGAGGGCACCATGTGAACCTGTATTATTGCTATGGAGATGCCTTACGATTTATTATTAAGTTAAAGTAATGACCAGATGTAGTAATAATAATTGTTAAAACTGCACATGAAATATATGTTTAGCTGACAATGACAACTAAAATACCTCTTTCTATGTTTTTAATGGTATTGTTCTTTTAACACTGTGAAGCAGCTCTGAGTCCCAGTTCTGAGAAAAGAACGGGATACAAATATAGTGGGGGATTAAATAACTATGATTTGCTTCACAATATGAATTTAATATACAGTATAATAATATATGTGGTTTGTAAATAAAATAAACATGTTTCTTGTCAGACCAAAATTGCACAGACAGAACTAGAAAGTGTGTGTGTGTGTGTGTGTGTGTGTGTGTATATATATATATATATCTACATACACATATATACACACAAACACACACATATATGTGTATGTGTGTGTGTGTGTATGTGTGTGTGTATAAAGAGAGAGAACCACACTAAAAAAAAAACAATATGTAGAGAGCTCTTGTATCACCTTCGAGACTCACTAAAAGAAAGAAGTTGGCAGCATGAGCTTTTGTCCAAATGCATCTGAGGAAGTAGACTTTAGGGCCTTTGCAGACTGATAGAAATAGTGCAAATTGAGTCCACTTTAAATGCCCTGGTTCAGTGCTAGGGAATCATGGGAATTGTATTTTTTTTCTGAGACATTGAGCCTTCTCTGCCAGAGAGCTCTGGTGCCACAATAAACTACAGTTCCCATGATTCTTTAGCACAGAGTCAGGGCAGTTAAAGTGGACTCAATTTGCACTATTTCTGGCAGGTCTGCAAAGGCCCTTTAGTCTCTGAAAGCTCATACTGCCAACTTCTCTCTTTCAGTGAGTCTCAAAGATGCTACAAGAGCTCTCTACATACTGATTCTACAGACTAACATAGCTATACAAATCAAACACCTAACACCTAACAACAGCTAATAGGAATTGGTGTGTGGTGGTAAAAAGATCATTATCGCAAACAAACATAGAGACTCATAAACAGACTAACAATCAGATTAACTAGGCAGGCAAATAGAAGATTAAACTAGGCTACTAGATGACAGTTAAGATTGAGAAGAAAAATTCAGTCAGAACAAATATGACAATAACTGCCCGAATCCTCACCTCTTTTATTTTCAGCTTTTAAAACATTTTATTACTAACAACTAAATCTAGCATAAACAGAGATGCAGGAGATTATTATATAACTACAATGAAATTACACAATCCCTTCCCATAACCACAGCAACTGGAAAGCACTAGTGAGATTCTTGCCACAGACTGCATATTAGAACTGTCAAGGAGCAAAGCCTAACTTCCCTTCCTCTCCTCCATATTACCTTAGCCTTTTGCTTTTGTGTTCATCTTGGAGACACAATATCTGGCTTTTTCTTGTTTTTTTTTTTAATGTCTACATCTCCAGACTGTTTTGAATTTATTTGCACTGTGCACTTGAAAACTGGACTGCTCTGATTTGATCTGAAGCTGGTACAAATCTGTCCAAATTGGCTCAGTTCATTTGGAGTTCAAGATTTGGCAAGATTGCTCACAAAGCCTTTCGTGTTCTTGGTGCTTCCTAAAGAACAACTTTTGTTTAAGGGAGGATGCATCCCATTTACCTCTAGCAATCCTGACCAAGATCAATGTCTCCCTGCTGCTCATAGCAATGCTTTGTAAATACAGTGGGTCCTTGGTATCTGCTGGGGTTTGGTTCCAGGATCCCCTGTGGATATCAAATCCATGGATGCTCAAGCCTCTTTATATAAAGTAGCATAGTAAAATGCTGTCACTTACATAAAATGGCAAAATCAAGTTTTTTGTGGGTTTTTAAAAAATATTTTCAAGCCGTAGATGGTTGAATCTGTGGATGCTGAATCTGAGGATCAAGTGTACTGAGGTTAAAAAGGAATATGAGAGGCTTTAACCTCCCCATTCTCCGACAATCACACCTCAGCAGGTGAGAGAAGGGCAGAATTCAGTCTCACAACCCCTGCATACTGAAATGTAAATAGGCATATGTGTATAACTCCTGATCTGTTACCTAGCACCACATGATGTAGCCCTGTGGGCTAAAAGATTTGCCTACCCCTGATATATGTTTTCTTATTTTAATCCTGAGAACATCCTTGGAAATGACAGACAGATATTAACTGTCCAAGACATTTTGCTTCCTGAGGTGGGGCAGACAATGTTGCCTCTCCTGTTGAAATCATGGTATTCAAGGCTAACCAAGTTATTTTACCACTTGAGGCAGAAAACCCTACAATTACCTCTTTTCATCTTGCTGGCAGTCAAAATGCAACACTGATAAATTAATAACTAAGAATTGGTTCCCTTTTCAAAGACCTCAAATCTGCTGTCTCAGGCAGCTGACTCAGTCTACTTAACGGTAGGATTGGCTTTGCCCATACTGTAATATTGAAAGCCACCTAGCAAGGGTCCAGCTGGAGATTTCCTGAACCAGAGCTTAGTTTGCATGACACATCCTGAATCAGACCTCTTGTGCTATGATGCTATTCAACAGGACTATTGAAAATATTGTGCTGGAACGGCTAAAGAAATGAGTATTCCATCCTGACAAAGAAGACAAATACTTTCAAACATATATGAGATGTCTTTTGGATTCAGTGATGATGTTGATAAAACATGATAATAAAACTTCTCTTCATAAAGGCAAATAAATACACTAAGGATGGGTAGCTGTTGGCAGAGCTCAGAAGTAGTTAGTTGCACATAATGAGCTTGTTTATATGTTTGTTTATTTATCTTTTATCCTGTCTTTCTCCTAATATGCCGCAGGAAAGGCATATTACTATACAGGTACAACTTAACAAGGTTAAACTTTCTCCTTTTGCAGTGTAATTGTAACATTCGAATAGCTTTTATACTTCTGGGATTTACTAAATGGTGGTGGAGGAACATCACATGGTGCAGGTGCTAGCTCATGTGCTATGCCACAAGCATTCAGATTTTCCCCTAAACAACAACTAAAAGCAACTATTTTATTTACTTCCAGAAAATGGGAATATAAAGAGTTACTTTCTAAAAGGATAACTATAATTGCAACTAACTACTTCTCTTTTCTGGGACTGTGAAATGCAACTGTTAACTATGCTGTTGGTGATGTCATTAGGTTTAAAAAAAAACCCAGGACAATGTTCCAGCTGTTGCTCCTCATCTCCAAAAGCAGAAGGCTGTTGGAAAGAGGCTTTCACATTTCCCTTTCTATTAAACAGGAATAACAGATCATTGTATTGTTTCAAAAAGCATCTTGACCCAAGACAACAGGAAGATAAGCATCTTTGTACAGTACAGCAGAGGTAGGAGGCAGTGTTGTGCAGTGGTCAGGCTGCTGGATTGGGACTGGGGGAATCTGGGCCAATCATTATCTCTCAGGCTAACTTACAAGCTGTTTGAGAATGAATATGAGGAGAAAGACCACATATACCACTTTGAGCTCTTGGCAGAAAACTGTGATCTAAACACAGCAAATAAACAAATGTATACCTCTCACATACCATGCTCAGTTTTTATTACCACAGGCTGGAATTCCAAAATCCAAAATATTCAAAAAACTAAAACTTTTTTCATGGATGGCTGAGATAGAGACACCTTTGGTTTCTGATGGTTCAGTGTACACAAACTTTGTTTCATTCACAAAATTATTAAAAATATTATATGAAATTACCTTCAGGCTATGTGTATAAGGTGTACATGAAACATAAATTAATGTTGTGTTTAGACGTGAGTCCCATCTCCAAGATATCTCATTATGTACATATATGCAAATACAGGTATTCTAAAATAAAAAATAAAATAAAAAATAAAAAAATCAGAAATCAGAAACACCTCTGGTCCCAAGCATTTCGGATAAGGGACACTCAAGCTGTAATCTGAACCTACACTGAGTTAGTCCAGCCTTATTTGACCATATTACATATTACAAATAATCTAGGAGTCTGTATGCAGACCAAAAAAAAAAAGAGAGAGTCTTGTGTTGGTTCGACTTGATCGGCTCTGAACTGCTGACAGATGCCAGAAAGTTTTTGTGTTGCAGTATGTTGTTATGTATCCCCCAGGTCCTGTTGCACAATCAGCTCAGAGTGTGTTGCCTGCCATTAGCATCCTCTTAATGAAATGCTCTGCAGTTTATGGGCCTAATAAAGGAGTCAAGGAAGCCAAAATTAGTTCTTCAGTCTCACATGCTGACCTGGGAAAAGCAACAAATGGACCTTGTATGGGGACCCTGCAGAGAGTTTTATTTATTTATTTTTTACTCAACAGCCTCTCTCCCTACCTCCCGCCTACCCACATCTTAAAAACCAAATTCCAGACCAAAAGCTTGAGTGCTGCTCTGGCCAGTGCCATCACTAGTACTGGGCATGCAGGAGATTCTTCTGCAGTATGCCTTTGCTTCCTGATTGCTGGGGAACAGTAACAGGAGGGTGCTGTTTATATGCTGCCTTTCTCCTAGGGTGGGACCCAAAGTTGCTTCCATAGTGCCATTGCACTCCTTCCCTCTTTGAGGGTCTCCTGTAGGTATCTATCTGCCCCCAGAATGCTGGACCTGGGTCCAATCCAGTGGGGGTCTTTTGTGTTTGTACCATCTTCCAGTCATCAACAGAAGTAAAGTACATGTCCCACCTTGTATTGGTGCATGACTCTAGCAAGGATATATGCTTCTACTGTATTTCCACTGAGTTTGACAAAAGCAGCATCTCTTGTACAGTGAACATGAGGAAAACCCTGTTATATGGGCCTTGTCCAGCATCCTGTTTCCCGCAGGGGCTACCAGGTGCTTCAAGGAAGCTTGAAACAGGGCACCATGGCAGTAACCTTCTTGTGTACTAGCTTCCAAGCAAACAGGATCAAATGGCAGTTCAATCTAGATGTTCCATATAGCCATCAGTATTAATACCCTCTGGTAGGCTTATTTTCCCTGAGAGGTGGTTTCAGTTGCTTAGCCAACTCCTATCTCCAAATATGCTTCTCTCTCACTCTTGGGAGAAGATAAGACCAGCCCCACAGTGAATTAATTTTTTCCAACATGGCTGAAAGGTAATTGGGTCATTCCATAAGTGGGTGAATGCTGGAATATCAGGAATCTTTCCGGAAGCAGCCTCTTTTGTAGAACATGAATAGTGAATTCTACCCCAACTATAGTTTCTGTATCAGCTGCTCTAAATCTCCTGCTGAAGTCCTATGAAACTAAGAACCAATTCCATATAGCTGTCTAAAGACAATCTGAAACTGTTTGATAATAATTACGTTGAAATTTGGAAAGAGGTAAAAGAGAATATTCTGAGATGGAATAAATTAAATCTTTCTATATTAGGTAGGATAGCAGCCATTAAGATGACAATCCTGCCTAAGCTAATGTTTCTTTTACAAAACTTACCAATAGAGATAAAGGGAAAAACTTTTCAAATATTGGAGAGAGGGCTTAAGAAATTTGTTTGGAAAGGTAACAGACCAAGAATTAAATGGGCTACCCTTAAAGATGTAAAAGATAAAGGAGGCTATGGTTTACCATATCTACAAATTATTACTGGGCTTGTAACTTATTATGGATCCAAAGTTGGGTCAAACTGGAAGATGTAGAACTACTAGATATTTTTTTTAAAATAAATTTTATTGGATCTTAAAAAACATACAAATCATAACATAATCTTTTTACATAACCTACACAACACAAACCACACACAAAAATATATAACAATCATACATAACATCAACCATCACAATCAGAACCCTCCTTACAACTAAACATACAATGACGTATATATACTTCCCACCACCGTCATAACAAAAATGAACAGATCACACTCTTACTTGAGACTTCCTGAACCCACACCAAGCCCTCTTTACTCAGTATTCATCCCTTCCCTTATTGTCCAGGTTAGGTATTGGATACTAATTTAAACTTTCCATTAAACATACAATAAACATATACTTTTAATCCTCCAAAATTATTAAACATATTTTCATACCGATTCTTCAGTCCTTCTAAGCGATCTCTTGTCTTATCCTATCCTCTTTGTCTTTTCAGGTTACCTTCTTATTTTCCTTATCACCCTTATCCTTCCTATTATAAATATAATCCAATAATGGTTCCCATATTTTTCCATGTTTTTCCCAGTTGTATCCTCTAATAATGCTCGTAAACTTATCGAGCTGAATCAGGTCTATCAGTTTATGAAGCCATTCTTCCGTTGAAGGGAGATCTCTAGACTTCCATTTGGAGGCATAAATGATTCTTGCACTAGTAGTAATATAAAAGAGAAGCTTTCCATATTTACGTTCAATTTCTTCATTCTTACACATGCTTAAAAGATATAGCTCTGGTTCCATTTTTAGCTGACACTTCAAAACTACTTTCACTATTTTGTGGACATTGCACCAATATTTTCTCGCTTTTCTACAATTCCACCATGTATGATAGAAGGCCCCCACCTCTGTACCACATTTCCAACATTTATTTGATAAACCTTTATATATTCTGGCTAACCTAGCCGGTGTTAAGTACTACCTATATTGCATTTTATATAGGTTCTCCTTTAAATCACTGCAGACCGAGTATTTTAATGTTTTCATCCAAAGTTTTTCCCACCGTTCAAGTTCTATATTATGTTTTATATCTTGTGACCACTTCACCATTTGCTCCGTCACCACTTCCTCTTCCATGTCTATTTCCAATAGACATCTATAGAAGAGGGCTATTTTATGGGGATTATCAGAAAATAGTTTTTCTTCAAATTTAGTTTTTTCTTTTCTCAATCCAACTGTTTGCATATCCATTAAGAATCTTTCTCTCAATTGTCTATCTTTCTCTCAATTGTCTTTCTCTCAATTGTCAATATCTAGTAGAACTACTAGATATTGAAGATTCACAGCTACGTTTTAGATGGCATGCCTTTTTAGGCTATGACAAATTAAATATGAATAAGGATTTCAATAATCACTCTGTTAGGAAATCTTTACTGATAACATGGAGGAAAATTAAAAAGACATTTTATTTTAAATTACCATTGTGGCTTTCCTCTCAAGAGGCTTTTTATGGTAGATGGTGGGAAAGCACAAAATGGTTAACCTTATGAGAAGCTGTTGGAAACAGATCATAAAGGGAACAGATGTTTAAAGTTAAAAGGAAAATTAAATAAAGAGGGGTACAATATACACTGGTTTAATTACCATCAGATAAAATTAAGATATATAGACGATAAGAAAACATTAGATATAGTAGCTGAATCAAATGAGTTGGACAATTATTGTGGCAACCTGACCAAAAAAAATATCGAAATTCTACAAATTATTGTTGAGCAGAAGTTTAGAACAGGAAACTATAAAAGATTATATGATCAAATGATCTTGGGACATAGGCTGTAAAATTTACTTAGAAGAATGGCAAAATGCCTGGAGAAAAACAGATAAATTTACAGTAGCGCAAAGTCTCAAAGAAAATGATATGAAAATCATGAACAAGTGGTATTACACACCATGGAAATTAAAAAATATATACAAATTATCAGATGGAAGGTGTTGGAGGTGGAAGAAAGAGAAGGGCACTTGGTGGAGGTGCCGTATGATTCAAAAATTTTGGAAGGTTATTCATTCTAACATTCAGGAAATACTTAAAATAAAATACTCAAAGAGTCCAAAGTTATATCTACTCAATATTACATTGATAATGAAAGCTCAGGGTGGAAGTAAAGGACCTTGAGACTGTAGTGCACGCACTGGTAACCTCACGCCTGGACTTCTGTAATGCGCTCTACGTGGGGCTACCCTTGTACCTGACTCGGAAACTGCAGTTAGTGCAGAATATGGCGGCCAGGTTGATATCTGGGACATCTAGGAGGGACCACATCACCCCGGTCTTGAAGTCCCTCCACTGGCTGCCAATTGGTTTCCGGGCCCAGTACAAGGTGTTGGTTATAACCTTTAAAGCCCTAAATGGCTTGGGCCCAAACTATCTCAGGGACCGCCTCGTCCCATATAATCCTCCCCGTGCCCTCCGATCTGCTGGGAGGAATTTGCTGCAGCCCCAGAGAGCTAAGCTTGCGGCGACCTCCCAGAGGGCTTTCTCTATTGTCGCTCCCAGACTCTGGAACGGCCTGCCGGATGAGATCCGTCAATTAACATCCTTGAACAGCTTTAAAAAGGCCGTCAAGACGGATCTCTTCCGGCAGGCTTTTCCAGACTAGATAACTAACCCAGGACCCTCTGGAGTTCGGTTGAGGACTCATTGTAAGCCCCTTGAGGAGATCTATAAGGGACTGCTGCTTGCTGTTTTGGTGCACATTGTTTGGTTAATTGCTCATTGTTGTTTTAGATTAATTGCTGCTTAATTGCAGTGATTTTAAATGTATTGATTTAATAATTTTTTAAGGGGGGGGGAAGAGGGATATTGGTTGTTGTTTTAAACGATTGTAATTTTATAATTTACTGTTCACCGCCCAGATTGGTTATCCACTAGGGCGGTATATAAATAAACTATATTATTATTATTATTATTATTATTATTATTATTAAAACAAATATTGGAGAACTATACTGTACCTAGTTACTGCTGCTAGACTCCTTATAGCTAGACTATGGAAATCAGATAAAGTACCCACCCTAGGGGAATGGAGATACAAAGTAATAGAACTTATGGAACTAGATAAAGTGTCATGTTATGTTAAAAATATAAGAATGAACAAAAGAAAAGAAGAATGGGACAAGATTCTAGATTTCTGGAAAGAAAGAGGGATCTAAATCTGAATTTACAGAAGGACAGATTAGAGATATAAATAATTATATGTGTTTCTTTTTTGTTATGAACTATAGACAAGAAGAATGACTTCAGTATTACTGCTTATGGATATGACAATAATATGGAGGTTGAAGACATTGTGTTTAAAGTGGTATTAAAATAAGAAGAAGATCAGATGAGGGAAAATAGGAAAAGAAAGAAGAGAATATGTACTAGGTTATTAGCACTAGGGAGGTTAACTCCTCTGTTCCTCCACCTTTTTTTCTCTCATGAGAGAGGAAAAGGCAGTGAAATATATGTAAGTTGTACAGTTGCCTTTTCCCCTATTTTCTCTCTCTTTTTTCCAAATACACGTAAGCCAAATACAGCTCAGGTATCTAGGGTTTTCGTTTTATGTTGTTATTAAGCATACTCTTGGAAACAATTAGCTGAAAGGAAGACCAGAAAAGGACCTAAGAAGACATCAGAAGACTAAGAAAAATAAGTTTGTGTATCTATTAGATGAAATTTTATTTGTTGTATTTTATGGAAAATTTAATAAAGACTAGTTTAAAAAAAAGAAACTAAGGGCCTTTACAGACTGCCAGAAATAGTGCAAATGTCCACTTTAACTGCCCTGATTCAGTGCTAGGGAATCATGGGAACTGTAGTTTATTGTGGCACCAGAGCTCTCTGACAGAGAAGGCTCAATGTCTCGGGAAAAAAAATACAATTCCCATGATTCCCTAGCACTGAGCCAGGACAGTTAAAGTGGACTCAATTTGCACTATTTCTAGCAGTCTGCAAAGACCCAAAGACTCAATTCCAATGTAGCTCCATTGTTCCTAGAACTTGTCTTCAGCACATCAATTCCAGAAGAAGTAGCAGGTACTTCATGAGATATACCAGTGTCATCAGACCACATGCCTCACAAGGAGAGTACAGGGAGGCAGGACCAAGAAGACATACTTCAATGCACCCATGTCAGCCTTCACCAGTGATAGAACACCAATCCCTAGCTAGTGGGTTTGTACAGAAGAGTTATTGCTCAGAGATAGAGCATATGCTTTGCTTGGATAAGGCACCAACACCCACCCACCCATGTTGAAATTCCTATCAAAGTAGGTGGCATTTCTGAGGTAGCCCATGGAAACACCTCTGTAGGAGACCCTGGAGAGTTGTAACCAGTCAGCAGACAATATAGCATGTTAGTTGAACCTTAAGTGTGATTCAATATAAGTCAGCTACATATGCCTATGAATTGTGAGTCTTAACCTGATCATCAGCTCTCACAGAGTTCTGTCCAGAGTGCTGAAGTTGTGTGTTCACCTCTCTCTAAATAAGATACCAGTGGCTGCTTCCTTTTTTCCTTGTCAATCACTTATTGCTGAGAGGCTTCCACATCTTCAGTAGTCTGAAGAAGCATCTATTGGGGATTTTATTGTAAATAAAAGGGCTAAACACCTGTGGCAGGAGTTTCAGTTTTGTCATGTGCAGCCTATATACACTTTTTCAGTTTTGTGATATGCAGCTGATACACAGCCTATGGACAGAATATTTGAAACAGTGCTCATAGTCCCAGGATTTTCAGAGGATGCCACATGACCACAACAGGTGGTTTTTCTGAACTGACAGCATGAGAAATTCACTATGTAGTGAGGAAGCTACTTAATTGCTTCATTTATGTATTTCCTGCCTGAAAAAACCATGCAACTTCGTGACATGTGCTTCTTAGATCAGAAATTATAAGAAAACACATCATGTTCTCTCTTACTTTCAAAGAAGCAGAGTTTTGAGATTCTGCATGCTGGTTTCTATTGCCAGCAAAAATAATAGTTTCTCTTCTGTGCTGTGACTGCAGTGCCTATACAAAGAATCTGACCTAGAACAGAGTACTGGAAGCAGTTCTTAAGTCAAAAAGAAATTATATAGTATCTAAAGCTCTGTGCCAAGACGGGTTGAAGTCACAAGGGAGAAACAGTCTTGCTGATTCATTTGTGCATCCAGTTGACAATGCAGACAGAGGCATACTAATAATTTGAAGACTGCCAGCCAGCCACAAAGAAGTATTACAAAGCTGCAACCGTTGAGTCAAAAAAAGCCTGAATGTGGCACTGTGGAGCAATAGCAGAGCTGGCGCTTTAAAAAATAATGGTACCAGGGTTGCTGAGAATGGTTACCACTGCGGCTGCATCCACACTGCAGAAATAATCCATGTTGACCCCACTTTAATTGCCATGGCTCAGTGCTATGGATTTCTGGAAACTGTAGTTTGCTGTGGCACTAGGGCTCTGTGACTGAGAAGGCTAAATGTCTTACAAAAGTACAATTTCCATAATTCCCTATTATTGAGCCATGGCAGTTAAATTGGAGTCAACCTGGATTATTTCTGCAGTGCAGATGCAGCCTGGGGATGGCTAAAGAGGCATTAGGAGAGCAATGCAGACTGAAGCAAGGGATGAGTGTATTGTTCTGGAACTAAGACATGTTGTGAGAAGTACAGAGGGGCCTTGTGGACAATGCTTATCTGTATCCTGAGAATGTCCTTAGACAGGCTTGGCCAACAACTGAAAGAGAACAATTTGCAGCTGTTTTTGTTCTGCTTTTCCTATTCTGTATTAGATTAGCCAGATGCAAAGTAGGGGCAAGGCTCTTGTACTATAATTAACTGTACAGATGGGGATGGTATGATTGCTTTCTTCCCTTTTGCATGATAAGCTGCAACTGTTGAAATTCCTCTCCAATAATAGCATAAGAGCCCTGTTCACAGTCTTCTTATTTGGTCATGTCTGTGCTAATGTAACATTTGTAGCTTATCTGTATCGCCATTGCCATCACCATCAATACCAACAGTAAAATCAGTAGGAATGAGAAGGGTAGCAATGAAAGAAATAGACAATACCCTAAAGAGTAAATATACACCTAAGCACTAAAGTTAGACTCATCCAAGTCATTATATACCCCATAACCATGTACAGATGTGAGAGCTGGACAGTGAAGAAAATAAACTCATTTGAAATGTGGTGCTGGAAAAAAGTGCTTAGGATACCATAGACAGCCAAAAAGACAAACAAATGGGTCCTTGAACAGATCAGACTAGAAATCTCCCTGGAAGCCAAGTTGATCAAACTGAAGCTGTTGTACTTTGGCCACATCATGAGGAGGCAGGACTTATTAGGAAAGACAATAATGCTAGGAAAGGTAGAAGGTAGTAGAAAGACAGGAAGACAACACGCCAAATGGATAAACTCAATCTGAGAGATCACAGGCAGGAAACTACAGGATGGGAGCAGCGCAGTGGAGGATAGGGGGTCTTGGAGATGTCTCATCCATAGGGTTGCCATGAGTGGGGGTTGACTTGAGGGCAATTAACAACAACAAGAAGCCACTTCCAGCATTCCCAGGCAACACAGCCATTGATGATTATTTTTTTTTAACATTTCAATACATCTGGAGAATGTTAGGTCAGGAAAGAATGGTTTATAGCAACTCTGTGAGGAAGCTGGGATTTTGGAAAGCTTGGAGAATAGATGGTGTGAATAAAAAGAACAGTGGGAGGACGTGCTAAGCTGCAGTCTGTTCATTCCAGGGAGCAGCCTCCTTATGGTTGAGCGTGCTAAAAATCTTCCAAAGAGGAAAACCAAGACAGATTGTATGGATGCATGGGGGCTGAGAACACAGCCGGGGTTAGAAAGTGACACCAATATGTGAGATGGGAAGTCAGTCAAGGAAAGGCTGTGGCATCCCCAGCTGAGAGAAACTCATGTTAGCAAAACACATTGATGTTGTTACACTGGGCAATAGGGAGGAGAGAAGGTCAGGGAGAGAAGGCTGGATGGAGGCAGGGATTAGAGAACTAAAACAAATGAGCTAAACAACATCAATTACCTTCAGAAATCATTTTTCATCACAACCCACTAGATGTCCATTTCCAGCACCAAGACTATAACTAGCAGGACAATGGACTGAGAAGGAGGATGAAAATAAATGGCAGATTTCCTTAGGAACTTTTGGGAAGAGAAGTCAAAACAAGCTGCCCATAGCCTTTACCATATCTGAAGCAGCTTTATTATTATGAGTGGTGAGAGTATGTGTCAAATGCTAACTAACTCCTATGATTGTGCAAGTCTGGCAGCCAGTTTGGAGATCTGAATATGGGTCCATTTAGGACAGTTCAGACCTAAAGGCAAATTGAAATCTGGAAATCCAAACCTTATCCCTCATTTATTTGTATTAGGAATCAAAAAAGCCTTAATTTTGTTGCTTTCACCCACTTGTATACGTGTGTATGTGTGTGTGCCTTCTAGTCACCTGTTGACTTACAGCAAGATCAAATCTGACCTTAAAAAATAGGGCCAAAATGTCTAGGTGGGGAATGTTACCAAGAGAACTACTACTGAAAGAACACTGAGACTGACACACAAACACACTCAAATAACACAAACAGAGAGCAAGGAAGCATGAAACTGGATTGGGAGAGGAAGAGGAAAGAGATTGGTATTGGTTACTGGTAGGAGGAAAGGGTCACCATAAATCAGGGACTTGAAGGCATGCAACACATGCACACACATGATGAAAGAAGGGGGTGCATAAGCTACAGTAAACACAAATGCCATCAGATTTCAACAAATCTCTTTCAAAATCCTGCCTTCTGCTGAAGTAAAACTAGCAGAAGAGCAAAGGAATACATCTCTCTTCCCCTCTCCCCCCCGCAACAATGTGACTGGATATGCTGCTGAGATTTCTGAACCACACCGGCAACTAGAGCTGCTAATGAGTAAAGTCCGTGTTCTCTCCTCCCTCTCCTTCTCTCCCTACCCTAGTGTTATCCTTATATAATGCTGTTTTGCAGCATTTTGGAAACACACAGTCTAGCTTTCTTTTACCGTCCAGATCACCATATCAATCCAAACCCATTTGGACTAATCTGCACCCAATCTGGATCTGGTTCAGAGTTGATTTGATCCAATCTGGATTGATTTGAATCAGCCCAACTCAATCTGGGCTTTAGTTGAATCAATTGCACAGCCTCAGCAACAACAGTTTGACAAATCAGGATACTTGTATTCTGTGTGAATGTCACTGAGTGCCAAGACCTAGGCTGTCATTTTATGAAAAAGAAAAGAAACCTGTCCCTGGATCCGGCATCTCTGTTACACTTGCTAGCATGTTGGAGGCGACTATAACCTGCAAGTTGTTGTTGGATTGCAACTCTTGTCAGCTCCACCAATCATAGCAAATGGTGAAGAATGCTGGATGCTGCAGTCCAACAATATTTCGGAGACTTCACTTTGCCCATTTCTGCTTTAGCATGAACAAGAAATGAAATACTAGGTGAGCCTCTGTGGCCGGAGAAGGCTCATTCCATAAATTGAAATCTTGAACATCAATCACACTTTAGACTTACCAGCTATTGATCTACCACTGAAGTCAGCATAAATAGCAGTTTAGTTTTTCACAACACAGTACTCAGATAATATTACATTATACAAAACAGTAGGTTTTCTGGTTAATTCATCTTCCAAATGTGTTATCTTACTAGAAGCAGATATACAGGCTCCATCACACAGGTTTGCAGTAAGGAATTGGGAGCTGAAATTACATGGAGAACTATGACTCATCTATTTCAAATTCCATTGATTTGAACAGAACTCAGATATGAACTATTTCTAGATATGGACTAAAGACCACATTCACAAGCAATCTCAAGCATCTTTTTATGTCATAGCTGTCTTTACCATGGGGAAAAAAGGTGTCATACTCCTAACGATGAGGAACTTTGTTCCTCTGTATCTGGGATATATCCTATGTTCTCTCAAAGCTCCCTTCAAAGCTTGAAAGAAATCACAATGAAATCCCACAGAGTAGAGCCAGAAGATTCTATATAGGAATAACTGTGAAAGGATGCATGATGGGAAAGGAGCCAGCTTTTTCTCCTGCAGGCAAAAAGTTGGTTTAATTTTTCTAAGAATGCATAAATGTGGATGTCTGATGGTCACAAACAATAACAGCCCCTCAGCTTGAGTGGTTATTAACTAAGGCCCTATTCAGTTGTTCTCTCATCCCCTTTAAATGGAAATGCAAAGAGGGAATTACACTAGTCATGCCATCCTTCACTGTCCATCACCAGTGGAGAGCAACTGGTCTGCAGAGGAGAATTTCTGTTAAATGTGGAGGCTCTCCATATATTCAGAAACCTTGAGTTTCCAGGATTTCTGATCATGAGGGAAATCTCCAAAGATACAGGAGAGTCTCCCTTCAGGTGATCACTTGACACATTTAAACCTGATTTATTTATTTATTTATATGCCACCTTTCTTCTAGAAAGGGACCCAAGGCAGCTAACAAATAAAATCATTTAATACTTTATAATAAATTTTTAAAAGAGAATTGAAAACAACTACCTAAAAAACTAGCTAAAATTAAAATCAACTAGCTAAAAACTGTGTGTGTCTCTACAGTGTGTCAGCCCTCCTACAAAAGTCCAGTGGTATGGAAAGTGACTTTCTCAAGTGAAGTGTTTCCTCTCTATTTAGAGGCTCTCCACACAATTTAGAAAGTTCCTCTCCACATATAATTACTCTACCAGGTTTTCAAACACAGGGATAAGGCTAAGTGGCTATTTCACACATTACTCACAGCTACAAACACAACCTAAATCCAACTAACTGATTGGTTTGTTTCAACTAACATAGATCTGCTGAATAAATGGAACTTTGATAATTCAATACTTCTGTAAGTTTCAGTGATTTAATCAGGTACTTTACCACTTGATTTAGACCCAAGGTTTCATGTCAAATGTACACAGTGGCCAATTCTGGCTGCCTTACAAGTACCAAGATAACTGCATATGTCTGCAAAACCATATTTATTCTATTACCTGCTTTCAGCATACATGGGAAGCTTGTTATGTGAATATTTAAAAAGCATAATGTATGACGTGGTTCTAAGTTGTCAAAAGTCAGGTACGTACAGGAAGCAAAAATCTTTATTCTGCTAGTGTTTACAACAGTCTACAAGGAGCAAATCTACAAAGCACAGCAGGTGCAATGACCTACAATTATCAAACAATAAAATTAATTACCAGACATAGACAACCAGTGGGTTTTTCCTTCTTTATCCTCTCAAACTACTTGAAGATTATACACTCTAGGTTCCATTCCTAGGCCTCACTGATTTGTCAGGAACCTGTGTAACAAGGACAAACCATGTGCATCACAGCACTGATTTATTCAAAAGACCACTATTTTTCAAGAAACACTGTATTTCCCCCCCTGAGAACTAATCAGGGATCAAAGATCAGATCTAAGAAAGCTCAGTACTTTTTTTCAAGCTTAGGATAGACACTGATCCTTGACCAATACTGCCCTGCAAATTGAATGTATTAACCCAATTGAAAGTACAAAGAGAGAAGAAACAGAGTCTGAAATTTAGGGGATAATGGAATCTTAAAACAAAACTAGCACAACGGGATTGCTAGGAATAAATCTTGCTGGTGATTTTGACAGCTTTTATTTTCCTGTAATTACAGAATTAATGGCTATGTAGAAGCTGGACAATGTAATAGAGCAGAATTTTGCTACAGCATTGTGAGTGCCTCCAAATGAGCTGTGTTGGTTTGGATACTACCTCCTTCAGATATACTAGAGTATAATTGAGATTTCTGATTAGTCTGATTCTTTCTGCTTCTGTTAAACTCCTTCTGTTGTGCTTCAGAGGACAGACTCAAGGATATACAAGGTTACACAGCTATTGACTGCTATCAGTGCAACCTGTTAAAGCAAAAGAATCTTGCTGGAAATCAGTTTAAGCACCAGCCGCATTAATATCTTCATTAAGTATTTGAAAGCTAGCATGGGTGGCACACTACACTTTTGGCAAAGAACAAATATGAAGGCACAAGGAATGAAAGCAATGGGACAAAAGACATGGCAAGTGATCCTAGAAGAATTGCTTGCCTTTTTGACCTTGGATTCTCAGGGATTGCTGGACGTCAATTTCCACCACACCTAACCACTGGTCATGGCAGATAGGGATTGTGGGAACTATGGTCCAGCAACATCTGGATGGCTGAAGTTCAGAAGCACTGTTCTCAAGGAAAAAGATCAGGAAGGCTAGCAGCGTCCCCATGTAACGCTGAAGTTCTTGAACCCTAATATGCCCTCAGGAATATTTAGGAATAATTTGTGCACTTGTACGGTGACTAGAGTAAAACATTGTAAATATATTCTCATCATATGTACGACCTTTCTCTTACAGGCACAGAACATTTGTCCTCCTCAACAGATTATCATTTTACCTGAAACAAAACTTAACAAGTGGGTGGGATAGACAATGGGGAAAAAAGTGGGAGGAATTGTTAATAATGGCAGAAATGACGCAAAGCTAAGAATGTCACAGCCTGAGGATCCCAGATCTGTGTAAACATCCTCGCAGATCCATTTAAGCTTTTAACATCAGCACCTTAAAACTGGTGCGGGGGACACACAAAGTTTAGAACATGGTCCAGCAGTGGATGAATGATCTATTTTTGCAGGTCCACCAGTGGTGGCTGGGATTCTTGCAACAAATGCTGGATTAGGTAGGGTGGCATGGGACTAATCCAGCAGAGCACTTCTTTTTAAGCAACAGTGCCTATTCAGGATGAATTAACATATTAGCCTATTCAGGATCAATTAGTTTAGTTATGCAAAGTGTTAGGAAATCCTGAGTACACATGCTTATGCTTGATGAATTTAAAAATAAACCATGGACCACTGGAATTGTGGTAAAAAATAAACTTGGCTCTACAAAACTGAAGGTGGTCCACTCCTAGCTGAAGCTAGGTCTTACAGTAAATTAACAGAGTTCTATGAGTTCATGTTCATGCTTTCTTTGCCTGGTTGTTTTTTGGGGGGGGAGGAGGGAGCCGGAGTTCTCTGGTTCAGTCAGGGGACGTTATCACACGCGGGTCTCAAAGCGGCAAGAGAGCGGTATGGAATCAATCCAGAACTATACCGGTATAGACCCCACAAGACGGAAATGGCTATCAGACGCAACTAGCATCATTGCGCAATTAAAGAAACCGCGATAGATGTGCTCCTGGGGACCGTTTCTGCCGTTCACACACAAGTGAGAAGATCCCTTCCAGAACCCAGCAAGGATGTTCTTGCTGCCCGATCAAAACAGGAAGTACACGTCATAAGATGCTTCCTCACAGATCCATGGGAAATAGCGCGGGGAACCATGGGTCATGTCGGGGAAATGCTCCACGATACATATCTCGTGATCAGACATACGGCGAAAGCGGTATTATTGCGGTATCATTCTGGTCGCGCAATTGTAATTCCCCAAGAAACCAGCATTCAAAAGAACGGGGATGATGCCGCATTGGGACGGGGTTCTGTGCGATGTCGTGTGAACACACGGCAAAAAATATATATAAAAAAAATAATAAAAAAAATCGCAATAGGACGGGATTGGGTGTGGATTCTTTCTGCTTTAGGCCCCATGTGATAACGTCCAGGGTCTCCCAAATCCCACCTGACCCCCCCTCCTCCTTATATTCCACTCCCTCCCCTTAAATTGGGACTCCAAGTGGCTCACAATGTAAAAGAAAAATACAAATAAAAACATACACAAAGTGAGCATGAAAATAGAATTAAATTATTACGGTATTAAAATAAACCACACAATAAAATAATAAAATATAATTTAAAATGATAAAAACCCTTAAAAACCTTATTCCTCCTGATTGTGAGGATGTGCTAATATCCCCCCACTCCACCCCTGCCAATCTTTCGCTACATTTCTAGGAATGAAATATGGCTTGGAAAGAAAAGTAAGGAGTTGTGTCACAAGCATTCCATCATAAATGTACGAAACTGCAGTTTCTAAATACGCAACTCAAAAGGAAATGTGCTGGATATCCTGCAGCTTCACCTCAGCTGGAAGATGCTGATAAACTGAGGAACTGAGGAACACAGCAATAAAAACTAACAGAGGTGGCAGCAATCTAATCTAAATAGGTATACAACAAAAGCCTTGCTGCAGCCTGGAAGTCATCATAAGTCTGAACACCTGAGGAAAATAATTGGACCTCTACAGTGACTGCCTATCTTATCTGTTCCTGGATCCAGCCCAAATCCCTCACTCTCACCTTTAAAGAGCCCTTCAACTCTTTGCTTTTATGTACCTCTGCAATGTTCTGTCTACAGCTTCACCACCCTAAGCTGTTTGGTTGCTTCAAACTCTGCCACACCAGCTCTCTTCCACTCTCATCATGTCTGGACCTGTGCCTCCAAACATCTGCATGGTGTCACCCCACCCAATGCTTGCAAACCCTACCCCAAACCCCATTTTAACTATAAGGGCTCTGTCACAGTGTCTTGGTTTCCATGATCTACTAAAACCAGAGCTTGGGAAAAATTACTCCCAAAGCTCCCTAGATAGCACGGCCAGAGAAACAAGTTATGATCCTCTAAACCTGCTCATGGGAAGGCATTGCCTCTGTGTGTGTGTGTGCAAACAATGAATCTGGCATATTGGTCAGAGGTAAAATGAGATAAATTTATCAAACCTAGGATTTAGTACACACCCTATGCTAGAAAAAAAAAACCACCCATGCCCTGGGAAAAGATGCTCATTGCTAGTTCTTCTTCCATGCTGTCCATCTGTTTGATGCTAACTCCGCTTTTCTTGAGAGCTCAGATGGAACAGCAAGAGACAGCTGCAGAACAAACACAAACTCCTCCCAGATTGCATGTACTGAATCTAATGGCATTGCTAGCATCAATCTGAGCATCATCAATAGAAAAATGAAGTCTGATGGTAGAAAGTATTAAAAAGAATAACAGCAAAAAGGCATTATTCTATAAAGCAGTACTATACTTGTTCTTACATCAAATCCTACATTTGGTTAACTGTTGTCTTGGGCTTATCAGTGAGGCTGTTGCCACACTGCAGAATGCAGTTTGATACCGCAATAACTGCCATGGCTCCAGCCTATGGAATCCTGGGGTTTGTAGTGGCACCAGAGCTCTCTGACAGAAAAGGCTAAATATCTCACAAAACGAGAAATATAGAATTCCACAGCACTGAGCCATGGCAGTTAAAGTGGTGTCAAACTGCATTAATTCTGCAGTGTAGATGCAGCCTGAGAGAACAGGCTGGGAAAAGCCAGCAGGAGCGGGAAGAGACATGGGCACAGATGATTACATAACAAAAGCAGAAGAAGATTCTGCTCAGGAAGGTCTGGCTCAAGTGACACTGGCAGTGCACTCTTGATCAGACCAGAGCTTCTCTCATTAACAAAGCCATTAAATTAGCGTGGAACCTCATCAGAGGACAATGTGCAAACTTAACTTGCATCCAGTAACAGACAACTGGAATTCAGAGAAACACCAGAGGTGTCTCCAAACATGTCCACACTCAAATTGCTAGAGTGTGGGGAAAGAGAATATACCCTCAGCTCTCAAGGCTCTGCCTTTCTTTCCTGTAAAAGACCCAGCATGGTGTAGCAGTTTGAGTGATGGATTAGGACTCAGGGAGACTAGAGTTCAAATCTTCACTCAGCGATGGAAACCTACTAGTTGACCTGGGCATTCACACTCTCTCAGCCTCAAAGGAAGGGAATAGTAAATTACCTCTGAAGAAATCTTGCCAAGAAAAACCCCTTGATAATTTCACCTTTGGGCTGCCTTAAATTGGAAAGTGACTTGAAGACACATAATAACAACAATAAAGCACCAAGATGTCAGGATTAGGAAAAGGTTGGACACAGCCAATTAGAAAACAGACCTAATTTTTAACAGCCTGGCTACAAAGCAAGAGCAAGAGAGTACTCTCTGCCCAAATTCCTTCAATTCTGCAGATAGTCACTTGTCCTCAGCCAGGTTTAAATGTTAGGTTTACAGCTGTGACATATCATCATATATGGTATTTGTAGCCTTTTGTGCTGTGTGGCATTTTCTCTTTCCATTTTCTGAAAACGATATGTGCACGTGTCTGGAGTTGTATGTGATTACATTTGGGAACATATCTCATTATGTGTAAGTGAACTGAAATAAATGTTTTGTCTTTTCTTTCTTTATCCTTAATCATTACAGTCACTCAGCATGGCGAGATTAACAATTCACTGTTTACATACTACTTCCTTTGACTGACAACCACATATAAAATTAGGGCCAGACTGTCTCCTTAGGATTGGCCACCTCATAGCCAGCTTCCTCCATTGCCACTTCTCATATTATTTGTCTCTGCTGACAAAAAAACACCTTCCTCCTACACTGCATCCCACATGAACCTAATGTAAATATGAACACTTACTATATGAGTAGGATTGTGCAACATACTCTCATGGAATTCCTGAAGTAGAAAGTGGGAGACTTAACACACCACCCACCCACAATACACATTGCCAATGAGCAAAGATATCATGTGAGAATGCCAAATTTCACAAGATGAATAACATTCCATCCCAGTCCTCAGCCCAGCACTGTCCAAGAGATTAAATACATTTCTCTGACACAGTGGTCCGTAGCTTGAAACTGGATGGATGTTAATACAATTTTCAGAACAGGGTGCTTTGAAACTCCAGTGAAGCCAACTCCTATTGCCTCTTTATTTCTTTTATCCCCACACAGTCTATGGGGAGAGGATCACTTTTCATCTGCACACACTTTCTGTAACATCTAAAGTAGACTTGCGATGCTGAGTCCAAAACACCACCACTTTATATCCCCTGCTTATCTCCCCCCCCATCCGCCCACTGCCAAATTCTCTCCCTGATGGACTCTACAAAGCTTCAAAAGCTAGTGGGTTGTATTACATCTCCTGGTTGACTCAATAAAGGTATTGCTACAAGATGGATTTGGGGTTTTGTTTTTGTTTTAATCACAGTCTTCTGTAGCTTTTCCACTTGAGTCTTTGCCTTAGCATCTTTACACATGGTTGAATTAAAAGACACAGCCATGTTAGTCTGGAAAATCAGTATGCAAATGAATCTTGTAGCACCTTTGAGACTAAATGAAAGAAAGAAACTAGTAGCATGAGCTTTTGTTGACTTGAGCCTACTTCCACAGATGTGTGGGGTGGAGAGTCCAAAGACAGACTTATATAAACCAAAATTCAATTGAATTTCAATTGAAATTCAAAACCTTGTGGGTATGGAGATGAAGTGGTAAGTTCAGTTTTAGGGGACAAATGCAGAAGGAAGGATGTTGCCTAAAGCCAAGAAGAACAGATGACCATATGAATGAGTATTGTAATGTATGGTGGGAACCAGAGAGGAGATGTGATGAACTCGTCAAGGGCACCTTCACAAGGATGGGGGAGTTAGACAGTGTTGATATGTGTGTAGTGTATCAGGAAACCACTGTCTTTGTTCAAACCCACTTGCCATGGTCAGTCAGGAGCTGGACTCTGAGGAGGATGAGGAGGATGAGCCTACTCCAGTTCAGGAGGAAAGGGAGGCTCTACCAGGTCCTAATCCTGCCCTGCTAGATCCCAGCCCTGTCCTCCCAGCCCCAGAGGAGGAAGAGCAGCCAGGTCCTGGCACTAATAGGATCCCTAGGGAGGCACAGCAGCCTAGTGGTAAGGATCAGGAAGAAACAAGCGTGGAAGTGCCTTCCTTCAGACAATGCAGGGCAGAGAGTGCTTGCGTGCGTCGGTCAAGGAGGCTTGCAGAGAGGCAATTGACTAACAAGCCTCAGCTGGCACGGAGGAGGGAATCTCCTACTTAATCACCTGGGAGAGGACCACTCAGTGCCAGAGTTTATTGCAGTACCCTTGTGGGATACTGTCAGCACTGGCTTCTTGCTCTTTGGAACTCTTGTGTGCCGTGAACCTTTGAATTCGGAACGGACTGGTTGCTTGTTACCTTCTGGTTGCCCCAACCTTGGACTAAACTGGCTACTGTGAACTCTGGAATCCTGACCCTGGCTTTGGTACTGGTGTGCTTCTTGGGAACTAACAGAAAGGTCTGTAGCCTGCCTTTTAGCTCTTTCCTTGTTAAACCATCCTTATCAGCGTTTGTTTGGACTGGTGCTGGTTGTAATCCAGGACACCACTACTGATTGACTGGAGCCTGTGGATACATTCCAATTCTGATATTTCTCTTTCCAATCTACCTTTGTAGTTGTTTTCTTCAAGGACCTCTGTTTTGAGGTCCAAGATGGAATGTCTAGGAAGACTGAAGTGTCCTGCAATCTGTTTTTGTTTATTCCCATTCCTAATGTCTGCTCTATGTCCATTTATCCTCTGGTGCAGGGACCGGTGTGTTTGCCCAATGTAATGGGCATTGCTGACACAGTATGGCAAAAATCACATTGGAGAATGAGCATATGAAAGTCCCTCTAATATTATGGGTGATGTCATAATGTCCTGTAATGACATTTTCCCAATAGAAGTGTGGGCAGAGTTGGAATCTGGGTTCATGGCAAGGCTCTGTATCCATGCCCACATCAGTGTGGATGGTTCCTAGGCTGCATCTACCCTACAGAATTAACACAGTTTGACAATGATTTAACTGCCATGTCTCTATCCTATGGAATTCTGGGATTCGTAGTTTTGTGAGATATTTGTGAGAGCTCTGTTGCCATAACAAATTACAAATCCCAGGATTCCATAGGATGGAGCCACGGCAGTTAAAGCAGTGTCACACTGCAGTGTGGCAGCAGCCCAGGTCAGCACTCAAAAGACATCATTCAGAATCTCCATCTCTCCTTCCTTAATCTTTTATTTTGTGTGCCTCTGTGCTAAGAAAAAGTATGCAAGTATCAATGGCAAAACTCAGCAGGGTTACTAATAATGTTGTGTTTGGACCTCATGGAAAATTCCATGGAAAAGGTCCAGAGATCATACAATATAACTCAATTGGAAGCACCTCTGGGGAAATGTCCATTGTTGATATGGTATGGAATCCAGGAAATACTAGTCATAATTAAGAATGAACATTTGCTCCCAAAGATATCAGGGCGACACACAAAATTTGCAATGCCAATTCCAATCCTACCCAATCCTCTGTCATTCAGTTTCCTGGTTTCATGGGGCCATAACTTCCAGAATACCTGGACCAGAATGACTAGAAGTCATACTAGCTGGAAGATTCTGAAAGCTAAAGTCCAAAACTGAGTTAAATTGATATAAATATGTAATGTGGGTTATACAGGCATAGTGACTGGCCTGTTTCAACCAGTGAGCATCAAGACTGAGCAGGGATTTGAACTTCACCTTCACATTCAAAGTATTATATTTTTCTCTGCTACACCACCCTGGCTCTCAGTAACCTTGAAAATGAATCTTCACCATAGAAACAAGCAAACTGGGTAAAACTGTGTCAACTCATTACTGGAATCAGTGTACTAGTAACAAGTAATGGTAGCAAATGGCCAACCTATCACACTTCCTCTTGCACTTCCTCCTCTGAATCATGCACCTCAGGAGGATAAATGAGTTTGAAAAGAGTAATTGGCATGTATAGCTTGAACATGAAAGACCTCAAAAGAAATCAGCTCTCAATTTTCAAAGAATCAGTTTGAGTGTACCAGCAAAGCAAGCCATGCTGTGGAATACATTAATACATCCGCTCTCCCAAAAAGAGACAGACACATGCGAGTTTTAGGTTCCACCAAAAGACTTTCACTCTAATATACACAGATGGCTCCTGTCTACGTCCTATTCCCACATCACAGATTCCAGACTTACAGTACTGTTGCTTTCAGTCATCGTACTTTGCTAACATTTGTACCACTCATTATGCCAATATGTTCGTCTTTGATAACATTTAATGGCTGAATGCCTCATAAAGTTGCTCTTAAGGGGATATTTTCTGGAAGATCACATACAGGCAAACATGTCTGATCTTCAACCCTATTGATCAATAGTTATCTGTTCCCAAGAGAGAAGCCACTTAAAGTTTCACTATTTTTCCTTTTCTTCCCTAGCAAAAAAAGTATTTCAACCTTAGATTAGTAACTTCGACTTTCCTTAACCTTTGATTCTGCAGATCTTTTGGACTTATCTCCCAGAAGGCTCAGACAGCATGGCCAATGATCAGGAGTAGCGGGGTCTGGAATCCCACACCCTAAACTTTTCACTGATAAAATCCAGGAGAGGTGTGGTCAAGCAACATCAGAGTTTGATCAAGATAGCAAAGGTTATAATGAGGAAGAACACACAAGGTAGGAGAGACTGCAGCGGTTTGCTTCTGCTTGAGTATACTGGGAAAGGCAAGATTCTACTCGCTCTTCTCCTTTCCTTCGCTGCTCCATGTTGACTTAACTGAGTGCACACTACTTTTACACTTTGAACTTTGTCCTGTTTTGACAGGGTTTGATGCTGAAGTAAATTGAGGATAAAGAGTGGGAAAAGAAGAAACTTTAAAAGCATCTGGGAAAAAAGGGGACGACAGAGGATTAATTGGGACTATCCCTGTCAAATCAGGACAGTTGGAGGGTGGAAGTCCTGAACACATGACCAAAGATTCAGAACCACTGTTACGCAATTATACTGACCCAGAATTCCCACACTTACCCTTGAGTAGGTGTCTATAATTTACAAGGAGAAGGTGATCAATCAAGTAGACTTTCCCTATCTCCAAGGACTGTGAACATTCTATCCGCATACTGAAATCCATTGGAATGTAACCACCAATGGATTATTGTTGTGGTGTGTTGTTCTGAGCTGCAAATGGACCCAGTTCCAAGCTTCTCAAAACCTTTGTTTGTTATTAAAACTAGCAACACTACTGGTGCAAAATAAGCTCCATGGATGAATAACTGATGCACCAGGTATTTCATGGCAAAGAAAAGCACTCAGCTCCTTCAACTCACAGGAAACCCAGCCTCACTCACAGTTGGTGAAAGACTGGGCTAAAAGCCTATCCTGCCCACCCCATTGACCAAGAGTTTGTCTAGGCTGGAATAACCCCCCAGATAGTGACCATGTTTTGCTCTCTAGCTCAAGGCTTAAGAAGTGGAGTTCTAAACACAGAAAATCCTCTTACCTAGATATGGCCTATCTTTATATTCTAGAAGCTGTGAGAACAGCAGAAAGCAGGCAAATAACAGAAAATTCATTCCCCCACATTTCTCCAAAGGCAGGAGCACATGAGCTTTGAAGTTTTCACAGGAAAGCAAGTGGTCTTGTGCTCTTATTTCATGACCCAAGCTGGAGTCATGAATTTAACTTAATTGGAGGATTTTAACTTAAATGCTAATAAATAAGGTGTGGTATGAAAGTGTATTTTACATTTACTATGGTTAGGACTCATAGTTAAGTGTAAAATACCCTTTCATACCACGCCTTATTTATTAGCATTTAAGTTCCCACATTTGTTTTCCAGAGGAAAGAGTAATACTCTCCAATGTGAAGTCGTAGGCTTTCATGGCCGGCATCCATAGTTTTTTGTGGGTTTTTCGGGCTGTGTGGCCATGTTCTAGAAGAGTTTCTTTCTGATGTTTCGCCAGCATCTGTGGCTGGCATCTTCAGAGAAAACTGGAATGGAGGAGAATGGGTCTATATATACTGTGAGACCCTGGGTAGGGAGGAGTGGTTCCCAGGTGAACTGTGTGTTGTTCTGTGTTGAATAGTTATTGTTCTGTTGTTAATGGCATGGCTCCAGGGTGGGAGGAAATGCACTCAAGGTTATTGTCTGCTAATCCCATATAAACTGTGTATTGTTCTGTGTTGAATAGGTATGTTCTGTTGTTAATGGCATGGCTTCCAGGTGAGGATATGCAATCAAGGAGATTGTCTGCTGGGAAAGCCCCTGACCCTGGTTGGTTTCCCATTTGCATTTGCTGAGTGCTGATTTTCTTATTTTGTAGGACTGGTAGCCATATCTTGTTTACTTTAAGGGTTTCTTCTTTCCTGTTGAAGTTATCCAAGTGTTTGTGGATTTCAATGGCTTCCCTGTGCATTCTGACCTAATAGTTGTTGGCATGGTCCAGAATTTCAGTGTTTTCAAACAGTATTTTATGCCCAGAATGGTTTATAATGTGTTCTGCTACTGCTGATTTTTCTGGTGAAACGTCAGAAACTCTTCTAGAACATGGCCACACAGCCCGAAAAACCCACAAAAAACGAATACTCTCCAATGTTACGCAGAATGGATTGGTGTCCAGCGGCAGCCTTGGTGAGGACTCTGAGCTGGGCGGGGAGCGCTCTAGCCCACCCCCTCCTCCCCTGAAACACCTGGCTCCAGGGAGGCCTTATAGCCAGCTCGACAGCCCGAACACCGGCACCAGTGGCGGCCTTGGCATTCTAAGGCCGCGGAGGACTGTTTTGGCTAGCCTGCAGCCCTCGAAGGACCACCTGAGCGGCTTGAGCCGCCGCACCTGCGTGCAGCCGGGAGGAGCACCGGCGGACATAAAGCCCCCGCCTGATTCCATCTTCCTCTGGCACTACATGGTGAGCGGCAGCGTTCTAAGGCTGCAGAGGACTGTTTTGGCCAGCCTGCAGCCCTCGGAGGACCATAATGATATTCAAAGATTATGTATTTTTAAATTGTATATTTTTAATTATTGTTATTTAATTTGTTTAGTTTGATTTGTTTTGGGGGATGGGTGGGTGTGGGAAGGAGGGATGGGATTCGTATTGATTTATTTGTTCTGAAGTTTGTTTTGATGTTTTGAAGTGTTGTACGCCACCCCGATTGCCTGGCAGAGGGGTGGGATATAAATAAAAATTATTATTATTATTATTATTATTATTGGATTTAAGGAGTGGGAGTAGTGAATAAGACACACTTCACTTCTACAGCATACCAGAGTCTTTAGTGTAAACCTATCTTCTCCAAGCTGGCACCTTTCAGCTGAATTGGACTATACCTCCTACAATCCTCTGCTAAGATAATGGAAATTATAGTCTACACATTTGGAAGGCAACAGGTTCAGTAAAGTTGGGCTGGGCTATATTAAAGGTAAAGGTATTCCCCGTTAACAAGGTTGTCAAGTCATGTCCAGCCGTACTACTAACCAAAGCTGACCCTGGTTAGCTTCCAGGATCAGACAGGATCTGGTGCCTTAGGGTATTTAGATGGCCTGGACTTCTACTTTCATGACCCTCCACATTGGGCATCAAAACTTAGGCTGATGGATATTGCAATTCACCTTCAAAACAATGATTCTACAAGTACATGAAATGTTGCACAAGCTTGCTGTGAATCATCAGAAATAGAGACAAACTTCCAAATTTGCTGCTGAACAGAAAATCCAAAGGATGCCAAACTCCGTGCTGGTAAAAATATAATAAGCTGCATAATTTATTTTTTGTTTCTCTTTAAAACTCCATACCCAATCTGCCACCTAAGGTGAGTTTTCTCAACTGTCTCAACCTGGTTCTGAGTAGGGACTTCATCCATCTGAAGTACACCTTAATTTTTTAACTACAGTTTTAAGAAAAATAAAAAGGTTTTAATTTTAAAGCAAATTCTAGCCAAAGATGTTATACGCAAAAGAGTGAGTATGAAAGAAGTATATTAGACAATGAAGCAAACTGAGGACAACTGAAACAGAGAGCCATCACTGGCCAGGCTCTAGGACCTGAATTTAACAGCTAGTCATCATTAGAGTAGGTCCACTGAATCGCTAACATTTGACTCATCATTCAACTGGCTCTTCTCCAGCTGCAAATTTAGGCCTAAGCCAGTACAAAATACAAGAAGCTCCTCTACAGTCAATAACCATACACCCACCATGACTGCAAATAAGGAAATACAACCACCAAACTGGGCTACAGTTCCCACCATTCCCTAACCAGTATGGGGATTCTGGGAGTGAGGTCCTCGAAAGTAACTTTTCTGAGTGAGTATGCAAAGGGATCTTGTAGCATCTTTTGAGACTAACTTCAGTGCTACAAGATCCCTTTGCATATTAATTTTCCAGACTAACATAGCTATATCTTTTTATTTTCTGAGTAAGGAACTGCACCACTATTTCATTTCTCTACAACAGCGCGCCTTCCTCTCTCTCATCTTAAAGTGCAGTATGAGACTCCTATGAGAAGACAACAGATTAAGATAATTTATCTTACTGGCTGAACTGTTGGTCACTACTGATTGTTTTAGGGGTCTTAAATATATTTTTAAACTACCTGAGGGCATTTGACTGTTGGGTAGTATTAAATCATTTCTTACTTCAATGTATTTTTCATCTGGGGACATTTTGGACAGTTCATGAGGCCTGGAGATGATCCCAGACCCATCACGGGCACCCCACACTGGATTTAAATGTCTTTAAATTATCAGGCTAATTGCTGTTGTCATTGTGTGCCTTCAAGTTGTTTCCAACTTCTGGCAACCCTAAGGTGAACCTCTCATAATGTTTTCTTGGTAGGATTCTTCAGAGAGGGTTTACTATTGTCATTCTCTGAGGCTGAGAGAATGTGACTTGCCCAAGGTCACCCAGTGGATTTCCATAGCTGAGCAGGGATTCGAACCCTGATCTCCCAGTGTCCTAGTTCAACACTCAGACCATTACATCATGCTGATAGTCTACCAGAGCAGCCCCAGCAACAGAACACATGTCTCTCATTTGAGGACCAGCCAAGATAAATAGAGAGGCTCAATCCCAGAAGGATACAGGGAGGCTCATCCCAGAGGTGCGAAACCCCATAGTGTGAGGAACTGCACAGAGCAATACTCGTGCATGGAACAGAGGTGAACTGTACCAGCAGAGGGACTACCAGCACCACAGATCTTCAAGGTAAATAAATAAAGACATGAGCAAAACACCTCTCTCTACTGATGCCTCCTTCTCCTTCAAAAAGGATAGAAACAGTTGTCCCCCACAAGGCTCCTTCTGGTCCTTTACTGGGCTGGAGACAGGAGACAAGTTTTAAGAGAGCCCAGAGTCATTTTAGAGAGGCACTGCTTCTTACAGCGTAACACTGTACATGCAATTCTTCTAACCCACTCTCTCGCTGCTGATCAAATGTGCTTTCAAAACAACAGAAGAACCTTGATACCCACCAACAGAAGAGGGATGCAAATAAGCATTTTCTGTTTCTAGCTGCTTTCAATGGACTGAAAAGGATTCTTTGCTGTCTCTGCTCAGAATCTGTTCCTCAGCTACAGCATTTCATCCCAAAAAAGGAACTCTGTGGAGACACCCAGCAGCCCATAATGCAGTGCTCTGCTTAAGCGCCTTGGGGAAAGATGCCCCGATACCATGAAAAATAACAAGACTGAGGTATGGGTTTGGAATTTAAAGGAAATGGGAGGGAAAACCACTAGTCCTTTTCCTCCTCTGCAGAAGGTGGTCAGTGGATGCAGAAAGTGTGTTTTGTCCCAGGGTGGCCTCAGAGGTTATTGTTGTTTGCCTTCAAGTACAGTACTCTCCAACTTCTGTTAACACTAAAGCAACAGGGTTTTCTTGGCAGGATTTGTTCAGAAGGGGGTTGCCTTTGCCATTCTCTGAGAGAGTGTGATTTGCCCATGATCACCTACTGGTATTCTATAGCTGAGCAGGAATTTGAACCATGGTCTCCAGAGTCATAGTTCAACAATCAAATCACTATGTCATGCTGGCAGAGGTCCTCCCTACCAATTCCTCTTTTCATGGTTTTCATGTGGACAAGTCCTCCTCAGCGGATGTCCCTTATCATTTCTGTCATTGGTAGGAGTGGCTAACTAAAAATCAGATACAGAGGCATCACTCTGGGGTGACATCCCAGAAGTGGGTGTATACCCACTGGGATAGTACAGCGGAGGGACTGGTGAGGCTACAGGGTGAGTGGGAAAGGTCCCTTTCCCGCTTACCCAACAGTGGCATACATAGGGTGGGGTGGGTGATGCCTTCAGAGTCTTAGCACTTGTCTGGGTGGTGGCCGAGTGGGAAGGCAGTCTCTCCCCCGCACCAGTGACACGACACACTGATGCCACTGGTCGGATACAAAGTTTCAATAGGTCCTGGCACCAAAATAAATCAATCCTCTGTCAGAAGGAGTCCAGTTTCAAATAAAGCATAACATGAGGCATGACGTCTTATAAACAAGGTGAGCTGGTGAAGAGTAGCAAGTGCACTGAGCTAGCAAGCACCCTTGGACTTCCTTCAACTAACATCTTGCATTTGCTAGAGTTCTTTTTCCTCAACCTTGCCTCCCAGCCTCTGAACTCAAATCCCATTGTGCATGGAGAAATATAATAGAGTGCTTGAGGGAAAAACATGCTGTTCTTTCAAAATCCAAGTTTGTTTATTTATTCATTTATTTCATTTGTATGCTGCCTTTTCCCCAGAGGGACCCAAAGCTCGCAGATAAAAACATTTAAAAATCTCAGTAAAATTCAAAACAATTAAAATAATCTACACACAATATAAAATCACACAAAAATATAAAAAAGTTAAAAGCATAACTATAAAACCCACCTGCTCCACAAAAAGCACCGATATGAATGCCTGCTTTAATAAAAATGTCTTGGCTTGCCAATGAAAAGCAAGCAAGGAGGGGGCCAGTCTATCTTCCTGTGGAAGGACATTCCAGCGAGTGGGAGCAGCCACCGAGAAAGCTCTCTCTCGTATCCTCATCAAGAGAGCCTGTGATATTGGCAGGACCAAGAGAAAGCCTTCTCTTCAAGATCTTAGGGCTCTGGCTGGTTTGTATGGGGAGATAGGGACTCTCAAATAGTCTGGACCTAAGCCATGTAGGGCTTTATCGGTCATGACTAGCACTTTGAATTGTGCCCAGAAACAAACCAGTAGCCAATGAAGCTGTTTCAAAAAGGAGTTATATGCTCCCTGTAATTGGCCCCCGTCAGCATTCTAGCTGTGGCGTTTTGCACCAGCTGGAGTTTCCGAACAGTTTCCAAGTTCATATATGAGCAGGAGTGGATTATCACCACTACCACAATCAATATCTTGCCTTTACCCCCAGAACAAGGCCTTATGATCTTGTGCCTTTTCTGATCTGTCAAGTAGTTGCATTCAAGATTGATGAAATGCAAGAAAAAACTAGAATGAATCCTCACACTGAATTCTCTCAACGGAATCATCCAGGCTAATAATGGCACAAAGCGTATTGCGGGGAATGTAGGCACAGGTCCTAGGGTCCAGCCTTGGTGTTTGTCTCTGACTAACCTACAATCTCAGCCCCACCTTTTTACTTGACCGAGCATCTTATGTGACTTCTATCGTCAGTTTTTAGATCCACTTATATGTTGCCTTTCCTCTACTGAACCTCCACACTATATTCGTACAACAACGCCATGTGGCAGAATCAAGTATGAGAGAGAGAAGGTGAAAGACCAAAGGCACCGACTCTTAACTTATGGCTCAGTAAGGGCTAAAAATCTGGCTCTCCAAAATCCAAACTCAGGACTCTAATCACTACACCATACTGGCTCCCTAACATGAAACTCTATAAGATAAGCTGCACATTCTTTTATGCTCTTTGTCCTATGCTTGCACTGTGGATTCCGATGGACAGATCAGTCTATTTCCAGTCTACATCAGTTTTATATTTGCTCATTCATAAGTCCATTTTGTCCCATTCCCATGCAAGTCTACAAGCTTGAAAATACACACACACACACACACACACACTTTAATTGAACCCCTGACAAAATATTCTTTTTAATAAATTTTGTCTTACAATATGCATTTTTTGAGCCAGGAATGGCTCTCATAATTCAGAGAAGTGTACAGTCTAAAGGAAAAATCCTATTTTTATCAGAGCCTGGAAAATTTACGTTTTTAAGACTTCAAGCCCTTGAATCAGCCAGGTAACATGGGCAATGGCCCTCAAGGCTGGGGAATTCTGGGAGTTGTAATCCAAACAGTAACATTTCCAAATGCTAGTTCTGAGCCACATATTAGTGTTGGAACTGCAAATTAAGTAGGCTTCATTTAAAAAAAAAAAACCAACAAAAAACTGACAATATGAAATCTTTCAGCATTTCTAACTGTGGAAAGTTAGTGAAATTGTGTTCATGTAACTGCATGGGTTTTAATTGCAGATGAATATTCACACAATTTATGACATACTGATGTTAGCTCTACAACACTAGTATTTTGAGGCTACAATTCTAGGCATATTTATCAAGTAAGTGGGTTTTATGTATGACTAAGCAAGAGTAAGATGGGGAGTATGCATTTTATATCATTTTTAAAATAGCATTCTCTTGCTATTGCTGTGCAACCATTTAGAGTTTTCTAAGCTCAATTCATAATAAGCATAATAAACTTTGACCCTTCAGATTTTTTGATCTTCAACTCCCAGAAGCCTGTATTGATATGGCCAATGGTAAGAGATTATATATAGCAAGTGCAGCCTAAAACCTCTGGGCTCCTTACCATGCCTTAGTAGGTGAGACATTGTTGTTGTGTGCCTTCAAGTTGTTTCTAGCTTGGTTTTCTTGGCAAGATTTGCTCAGAGGGGACTTGCCACTGCCTTCCTCTGAGGCTGAGAAAGTGTAACTTGCCCAGGATCACTCAGTGGGCTTCCATGGACAAGCAGGGATTTGAACCCTGATCTCCCAGAGTCCTACAACATTCAAACCTCTACATTCTTTATACAAAGTTTCTTTTAAAAGTTATACTGAACAGGATGGTTTCTGAGCACTTACCGTAACTGAATTAAAATCCTGGTGAACAGTCACTGTGGAGATGGCAAACCCAAAATACTTCTGTGAACAACTGACCAAAATGCCCCATGGAGAACAGCAAAAGTTCAGGATGTGCTCACTGGTTGCTTTCTCTGGGAACCAAAGAAATCTCCAAGCATCCTGGGATTCAATCAATGTAATGAGCAGACCAGTCAATGACAGTCTTGAAAAGCCAGCTATAATCGCCAAGGAACATTTTAATCAGTGGCATTCAGATTATAGATACCCTTGCCCTTTTTGTGGGGTGGTGGTGGGATAAGAATACTTTGTTTCTGGTATGTATAACTGCAATAAAGAGTGGAAAAGCAAATACTAAAGACAGCCCTTCCTTTCAAGTAGTAGCTGTTCTCCTTATTAGCATGGAAGCAATTATCCAGATTATCTGTCTATTATAATGTTTTGATATAATGCAAAGTTATTTGCATGAACTGCTTAATGTGCTAATTGAAAAAGCTGATGATCAGTCAACTCATTTGTTTTAATTAGTTCACGGCTCTACTGATAACAAAAGTGGCACCTGACAAGATCAGTTGCTGGGATCCACTTTCCTTGGTGCCCATCTGAGCCCAGCGGCAGGTCCAGACATTCATTTAGGTGTCTGCTTCATCAGCTGCAGTCAAGATAACTATGGGTCAGGGAGAGCAGGAGTGTAATACAACAACATTTGAGAAGGAAGCAGATTCTTCACCCTGGGATATGGATGAGAGGTGGCTTCTTTACCCATCACTTACTGCCAGTCCAACGAATAAGTGTTAATATCATGTCAGTGACCAATACGAATTTAAGGAAGGTAGCAAATGCTTTTTGTTTGTTTTTGTTCCAGATCGTTTGGGCTCCTCTTTCAAACAGGAACGTAATTCAGTTTTTGGGAAGCTAAGGTGCACCAATTAACTTCAAATGGACTTTGTAACACCCTCAGTCCTCCCTCCCAGCAGGGCACATGAGTTATGAGTGGCTTCTAGAGTGGTGTAGTAGTTTGAATGCTGGACTATGACTCTGGAGACCAGGGTTTGAATCCAGGCTCAGCCATGGAAACTGACCACTCACTCAGCCTCAGAGGAAGGCAATGAAGAAGCTTGCCAAGAAAACCCTGTGACAGATTTACCTTAAGTCGGAAATGACTTGAAGCACGCAACAAACAACAACAAAAACACACATACATAAGCTGTAGGCCCATGGATTAAAACCCGTTTTTTGGCATTTTGGCTACTGATCTGTACATTAAATGAATATATCTCAACGAAGGTGTCATTTTGAAGTTGTTTTTAGCGGAGGCTACCTTTTCCTTGCCTAGCTAGCCTTAGCTAGCCAAAAAGCCCTGGTGGAATGACTTCTAGTGTCATTAGAATACTCCTATCACTTCTTGGCCTTTAAGATTAAGTGCAGGAAGAAACTGTGAAGATGGGAAAAGCACTCCTAAGGAGAGCTCAGAAGCAGTTTACCAGATTCCCAGTAAGTCACATCTTTTCCCATCCCAGGAGTTTCAGCAGGTGTATGGAGGCAAAACGGCCCTCTTTCTTACTTTCCTCTCCACCAGAATGAGCGCAGGATGGAGCTCTCTTCCTGCTGCTCCTTCCTGGCAGATGAGCTCCAAACCCCAGCATCCCCAGGTACCCAAAGCCCAGCATCCCTCATTTCCCTTTCTTCACGGGAGTCTTCAACCTGGATTGGAACTAGCATGAAATTCCTCCGCTGCATCCACACTGAAGCGGTGCCAAATCGGAGTATTTCTGCAGTGCAGATGCAGCCTTCCTCTCATCTTTTCTTTTCATTCCTGCACCGCTGCCTCCCGCCAAAACCCAACAATTAAGACAGACTCTTTTGCTGTGACATTTTGGGGGTTGTCATGGAAATGAGTGCAAATTGAAAGGCAGGGAAGAAATATATCAGAATCAGGGGGGGGGAAGAGAGAGAAAGAGAAGACACAAAATCACAAGGGCTGCCAACTTGAGGGGGGAATGGGGGGACCCCAAAGCATGGTTGCTGTTTGCTCCTCAATGGGAGCCTCAGGGCTGGGGGCAGGAAGAGGGTTGGCAGGAAGGTTGGCCAGGGACCCCCCTCCACCTCCCTTTGAAAAAGTGGGAAAAGTGGAGCCACCTGGGAATGAAGGACTTCTTCCTTCAGGGAAGCGAGGAGAATTTATTTGTCACTGATTGTTAATCTGTTATTTTTTAAGTATGTTTTAAACTTTGATGGTTTAATTGTATTTTGGGGATGGGGTGGGCTATTGGGGGACAGGATTGTTTGTTTTATCATGTAAGCTGCCCTGGCTGTATTATACAGAGAGGTGGGATAGATATAAATAATTAATTAATTATTATTATTATTATTATTATTATTGGCCCCAAAATTTTGTGGGGAGAAAAGGAGAGGCCACTCCAGACTGGAGCGGGTTGAAACACAGCCCTACAAAGACACCCCTGGGGCTGGGTTTCCAGAAGAGCCCCAGGCGGCCCACAGGGGAGGGAAGCAAGCAGCCCTCCTCGGAAACCGCGCGTGGGGCGCCTGGGCTTCTTCCTCCGTCTGAGGAAACCCACTCCCGACTCTTCCTCGTCCCCCCTTTCCCCTGGGTTGCTGAGGGAGAGAGGGCAAAAGCGGCTCGTCCCCTTGCCTTTCCTTGCCTTGTCCACGTCCTGAGTGGGTGCCTTGGCATGCCTCCCTCAGGCAGCTCGCTCCTCCGTTCCTTGCAATGAGGGAGCGCCACCCTTTGCAGAGGAACTTTCGCGCCTCTCTAGTCCCATGAGAGTCCCAGCAAGACCGGCGGGGGAAGGTGAGGGTTAGGGGGGTTGCAGACTGCCAGAAATAGTGCAAATTGAGTCCACTTTTAGGGTTAGGGTTAGTGCTAGGGAATCATGGGAATTGTGTTTTTTCCTGAAACATTGAGCCTTCTCTGTCAGAGAGCTCTGGTGCCACAATAAAATACAGTTCCCATGATTCCTAACCCTTAAAGTGGACTCAAATTGCACTATTTCTGGCAGTCTGCAAAGGCCCTGGTCCTCAAAGCTCCTCGGCGGAGGAGGAAGAGGCAACTTCCCACCCCAAGAAAGGGCCACCATGCCCCACGCTTTCCTCCTCCTTCTTTCCCAATTGCCGCCCCAGCCTCACTTCTCCAGGAAGGTAAAGAAAGGAAGAGTTTCCCAGCTGGAAGCCCTCCCAGGGGGAGCAGAGAGAGAAAGAGAGGTCCCTCTCACCGCAAAGGAGGACCAGGCACCCCAAAATGGAGGAGGACCTTCGAGGAAAATGCAGGGGACGTCAGCCAAGAAAAGCTACAAACACTCAACAGAAATACACTTTCATGCTTCTTATTTATTTGGCAGGCTCCAATGGAGGACACGATGGAATTCTTCCTAGGCAGCAGGAGGTTAAAATGGAGGACACGTCCTGGACAAGGAGGACATTGGTCACCCTGAGCGCAAAATACGAGGACACTGGAGAAGAATGCGGGGATAAAAGCTTAAAACACACCCCTAGAAATGTAGAACTCATGCTTCTCGGTCCTGCTCAGAATGGAGGACATTATGGAATCCTTCCTGGGCAGCCGGAGGCTGGAATGGAGGACACGTCCGGGAAAAAAGGAGGACACTGGTCACCCCTGGCCGCAAAATGGAGGACAGTGGAGAAAAATGCAGGGACGTGTTTAAAAAGTAAAAGCTTAAAACACACCCTTAGAAATGTAAAACTCATGCTTCTCGGTCTTGCTCAGAACGGAGGACATTATGGAATCCCCTCCTGGGCCGAAGGTGGGCATGTAGGACGTGTCCTGGAAAAGGAGGACACTGCAGCAAGGCAGGGGGTCCCTCCCCACGAGGCTTACCTGCGAACACGCTCCTGCCGCTGGAAGGGGTTTGGAGGGATGGATGGATGGAGGGCTGGCGGTCTCTGCTTCTTTCTCTCCCTGTTCTCGCCAGGCAGCCCCTGTGTCTCCCTCCGGCGTGGGTCCCTCCCGAGGAAGGGGTCCGGGGGTCCGGGGGTCACTGGGGGTCCGGGGAAGGAGGAGGAGGAGGAGGCGTCGCGCCCGCTGCTGCCGTCCAGCGCAAAGGCGGCGCCGCGGCGGCTCCTCCAGGCAAGTTGAGCATCCCTCAGCGGACTTCCAACTGGGAAAGAAGTTAGGAAGGAGGGCAAGGACCGGGACGGGACCCGCCCAGGGAGGGCGTGGCCTCCCGCCCATGACGTCACCCCAAACTTTAAGCCCCGCCCGCCGCTCTGTTTGGGGGAAACGCAGGGCTGGTGCCTTGCTGCTCAATGCGTCGGGTCCTTGGTATCTCTCCCCCGTTGGGTCCCCGGGCAAGGTGGCCAGGTGTCCTCCTCCTCACCCCAAAGGAGGACAAGGCACCCTAAAATGGAGGAGGGCCTTCCAGGGACATGGAGGGACGGGACAAAGTAAAAGCTAGAGAAAACCTTCATAGAAATGTAACTTCTTAGTCATGCTCAAAATGGAGGACATGTTGGAATTCCTCCTGGACAGAAGGCTGGGGTGGAGGACATGTCCTGGGAAAAGGAGGACCTCTGGTCACCCTGGTGCCAAGACCTGCCCTGGAGACCAAAAGCCATGGATGTTCAAGTCCCACACCAATTTCTGTTAGTTGTTGTTAGATGTCTAATTTGCTTTTTCATTGGGATTCATTTAAAAAACATGCCCACATACAGTGGACCCTTGGTATCCGCCGGGGTTTGGTTCCAGGACCCTCCCTCCCATGGATGCCAAAATCCATGGATGCTCACGTCCCATGAAATACAATGGCATAGCAAAATGGTGTACCATATGTAGAATGGCAAGTATTCTATAAAATCTATAAAATTCTATAAAATCAAGTATTGCTGTTTGCAATAAATATATATGTAATATTTTTCAAGCTGTGGATGGTTGAATCCATGGTTAAAGAATCTGTGGATATGGAGGGCCAGCTGTAATTTTTCTTGCCCATCTTGTTTTGACCCAGAAACCTGACATGGATGAAGGTGATATCTATGGCCTGTTCCAGTCATTTGTTAATTCTATGCTGTTTCTCCTTTTGTTGTTAGTTGTTAGCTGCCCAAGACCAGATGTCCTCACTGCAATGGAGGAGAAGGCACCACAAAATGTAGGACATTAGAGGAAAATATAGGACATTACAAAATAACATCTGAAACACTCATATAAATGTAAACTCTTGCATCTGGTCACCCTGTCCCCGGGTCATCCCTGACTCATGGTGACCCTGTGGATGATACATTTCCAACCCCCCCCCCCCATCCTCTACCTCCTGGCTCAGCTCCTGCAAGGTCAGGCCCATGGTCTTCCTGACTGGCCACATTACTGCACTACACTCTTATAGTGCTGCTGTCCCACTTTTATTGCTCTGGCTGCCTCCTGTTGCATTCTGAGGCTTGTAGTTCAGTGAGGTCTAAGAGCTCCCTGGCTGAGAATTCTCAATGCCCCTCCTTAAACTACAAATCCCAGAATGCAACAGGAGGCAGCCAGAGCACTAATAGTGGAATAGCAGCTCTGTAAGAGTGTAGTGCGGAAATGTGGTGGATCTAGCCATCTGGCATGTGTTATTCCTCTCTTTCTGCTCCCTTCCCCTTTCTCCAGCATCACTGCTTTTTCTAATGAGTCTTTCCTTCTCATGGTGTGTCCAGGCATAACAACCTCAATTTACTCATCCCGGCTTTCAAGGAGAGTTCAGGCTTGATCTGTTCTAGGATCCACTTCTCCTTCTCCTTCTCCTTCTTCTGTTGTCCGCCCTCGAGTCAATCTCGACCAATGGCGATCCTGTAGATGAGAAAAGACTCCTTGTCCTCCACTGCTCAGTTCCTGCAAATTCATACCCATGACCTCTTTTATAGAGCCTATCCTTCTAGCATGCGGTCTTCCTTTCTTTCTGCTTCCCTCCACCTTTCCTATTATTATTATTATTATTATTATTATTATGTTTATGTTTATGTTTAGATTTATTTGTGTTCTGCCTTCCTCCCAGTACAGGGACTCAAGGTGGTGAACAAATCTAAAACAGTCTCAGTTAAAACAGTATAAAACATTAAAAATACAAAGTATAAAAAATAATTAAACAATTAAAACAATTAAAAACATGACATTATTAAAATTTAAAGTTCAAAACTCTAAAACAAAAACAAAACAGCACCCATGTCATGCGAAAGCCTGGCAGCATAAAAATGTCTTTACCTGCCACTGGAAGGCCAGCAGGGATGGGGCCATCTTGGCCTCACTTGGGAGGGAGTTCCAGAGCTTGGGAGCAGCCACTGAGAAGGCCCTGTCTCTTGTTCCCACCAAACGTGCCTGAGAGGGTAATGGGACAGAGAGAAGGGCCTCTCCCAATGATCTCAATACTCTGGGGGGCTCGTACAGGGAGATATGGTCCTTCAAATAGCCTTTATAGGTCAAAACTAACACTTTAAATTGTGCTTGGAAACAGACTGGCAGCCAATGGAGCTGTTGCAACAAGGGAGTTGTATGCTCCCTGTAACCAGCTCCAGTTAACAGCCTGGCTGTAGCTCTTTGGACCAGCTAAAGTTTCTGAGCATTTTTCAAAGGCAGCCCCACATAGGGCGCATTACAGTAATCCAAATGGCATGTAACCAAGGCATGTACCACCGTAGCCAGGTCTGACTTCTCCAGGAATGGGTGCAGTTGGCGCACAAGTTTTAGCTGTACAAAGGCTCAGTGCTGAATCCAGAAGTACCCCCAAACTACGAACCTGAGTTTTCAAGGGGAGTGTAACTCCATCTAACACAGGCTGAATCCTTATTTCTGGATCTGTCTTTCGACTGACTAGAAGCACCTCTGTCTTCTCTGGATTAAGCTTCAATTTGTTTTCCCTCATCCAGTCCATTGCAGCAGCCAGACACCAGTTTAGGACAGAAACAACTTCTTTGGAATTAGGTGGAAAGGAGTAATAGAGCTGGGTATCATCAGCATACAGGTGACACCTTACTCCAAAACTCTGGATGACCTCTCCCAGCAGTTTTATGTGGATATTAAAGAGCACAAGGGACAGGACTGAGTCCTGTGGGACCCATAGGTAAATGTCCAAGGAGTTGAACAAGAATCCCCCAGCACCACCTTCTGAGAGCGCCCCTCGAGGAAAGAGCGGAGCCACTGTAGAACAGTACCTCCAAGCCCCATCCCAAAGAGGCACTGAGAGGTCCAACAAAACCAACAGGGACACACTCCCCCATCTAGTTCTCTGTGTAGGTCATCCACCAAGATGACCAAAGCTGTTTCTGTTCCATAACCAGGCCTAACATGGATCTAATGCCTGGAGTTGAGAGGCCACCACACGCTTCAGCACCTTGCCCAAAAATGGAAGATTGGAGAGTTGCCTGTAATTATCTAGTACAGTAGGATCCAGGGAAGGTTTTTTTTTTCCCCAAAAGAGGTCTTACCACAGCCTCTTTTAGGTGTGTTAGGACCTTGCCTTGCTGTAAAGAGGCATGAATCACTTCACTTGCCCACTCTAGCAGTCCTCCTCTGGCCTGTTTAATTAGCCAGGAAGGGCAAGGGTCTAGTATACACATAGTGGCTCTCATCTCTCAAAGGATCCTGTCCACATCATCAGGCTGCACAAATTGAAAAGTATCCATCAATGCTGGACAAGCAGGAGCCAAGGTTACATCAGCTGACACTGTATCAACTCTGGCGTCTTAAGTCAGAGCAAATCTGAGAGCAAATTCTTCACAGCAAGCTGTTGATTGACTTAGGGCCTTTGCAGACTGCTAGAAATAGTGCAAATTTACTTTAACTGCCCTGGCTCAGTGCTAGGGAATCATGGGAATTGTATTTTTTTCTGAGACATTGAGCCTTCTCTGTCAGAGAGCTCTGGTGCCACAATAAACTACAGTTCCCATGATTCCCTAGCACTGAGTAAGGGCAGTTAAAGTGGACTGAATTTGCACTATTTCTGGCAGTCTGCAAAACCCTTACTTTCTCTTCAAGACCAGATCATAACAGATCATTACCCACTTGAAACAGCTCAGCTGAGTGGTTCTGTGCAGCTCCAATAATTTTACAGTTGCCCCTCCGTTTTCATGGGGGATCCGTTCTGGAATCTCCCCCCCCTCCCCCCGTGAAAATAGAAGACCCAAATATTCAAGCCCCATAGGCTTATATGAGGATGCACATCTGCAGACACCCACTGGCATGCGCCATGGGTACATCTCTCATTTTATCCCCCTCCGTTCCCCACCCGTGAATGGGCGAGGGATGCAGATTTGAAGTCCACAAAAATGGAGAGGCAAGTGTAGTTTTAAAAGACTTTTTTGCTGCCTTTATTGCATCACAATATGCTTTCAAATAGTTTTAGCCTGTTTTCGGTCCGATTCCCTCAGCATTTTCTGCCACTGTCACTCGAGTCTCCGTTTCATTCGTTTCATTGCTGCCAGCTCTTTAGAAAATCAAGGGGCTGGTTTAGCTTGACTCTGTGAGACTGGAAGCTTAGGAGCGATCATGTCAACTGCCCTAGTAGTTTCTCCATTCCAGAGATCAACCAGGGCTTTGACAGGACCAAGGCAGCAGGAATCCATTTGAATCCATAAGCCTCCTGGAGCAGACCATCTTAATGGGTCCCCCACCCCTGCAGAGGCTCTGAGTTCCAGCAAGTCTAAACCTGATCAGGAAGTGATCTGTCCATGCAAATGGAACAGTAGAAAGCTCCTCCATTTTCAGATCATCAGCATCCCCCTCTGCACAGAACACAAGGTCTAGAGTGTGCCCAGCAGCATGAGTGGGGCCAGATGTCACTTGGGACAGCCCCATGGCTGTCATGGTGGCCATGAAGTCCTGAGCCACTCCTGATAGAGTAGCCTTGGCATGGATGTTGAAGTCATCCAGCAATATAAGCCGAGGAGACTCCAACACCACTCCTGAGACCACCCCAGCTAGCTCAGGCAGGCATTATTGTTTCTTCCAATGAGTCGTGCCTTCTCATGATGTGACCAAAGTACAACAGCCATAGCTTAGTCATCATGGCGTCCAGAGAGATTTCTGGTTTGATCTGTTCTAGTATCCATTTGTTTGACTTTTTGGCATGCAAAACACCCCATTCTGAGTATTTGGAGCTATAGCACCCACTTGCCTCATGTGCTTTCCAGGCAAGGCATTGTGGTGTGCTGCCCACACAAACATATCTTGTTCAATTTACTTTCCATCACGATGAAGCCCATGATCTGCATGAAAACAGCAAAGATGAGACACCTTAAAGAGGTGGAGTGGGCGAATGAATCAAAAGAAAAGAAACAAAAGGAGTGAATGAATAAATAAACAAATATTAGCAAGTTACAACAAATCCACCAAGCAATTAATAGTCCACACACACACACACACACACACACACACTGTCAAAACAATTTAGCAATAGCAATAGCAAGCACATTTCTATACTGCTTATCAGTGCACTTAAGCACGCCCTAAGCATTTTACAGTGTATAAGCTAATTGCCCCCAACACGCTGGGTACTCGTTTCAGGGACTTTGGAAGGATGCAAGCCTGAGTCGAGCCTGAGCCCCCTGGCTGGTATTGAACTCGCAACATTATGGTTTATGAGAGAGTGGCTGGAGTACAGGCATTTAACCACGGCACCACCAGGACCTTTAGTAGCAATGCATGTGAAGATCTAAACAAGCCTTCAATAAAACAAGAGCAGTTTTTTTTACACTGTTCTCTTCTTCAGTGGCCACTATATTAAGTTCCTACAGTCTTCTAGTTTCCCCCCCCACCAGACTAAGCCAAACACATCAGTGTAGAATTCCTCAAAGAATAAGAACAAATATTCTCTTACTTTCATTACCCATAGACTGGGTTTGTGAATCAGTCCTATATTCCCTTCTTTCTTTTGTTGCAGGGGAGTCAGTGACAGATCATCAGGTTTAATGGTGAAATAACTGTCTTTGGACACCACTGTGAACCTGTACACTTAGTGCAAAACATGCCACTGTGAACTCAAGGGAAAAAGAGAGAGATAACACTGGCCCTGTGGACAGACAGTCTTTTCTTTAAAGATAAGCAGATAGCAGGCCAGTTATCTAACATGGGGCTTGGCAACTTGTGGCCTTTCAGATGTTGTAGGATTGCAACTCCCATCAACTCTAGCCAGCTTAGCCAATGGTGATGGGTGATAGGAGTTACAGTCATCACAAAATTTGACATGTCACATGCTCCTCACACTTTGCCTCAAGCCTTCCCTTAGTGGTGTGCAATGGATGCAGTTGGAAGGACATAGCAATGTGACATGGAGCAAATATGACTTTATAACCAACAGGGATCATCCTAGAATAGTGGTGGGCAAAGTGCACCTGTGAGGCCCCTGGGATGTTTTGGTTGCCCCTGATATCCCTTCCAGATTCCTGCACACCTCACTTTTCTGGCAAGAAAGGTGTTATGTCTTTTGGAAGTCTCCAGGAGTGGTGATTCACCTTTTTAAAAAGTACTAGCCATTCCAACTGTTTAGTATTAAAAAAGTACCAGTTTTTCAAATTCAGAATTAATTTTCAGGATGCTTCTAGCTTTGTTTTCTTGTTTTGTTTCTTCATGTTTCCTTCCCCATTCCCACTTTTCTTTTCTTTTCTTTTCTTTTCTTTTCTTTTCTGGTGACCCACAGAGGGTCCCAGAGCCAGAAAAATGGATGTTTGACTTATTGCAGTTGTCAAACCCTATCCTAGAATAACAACCTACTACTTTCAATGTGTTTTATTTGCACATCCAAGTAGTAAATTTGAGGTTAATACAAGGGGAAAAGGTAAATAGTTCTCTTCTTCTCTCTGATAGCTGTTTAATAGTTCTCCCTTTCCATGTAAACAGATCCATGGCCAGGTTGACCTGAAATATTCTGAATTTGAAATTCCATGGTAATGGTCATGGCCATGGGATTCACAACATATCTCAAAAGGCCACAATTCACTGCAGGGTGCATTAATAATAATAATAATAATAATAATAAGTTTTATTTCTAACCCGCCCCTCTGCACGGCAATCGGGGCGGCTTACAACAGTTAAAATAGTACAATAAAAACAATCCAATGTCCCAATCCCTCCTCCCACATCCCTCCCACACCCCTTAAAACAGAATTAAACATAAGAATATTTTAAAACACACTATATAACAATAAAACAAACAAATTCAACAACAACAAAACAGCAAAAGCTTTGAGGGGAGGAGAAATCAGTAGTCATCAGTAGTCATCCTCTGAGGAGGGTTATTCCGGGAAGGCCTGCCGGAAGAGATCCGTCTTAACTGCTTTCTTAAAAGTAGTAACTGTTGTAATAAGACGGATCTCATCCGACAGGCCATTCCATAATTTAGGGGCGATAGTGGAAAATGCCCTCTGCGAGGTGTGTACGGACCTCGACTTTGGTTGATATAGTAGATTCTTTCCCGCTGACCGAAGGGCACGGGGGGGTTCATATGGGGAGAGGCGGTCCCTGAGATAAGCTGGACCCATTGGGTGCCTTCTATGCAAAAAGTCCCAGATCCAATCCTCTTTTCAACACTGGTGACAGGACAACATTCTCCACCTTATCTGATTATTATTTATATATTTACCTCATATTTATTTATCATGCAAGCCATGTATAATCCACAGCTCTGTCCTCCAGCAAAGGTGAAGTGCCATAGGACTGCTACCCTTGTCTCCTCCACAATATCTATCATTCCCTCCCCAAACCAGCTATGTCAGCCACATTTATGGTAGGGCTGGACCTGAATCCTTGGCATCTCCAAATAAGAACTGGGAAGAGCTCTTGTGTGAAACACCTGATAAAAATCTGAGTTATCTACCTAACAGTATGCAGACATGATGTCTGCAAATCTTTTCAGATTTGACCTTGTTACAATGGCTGATTTGATATAAAGACCCCTTTTGGGTCCCTGTCATGGCCCTAGACTGGGATTGCCATAGACTCAAGGTGGGCACATCACGTAGGCACTGAAAGGTCACATCTGCACTTACAACAATTTACAGATCAAAAGGGCCAAAGCCTAGGAGCTGCAAGCAGGACATTTACACCCTCGGAATTCCGGAGACACTGAGATTTATAACCAGTTAAGAATGGGATAACATTAACATCCCATCTCCTCTCCTTGAAAATTGTCTACTTCAAAGAGTAGTAATTGGAATCCTTTGATATACAATAATAAATCTTTGCTCCAGGCTATTTTAAGCCTATATCAAGACCTCCAAAATCTGTGTTCTGTGAGCTGGTTTTGGAAGGGAAGGGGGGATATCACTCCATCTCTGAAATTCCTAACCATGGGCCTTTGCAGACTGCCAGAGATAGTGCAAATTGAGTCCACTTTTAGGGTTAGGGTTAGTGCTAGGGAATAATGGGAACTGTAGTTTTTTGTGGCACCAGAGCTCTCTGACAGAGAAGGCTCAATGTTTCAGAAAAAAATACAATTCCGACTTCCGGTTGGGATGGTGGACCGGTGAGACATGTTCCACTTCATCTCTTTGAGAGAACCGTCTAGCTGGTAGGAGGCAGAGATTATCAGGGGTAGCGATAACAAAATTGAACCTCTGGTAAGAGGCTCTCGGAAGGCAAGATAGAGGCTGCTGGTCTATATTACCAGGAAGAAAGAAGAGAAGGGTTATAGAAGATTTGACCGCAGTGAGTATTGGTGCCACAGCCTCCTACATGCTCTCCCTATGTAATTAGGGGTGAGGAACGCCACCAACTTTTAAAACTTTTTCGTCCTTTATGACAAAATGACTGGCTTTTAAGTGGAACCTAAGATTTATGATTGATAAAGCGCTTTCCTTCACCAAAACATCTTTCTATTGGGATATTAACCCTATTGAGACACTCTCAGACTTATGTAAAGGAGAGAACAAAAAGTGGCAAGACTTTTATCGCCTCTGTTGCTTGGAGAGGGTGTTTTAGAGATGATCATTAAAAATTATTGTGTTTTGTCTGCATTTACCTTGCGAGGAAATCTATAATATTCTTTGTCCTTGGAGTGTAAACGCATTGCATTGAGACGCACCTGATGTGCTTGGGTGACCCAGAAAGAAACTCCACCCTTGTTCGCAGAGCATGCTGGGAGCTGTAGTTTAGGAGGTACCTAGTAGCTCATAGCCAGAGCTGGAAGACCACAGATCGGAAGGAACCTACCTGATCGATGCTAAGGACTCTGGGAGCGGTAGTCACTGCAATTGTCTGGCATGAGGAAATACAGGACCTGGAATTTAACATCTCCCATGGGCAGTTTGTTAAAGAGAATATTCCCAAGCCTCTGAATTTGAGACCCTTTTTTTCCCCGAGGAGCATTTTATTTCGTCAAAGTCTTGGAGTGTGGGCATTGTGGCAATTACTGACTTGGAGAAAGAGCGGAAGAAAGGGAAATAAAGAGGAAAGCAGTTGGAAGTTATCGTGGGCGGGGATCTGTTGCTAGAACTTGGTTTTGAGTTGAATTGACAGTGAACAGCCCAGAGAGGACATAAACTGGTGAGAATTAGAGAAGAAAGGAAGTTCAGATTTTTGTTGACTTTATAGAGGATTTGGAAACTACATGACTGCTGTCCATAATTAACTCCTATGTTTTAATTGAAATTCTGTCTTATTTACTTCATAGTCTGCTTGGTGTTGTAAATATTATTACTGATTGATTTTCCATACTGGCTCTCTTGGTTTGAAAGCTAAAGCTAAAACCATTAATAATTTTGATTTATTTGAATTTGGAATTGATAACAAAGCTTTGGCTGGGTCTTTGGCTGAGAATTGTTGATAGCTTGAAGAAAGGCATTTATAGATTACTCTTTGAGAAAGTAAACAGGTACCCTATTGTAAACGGTGGTAAATAAATGGCCACTGGGAAAACAAGGGCCCAAACTCAGGCTCAACTCCAAGCACAGCCTATTCGTAGAGCCTCAGTAGACCACTCTAAGACAATGGACTCAAACTCTTCCCTTTTGGAAGAAATCAGGAAAATCAGGCAGATTTAAGTAAAGAGATTCAGGAACTAAGAAAGGAAATGGCTGACTTGAGGGTTGAACTTAAGAAAGAAGTTCGGGAGGATTTAAAGGGAGTACGTAGCTCCTTAGGCAGTTTCCTCTGAAATTAAGCAGATCAAAGTTAAGATGGAGAAAACTGAGTCTAAGCATGAAAATTTTGAAGGGAGTCTAAAAGACATTAAGCAGAAACAGAAACAATTGGTAGAGGATAATATAATTAAAGATCTACACACTAGGGAAAAATCCTTGAAAATTAGGGGGGTGCCAGAGGGGGAAAGAGAGAACTTGTTTGAAAAAGTGACTCAGATCCTAAGTGAATATCTTAAAATTCCATGGGAAATGTGTATAACCGAAATTGATAATGTATATCGACTGAATTCATATGTTGCAAAGCAAAGACAAGTCTCTAGAGATATTATGATAGTTTTTGTTAGAAAGAACATGAGAGATTCTATCTTGCATAAACACAGGGAGAAGCCGTTATAATGGGAAGGCAAAGACCTCCATTTGTTTAAAGACTTACCACCAGTAATATTGAGGAGGAGACGGGAATACTCCTTTTTAACATCTATGCTTAGGGATAAGCAAATAATATACAGATGGCTGATCCCTGAAGGACTGATAATTTAGTACCAAAAGAAAAAAGTAGAAATAAAATCTGTTCAGGAGGCTAGGGATTTTCTTAGATATCTTAAAAGAGGGGATAAAAGAGATGAGGATAAAGGAGAAACTTACACTAAGGAAACTGATGTCAAAGAAATAGAATTTAAAAGAAAGGAGAATGAGGATAAGAATAATGGAAATTTGTGGCAGAAAAAAATAAAAAAATACAATTCCCATGATTCCCTAGCACTGAGCCAGGGCAGTTAAAGTGGACTCAGTTTGCACTATTTCTAGCAGTCTGCAAAGACCCCATGTCTCCCTTGTCTATTCCAACACAACTTCAATCCATAAGCAAACAGCTGGGTCAATTTTTCTACAAGGAGTGCAGAGTCTCCAGGTAACTATTTTTTTATGTGAAACCTTTCTTACTGATTTCATGTATCGTCTGTGTGTATGCGAATGCTTGCTTGTTGATTTATTTTTCTCTTTTAAAAAAGGTACCATCCTTTTGGAAAAATGCTGCCTCTGCAAGGACTCTTCCCTCCCTCCCCTTGCACACAATGGGTTCAGATCCTACTTATTATTTTTGAGCTAATTATACATTCACCAAGGTCAAGTTTTTACTACAACCTTATGGGAGTCCTCTCTTTTATGTATGTGTGAAGGTTACAGGTGCCTTAGACTCTTGTTGTTTTCAAAACTTCTTGTTTGCTTGCATTCTTCCTTCCTTCCTTTGCAGAACTGCACCCAATCCCTTAATATGGATGCACACATTTCAATTTGATGTTATTATTGTGCATATTCTGAATGAATCACCACACTGATACTGAATGATGCCTAAGCTTGCCTTGCTATACTATGCATGTTTATAGGACTGGGAACCAGCAGCAGCATTCCAGTTAGCATTGCAAGGAAAAGAAAAATTGGAAGTGGAGCCATAGTTGATTATTATAGAAAGCCCACAAGGTGTACCAGAATAAAAGAAAATCCACAAAAGAGTGATACCTCTATTGGCCAGCCAAAATCCACAAAACACGCAATGAAAGCCTTCAAAACTCCACTGGCTTCTTCATCAGACAAAAGATGTTTAAAAAATCATAGAGAGAGAAGAAGAAGAAATGGATGATGTTGGAGTCACAGTCTACATTTTGTATAGATGTTGTCTCTGCTGTAGTTCAACTGGTTTGGAAGGATCTGAGCACAGCAGAGACAAAATCTATACAAAATGTAGGCCTGTGACTCCCAGCTGTCTCATTCTTTCTTCCTCCTGCATTATTTTTTTAAAAACATATTTCGCCTGATGAAGAAGCCACCCAATTAGGTTCAACATCCTGCTTCAGTAGCACCCAGGGATTTTCAGGATAGCTGTGGCCTGCTTATGTACATCACAAATGGATGTCTGTCAAAGAAATATATTTATTTAAATAACAGATTTTCAGCTCTGCAGCAAATTAAAATGTTCACAGTATAACTAGTCTTGTGCTGCTAGTCACAGAAAAATCCATCCCTGTAAGAAACTTTCCAGGCAGCAAAATAGCCCTTATTCATGCTGCAGGCTATGGACCTGTAGGCCCACCACTGAGAAATGAACACACCAGCAATTATCCTGTTAGTGACACATGTGGGCATGAGTTGTCCTACACATGAAGTGTGGTTTCTGTGGACAATGCACAGTGGCTACATCCAGGTGACTGGGGTGGAAGCAGAGTTCTGCATGCAGAACAATTGTGCATGTGGATGCACAATATGGTCCCAAATGCATACTGCACATTGCTGCTGTACTACAGTTTTCAAGCCATACACATTATCCATTTCTGTACTTTTGATGCACAACGTTGCTATTCACTATTGGGTGTGTGTAATGCTATAGGTAGTGCCATCACTAGGGTTGGTGTCACTGAGTGTGGTAACTCATGGTGTCACACCCTCTTGACCCCCTCCATACCACACCACACCACACCACACAGAATCCTTACTAATGTTTCTTGTACTAATGTTACTCATAAACTGTAATTCTCATTTATCACAGAATGTAATGGTAATAGTTGTGACATAAACAACTAACAAAATTAAAAATATACCTTTAAATTGCAATATCATATGGGAAGCCTAAATGTATTTACATGCTCACAGTTTCATGTGGCTAAAGTGAAAATCTGATAAGATGTGATGTTTTTAAAGAAAATTTCAAAAAAAATATTATTTTTAATTTGTCAATTTTGTTCAATTTAAATTTAATTTTTTTAAAAAAACAAACACCCGGATCTTTCTTCTCCCACTGAGCCTCAGCACACTAAGGGCCTCGGCAGACGACTAAAAGAGTCGTCTTCCGGGCAGGGAAGAGGAGGGGCAGCCGCACGAGCGGCGCCCCTTCCTCTCCCCGAGGTCGCCCCCAGAAGCGCCGTCCGTCCGCACGGCCGGCGCACCGGGGATGACCTCACGGCGCAGCGTCCACATGCGCTGCGCCGTTTGAGCCAGGGAAAGTGCGCCCGCCGCTTTTAGGGCGCACCTTCCCTTACATCTAAAAGGAGCGCCAATTTGGTGCTCCTTTTAGATGCGCCGCAGGAGCGCCGCGGTCCGGAGGCTGAACTCCGGCGGCGCTCCGACCCGCAGCGTCTCCGGGGCCTCCGTCTGCTGAGGCCCTAACACAAATTCTTTAGCATTTTAAAGGGACCCCAAGGGGCTGAACCACCCAATTAGGTTCAACACCTTTGATTGTACTTTCACATTAAACTCTGGATTATATATTAGAATGAGAAATCTGGATTAGATTCATTATTCCACTGGCATGGAAGTCATCATCTACCACTGAATAGGCATTCTCAGTTTATTTATGTACTTTCATTTTCCAAACAACAACAACAACAACAAACCCCTGAGCTTAAAGTGGTTCACAGAAAACTGAACATTTCAATGCCATAATTGCATCATCATCACCATAGTACTTCATGAAAATTAAAAAAAATCTACCTTAAACATTGAAAATTCCACACTGGTCAGTTCAGTTTAAGTAGTGTTGAGTGCCACACAGCTTCTAATGTAAGGGTATTTTTGTGGCAGTCCCAACACTACACCATTGAAATTTGGAGGCAAACCACAGAACTCCAGCCCACAACCCACAACATCGGCTGTGAGTTGAAGAAGCAGAGGTGGAGGAGGAGAGACATTGCAGCCCCTTCAAAAACCCCCGCTCTCCAGCCCACAACACCGGCTGTGAGTCCTCCAGCCCACAACACTGGCTGTGAGTTGAAGAAGCAGAGGTGGAGGAGGAGAGACGCTGCAGCCCCTTCAAAAAACCCCACCCTCCAGCCCACAACACCGGTTGTGAGTCCTCCAGCCCACAACACCGGCTGTGAGTTGAAGAAGCAGAGGTGGAGAGACGCTGCAGCCCCTTCAAAATCCCCCACCCTCCAGCCCACAACACCGGCTGTGAGTCCTCCAGCCCACAACACCGGCTGTGAATTGAAGAAGCAGAGGTGGAGGAGGAGATACACTGCAGCCCCTTCAAAAAACCCCGCCCTCCATCCCACAACACCGGCTGTGAGTCCTCCAGCCCACAACATCGGCTCCCTTGGGACCTCGGCAGACAGCTTATTGAGCCGTCTCCGAGACAAGGAAGAGGAGGGGCAGCCGCACGCGCGGCGCCCCTTCCTCTTCCCGAGGTCGTCCTCGGAGCCGCCGGCCCTCCGCACGTCCGGCGCTCCGGGGACAACCTCCCGCCGCAGCGACCGCACGCGCTGCGGTGGAAAAGTCAGTGAAAGTGCGCCCGACGCTTTTAGGGCACACTTTCACTGACTTCTGAAAGGAGTGCTATTTTTGCGCTCCTTTCAGAGGTGCCGACGGTGCGCCGCGGTGCGGCTGCTCCAGTCCCGCGGCGCACCGTCGCAGGGCGTCTTGGACGCCCTCGGCTGCTTCCCCCCTTGGAGCACTATCTGAGTGGCTTGAGCCGCTGCACTTATGAGGCAGCAGGGAGGGGCACCGGCGGACTTAAAACCCGCCCATTTCCATCTCCCACTGGCACCACATGGCATGCGGCAGCGCTCTATGGCCGCGAAGGACTGTTTTGTTTTTTGTTTTTGTTTTTTCCATCTTGCAGCCCTTGGAGGACCACAATGACAAGAAAATTATGTATTTTAAATTGTACATTTTTATTATTTTTATTTAATTTGTTCTGTATGTTTTGGGGGGAAGGGTGGGTGGGCGAAGGAGGGATGGGATTCAATCTGATTTATTGTTTTGAAGTTTTGTATTGTTGTACGCCGCCCCGATTGCTTGGCAGAGGGACGGGATATAAATAATAATAATAATAATAATAATAATAATAATTATTATTATTATAACTCAAACTCAGCAGTAAATCTCTAGAAGGCCTTAGGGACAAGTACTTCTTGCTTGTTTTAACTGTTTTCCCCAGCTTGTCACTGAAATTTAAGGCCATCATTTGGCTACAGATGTTGGCAGCAGAGCATGTGTGTGCACATATGTTTGTGTGTGCATGCAATCTGGAGCAGGTTGGGATTCCCCTGTTTCTTGCAGAATTGTCCATCCCAATGTAAAGCATATGAAGAGTTTAGACTGGCAGATGGCGCACACACACACCACCACCATTCCATGTATTGAATATATCTGGGCTGACATTTAAATCTTATTTCAGCTCAGGCCACAAGACATTATCATCTACTAGCCCTGAGGTTTAGGGAGTGTGGGATAGGTTGGGTGGCAGACACAGCTCAGTCCTCCAGTTGGAGCTGCTTCTGTTGGCCTCCAGGACTTGCCATCTGAGGTGATTGACTCACTCTGCCCAATAAAAGGGCTGCCCTAGTTAAGACATGGCAATAACTCAATGAACAGTATCTAATATCAATAGCATGGATATCATACCCACATTAAACAACTCAATCAGCAGTTCATACTGGTCGGTGTAACAACTACTGGCCTAAATCCTATTACAGTGGGACCTTCCTATATGCTGGGGATCCATTCCAGACCCCCCACCCCTGCATATGGGAAAAAAACGTGTAAGCTCAAATCCCATTAGTTTCTATGGCAGTGTGCTCTGGCACACACACCATTTTGTCCTCCCAGGCTTGCCGAATACGAAAGATCAAATCAAAGTACGGCAAGACCAAGTATGGCGTGGGCACACTGTATTAATCTAGACCAGAGTAGAATCATAGACTTGGAAGAGACTGCAAGGATCATCCAATCCAACCCCTCACCATGCAAGAATACAAAATCAAAACACTCCCAACAAATGGTCCTCCAGCCTCTGTTTGAAAACCTCCAAAGAAGGAGATTCTACCATTTTCCAAGGCAATGTGTTCCACTGTTGGACAGCTTCTACTGTCAGGAAGTTATGTTGGTGTGGAATATGTTTAAGTGGTGTGGTCTTATTGAATCAATGGGAATAACCTATGTGTAGTCTTACCATGCAGTTGATTGAATGTGTCTTCTCTAGTTGGGGCTAACAAACAGAATGCCAGCCATTGTTAATTTTTTTTAATTTTAAGATAGCTAAATGTCACTTAGATCCAAACATTTTCAAGGGGTGCACATAACATATAAGATATACACAAGGCAAAAATTAGTAAACCATATAATTAACATATACCTGGCAGCTAGTGGCAAAGTTGACATTTTCACATTGAAAAACCTCACATTCTGTACAAAGCCATATGCACTGGAAATTGAATAACACCCCTCTGAATAAAACAGCACAGAGAAGCTGAACAAAGGAAAAGCTTCTGTTGGTCAGTAATGGATGTGTGTGTGTGTGTGTACCTTCCAGTCCCTGTCAACTTGTGGCAAGCCCATGAATTCCTTAGGGTTTTCTCAGGTAAAGAATACTCAGGTGGTCTTGCCAGCTCCTTCCTCTGCAATACAGCCTACGGCCCCTAATTTTCATTGGCAGACTCCCATCCCGGTACTAACCAGGGCTGACTCTTCTTAGCTTCCAAGATTAGACAGGATCTGGTACTTTCAGGGTATTTAGGTTTATATTGGATCCAAATCCTGAAAGAAATGAACAGAATAATTAATTTTATTCTCCCAGTAGGGCTCCCTTGTGTCTAAAAGCTGCTCATTAAACAGCAGAACAGCAAGTACCGTTTTCTCAATGGTTCCAGACAACATGGTCATCAAACAGCTTGCATAGCAGTGCACTAGATCAAGGAAGCTGACAGTTCCAGAGAGAAGCAACTTGGGTGCATGCTGTTCTCAGGTGTTATTGCTGATTTTCCTTGGGGCCTCAAAGTTGGCCTATGGGTCTATGTTGCTCCTAGAATGAGTAACATCCTTACCTTTGCGCCTGTTGAAAGTGTGTCAGGGATGCTTTTGTTGTAGATTTCTGCACTGGCTGGTTTTGGAATAGATCCCTAGTCCAAACTTGGGATTCCTTCTAGCTCTAATTCTGTGATTTTCTGACTGTCTGGAAAAGATTCACAGGGGCAGTAAAGAACAACAGTCAGCAACCGGGACAGACAATCCTGTTGGCTAGATTTCTCTGTAGATGTCAGTTAACAGGTGAGCGAAAGAGAATGCAGCCACCTAATTCTTTTCCAATAGTCTTCCTTCACGCCCTTTTTGTTATTCTGCTTTGGACAACCATGTGCCAGGTCAGATACAGTAGTTGTCACTGAGATGGTGCTCATTCCCTCCCCTCTAGGGAGGTACAGTGGAACTCTGACTGCACTGCAGTGATTGCTTGTTCTCCTCCACAACATGCTCAGGCTATGATCCTGCAAAACAAATCAGACCACGTATACATAGTTAGCAGTAGCAATGGCTGGAGTGTGGTGAGTATCCTGGCATGTACCAACAGATGAGTTTCTTTGGGCCTCCTTCCTTCCTTCTGACTGCAAACATATCCTCTGTCATCATCTGCGTAGGAGAAACAAGGCTAATAGATGCTAACAGATGGGGCAAGAGGGGGACAGATTGCATAGCCAATATGCTGTTATCATGTACTAAGATAGGGAAAGTTACTTTTTTAGACTATTGTTCCCACATTTCCCCAGTGAGCATGGCCAGAGGTCCTGCTGGCTAAAGGTTGTAGTTGTCAAGATAGTCCAAGCTCTGTGTGTGTGTGCCTTTAAGTTGTCTGATGACTTATGGTGACCCCATGAATTTCATAGGGTCTTCTTAGGCAAGGGATACTCAGAGGTGGTTTTCCCAGTTCCTTCCTCTGAAATGTAGCCTACACCACCTGGTATTCCCTGGTGGTATCCCATCTAAGTATCCCTGGTGGTATCCCATGTAAGCTGCATCTGGCCCCCGAGTCCTTAGGTTGCCTACCCCTGTGCTACAAGATCCCTTGGCATACTGATTTTCCGGACTAAGGGCCTCTGCAGAGTGGCCCAAAGGGCCAGCCTGGGGGTAGAGTTAGGGCGGGGCAGCCACATGCCAACCGCCCCAACCCCATGCCGTATGTTGACCCTGCTTAGTTTCCAAGATCAGAAAGGATCTGGTGCCTTTAGGTTGTTTGTGCCTGTGTATGTGTTTGTGTGTGCAGAAGTCAAATATCATGGAGGAGCAGGGCTGTTGCACACTACACAGTCTTTCTTTCAGTTTTAGTCTCAAAGGTGCTACAACAGGGGTAGGCAACCTTTTTGAGCTGGGGGCCGGGTTGCTGTCCCTCAGACAATTGGGGGGGGGGCGAAGCACCATAAATAAATAAATAAATAAATAAATAATACATTTGTTTTTAAATTAAAAAAATTAAAAAATATGCATGCACACTCTCTCAGCCCTATAAAAGCCATGGCAAAACCCCTGTGGAGATTTTGCCAAGAAAACCCCAAGAACAAGTAATAACAACAATAAGCAATATCATCATGGTGGGCGGCGGCAGTGGCAGGACCTGCCTGGGGCCAGTCCAAAGGCCTCGGGGGGCTGCATCTGGTCCCCGAGGCCTTAGGTTGCCTACCCCTGTGCTACAAGATCCCTTGGCATACTGATTTTCCGGACTAAGGTCCTCTGCAGAGTGGCCCAAAGGGCCAGCCTGCGGGTAGAGTTAGGGCGGGGCAGCCACACGCCAACCGCCCCAACCCCACGCCGTATGTATGATTGTGTAGTATTATTTTATGTGTGTATAATTATTGTGTGTATGATTATATAGTGTTCAATTCAAAGACATAGCTGTGTTAGGGCTTCTGCAGATGGGCGGCACAGAGCCGCCCCGGGAAGTGGCAGATTGGGGTCACGGCAATCCCATGCTGGCTGCCCCAACCCCACGCTGACGATGTCCTGATGCCTTGCGCTGTTACATGTGGCATGTGGCATCAGGACATCCTCCCGGCACAGCATTTAAACACGCTGTGCCAAAAGGGCGAGGAAGAGCCGTGGCACCAGCTCTTAGGGTGGCCTTTTGCCACCCCAAAAGGTGCGGCATTTTGCCGCTCTTTTCAGGGCAGAAAAAGGGAGGATCAGGGCTGTGGTGTGGGGTTGCCGCGGCCCTGATCCGCTGCTTCCCGGGGCGGCCCATCTGCAGAGGCCCTAACACAGCTATGGACGTTATCACACGGGGCAAATCTGCTGGTTAATCTACACAAATCCCAAACAAAAACTAGATTTGTGCCTCACGTTTTCACACGACGTCGCACAGAAACTGGACAGAAAGTGGACAGAAACTGGTGTTATCCGAGATCTTTTGAAATTCGGTTGTTTTGAGGAAATGCATTTGCGAAATTACAGTAATTTCGCATTTACTGTAATGTGAAAAGCAAATGCGCATTTGGAAGCATTTCCCCGCATTTTCCCATGGTTCTGCGGGGTTTCCCATGGGTCATCGAGGCAGCGTCTCCTTATTACATTTACTTCTGGTTTTGTTTGGGCGACAAACCTGCCGGCCAGACATGAGCCTCTCTGCTTCATCTTTCTAAATATATCTGTCTTTTACTAGAGATATCGGGCCGTGGTTGATGTGGGGTTTGTGAAGGAACACAATTGGGGATGGGTGCTGCAAGAGAGAAATCACGTTAATGGCGAAAACACACGGCCAAAGCAATGACAAAATGGGGAAAAGGAAGTGACGAAAACAACATCCGCCAGCCGCGGCGAGCATAGCTATATCTGCGCATGTGCTAGAAGATCATTTCTAGTACATTTACGGGCTTTTCTCACTTGTGTGTGAATGTTAAATGCGGTGTTAGTATGAGCTTACTGTAATTTCGGAATTAAGGTAATTACGTGTGAAAGCCATTTGCGGAATCAAGGTTTATTTTCGGTTTATTTTCGGGATTTCTCATTTCCACTTTATTATCGCTTTGTGGTCCACGTGTGATAACGTCCTATGTCTTTGAATTGAACACTATACATGCAATAATCACACATACATAAAATAATACTACACAATCATACATACAACGGCCATACAATAATCATAGTGTTATGATTCCACTTTAACTGCTGTGGCAACATCCTGTAGCATGCTGGCATTTGTAGCTGGGGCAGATATTTAAAATTCCTAGATTTAGTGCCTCAAAACTTCAGAATAATCCATAGGATGCAATCATGGCAGTTAACGTGGAATCATAGCACATAATTGTGTTGTGTGAAAGGGCAACTGTGCTGAGCATGTGAGATTGGAGGAGGAGCAGTATGTAGAGAGATCTTGTAGCACCTTTGACTGCCAGAAATAGTGCAAATTGAGGCCACTTTAACTGTCCTGGCTCAGTGCTAGGGAATCATGGGAATTGTATTTTTTTCTGGGACATTGAGTCTTCTCTGCCAGAGAGCTCTGGTACCACAATAAACTACAGTTCCCATGATTCCTTAGCACTGAGCCAGGACAGTTAAAGTGGCTCAATTTGCACTATTTCTGGTAGTCTGTAAAGGCCCTCAATGAAAGAAATTGGCAGCATGAACTTTCAGAATATACTTAGGAGCTGCAATACATAGAGGCAGAGCACACTGCAGAGTGCTTTTTGCGGCCTCTTACTTTGATTCCTTTCTGGTGAGGGCAACTGTTTATACAAGAGCTTCAGCTCTCGTTTTAAAGTCTAAACATTTCTGCCCTACAAAATTGCCAACAAATTTCTTGAAAATGTGACCTCTAAAGTGTCAAATTCCTGGTGGTGGCAAAGGAAGAAAAGACCAGGATTCATTTAAAAGGTTTTGATTTGCAAAGGAGCATCTTCCTCCTCAACATAAAATGCTACTCTTTAGAATACCACAGCTAGGAACTTGCTGGTAGCATCCCAGAACAACTGCTCCAGTGATCTGTGTCCTTTAGCCTGAAGGCAAGGCAAATATGCTTTGGATAAGTCCAATTTCAAAGCACTTCGGTGTATTTTTTTCAAAAAACATTTTATCTTTTTTTCCAAAGAGGACAAACTAGTTATTTTTAGAATCACCACAAAGATGAAGTGCTCACAGCTCCTCAGGCTGCACAGCTTAAAAGACCTGTACAAGTTTTGTTGTTAAGTCCATTTCTTTGTAGATAAAAATTGACCATAGTTTCTATCTTGGCTTCTGCTTGGGAGAATAATAACCTTGGCTGCCTCATGGGGTTCTCCAGGTTTTAACTGGTGGAGGTGCAAAAGAAGACTGCACTCTGGAAGTAGGTTGTCTCAGAGACTCTGAATGTGTGATATTCATTGCCTTGCTCACATTCTTCTCTCATTCCTTCCTTCTTCCTACTTCCTCCTTTACTTCTCTCTCTCTCTTTCTTTCTCTCCTTAATGTATTTGTTTCTTTAATAGAGATGGATAAATGTAAAATGAATATATTGCCTGAGGTGATGTTTCAATTTGACATGTCAGCACTAGTCAAAGGGCACGTCTACACAGGTCAAATGGAACAAGTCCCCCCCCCCGCCATCCTCAAGCACCGTCTTCATAATGTAGGGCCAAAGCCCCAATTTGATGTGGACTCTCTTCATGATGTGAGGCCAGTTCTCCACCAAATCTTTTTGCTCTATTTTTTTCAGGACATTCTGGAGCATCCAGAATGACACCAGGCAGCTGTTTACACATGCGTCCCACTACATTGCCCAATGCCGTCACCATTGATGTGAGTCACTCTCTCTGAGGCGATAACAACACTTGGAGGCAAAGTCAATTGCCTGGTGTTTTTCCAGAGTGCAGAGGAATGTGGGGCAGCTCTGGTGCCAGTATATCCAGGAGTAGCCAGGAATATTCTGGCCCATGTAGACCCATCCTAAATTGCCATTTTCCGTTTTTATGGGCTCTGAGGCATCAAAAGCAGCCACCTCAGGAAACAAACTGCTAGATAGACTGGTCCACTATATTTGTTTTTTGATGGATAAAGCCTTTGTCTAGTGACAACTTCATCTGGTCCAGGGACAATAATACTCCTCCACAAAGGATTTTTATTCTCCAACCTTCCTTTCCTGTTTAGCCCAATCTTCGTGGTGTGGGGATGATTTACTTGCCTAAATGATCAGGACGGGCTTTTACAAACAAAACCTTCTTTCTCCTAGAAAAGGCATCCATAGCTTGGTGACCATTCTGACTAACATACCACATCAGCAACCATATTTGGAGGACTGCAATTTAAAAAAAAATGGGGAGGGCAAATGCTCTTTTTTAGTAGTTTCAGACAGGCAGCAAAAACTGGAGGCTCAGCATGCTTCTGGTGGGTTACCATTCATGGCAAGTGCAAGCTTCTGTAATGCGCTCTACATGGGGCTACCCTTTTGCTTGGTTTGGAAATTACAGCTGGTACAAAATATGGCAGCCAGACTTATTTCAGGAACAACTAGGAGGGACCACATTACTCCGATCTTGAGGTCCCTCCACTGGCTGCCTATCAGCTTCCGGGCCCAGTACAAGGTGTTGGTTATTACCTTTAAAGCCCTAACTGGCTTGGGTCCAAACTATCTCAGGGACCGCCTCCTTCCATACAATCCTCCCCGCGCTCTCTGGTCCTCTGGGAGGAACTTGCTGCAGCCTCAGAAATCGAGGCTGGCGGCTACCTCCCAGAGGGCTTTTTCAGTTGTCGCCCCTAGATTCTGGAATTACCTGCCGGATGAGATCTGTCAATTGACATCGTTAGACAGCTTCAAAAGGGCTGTCAAGATGGATCTCTTCCAGTAGGCCTTTCCAGACTAATTATTTCCAGACTAATTATCCCGGCCTTGGGTACTCCCACCCCAATGTTCTTCTCATGGCCCCATCTATTGATGGAATGAAGAATATTGCTATGGACCAATGATATCTCTTTGTATCATGTTTTTAAATTTTTGGATTGTGATTTTAATCTTTATTGATTTAATATTGTTTTAAGGGGGGGGGAATGTTTTTGGTTTTATGTATGATTTTACTGTTGTGAGCCGCCTGGATTGGGTTTTCCAAAGGGCGGGATATAAATAATAATAATAATAATAATAATAATAATGCTACAGACACACATGCTTGCCCTTCGACTGTCCTGATTTGGCAGGGATTATCCAGAGTAATCCTCTGTCCTCCCAAAGCAAAAGCAGCTTCATTTATATACCGCTTCATATCACGCTCTGGGATGTCTAAGCAGTTTACAACTGAGAGCTGATTGCCCCCCAACAAGCTGGGTACTCATTTTAGCGACCTTGGAAGGATGCAGGCCTGAGTCGAGCCTCAGCCCTGGCTGGTATTGAACTCGCAACCTTGTGGTTTATGAGTGAGTGGCTGCAGTACAGGCATTTAACCACTGCGCCACCATTTTTTCAGCTGCTTTTAAAATGCCCCACTTTCTCTCCTCCACTTCTCCATTTGTTCCCAACTGCTGCAAACTGAGTTCAAAGTACAAAAGTAATTTATCCTCAAACTCAGCAAAGTGGAGAGAAGAGGAGGACTCAGTGTCTTGCCCTTCCTGTAGAATGGGATTTTCCCATTCTTTGCAAAGTACGGGAGAAATCCGGATTGAGTACGGGATGTCATGATCCAGTATGGAATGCCTCTGGCCTGGGCATGGAGGCATGCAATAAAATCCATGTTTAAAAGTTTTCATCCCTCGCCTAGGTTGGGAGGGAAGAGCAGAAAAGGGCAGTGCAATAAACTTCTTAGAAAACACCTAGTATTGTTCTGTGATTGAACAATGTAAAACAGAAATCAGGAAGGTGTGGTCTGGTAGGCCATGTTTGATCCTTGGGCACCACTTTTGGGCTCCAAGCTTGCCTGGATACCCCCAAGCCCTGGATCATCCATTTAAAAAATATCACCCCCAAATTGGCTGTAAAGCATGATAGAAACATGCAAAACACTTCAGAAACATGGTACTTTGAGTCTCCTTGTCTCCCACTACCCACTCCTCCACCCAAATAGGATATACAACTATATCTGGGCTCATTCCCAGAATCAGAAAGGACACTGCATCACTTCCAATTATGCTTGGAATGGCTTTTTGGCCAGGGGAACATGGGAGAGGATCGCCCCATCCCAGCTGCCCATCTCTGCTGTAGAGGAACATATGATTATGATTACCAGGCTATTTTGAGGAAAAGCATCCTTGCCATAACTGATCTTTTCTACAGAGAATCCCAAATAAGCTTCTGAGGAACCTCAAAGTACCTCAAAAGGACACAAATAAAAACCGGTGGACTAGATAGTCTTCAGATCTCCCATACAGCTTCATTTTGTCATGTCTCCAAAACAGATGGTTTTGATTAGCGGGGGGAGACCTAAAAGGACCAGAGAGCAACCGAGTTATAATGCCTGTATCCAATATCCTACCTGCTCCGTGAACAATTGCATTCAAAATGATGGTGAATTAGAGGTGGGGGAAAAGGTTGAACACATATTATTATTTTAAAAAATAATATAGCTTAGAGTTTGTGCCATTAGAGAATTTGAGCCATTAGAGAATTTAACTTACCCACCCCCCATTTGTTTTGTTTGTGTTGGTTATGCATATAAGGTTAGGAACAACAGGCAAGGAACCAAGGAAACAGGAGCCAATAAGGAAAGGTTTGAGGGGTATTCTGTATAGCCAGCCAGTTCACCTCTGCTTCTCTGCTGCAGAGAAGGTCTGTGTAAAGGTCAGAAGCTTGACATCTCACTTGCATCCTTCCCAAAAACTTCAAACACACACTGTTGAGACTTCCAGCATGATTTCTGGATCAGATAGGGTCTTAAAAATGTAAAACAGTATTCTATAAACACACAAACAGAGGTACATAGAAAGTAGCTTATACAGTTGGTTCATTTTACAGACAGAGAACTGAGACCAAAAGATGAATGACTTCCCTAGGATATTTCTGTTGGTGGAGTCTTGTGGATACACTATATTGGAGCAACTATATGCTGGCATACATTCAGGGGTAGCTGTGTTGGCCATTTAGCAAATTAAAACAAAAATCCATCAATGATATCTTTATTGGCCAACCAAAATGCACAATATATTGCACTTGTTGCAAGGTGTCGAAGCTCCATGGGTTTTTTCATCAGGCAAGATGTTACAAACCAACCAGGAGAAAAACAATTGGAGATGTTAGATGTCTACATGTTATTTCATTCTTTAGTTAAGAGGGTAGATGGTGGGGAAGATATCTTTTGCAGGCAGACTCCTCCTTCTCCTTTTAGCCATGTGGCTATAGGCAGATCTACAAAGTCCAAGAAATTTAAAATCCATTTGCATCTCAACAGGGACCCCTCTTTTGCAATCCTATGCTGACATAGGCCCTAAGCAGACGACTAATAAAGTCGTCTTCCGGGCAGGGAAGAGGAGGGGCAGCCGCACGAGCGGCGCCCCTTCCTCTCCCCGAGGTCGCCCCCAGATGCGCCGGCCGTCCGCACGACCGGCGCATTGGGGATGACCTCACGGCGCAGCGCCCACATGCGCTGCGCCGTTTGAGTCAGAGAAAGTGCGCCCGCCGCTTTTGCAGCGCACTTTCTCTGACATCTAAAAGGAGCGCCAATTTGGTGCTCCTTTTAGAGTCGCCGGCGGTGCGCCTGGATGCGGAGGCTGCAGCCCCGCGGCGCTCCGTTCGGCGGCGGCTCCGGGGCCTCCGTCTGCTGAGGCCCATAGGTAGCAGTGGCAGGATGAAAAAGGCTGCAGGCAATAGTGGCTGTGAAGGGAGTTTGGTATTGGAGAGACAGCAAATTTTGTCTGCCTTCTCTTGCTATTGTAGTGTGATTCTGGAAGTAGTGCATCAATGGGATTCCAATCTGGATTGTTCAAATTTGCCCCTTACTATTTCAGTATTTTAGCATGGCCTGCTAAAAAGACAAACAAATGAGTATTGAGCAAATCAAGTCTCAGGGCTTACTAGAAGCAAAGATGAACAAATTGAGGCTGTCTTACTGTGGACATATCATGAAACAACATGCCTTATGGGTAAAAGATTATAATGCTGGGTAAAGTGGAAAGCAGTAGGAAAAGAGGGAGACTGTACCACAGGTGGATTGATTCAATCAAGGAAGCCCTGGTCCTGAGTTGGGAAGACCTGAGCAGGATAGCTGATGACCATAGGACTCTTGGAGATCTCTCATTCATTGGGTTGCCATACGTAAAGGTCAACATGATAGCAAACAAGAACAATTTCAGTGGAAGTTGTTTTAACAGGAAACATTAGTGTTTTGATTCCATGCATACATACAGATGAGTATTTCCTATTTTTTTAAAAAAACAATGCTTATTGTTACTGAAACCCTATATGATCTGTTATGCTATGTAACTTTACCTAGCTACGTAGCAGAGGTGCTAAGAAACCTGTTTACTAAATTGCAAAGATATGTAATGAGACAACAGCAAGAGCACCTGACATGTATTATGACTGATGCACATCAGTATACAATGCACATCAGTGTATAATGTACAGTGTGTGATGCACTTTAGTGCACAATGAACACCACTGCACAATGTACATCAGTGCACAAAGCGCATCACTGTGCAGTGTATTGGTACACTGTGCACCAATGCACATTGGACACTTTGCTGGCTCTTTGTTGTTATGTGCCTTCCAGTCATTTCTGGCTTATGGAAACACTAAGGCAAACCTGTCATGGGGTTTCCTTGGCAAGAGTTGTTCAAAGGTTTGCCTCTGTCTTCCTCTGAGGCTGAGAGCATGTGACTTGCCCAAGGTCACCCAGTGGGTTTCATGGCCGAGTGCGAAATTGAACCCTGGTCTCCAGAGTCATAATCCAACATGCAAACCACTACGCCACATTGGCTGTCTGCTGTGTATTAATGTAACAGTAGCCCTCTACAGGATATTGGATACGTAACTGCACAATTTTAATTCCTCCCCCAAACGGATTCTAGTGAGTATTTATTTATTCATTTGTGCATTTATAAACAGCTCAATGGCTCATGTTCCCTGGGTGGTTAGTTACATACAATTGTCATAAATACAATTACAAATTGCAGAATATGTAAAAATAGATAATTTATTAATTTGCATATGCATACATGTTTTGGCTATAACAGTCCCTCAAAATATTGAAGAGGCTTTCTGCTTCTTATTTTTAGGCTAAATACATTCACCAAAGTACTGAATTTGAAAAGTATGAATACTGACACTTTTCACAATGAGTTAAAAAAGTTCCATTAATTGTTTGGGTTACAAAAAGTACTGTTTCCAAATACACTGCAGTTATTTTTGTGGAGAATATTTAAGACCAGTAGTACAGCCAGCCTGCTTTGTTGCCTTCCCTTTTAATAAAATTGTTCCACAAATATATATATATATGATTATTTAGATAAAAATCTGTTTCAAAGTTCTATAAATTATTAACAAATAAACAAAATGTTTGCACATCTGTCTTATTTAAAAGGAGAATAAAAATATGTGTCTGGAGGAACAGGTACATATTTTGACTTCCTAGATCTGTAGTAAGATCAGAAGTGATACGAAAGAGTTCAGTTTTCTGCAATGAGAAAACACTGCTGATTTATGACATCTTTGTAGTATTTTGTTTACAAATAGGCACAGAGGATCTGTTGAAGGGAGACAGACCTCTAAATAACAGCCAACACAATTTGATAATAAACTCCCAAAGTGATAGCTTCTTTTGCTCTGTCTGTCTTATTAGAGGAAATATGGACTTGAGGCCTAAGCAGACTGCCAGAAATAGTGCACATTAAATTGAGGCACTGCCCTGGCTCAGTGCTAGGGAATCATGGGAACTGTATTTTTTTCTGGGACATTGAGCCTTCTCTTTCAGAGAGCTCTGGTGCCACAATAAACTACAGTTCCCATGATTCCCTAGCACTGAGCCAGGGCAGTGCCTCAATTTAATGTGCACTATTTCTGGCAGTCTGCTTAGGCCCTTGGTGTAAATGTAACAATTTGGTCATAGGAACTTGGGAGCTGCCTTGGGAGTCAGACCATTGGTCAATATAGCTCATGATCATCTGTTCTCACTGGCAACAGCTCTCTTGGGTATGAAGTAGGTTCTCCCCCCTTGTTCTATAATGAAATTCCTACTATTCCCAGGTGGTTTCCCATCCAAGTACTAACTAGATCCAGCCTCCCAAATTAGATGAGATTGGGTGTGTTCAGGGTGATGTGGTGGAGTCCAGCAACCATAGGTAAAAATATCTTTCAAGTTTGCTAAATTACTCATCAGATTAGTATGATGATGAGCCCATTCATCCAATTCACCTTCACACACTTTTCCCCATTCATTTTTTAAAAGCCATTTACAGGGCAACCCTATGCATCTTTACTCACAAACACAGCCCCCTTGAGTTACCTGGGATTTATACAGAGAAAGCCAGTGGTATCAAATGGCTAGAGAGCTGGGTTGTGACCTGTGATACTTGGCTTCAAATCCTCCCTTGGCCATGAAGCTCACTGTTACCATTTCTTAGCTTAACCTACCTCTCAGGGTTATTGTGAGGACAGCAATGGGAAGGGGGCTTATGCGAGTCACTTTGGGCTTATTCGATGAAAGGAAGGATAAAACAACAACAGTAGCAACAATAATTGCAAGTTTCAGGAAAGTATGGATCATTTAGAAAGTAATGCCATAATCACAAAAAGTCAACATGGGTTTCTCAAAAACAAGTCATGCCAGACTAATCTGATCTCTTTTTTTTTGGATAAAATTACCAGCTTGCTAGATGAAGGGAATGCGGTAGACATAGCATATCTTGATTTCAGTAAGGCTTTTGACAAGGTCCCCCACAATATTCTTGCAAACAAGATACTAGTAAAATGTGGGCTAGACAATACAACTGCTAGGTGGATTAGTAACTGGTTGACTGACCAAACCCAAAAGGTGCTCAGCAATGGCTCCTCTTCATCCTGGAGAGAAGTGACCATTGGGGTGCCACAGGGTTTTGTCCTGGGCCCAGTGCTATCCAACATCTTTATCAATGACTTGGATGAAAGAATACGGGGCATGCTTCTTAAATTTGCAGATGACAAGATGAAAATTCAAAATGACCTTAATAGATTAGAAAGATAATAGATTAGAAAGCTGGGCCAAAGCTAACAAAATGAATTTCAACGTGAAGAAATGTAAGGTACTGCACTTAGGGCAAAAAAGTGAAATGCATAGATATAAGATGGGGGACACCTGGCTTAATGAGACTATGTATGAAAGGGGTCTAGGAGTCCTAGTACACCACAAGGTGAACATGAGTCAACAGTGCGATGCCGCAGCTAAAAAGGCCAATGCAATTTTAGGCTGCATCAATAGAAGTATAGGGTCTAGATCAAGAGAAGTAATAGTGCCACTCTATTCTGCTTTGGTCAGGCCCCACCTGGAATACTGTGTCCAGTTCTGGGCACCACAATTCAAAAAGGATGTTGAAAAACTGGAGCATGTCCAGAGGAGGATGACTAAAATGGTGAAGGGTCTGGAAATCATGCCCTATGAGGAATGACTTAGGGAACTGGGTATGTTTATCCTGGAGAAGAGACGGTTAAGAGGTAATATGATAGCCCTAAATATTTGAAGGGATGTCATATTGAGGAGGGAGCTAGCTTCTTTTCTGTTGCTCCAGAGAACAGGACCTGGAACAATGGATGCAAGCTACAGCAAAAGAGATTCCACCTCAACATTAGGAGGAACTTCCTGACAGTAAGGGCTGTTCGACAGTGGAACACACTCCCTTGGAGTGTGATGGAGTCTCCTTATTTGGTGGTCTTTAAACAGAGGCTGGATGGCCATCTGTTGAGGATGCTTTGTTCCTGCATGGCAGGGGTTGGACTGGATGGCCCTTGTGGTCTCTTCCAACTCTATGGACGTTATCACACGGGGGAAATCTGTTGGTTAATCCACACAAATCCCAAACAAAAACTGAATTTGTGCCTCACGATTTCACACGACGTCGCACAGAAACTGGTCAGAAACTGGACAGAAACTGGACAGAAACTGGTATTGTCCGAGATCTTTTTAATGTCGGGAGTTTAGAGGAAATGCATTTGCGAAATTACAGTAATTTCGCATTTACTGTAATGTGAAAAGCAAATACGCACAGACAATTCTCTTTTAAAACCTGGAGGAGGGCCAAGAGGAGGAGGAGGAGGGGCCTCCAGGGAGGGAGAGTCCCGGGCTCCTGCCATGCAGGGCAGGGCAGGGCAAGGCAAGGCAAGGCAAGGCAAGGCAAGGCAAGGCAAGTTTGGGATGGAGGAGAAGTTTGGCATTTGGGATGGAGGGAAAAGGAGGGGAAAGAAGGCTTCCCTCGCAGCAGCTGTGGGTGGATGTGGGTGCAAGTGTGGGGTGTGCTTGTGGAGCAACTTGGAAATCCATCTCACCATGAAGTTCAGCCCTGCAGGTCCTACAAAGGGGAAAGGCTTATGGGGGGGGGGAATGGGAGCTACCTCCAGTTTCCCCCTCTCCTGGGCATCATCCAAGGCTCTGGCTCTCCCCAGGGAACACCCAGCCCTTCCTTCTTTCCTTTCCTCCTCCTCCTCCTCCTTCCCTGCCAGCTCTGCCTGTGATCCTATCCTCCTTGCTCATCTCCCCAGCAGCTGACAGCCTCCAATGCCAGGAAAGGAGAGAGAGAAAAGGGAGGCTGAGCCATCTCAATCCCTCCCTTGCCTCGGCTTGCCTTGCCTTGCCTTTCCAGCCTCTTCCTCCTCCTCCTCTGCTCTCTTGAGAGGTCCTAACCCCAATGGAAGGGGGTTAGGACCTGTGCAGGAAGACATGACAGTCTGACATTTCTTCCTGGGAAATGCAGGACCCGCTCTGGAAAAAGGAGGAGTTTGGTCACGAAACACACCAATTTCCAGTACATGTATGGGTTCTTTTCACTTGTGTATGAAAGTTAAAAACGTCTTTTTTTCGCTTTTAACTTAATTCAGTTATTACTGTAATTACGTGTGAAAAGCTTTTGCGCAATTAAGCTCTTTTTTCGCTTTCTTTTCAGGATGTTTCATTTCCACTTTATTATCTCTTTAACAACGAAACTGGCCCACGTGTGATAACATCCCATGATTCTATAAGCCACAAAATTCCTAGGTTTAGTGGGTTTTGGGGTAGCTCCCCCCCCCCCCCCCCACAAAGTACACAGAGTGCATTCAGGGCAACTGTGAACAGCAAGGAAATAACTCAGTTTCACACTGAGTTATTTTCATAGTGTGAATGCTCCCCCCCCCCCAGTTTCTCTCACTTCCCCCTACTTTTCCCATTGTGTCCTCAGTTTACTTCCATTGCTGCAAACTGAGTTCAAACAGCAAATGTAGCTGGCACTTGATGAACTCAGGAAGGGCGAGAAGAGAGGAGAGAGCAGAATCTTGCCTTTCCCAGTAGGCTCAGGCAAAAGCAATCTGCTGCAGCCTCTTTTAGTTCATCTGTTCTTTGTTAATAACTTTTGCTATCTTGACCACACTTTGATGCAGCTTGGCCACATGTGTCCTGGTTTTCATCTGTAAAATGTTGGAGGGTATGCAATGCAGTCCCTCAATTCACAGCCACTGCCCTTTCCTGGACTTGGACTACAGCCTTATGCAAATTTACATTTAAGTGCAATTGTAATGTTAAAAATTATTAATCTCCAGCAGCCTACACCATAAAATGGGAGAGAGAAGGCTCCCTTATCCCATACCCACCATACACAAGGTTATTATTTTGAGAAGGTGTACTCTTTTTTAAAGAAAAGAATTAGTTCTACAGATCCCAAGGTTAATTTACACAGTTAAAATTACTTTACACAGTTCAAGGGAATGACATTTCTTCCCAAACCTCCATTCCCAGTTCTGCTATATATTCTGCTTATATTAAAGTTGACATTCAAAAGAACATAAGAGCCATGTTGGATCTGACCAAAGGTCCATGTTGTCCAACATCCTGTTCACAGAAATGGCTTCTGGGAAACCTGCCAGCATTGCAAACTGACAGAGGCACAAATTGCTGGAGCCAACTTAACAGCAGAGATAGGCCTGGCTATTGAAGTTGGCAGAAGACAACAGGTTTTTGGGGAGCCTAAGGAGAAGGAGCTTTGGGAATAAATAAAAATCTCTATGCATGGCTACATGCATTGTTTGCGTAGGTTAACGTTCCTACCAGAGACATGCCTGAGGTAATGACTGTACAAATTGATGCTATTATAAGAGGATCTGCCATATTTCTTAGTAGTGAAGGAGGGCCTACTGCTTAGGGATGTCAGAGTGAAAACCTGTACCTTTAATGGTTGTGTAGAAGAGGGAATTTCAGCTGGTGCTGCTTGTTAGCTGGTTGTGTGACAAGCAACACCTGCTAAAATCCCTTCTTCTAACAAATCATTAAAGTTACAGGATCCCTCTCCAGTTTTCACTCTGGCAACCCTCTGCTTCACTGTTGCACCTGTCGCCACGTTAGCGCTTCTCCATGATGAAGTGTTGGAGACAAGCTGTCAAAGGAGAGGTTTATTTCTGTTTGTTCTTACACTCAGCGCGGCATCAGTTTAGAAAGCAGCAGAGCACCTATTGCCTCCCTCTGTCAGACTCTGTTCCTCATTTTCAAAGGGATTTAAGTTTCAGACAGCATATGAAAGGGGTGTGAACCATGTTGCACATATACACAGAGTTTTAAATGACAGCAAAGGAGGAGCTTACAAAATGGCGGATCACTGTTTTTAGAGGAATGGAGCAACTGGTCAACTCTCATACTGATTGCCAGTCCTTTTGACTAGTACAGCCAGCCCTCTTTATCCTGGATTCTTTATCCATGGATTCAAGCATCCATGGCTTGAAAATATTATATATATTCTAAATAGCAAAGCTTGATTTTACCATTTTATATCAGAGGCACCATTTTACTATCTATTGTATTTAATGGGACTTGAGCATCTACAAATTTTGATATCCACAGGGGGTCCTGGAACCAAACCCCAATTGATACCAAGGGCCCAGTGTAGTCTGTTGTACCTGGCACTAATTTAATTTTGTTTGGCTCATTATTTATAGTCATTTTTCAGTCAGCACATGGCATTGTCAAAGCTATTTCCTATTTCGCATCCTAACTAATTCACCCATCCTAGAAAAAAAAACCCCTACTTGACTCCAAAAGAGGAACAGTGCTTTAAGATTTCATTGGGTAGGAACAAGGGGAGGAAATTTCCCAGTATGTGGTCAAAGGCATTTTTAATGTCCTGAAGGTGCATTTGGAAGAAAAGCAGCACATTTGCAGTTACTTTTTAATTCATTATAATAAGCAGAGATATAGGTCTTATAGACTCATGCATGTCCTGTGAAAATAGTTTCAAAGCCTCTTTTTTTCTGACCCCGTTATTAAATGCATATTGGAATATGTCGACAGCTAAAAATAACCCCTTTATACTTAAGATCATACAAATTGCTGCAGCAAATCTTTTTAACATACTTCTCTGGAAAATTAGCATGAATCAGATGAATCAGATATAGTGAAGCATTGCTGTGTGACTGAAACTAATAATATGCAAGACAATTGTCATGGACAGGTGTGGATTAAAGTTTAACCAGAAAATGGCTAAGCCTTACATCTACCTTCAGACATGAGACCTAGCTCTTGTTAGAGTTTGCTAATCATGGCAGAAGGGAGAAAACTACACTGGGAATCTATCTATCTATCCACACACACACAGAGTGTTCTGCATTCTGCATTACTTAATCATAATGGTTCAAGATATCTGTAGAAATCTAGCTCTATATTTTGTAAGCAGATAGATATCTTCAGTTATGCTATTTAAAAAAGTAGTATAGATAATCAAATGTGAGTTTGACAAACACATGGAATACATCTCAGTTTTATACAATTTTATGCCTTATTCCATGTGTGAAATTCTGTTTGAAAGGAAGTCTGTGTTTCACTAAAGAAAAAAAGCAATGTAAAAAAATGTTTCAATCTACAAACCTTCAGCTTGGAAGGTTTATGAAATTACCTGCTAGATGATATTTCTTACCTTCCAGGGGATATGATTGTGAACCTGCAGATCTTCCTTGGCTGCCCAAGGTGTATTAGAAGAGGGAAGGAAGTTAAATGACAGACATTAAACATGAAAAAAGAGCATCTTGGTCAATACATCACCTAATATGGTATTGCCAGGCTCCTGAACATATGATTAAGGACAACTGCATGTCATAAGGGGAGGATGGTGGCCAAGTTTTAATTGGCACACAAAACATGAAGTAGGTCTATATTGGTATGAAATGAGATGGTGGGGGAGCAATGCAGCTTTTAAATAAAACATGTGTAAATTGTTGTTTGGGCAATAATAGTTGAGTTCTTCCAAGATTTTACTTTTGGTCAAATACAACTCTTTCCTTTCTGTAGAGCAATGCAAATACATTAATGAAATGCAAACCGATGAAGTGTCAACAGTCTGCCTCAGGAAATTTATAGACTGAAAAAGCTGTCTGCAGAAAAATGAATGGACACAGTGTGTAATATTTTGAGCTAGATTTGATAGGAACACACACACACACACACACACACACTCGCCCCCAAATATGATGCCTGATATTTCCTTGAGATTGCATGATAGCTTCCTTTGCTACATAGCATACTTTCTCTACCTTCTATCCTTGTTTTCATTGATGCTCATGCACAGGAGAGCTTATTAAATAAATAATAACATCTCAGCTTATTCCTTTTTTATGTTCAATTCATCAGATTTTCTGTACACATTGTAAAAAGGAAGGAGAGGAAAATAATAGAATAAAAGAAAATGCAACCACTGTAATATATTTGTTTTCAGTCAACCAAACTATATCTGACAAGAATGCCTAAGTACACCCAATGAGCTCTGCTGGTGGTCAGTCCAAATGTCTGTCTAGCCTAGCATTCTGGGAAACCCATAGATGGTCTATGAAGACAATTGACCCCGGAGGCACAGTGGTTAAATTCCTGTACTGCAGCCAGTCACTCACAAACCAGAAGGTTGCAAGTTCAATACCAGCTCGACCCAGTACCCAGCTTGTTGGGGGAAATTAGCTTACAGTTTTAAACCACTTGCGGTAGATACTGCATAGCATGGTATGAAGCAGTATATAAATGAAACTGCTAAGCTGCTATGGTGGTTGGTGAAGAGAAGGACAGTGCTATTGGAATGATATGATGAACTGGGTCACTTGCCAACATCTCTGCCTTCGCTGCTGATCTGGCTGGTGACTGATCTGTCTGGCAACTTCTTGCTTGGGTCAGAATCAGAGTCTGAAGTGACACCTAGCAGAAAAAGGCCAGTGTTTTAGTAGATCTAGGTCTGACAGGGTCAAAATAGTGGGATGTTTTGATGAGAAAGCTAGAAAAAACTTCTCTCTCACTCTCGCTGTGTCCCTGCCTTCCCTCAGCAGCTGTTCCTTTAAGAGCCCCAGCTAATGGGGAAGGTTGGAGGAGGAGAGACATTCACAGAGAGAGAGAGGTGTGTGAGGGAGAGAAGCAAGCTTTTTCTCTGTGTGTCCCTGCCCTGCCTCAGCAGCTGTTCTTTTAAAAGCCCTGGCTGAAGCATAAACGCTGCATCCCTTTCAGCACAACAAAGCAGCACTGGAAGTAAACTCATCCCAAAGAACCATGGGAAGTCTGGCAACAAGTACAAAAATGGGGAGAATCCCACAAATAGCTTTTACACTATAGCAATTGTGCCAAAAAAAGAGATATTGGGCCTTTGCAGACTGCTAGAAATAGTGCAAATTGAGTCCACTTTAAGGGTTAGGGTTAGGGAATCAAGGGAACTGTATTTTATTGTGGCACCAGAGCTCTCTGACAGAGAAAGCTCAATGTCTCAGAAAAAAACCAATTCCCATGATTCCCTAGCACTAACCCTAACCCTTAAAGTGGACTCAATTTGCACTATTTCTGGCAGTCTGCAAAGGCAAATAGAAATGAATTCACTATATGTGAAGTCGTAGGCTTTCATGGCCAGCATCCATAGTTTTTTGTGGGTTTTTTGGGCTGTGTGGCCATGTTCTAGAAGAGTTTCTTTCTGATGAGCAACCACCCAAAGGGAAGGTATTTTTACCATATATCAAAGGAGTCACAGACAGAATAGGGAAAGTGGTGAGGAAACACAACCTCCAAATGGTTTACAAACTAACCAAGAAAATCCAACAAATGCTGCGCTCAGCGAAGGACAGGAGAGACCCTCTCACAGCCGCAGGAGTTTACCGCATACCATGCAGCTGCGGACAAGTCTACATAGGGACCACCAAACGCAGTGTACAAACACGAGTCAAGGAACATGAAAGACACTGCAGACTGGGCCAGCCAGAAAAATCAGCAGTAGCAGAACACCTTATAAACCATCCTGGGCATAAAATGCTGTTTGAAAATATTGAAATTCTGGACCATGCCAACAACTATCAGGTCAGAATGCACAAGGAAGCCATCAAAATCCACAAACACTTGGACAACTTCAACAGGAAAGAAGAAAACTCTTAAAGTAAACAAGGTTTGGCTACCAGTCCTACAAAATAAGAAAATCAGCACTCAGCAAATGCAAATGGGAAACCAACCAGGGTCAGGGGCTTTCCTAGCAGACAACAACAGACAATATCCTTGTTTGCATATCCTCCCACCCTGAAGCCATGGCATTAACAACAGAACAAAACCTATTCAACACAGAACAATACACAGTTTACATGGGAATCACTCCTCCCTTCCCAGGGTCTCACAGTATATATAGACCCACTCTCTTCCATTCCAGTATTCTCTGAAGATGCCAGTCACAGATGCTGGTGAAATGTCAGAAAGAAACTCTTCTAGAACATGGCCACACAGCCCGAATAACCCACAAAAAACTAATTCACTATATTTTTCCAAAAATGCCTATTTGCTGGTTCGTGTCACTTTCTTGTCAGATTCTATACAGTTTGCACGCAACGTCATGTGAAAACCATTTGCACAATTCTGCCTAATATGCTGGATAATCATGGGTTCTTACCCCTTTAAAGTTCAAATTTCCCCTTGTGATAAACTCCTGAGTTCAAATGCAGTCTTCACAATAGTACGTTGATGGTGGTGGTTTGTTGATCTGCTGATGAAATTCAGCTTCCTGCATGTTTGGACTCTTCCTTGGAGTGTGGCTATGCGGAATGTTTAAAATTCACCACTCCAACACCACACATGTGATGGATATGCCATGCACAACTTCCAGAAAATGAGAATTAGGAAGACTGGCAGGGAAGCAGAAAGCTGTACTTTATACAACTAGTCTTTACAAACATTCTTCTGGAACACTGTAAAATCTAATGGTTTCTGAGGGTTTTGGGGGGGCTGGGGGAGAGACATCATTAATCAACACATTTCAAATATCAAAGAACAGTTTGATTTAGATATTTGAAGATAGTTTTAAATAACAAGCACATCTGTTAATGTTGTATTTCATTTACTGATAATTAAGGAATAGTAAAAAAAATTAGTAATGCCAGCAATTATAGCCCTAGTGTTACATATGAGTTCATTTCATGATAAAAATATTTTTAAATGTTAGCAGAGATAAAAATAGGGGTTGTACAGACAGCCCCTAAGGGGCGGCTCTGTGCCATCTCCAGAAGCGCCAGATCGAGGCCGCAGCAACCACATGCCGTGGCCCCAATCCAGCTTATTGCCGTTCCTTTTTGGACCGGCAAAAAGCTGCCCTTAAGCGCTGCTGCCATGGCTCTTTTGCATCTCTTTGCCACAGCGTGTCCACACGCTGTGCCAACAGAGCGCCCTGACACCGCACGGCATGGAGTGGCTGGCGTGCGGTCATCTCGCCCCAACTTCATCCCCAGGCTGACCCTTTTGGCTGGTCTGCATAGGCCCATAGACACTGGACATTAGCTGCAGCAAAAATGAGATTTCAAAATTTTAAAGTGAAGGTTGAATATTCAACAACATAGCCATGTTAGTCTGGAAAACCAGTATGCAATGGGATCTTGTAGCACTTTTTTTTTTTTAATTTTATTGAATTAAAAAAACATATACATATACATTACAAATATACCTACATACATACACAATAACATATAACATATATCCACATAGACAATACCACTTCAGCCACAAATTAACAACATACTTCCTGAACTAGGACTAAGTCAGATCTTAGCTTGACTTATGTCTTGCCTTCCTTGCTTAATTCCAATTAAGCTATGAGCCATGTACTTCTTAATTGAAAAAAATAATTAAATTAAATCTGTATATTCTATAAATTACACCCTTCTTTATAATGACAAGAAAGAATTTAACCGCTTACCTCAGCTATCTGCTTAACATAGCTTCATAATTATATCATTTAACTAATTTAAACATCTTCTTCTGTATTCTGTCTTTTCATGTATACGTATAAGGGTTTCCAAATCTTTTTGCTTTCCTCTCGGATCTTGTAGCACCTTTGAGACTAACTGAAGGAGATAAACTGGTAGCATGAGCTTTTGTAGACTTGAGCCTACTTTCTCAGATGCATGTTCAAATCTAAGAAAGCTCATGCTTCCAGCTTCTTTCTTTCAATTACGGTAGTCTCAAAAATGCTACAAGATCCCTTTGAATTAGAAATATGGCATTGTTGAGCAGAGAAAACCAGTGTCACCATCAATGTACACCTGATTTCATATACAGTTGTTTCTGTAGAATGGGCACAAATCCTCATCATAACCCAGAATAAAGTGTCTGTTCTTTTCATTCCATTATTTAAATTGTAAGAAGCAGTCAATGGAGCTTCCTCAGAAATAAGGAAATCAAATTCATATAAATATGTTCTAGTTGGAGGTTTAAGGATGAGTAGAAACTGTAGAATATGCAGGCCTGGTTTGCTGATATACCTTGGCATGTTCCAAAGTGAAGTGCTATAAGGCACTGAGCTTACTGACTGAGGTTAGATGTCCATGAATACAGCAGTGCCTTGTAAGAAAATTCCATTCATGACTCACTAGAAGGGGTCTTACTTATTTTAGGTTAAAGCCAGACCAACTGTGAGAATTTTAATTTGGGTCATGTATTGATAACTGCATTGTTACAAGATTTTAAAGTCAATTTCCTGCTAAAGACCTCTTTTATAGAACCATCTGTCTTGGTACATCAGACCCTAAATATAACACAATCTTGGATTTATTTGGTTATTTTTCTTTATTTGTTGAATAATGTTTGTATTGTGATTTATTGAAAAAAATCATAGGAGTATGCAAGATAATGAACAATATATACAACAGAGTCAATAAAATCAGACAAAAGGAAACAATGATCATAATGAAAACAACAGCAAGATTGAATCCATTATAATTTCAAATGAAGATGAAGACTGCACAGTTTACAAAAAAAAAAAAAAAAAAAAAAACACTTTTAGAAAAAGAGATTTCCGGTCATTTTCAAAAAGACAGCAAGGAGGATGCTTCCAAAACATCAGGGCTGGGTGTGCCATTCAGAAATGGGGATTTGGTTACTTGTTTCAGATATATATTTTGGCACATTTAACTGTTTGTTGTTGTTGTGCCTTCAAGTCATTTCCAATTTATAGCAACCCCAAGACAAACTTATCATGGGGTTTGCTTGGCAAGAGTTGTTCAGAGGAAGTTTGACATTATCTTCTTTGGAGGCTGAGAGAGTGTTACTTGACCAAGGTCACCCAGTGGGTTTCCATGGCCAAGCAGGTATTCGAACCCTGGTCTCCTTAAGTCCTTGTCCAACACTCAAACCACTACATCACACTGGTTCTTTTAACAGTTTACCCAGACATATGACACATTAGCACAATTATTTCTTTTGCAGATGTGCAAACTGATGGCACAAGTGCATATTAGCCCAACAATACTGTCAGTACAATACGCTGGCACTCAATGGGATGGCTGTTGCCCCCATGAGCTGGGGGAGAGGGAAGTGTGTAGAGGATGCTGCTGATATTGGCTGTTGGGGTGCCAGTTGTGTAGACAGCTTGTCCTCCCCAGGGATCTGGAAGCTCTGATGGTAAACTGAATTTTCCCATTAGTGCAGGCCTGCACAACTTGGTGTAGATGGAGGCCAAAATTAAAATAGGCTAAACTTCTTTGGGCCGCAGATAGGTTTAAATTGAATATTAATTAATTAATATTAATTCCATCCTCCTCTGCTCAGCCCTCTCAGGAGAAAGCTGAGCAGCAGAGCAGCCTTGCCTCGCTTTCTCCTCTTCCACCTGGACTTCCCCTCGGGAGAAAGCCAAGGAGCGGAGGAGCCTTGCAAGGTGGGTGTTTGCCTGTCCTTCTCTGCCGCCTAGCCTTCTCCTCAGGACAAGGCATGGTGGTGGAGGAGCCTTGCAGGGCAAGTGTTCACCTGTGCTCCTCCTCTCCCCGTCCTTCTCCTCAGGAGAAAGCTAGGAGGTAGAGGAGTCTTGCAGGGCAAATATTCACCCTCCCTCGTCTTTCTCTGCATGCCCTCTCCTCAGGAGGAGGCTGAGCAGCAGAGGAGCCTTGAAGTTGTTCCACATCCTTAGGAGCTGCCCAAAATCCCTTGGCCGTATGTTCTGCAGGCCTGCATTAGTGTCAACATGGCCAGAGTGCAATGGAGGGAAGGAGTCAGCAGAACAAAGAGCAGTACCAGCAGTAGGATGATTCAGTCCTGCTGCCTGAGGCACTTGCCTCATTCTCTGAAGGATAGCACTAGCTTTATTTGTGGACTGCAGCCCACTTCAAATATATGGAGCATTCTCTCAGTTGGCAGGTTATTATAAACATTCTTGGAAGAGAAGATAAAAGCAGTGGGATGAGATGAAAGTGAAATGCAGTAAGTAAAAACCTTGGTCATTACCTTAACTGTGGTCAGTAACAGGCAATCATTGGGTAGTAGCACAGACATTTTATTAGAGTTGATGAACACATTTATTGAGATGAATAGGATAAAGAAAGCTAAACTATTTTCTGGTTAAAATAAAATATTTATTTTTTATTTTATTATAAAAATTTATTATAAAAACGCCAAACCTTCTTTTTTCCTTCTATGGTTCCTGCTGTTTGCATTCTTTTCTCTGCATTTGTTCTCCTGTGAATCAGATCACAGTGGGCCATTTGCAGGGCTTCCTGTGATGTTCTCATTGCTTTAATAACAATAAGTTTTATTTATATTTCCCGCCTCTCCTTACGGATCAAAATTTAAAAAATTCTTATGGCAAAAAGCTAAAATGCTGCAACCAAAAACTGCTGTGTGTGACAAAACTGACATTATTGTTAAGGATATATTTAGGGCCTAAGCAGACTGCCAGAAATAGTGCACATTAAATTGAGGCACTGCCCTGGCTCAGTGCTAGGGAATCATGGGAACTGTAATTTATTGTGGCACCAGAGCTCTCTGACAGAGAAGGCTCAATGTCCCAGAAAAAAATACAATTCCCATGACTCCCTAGCACTGAGCCAGGGCAGTGCCTCAATTTAATGTGCACTATTTCTGGCAGTCTGCTTAGGCCTTTAGTCTGCACAGCACCAGCAAAAGTACAAGGCTGTTTTACATGATTCCCCTCTTACTATTTATCTCCACAACAACCCTGTAAAGTAGAGTTGGCTGAGAAATAGTAGCTGGCTCAAGGTTGGCTGGCAAACTTTGTAACTAAGCAGAGGTCTGAAATTGGTTCCTCCTGTTCTGAATCTACAAGTGTAACTATTACACTAAGCTTGCTCACTTGGATCAGCGCCTACTATAGTGCTAAGGCAGAATGCAAGAATTAAAGTACTGAATTGCACAATATAATTACTTTGCATATTATATAACTTTGTATAATATGCAATTTATGTTAGCACAGGGAAAAGTGAGTCCATATGCAGAAGACAGCCAGCCAGGAAACAAACACCACTGCAGAGTCTGAAAGTAGTTGAAGATAAAAACTCCTTCTATCAAACAGAGTTTTACTCGTGACTGTTGAGGGTCTTTCGAAGAGGTTTTTAATCTTAGATTCAGCAAGAATGATACAGCAATATGTACACCATCTGACATAATGTTCTGCCAGCAACCGACATCTACTTAACCACAATATCTTCCTTATATACATAAAATCTGGCTAGGATTCTGACCCAATTTCCTGCCAGTGTTTCATCATTTTCCTGTCACATGTTTACAGTGACTATGCAGTTTTGAATTGTTACCACATAACTTCCTGCCGAAGTTTCATCAGCTTTTCTCATTTTTGCACACATCGCACACTGTATGCACCTGGGACATTCTACATCCTGGGCCAAAGCCTCACTGATAATTTAGGCTATCCAGATTTGTGGAAGTGGAATATGGCAACCCTAGATTGAAACATTCTAGATTCTTTGTTGTGCAAAGAAGTGTAGCTCTGATTTTTCAGGTTAGCAACCTAAAAGAACTAAAAATATTTGGACTATTGATGTTTCTGAACTGTTTTCTTTGGTGGTTGTGCCTTAGGACAAGATATATAAGCTGTCTTGATACATTATGATAAAAGTTTAACTACAAAGATGGCAGTATGGTAAGTTTCTCTCCAGGTGCAACACAGTGTTTACTAAATTAGGGAAAAACCCCTCAAAATGCTCTGATGATCACACCTCAGCTACGTATATGGCACTCTGGGTTGGCACATGACCCCACTTCTCTTGCCCACAGGTGCCTCTGTCACATTCATGCCTGGATATTTATTTCATAAGAATCTGTGTATTTTCTTGGGAGTCTTCTCAGGGGCAATGAGAGCTTTTGTTTGCCATAATCAGTCTTTCTTTCCCCATCCCAGTTTAAAAGGAAAACATCACCTTGGCAACCAGCCATTTCTCTCTCTCTCTCTCTCTTCATTTCCTACTGGTGTCTCTGAGGGAAGGTATAGCAATTCATTTTACTTTATTCATTTTATTTTATTTTCTCTCCAACCTTCCCTACCCCCTGTGAAAGTAAAAGGTCCTGGTATGCTTGCCATGGCAAAGAATGAAATGCGTACTTTCTATCTCAGATTACTTTTCCTTCTTTTGTGATTCCTTTTCTTAAAATGAAGGAGCCTTGACAACATATGCTGCTGGACTGGATCAGCCCTACCTGCAAACATTCTAGCTCTGTCTTCCTTTTTGGGCAGCCCTTGAAGGACAGGACTGGGCAATATAAGGACAGCCCTGCTCAGATCATAGGAAACTAGTCCTGCAGCATGACATCACTGCCTTGCAAACTCCTGTCCTCTTGCTTTGCTATTGCTTGCCAGAGCAGGGGGGCTAGCAATGGCATGAAATGGCATCATGTGCTTTGTTTTGCTAGGCATGGGGGGATTTGAAGGGAGGAGGAGTGCTGCTGCGTCTGCACCCACACATTCTCTGTGTCAATGAGTTCCGTTCTAAGCTTTCAGGAAAGGGGCAAAAGTTACACAGTGTGCAGATGTGAGATTAAAATAGCATTCTCTGCACAATTCGTCAGAGAGCAGCTCTAGCCTAAAAATATGGGTTTGTAACATTTTAAAAATTATACAGCAACTTTTATAGCTCCCAATGTGGTCATCACTCATATAGCTAGCTAGTAATTCAACACTGAAACAAGATAATCTTTATGTCCTTAATGACATAGCACCATTATTATTAATAGGTACTGATGGCCATCAGTATCTATAGTCCTTTATTGCAATGTGGTTGTTATTTGCTTTCAAGTTGGCTTTGACATACGGTCAAATGAGAAGCCTCCATCTGCTCTGGTCATCAATGACCCTGCTCGGATCTTGCAAAAGTACAGGTGCCCATCCTAAAGGATCTTACTAATTAAATATTTTGGGTCAACCCAATACTTTTTGCTTGCTTGAACAGAAGGACAAAATGGAGCCCCCCCCAGCCAATGTAGAGATGCTGATCAGATTGGCATATGAACCATACTTCAACATTAGTTGCCTCTATTTCACTTGTGGGCAACAGGCTGTTTTAAGAGGCACAGGGCAAACTATGTTTTGTCCTCCAACAAATTTGTTGTTTTCCAGACCCTTGAATTGAGGCTGCCATCTAATTCTGCCTAATGATAGGGCTGGGCCTGGACATATTGGCAGAGGAGGAAGATACTGATGGGAGGAAACAAAAGGGAGAGAAAGGCAGAGGAAAGTGCAGAGGAACGTGGGCAAGGCAAGGACACCAAGGGAGCAATACACAACTGGAAGAACACTTATAAGGCTCACTTTCATTACTGGATTGTTAACCACTCATCTCTGATAACATTAATTCTCTTGCCCATTCATCTGAGTTCAAAAGAGCTTCCTAGAATTCTTTTTTTTTGGGGGGGGGGGGAGGGCTATTTTGGACTTGATTATTCTGGTGAGATCACTGTGACAAAGTTTTGCAGAGGATAGCATAGATGGGTAGAGCACAGGTATTGCAGGCCAAAGGTAATATAACAAAAAAGTCCCATAGGCAGCTCCACCATGAAAATGATTCAATTAATTTAGCATGTATATTGCCCCCGTACGCTAGAACCTTTTCATGGCCTTAGCTGATCCATGGAGACATAGGGTCAAAAGTTCTCATCCTGCCCCCAGTCAACAAGTACCATTCCCCCCCTTACTTTTTGCACTATAAACATCTTTTGCACTTTCACAGTGTTGAGCATCTTTTGTACATCAAGTGGTAACAATGCCAGTTAAGTCCATTTCAATTCCAGGTCATAAATAGTAAACAGTGATTTTTGTGCCTAATGCTTTTACTCAAGCTGTTGGACTGTACTAGCAAGACTGTATTTCCCTCTCTGGTTGTGGCATCAGTTTATGAGCAATATAGGCTGAGATTTTCTCCTCCTTTGTAAACAGTATAACTGATTTCTATGACCAAACAAGATGGAGTACTCTGTTTGACAAAGTGTATGAGATCAAAATTTCTCGCAACACAATTGGCTTTTGCTCAAAGATTGGAATATTACTTTTTAAAACGTAAAATTGTTCCCATTACTCATTGCAGCACTTGGAAGGTAAGCTCTTGCTTTTACTCTCTGCACTTGAACAGTTAATTGGTTGCATTACTTGTTGCGCTGCTGGCTGCTTTCCTATTTCTTTCTGTTATTTTCCAGAGAGAGAGAGAGAGAGAGAGAAACTTTTGGCTTGATAAGAGAATAGAATAAAACTTGAAAAAAATCCTGGCTGACATCTGTGTAAATGGCTTTTAAAAGTACCTTTTGAAACCATGAAGCATTACTTATTGAACCAGTAAAGAAACTTCACCCTTACAGAGTACATTGCTTTTGACATGTAACTGTGTTACACTCTATTGCCCCCCAATAACTAGTTACAGGTAATGGTGTTACTTGTAACTTCTTACTCCCAAGCTCTGCTTTTTCCTGCATTTCTTTGGACTAATCACACATTTTTGCATTGATATAGTCAGAGCTGGCAATTTGGAATCTCTAGTAGCATGCACTCTAAAATCTAAATAATCTTCAGTGTGGTTGGTGTAGATCAGTCTTCCAGGAATTTGTAGAATTTGTGCCCTATCCATGTGCTGGATTGTAATTTCCGTCACAACCAGCCAGCATGATCAATGCCTGTGCTAGAGGGGGCTGATGAGTGTGACCCATCTAGTCCATTGGCCTTGCTCTTAGGGATTATGAAAATTGTACTCCAACACAAATGGTCCAATTATTGTCCTGGCTGGAGATGGTGAGAGTTGTAATTGCACATATCTGGAGGGACTAGTGTACTGTTGGGAAGTCTGGTGTAGTAAAGATAGTCTTTCTCCCACCCATTGCCCCCTTAATGTAGACGATGGTTCTATAGGAGCTTCACTGTCTTCTTACCTTCCCCATGCTTCATAATTCCAAAAAAGAAACATAGTATTAAAAGGATTAAAAAACACATGCTGCTCCTGAAATGGAAGCAAACATAAGTAAAGTGGATGGGGCTCCTGCCACAAAACAGGAAGAAATAAGAAATATTTAGTCCCTAGAATATAGTTAGAGAGCCAGTGTGGTGTAGTGGTTTGAGTATTGGACTGTGACTCTGGAAACCAGAGTTTGATTCCCATCTTAGCCATGAAACCCACTGGGTGACCTTGGACAAGTGACACAATCTCAGCCTCAGGAAAAGGAAATGGCAAGCTTCCTGTGAACAAACCTTGCCAAGAAAACCCCATGATAAGCCTTAGGGTTGCCATGAGTCAGAAATGACTTGGGAGGCACAAAACAACAAAGAAAATAATAGTAAGAAGGATTATTCCAGAAAAAGGGAACAGTGGTGAAGCGAAACAATAACTTTACTTATATCCGGCTTCCCTGCCAAAACTAAGACATGATTTACAAATAGGGGTGTTTTTCATGTGTCACCTCCAGGCAAGAGATAAGGATGCATATTCTCCAATTTTGGTGGGCTAGACAAGGAGAATGGGCTCTGTGCAAATTTCCAGCTCACCTTGCAGAACTAGTCCATTTGGCAAGGCTTAATTGCTTGCTTGCTGTTACTTCCAAAGACATTCACAGTGTGTGTGTGTGCGTGTGTGTGCACTTCTATGTATATACTTATAAGCTTATCGCACCAGTCCTTTTAATGTTCCCATTGAGTCCCTGGAATGTAACTATATGGGAACAGGTGTTACCACATTAGACTATTGATAATGGGATAGTAACATTATGAGAACACATATTATCGCACTACATTTACTGTTGTACCAGTACTGGTGCCAAAGTAGTTCCTCAGCTGTCCCTCATTGGTGCATGCTCACTGTTGCGAAAACCCCTATGTCTGCATTGGAAAGAATGCTACCGAGAGGTTTAGGTAACAAGCATTCATTATTTTTTCTTGTAAACACGACACAATTCAATTTACAAATTTATATTTTTAAATTGCCTGTGGCACCTTCCTTGCATCAACACCAGAAGAGTTGAGTTGAGTTTGTGGATGTTCTAGGATGGGGGGGGGAGGAGGAGGTTGTCTTAGCCAATCAGAACACAAGGACAGATTGAGACCAAGAAGGATTATCGCACACACATCATATCTAACGATCTGAAAGCATTCTTGCTGGCTGAGGACACATTTTTACAGTTTTCCTCTTCGAATGGGTTAGGGACTGTCAGAGCACAGAATGGGAACTTGATGAGAATCATACCATGTAATAAAATACGTTCCGTTCCGTTCTCATCACATACTCATTACGTTCCGAGAACACAGTGTGATAAGCTTATTAGTTGGCTTCCTCCTTCCCTCTCAGTTGTTGTGGTGCAAGGGCTCACTCTCCATTTTACATCCACCTTCTGTCCAGAAGCAAGTAGGTTAGATTAAATGTTGCTAGTTCCATAATCTCACTTCACTTTGTTCTAGCAACAACTCCTTACATAAGATTTTCTCTCTTAATTCCCAACAAGAAAATGTATTCATTCATTCATTCATTCATTCATTCTCTCTCTCTTTTTCTCCCTCCCTCCTCCCATGTGTCTGAAAGACAAGCTGTGTGCAACTGTGATTGGTAGTAATGCATAAATCTTACAAGACTTGGCAGGGGGCTGTCCCTAGGTCTTTCGCTTTCACCCAGCAATTTCAGGGCCTGCGATTATCCTGAATGAACAACTCTACTTATAAATTAAAACAAATATAATATAACAAAGAAATACTAAAGGTCAACACTGAAATATAAGTAGCAATAAAACAGGAAGAATGAACATTTCTTTACATTAACTCTGCTGCAATGTGCTTCATTAGGCAATGTTTTTTGGAAGAAGAGAAAGATGCCTACATATTCGGCAGCCACCTGTACAGGATGTCCTTATTTATTAGGTTTCCAGGTGCACCTGTTCTCCAAGCAAGGGATGTGGAACCTCTGACCTGCAAATCCTCTCCAGGATTTTTAGTCTGGACTCCCCACCCTCCAGTGGTATAAATAACCACACTTGCTGCAACTTGCAGCCGTGTGGTGCCAAGTGGAAAGAAGGAATTGCTAGTAATGTCTTGCACTCTGTAAATAACTGGGTGATGACTCTTGCTGAGAAAAATCACACTGTCTGTAAGAAGTGGGGAAGCAACTGTAGCCTCGGTGTGAAAGACAGGGAAACAAGAGTCAGCCTGTAGCTGGCTCATGTCTGTATATGTGTATGGGGGGCGGGGGGGGGAGAGATGGGGCAGGGAAAGAGTCAAGTGAAGAGTTTGATGATGCATCTTCTACCCATCTTCATCTGTAGGCTCACTTCCTCCACCCTTTGCAGTAGTTCACATCCATGGCAGAAATATTTAGGAGATTATGGTATAAATCCAAAAAAATAAACTCTTGGGTTCCCTTGGTCCCACAGTAGGGTTGTGTAGATGAAGGGGGAAAGTTTTGTAAATAATGGATGGCATTTGCTGTCAGTGAATGTGGCAATGGCCAGTTGTGGGGAGCTTTCAAGGGGGGTGAGAACACTCCACAGAGGACCAGGCTATTAGTCAAGATGGTTCATGGAAATTCTATGTTCAGAGGCAATATGTCTGGAAGTCAACAGTGGCAATGGCCTGTTTTCTTCATGTCCTGCTTCTTGGGGGCATCTGGCTAGGCCTTGGTGGGAACAGGATGTTGGACTTGGTCTGATCCACCAGAGCATCTCTTGTGTTCTTACAAATGTCAGCTTAAAAACAGAGTACAGTAGAAATCAGAGTTGGAAGAATATCACATACATTTGACTGTAGGCACTGTGGTAGTGCAGCTACTACTCATCTGTCTTGGAGCCTGTGCTCCATGACTTAACTTGCTGCAGGAACAAAATAAAGCAAAATCTAGACATTATTAGTACCAAATTGGCTAGAATACTAAGGAGATTGAAAGCCATATCCAATGAGCCTTCACTGACAAGTTGATTTGCAGAAGCACTTGAGAGTAACTGTTGGAAGAAAAATCACTGTATACTATGGTGTAGTAGACAGGCAGGATAGGAAAGACAGCATGGGTGATCAGGAACAGTAGGAGGCAGGTTACAAGCAGACCATGGTCCCAAGTGGTAGGCTGTGAGGCTAGTCATGGTGACAGCTGATTCTAACACAGAAGGAGGCCTCATAGGTCCAGCATCAGAGCAATTCACTGTTGCTGTTACAATTTACTGACTCGAAATTATCCCTTTCCCTGGAAAACTTTTATAAGCCTCCCGTTATGATTGTTGGCATTATTTGCCATGGAAGGAATGATCAAAAGAAACTTGGCCTGCTCTACCAACTTCACCAGGGACTCCAGGAAACCATTAATTGGCAGACTCTACTTTCTCCAAGCTCTCCCTTTTCCAGTTCTCATTTCACCATGGACAGTCTCCATGATTTCCCCCCAGTTTCAACTTACAAGCTCTTTAATGAGTAATTGTCTCCCTTTGATCTCATGTTCTCATTCTCATCTTACAGTTGTCTCACATAGTTGTTTCAAGAGGCATTGAAGGGACATGGTACAAATAGTAGAAATCTCAGTAACATGATTCATTATATTTACAGGAAGATTTATTTGTCATTGATACCCTGGATATATACTTCCCTCCTCTTGTCTTACTGTTTCCCTCTCAAACTATAGCATTGCAATGGGCCATATAAAGATCCACATTGCTAAATGGATCAAAAGGCTATGTGTCAGTGTGATCAGAGAGGGCTATGCTTCAAATAACTGACCTTGTAGTATTCCCCATCCACCAACTTCTGCTCCTTAGAAACTTTATGTGCTATGACTTTCTTTGTTCTTTCTGATCCTTGTGCAACATATCAATTAGCTCTGGGTTGAAAGCTGATCCCTGATGGACTGTGCTGGAAATGTGCAAAAAACACCCACCCTCATTAACAAGTACATTCCAGAATCTATTAATTAGCCAGCTTATAATCCATTTAATAAGGGTCCAGTGTAATTGTAATTGCATAATCAAACTGTCATGCTGGATAAAGGAAGATAGCAATCAAAGTGTACTATGGCAAATGAATTTACAAAAGGGTCGCTTTGTCAGACGAGATCTACACACTCAGAAAGAGCACATGGCTCAGCTCTCCTGTAACTCTGCCACTTCTGAATATGGATAGGGGATTGCTTTGCTAAACATTCCCTACACATTGGATTTCCCTTCAAACAGAAAATCAGCATATCAGGGAGAAAGTTAGGTAAGAACTCTTTCCACCCATATAGAAGGATAGCTTTTGTATACAGAAAATTATTAAATATATAAGCCCCCATGGTTGCATGGTGAGTCAACACATCAATAAATTCCATTAATTCAATGGGTCTACTCTACTGGGAGCTAACAACAGGATTCAAAACAACAAGCTCAACATAAGGATTCAGGCCAACAGGATTCATACCAATGAAAAACCCAAGAACAACAACAATCATTTCCCCAAAAAGGTATTTGAAGCAATTTTTTTAAAACAAAATTCTTGGGTGGAACAACTTAAACTAGATTGAAGAAAAGTAAAAGAGTTTTGATAAAGGGCAGATAATTCTTTCCCAGGGCTACATATTTCTGCTTCATAGCACATATGGATACCAGGGTGATAATGAGATGCCTCTTTGGATCAGCTGGGATCCCTGGGTGAGGTGGTCCACAGGCTACCTGGTAGAAAGCAGAAAGAAGCAGGAAAGCCAGAAGCAGGCCTGCAGCAAATATTCCCTGCAAACTCTTCCTCAGGCCTCCTAGATAGACCTGGATTTCTGAAACAGTAGAGCCAGCACTCATTCTGGACTCAGATGTTATAAATTTAAAAAACAAACAAACAGAGCAGATAAAAAAAATAAGAACATCAGTATGTAAGATGAGCCTTGCTGGATCAAAGTTGAATCTTATCTAATCCATCTATCCCTTTATTTGTACCATGCTTTTTCACAGATTGGGATTCAAGGTGGCTTACAAAAGACAGAAAATTACAATAAAAACACATAAAAATTAAGATTAAAATAATATTAGACTAACAATAGCATTTAAAGGCTTTAAAATATTACTTTAAAACAAATATTAAAAACAGTACAGCACCATAAAAGCCCTTCTCTTGTTAACAATCAGTTCCCAAAGGCTTGATGGAATAGAAAGCTCTTCACCTTTCACTAAAAAGACAGTAAAGAAAGATCCATCCTGGCTTCCCTAGAGAGAGTTCCAAAGTCTGGGAGCAACCACAGAGAAGGCCCTCTCCCTTGTTCCCAGAAAATGTGCTGGTGAAAGGGGAGACGTGCCTCTCCCAAAGATCTTTGCAGGCAGGTTCATATGGGAAGATACAGTCCTTCAGATAGCTTAAACCTGATCTTCACAGGTCTTCATAGGTCATCAGCAATACTTTGAACTGTGCCTGCAAACAGACTCACAGACAGTGCAGCTGTTGCAACAAAGGTCAAACGCCATCTCCCAAATGCTACCTGTAGGCAGTATCTGTTTGGCTGCAGCCAACAATTTGGCTGCAGCTCTTTGAACCAGCTGAAGTTTCTGAACACTTTTCCAATGCAGCTCCACATAGAGCCTGCTACAGCAATCCAGTTGAGCATTCTGTTCCTATATGAGAGTGTTCAAAGAGATGCCTATAGGGGACCAAAAAGCACATTGAGAGCCAGCATGGCATAGTGGTTTGAGTGTTGGCTATGATTCTGGAGACCAGGATTTGAATCCTAGCTTGGCCACTGGGTCACCTTGGGCATGTCATGCTCTCTCAGTCTCAGAGGATGGCAATGGCAAACCCCCTGTAAAGAAACTTGCCAAGAAAACCCTATGATAGGGTCATCTTAGGATCACCATAAGTCAGAAACAACTTGAAGGCACACAACAACAACAACAACAACATTGTGGGCCAAGTTAGAGTCTATAATTACTGATATCAGTCTCCTTGCCCTAATTAAAGGTCTCTACAACAACAGCCAACTAAGAGTAAGGGTAGGTGCCCAGGGGAATCTCTCTCGAACCATTCCCATGTCCAGAGGGGTGAAGCAGGGTTGTATCCTTGCACCAGCTCTGTTTAGCCTTTACCTAAATGATCTTGAAATTGAGGTGATAGACAACAATGCCCACTTGCCCAGATTAGGTGATAGGAGAGTTCCACTTCTGCTACGTGTGGATCATACTGTGATCCTCTCTAGAACAAGACCTGGGCTCAAATACCTCTTTGATAAATACTCCACCTACTGTTCTAAAAAATGATCTCAAAATAAACCCTGGCAAATCTAAAACTCTGGTCTTTAAGCATAGTTTCCCTCATTGCAGGTGGAGCATAGGAGATTGTTCCTTGGAGCAAAGCTCTAAATACCTAAGATTTCACCATAAGGTCATGTGGAGCCATCACAGATCTTTGGTGCTGAAAAGATCCTTAGGTAGCAAATCTGGTGGTATAAGATTCTTTCATACTAAGGGGAATCAATTAATACGAATGACCCTCAAAGTTTTCAATGCAAAGATTGTTACATGCAATAGCTATTTGGATTGAAGTTGCCAGTCCTGAACTTGATAGTTTTCAAGTAAAATTCCTACAGTGTGTTCCTAGATGTGTCCCCAGGTTAGTTCTTTTATTAGAAACAGGCAAATGTCCTCTATCTACTAAGGCCTGGCTACTGGTGTTTAAAATTTGGCTTAGAGTATTCGTCTTTAAGTCAGGTGTGTGTTTGGTTGACCTCCTTGCTTCAAATAGTTATACCAGCAGGTGGACTAAACATGTTGTTCATAAAGCAGCCTCCATTGGTCTTTCTGAATCCTTGCTTTTAAACTTCGGCCATGAGATAGCATTAAAATCGCTGAGTCAAAGACTCTGGGACATTGCTTTTTGCAATCTCAGGACCAATGCTATTACATCTTGCTCTCCCAGTCCCCTAAACACTCATTATACAGGAACTTTCTGTCAGCCTTTCAACCTTAAAAATTTAACTGTTACAAGGTATCACATCTTGTTCACTAAGGCGAGATGAAATGTTTTCCCTTCAAACTTACTTTTTGGTGGGTATGCTGGGCTACCCACCTCTGCTAGATTTTGCCCTTGTGGACAGCAAGTAGTTGAAACACTATCACACATTTTGTTCTCATGTGTCTTTTATAACCAGAGCTGTAATCAGCTGATTGCCCCCTTATTGAGCTGTAAACCAGGCCATTCTGAAATGATTTATATCAAAATGTTGTTGCAAGACAAATGCATGAACATTACTCTGCCTGTTGCAAAATTTTTGTCTCTAGCCATTAAAATTAGAGAGAACGAACTATCAAACTGGGGTCTGACTAATGGCAATATATCCTAGATTTATAATTATGAAATCAATAATAATCTCCAGTGTTGTAACCAAATCTGATAATTTAATTTTGCATAAATTACTTGCATCATTTATGTAACCTTTCTATTTTATATGGTTTTAAGTTATATGTAACCTTTTTATTTTATATGGTTTTTAGTTATAGCATGTCTTGCTGGGTCTATTGATTGTAAATAAAGATTGACTTGATAATGGCGACAACAACAGCCTCTACAATAGGCCTTGTTAGCATCATGACAGATGTACCCGTGGTCCAGTAGCATTGAAAGTGTTAGTTTACATTTAGTAGGCCCTAATAGATAATTTCCTTTAGTTTGCAATTCAAGGTTGGAAATGGACTGGAGAGTAAACAGTCCTGTCATGAAACAGCTTATACAGTTCTCCCAACTATTAAGGGCATGCTTATACACTTTGATTTCCTTTGTTCATTTCTGTGTTATATAAACTTTGGAATTCCACCTTCCATAGGCTTCACCTGGGGTGGTGTGTGTGTGCGCTGCTGGTTAGCCATGGGAAACTAGGATGGCAGCCATGCGATAGTCTGGTAGAATTCATGGCTTAGGGGCCCTGTTCCACCATTTATTTTGAGGGAATGCTGGAGCCCATCTACAAAAGGGCTTTCTGTGCTCTAGACTTTCTGCTGCATCATTTACCACCACAAAGCTTATCTTACATAGTAATGATGTGTTTCCACTATCAGACAATCTTGGGAGGCTTGGAACTTATAGTTAATTCCAACCCAGCACAGACACAAGCATCATTGAACCCCCTTCTAGCTCTTTCCCACCAACTGGTATTACCTCCATTATTACAGCATAGTGTCCAATGAAAGCTGGGACACATGTGGCCAAACAACATCAGACTGTGGTCAAGATGGGAAAAGTTATTTGTGAGGAAGAATACACAAGCTAGGAGATGCTGCAACAGTTTTCTTTGCCTGAGCCTAGGGGTAAGGGAAGGAGTCTGCCCCCTCCCCTCTGCTGAGTTAATGAAATGCTAACTACTTTTGGACTTTGAACTCAGTTTGTAGCTACTGAACTAAGTTGAGGACAAAGGGGGAAAGTGGGAGGAGGAGGGAAAATTAAGAGATTAATATACACAGCATTTAAACCACATTTATATTAATAAAAAAGTGCCTTTGGCAATACTTATCACGTTGCCTACAACCCATAGCTGCTGTGTATGCCAAGTGTGGTTAGGGCATCCCTTTTCATTGATTGGGAAACGTGTCAATGACCTCCCAATCGTGCTAGTCCCCAGGTGTGAAACATCACTGCTGTGGCAGTTGCAAGATTGGCAGTCACGTGGTGTCACAGTCATCTCCTCTTCCCCTGTCCCCCTCCCCCTTGATATTTCCAAGTGGCCTGATTTGCCTTTTAAAAAATGTTTTTTTTTTAAACTTAAATCACATTACCAGAACTGAGGAATTGTGTTTAAAAAAGTAAAAATAAAATAAAACATAAGACATGCTTTGTAGTGTATAGGCAAGGAGGTGGGATTAAGGGGGAGTCAGGAAGAGAGTGTGATGGCAGCAGCAGCTACAGTCATGTGATTGCAAAGATGTGTGATAATGACTGCTCACAACAAATGTTTGTGTCTTTATTAATTTGCATGATTGCATTGAGAACGAGTTTATTTGATAAAGTCTTTGAAAGCAGCTGAAAAAATGGGATGACAGAGGAATCAGGTACCTACCAAATTAGTATGGTTGGAGAGTTGCTACAGGTAATATATCAAAGATAATTATTTACCATTCAATCTGTTCAACTTGTACATAGAAAATATCATACGAAGAATAGGGTTGGGCTCAGAAGAAGGAGTCACTATAGGAGGAAGGAACATCAACAATCTAAGATATGCGGATGACACCATATTACTAGCAGAAAGCATCACAAACTTGGAACAATTGCTAAGGAAGGTAAAAGAAGAAAGTGTAAACACAGGATTCATGCTGAACATAAAGAAAACAAAAATAATAACCTCAGAAGAAATATATACCGTATGTTCCGGCGTATAAGACGACTGGGCGTATAAGACGACCCCCCCAACTTTTCCAGTTAAAATGTAGAGTTTGGAATATACTCGCTGTATAAGACAACCCCCCTTTCCAACACACACCAAATAAAATTTTTAAAAAATTACCGGTAGATTTGATTTCAATATGGTAATTTTAATTCAAATGCTTATGACATGCAGGTACTTAGCAGGAAAACTGTCACTTATAAACACAACAAACTACGGCTCCCATGTTCCCTAGCATTTATTTCTGCACTGTGTTTTGGACCTTGCTTTTTTAAAAATAGTCCAGATTTAAATGCTGCTTTAAAAATTATTTCCATCTCCCAGCTATGAGATAGTTGGGGGGAAATGAGAAAGTGTTGGGGGGAAGGACTGCCAGTATACTACTAGGTGATGCCTTCTGGGGTATGTACAATGTGCAGCCAAGTAAGTGACCCTGGGCATGTCACACACTCTCAGCCTCAGAGAATGGTAATGGCAACCTCCATTTGAAGAAACATGCCAAGAAAACCGAATGATAAGGTTGCTTTACGGTCACCATAACTCGGAAAAGACTTGAAGGCACATAAGAACAACAAAAAAGTCTGCAATTGTTTCATAGGTAGTACATGGGAATAGGAGTCAGTGTGGTGTAGTGGTTTGAGTGTTGGACTACCACTCTGGAGACCTGGGTTTGATTCCCCACTCTGCCATGAAACCCACTGGGTGAACTTGGACAACTCACACCCTCTCAGCCTCAGGGGAAGGCAATGACAAACCGCCTCTGAGCGGATCTTGCCAAGAAAACCCTATGATCACCATAAGTCAGGAACAATTTGAAGGTACACAACATACACATATAACCTCCAAGTTAAGGAACTTGGGTCTTCTTTAGATAAATCTTCAAGGGTACTCTCTCTCATTGTGCAGAATTATTTGTTAAAGAACCTATGCCCAAGCAACACATTAACTTTGGCTGCATCTGCATTGCAGAAATTTATTAAAGCAGTTTTACACCGCTTTAAATGCCCTGGCTCAAGGCTATGGAATTCTGGGATGTACAGTTTTGTGAGATACTTAGCCTTTTCTGTCAGAGAGCTCTGGTACCACAAAGAAAACTGCAGATCCCAGAAGTCCATAGGACTTTCTCCCTTCTCCCTTCATTTTCAGACCCCTTTTTTTTCCTTGGACCATTCCTCTCTTCTCCCTTCGTTTTCAGACCCCTTTTTTCCCCCTTGGACCATTCCTTTCTTCTCCCTTCGTTTTCAGACCCCTTTTTTTTCCTTGGACCATTCCTCTCTTCTCCCTTCGTTTTCAGACCCCTTTTTTTTTGCCTTGGACCATTCCTCTCTTCTCCCTTCGTTTTCAGACCCCTCCTTCTGCCTTGGACCATTCCTCTCTTCTCCCTTCGTTTTCAGACCCCCTTTTTTTTCTTGGACCATTCCTCTCTTCTCCCTTCGTTTTCAGACCCCTTTTTTTCCTTGGACCATTCCTCTCTTCTCCCTTCGTTTTCAGACCCCTCCTTCTGCGTTGGACCATTCCTCTCTTCTCCCTTCGTTTTCAGACCCCTCCTTCTGCCTTGGACCATTCCTCTCTTCTCCCTTCGTTTTCAGACCCCTCTTTTTTCCTTGGACCCTTTCTCCCTTCTCCCTTCGTTTTCAGACCCCTCTTTCTGTCCCTAGCTTCCTTCTCCTTCTCTCCCCACTCCCCGTTCTCATCCCCCTCCTTCTCTACCCGGCGTATAAGATGACCCCCGACTTCTGAGACCCCTTTCCAGGGTCAAAAAGTCGTCTTATACGCTGGAAAATACGGTAAATTCAATCTAGACCAGGGGTTGGCAACTTATGGCCCATGGGCCAGTTCTGGCCCGCTGACCCCCACTTACCGGCCCCTGCCGACCCCCACCGCCTCCGCCACCTCCACTGCGCATTTTGGAGGCCGTGCGCGTCGCAGCTGCCATTTTGTTTTCCAACAAAATGGCAAACAAAATGGCAGCCGCGACATATGTGGAGGCAGCGGCGGGGGTGGCAGGGGCGCACGTGCGCATGAGCGCGCGCACCGCCATTCCCCCCCGCCCACCGGAAGGGACCGCCAGAAGGGACCAGCCCCAGGTAAGAAAAGGTTGCCGACCCCTGATCTAGACAATGAGAAAATTGAAATAGTTACCGTATAGTTCCCAAACCCTGGATTTGTCAGGAAAGAAGAAGAAGAAGAAGAAGAAGAACAACAACAACAACAACTAGACAAGAGCCTAAAGTGTAAAGATATACAACTGAGCACTAAAGTTGGAGTTGTCCAAGCCATTATATTCCCCTAAGAAAGCTGACAGAAAGAAAATAAAATCATTTGAGATGTGCTGCTGGAGAAGAGTGCTGAGGATACTGTGGATGGCCAAAAAGACAAACAAATGGGCCAGATCAAGCCTGAACTTTCTCTGAAAGCCAAGATGACTAAATTGAGACTGTTGTAGTTCGGCCACATCATGAGAAGGCCTGACTCACTAGAAAAGACAATAGTGCTAGGGAGGGTAGAAGGCAGTAGAAAGAGAGGAAGATTGCATACCAGATAGCTAAATCTGCAGGACCTAAGCAGAGCATTGGAGGACAGTGAGTCTTGGAGATGTCTCATACCCAGAGGCTGGATGGCCATCTGTCGGGGATGCTTTGATTGGGAGTTCCTGCATGGCAGGGGGTTGGACTGGATGGCCCTTGTGGTCTCTTCCAACTCTATGATTCTATGATTCTATGATTCTACCCAGGGCCACTATGAGTTGTGGTCAACTCGAGTGCAGTTAACAACAATTATTTGAAAACTGCAGCCAGGCACCAGTCAGCCCATCCTCCAGTAAGACTAATAGATTGTACTGCTTTTCCTTTGTGTTCCTGTACAGCATGGGCACAACTTGTTCAATCAGTTTGAATTAGTCTGCCAAATTTATTCCATTTAGGAGAACAAAGCTATATTTGGGGAAGGTGCAAAGCACAGCCTCTACTGTGTGCAAAAGCACCCCCCCAACTCCATGAGCTCCTTTGCAGCATAACCTTGTTAGAAGTGGAAGCCTCCTCCATCAGGCCTTGCTTGTTTGCAGCTGACATGCTTGGCCCATATGCTGCCAATTGATAGCTGCAGAAATCCTCTCTGTCTGGGACTGAAGGCAAGCAGAAATTCCAACTCATTAAAATAATCTATCCCAGCGACTTCAGCTGGAGGCTGAAGACAGTGTGAAGTATAGTTGTCTTGTTCTGACTCAGAGCGAGAGGCAGTGGAAAAGAGAAGATATCTGGAATAGCTAAGCAGTGACACCCCCCCCCCCCATTCAGCTCCTGAACTAGTTTGGCAGGAAAAGGAATGTGAAATATAGTCTATTCTAGAGCTTTCTGGTATGCAAGGGTTATAACCCTTTTCCATGTACTGTGCACTTTTATATCATATCAGCAAGGGAGGAAAATGGAGTTGTTAGCCACGTCACATGAAGTTTTCCAGGCTTCAGCTGTTGCTCCAGTATGGTTCTGCTGCCTCACAAGTGTGCCATAATGTGTATTGTTTATTAAACTAAAAATAAACTATTTTAATACATAGACAAAATGGCATATGTATCTGACTGATTGGTTCATTTGTATTTCCTCTGTAGTAGAGACTCTTTGCCTTCAGGATAGACTTCTGGTTATGCAAGAGCTATAACTACATTTCTTAAAAATCCAAGCACAGGGATTGCATATCCTCCAATTGTCCTAATTTGGCAGGGGCAGCCCTGATTAATCTTCTCTCATCCCACTTTTTTTCAGCTGTATTTAAAATGTCCTTGTTTCTCAGTCCTCCACCTGTTTTCCCCTTTAGCCCTCAGTTCACTTAAGTTACTATAAACTGAATTCAAAGTACAAAAGTAGTTTGCATTCAGTAAAAGGAAAGGAGGGGTGAAATTTACCCTTCCCAGAAAGCTTAGGCAAAAGCAAACACAAAAAGCAAAGCCTCTCTTAGCTTATGTATTCTTCTTCATTATTAAGTTTTGCCATTTTGATTCTGATGTTGCTTGGCTACATGTGACATGAGATCTTTGAAAGGTTGGTGTGTATGGGACTGTTCCTTTGCATATTTAGGGTCAAAGGAGATTACAAGCAGGACAGTTGCCTTGATTTTTCTTGTCTTCACACAAAGCTAGGTCCTTATCAGTTGTGAGTAATACAAACATACAAACATTAATAGTGGAATGTCATGGGAAAACACTAATAGGCAGGTTGTGTGAGGTAACCTGGCACTACACTGGTCATTTAATCCATACCTTTCATGAATAGTAAGGTCCAACCTTCGTAAGGTTGACTTACAGAGTGCAGGTCTCTCTCCTCCAATATCTCACTGCAGTCTCCTCGAATCTGGTCCCTGCCTAATGCTGGGGGTATCCTGGCACCGTATGTTAACAACATGCTGAGACAACCTCTGTATTCCATCAGGGTTCTATGGCATCAGCATGGATTGGAAGATATTCCCAGAGATGTCTCCCTGATGCCAACTATCGGTCTTTACAAACTGCAGAAATAGTGCAGTTTGAGTCCACTTTAACTGTCCTGGCTCAGTGTTAGGGAATCGTGGGAACTGTATTTTTTTTCTGGGACATTGAGCCTTCTCTATCACAGAGCTCTGGTGCCACAATAAACTACAGTTCCCATGATTCCTTAGCACTGGGTCAGGGCAGTTAAAGTGGCTTCAAGTTGCACTATTTCTGGCAGTCTGTAAAGGCCCTGTGTTTTCTTTATGGTGCCAGAAAGAGCCTTTAGCAGGCTTGTTAATCTTCTTGTATTTCTATTACTCTATTGTGTTTTTAAGGAGTTTTATGTCTATAGTATTTTTACTTTTTCTTGTGGTGCTTGTTTTCCCTCTCCCTTGCTTTAAACTGATTTGGCTTTTAATTGATTGTTTCAGGAGCTTATCACACTGCTAAAATAAAATGTTTTACCTGTCTCAAATTCAATCTTAATTTGGGCTGCATCGGACCCTATCGCAGTGATTTTGTCACTGAAACTGCCACCCGCATCCAGCCCGGGTCTAGTCTAGGTCCCAGGGGTGGTCAGTATGCCTCTTTTCAAAACAGGAGTTTTCCGAAAAAATAAAAAAAATGGCTGTCAGAGCGCTCCTGGGACCTGGACTGGACCTGGGCTGAACCGTGCGGCAGTTTCGGTGGCAAAGTCGCTGCGATAGGGTTCAGATGCAGCCCGAATTAAGATTGAATTCAGGACAGGTAAAATGCTTTATTTAGCAGTGCAATATGCTCCTCAGATTGTTTTATTCTTTAATTTATGTGGATTTTATTTGTGCTTAATTGGATGTTGCCCTGAGAGCTTTTAGTGCTTGGACAACTAATAAATTTGAGAAATAAACATATTCATAAATAATAAAATAAAGGTGGGGAGTCTAAGAAACAAGCAGGTTGATAAACACTGCATGTGGATGGTAGTTAAAAGGGCTAAGGCTGTCCTGAGGAATTTGACTGTATGGGTTTACTAATAAAATGGCCACAGTGTTTCCTAGCAGACTAGTATGCCATCAGTTACAACTCAGAATGTACTCCAAATAACCCTATTGCAGCAAGAGGAGAACAGAAGAGAGAGTAAGCTGTCAGATTTTTCTGTCAGTATCTTCTTTCACAGCTAATACTGATGAAACTCATTGTTGGGTTCTTTTTTCATGCTGCATTTTCCACATTTTTACTGACCATGCATCTGCCCTCTCTTGAAATTGGCTCATTTTCCTTCACCCTGCCTGGAATACTCTGCCATATGCTCTGCCATCTTGACAGTGTGGCTTATCTAGACTGACAGCAGCCACTGCTGGGTGAATGGCAGGAGGAGAAAGGGATGGAGCTGTCATCTTTTTTTCCTAGTATGCCAGAAGCAGGCAAACAAGTACTAGCCAGATTAGTGGGAATATAGCAGGGCTGTCTAAATACCCTAAAGCCACTAGAACCTGTCTGGTCTTGGAAGCTAAGCAGGGTCAGCCCTGGTTAATATTTGGACGGGATTCCACCAAGGAATAGCAAGTGCTGTAGGCTATATTTCAGAGGGAGGAAATGGAAAAACCATTTCTGAGTATTCCTTGCCTAAGAAAGCCCTATGAAATTCATGGGATCACCATAAGTTAATAGGCAACTTGAAAGCACACAGAGCAGAGCACACCCTCCCGAGGGCTTTGCTGCTGAAAGGCTCTCGATGTTTGGAAGCAGAGGTCTTTCCTATGATTTCCAGAGCTTGGATAAGTGTTTTTTTTTTTTTTTTTTACTACAGCCCTCAGAATCCCAAAGCGAAAAAGGCCAGTGGCCATGCTAGCTAGAATTTGGGGAACTGTAGTGCAAAATAGCAATTTTCCAAGTTCCATTTCTCACCATGTGGCCTTCTTTGGAGATATTTTCTGCAGCAGGTAGTGGTGGGGAGTTGGTTTTCCCTCCCATATAAATTCATTAGGTTACATTGCCCCATTTGGGGCCAAAAATTAGTCTAAATTCACAGCCAGAAATTATTTCTGCTTTCTTTACAAGGAGCTTTGAGAAGTTAGGGGACTGGGGTTGGTTGTTGCACATTGTCCACTGCTAAAAGCTTCTAGAAGTATTGCTTTTTAGGGCATTTTCAAGTCCCCTCAATTGAAGGTGTGTATACAGTTCTGGAGACCAAATTTGAATCCTCTGGAAACCCATTGGGTAAGCCACACCTTGGGTAAGTCACAACTTTGCAGCCTCAAAGGAAAGCAGAGGCAAACCCTCTCTGAACAAATCTTGCCAAGAAAATCCTTTGATGGGTTCACCTTAGGGTGAATTCAGAAATGACTTGAAGGCACACAATGGTGACAACAACAACAGCAATGATCTATTTGAAGTAGGTAGACACAGATTGGATTCTATGTCCTTTGGGAGGACACAGAAAGGGCAAAGGAGACCAAGGCCAATACTGCAGCCACAATGTTGTGAGTTCACTCTCAGAGGCTCCACGTTGACTCAGCCTTATATCCTTTTGTATATAAGGTTCATAAAATGAGTACTCAGCTTGTTGGGGACAATTGGCTTATATATTGTAAACCACTTAGAGAGTGCTGAGTTCACTATGAAGCGGTATAGAAATGTAAATGCTATTGCTATGCTCTGCACCCCTGCTGCACAGTTTGGAGAAAGGTACTGGGCAAAATGATTCCTTTCATGGCCCTTCTTGCCTTTAGAATTATTTGAATCCTCTCCTTTGAACCTTTGGCAGCTGTAGTTACCATACATTTATTTATGAGTGTGGAATGATCAAAATCAGCAACAAGGAGGCCTGCTATGCAGCCCTGTGCATACAAATTTCACTAAAGCTGCATCAGGTGAAAGCAAAACTGGTGTGGCTTCTCTTCCTCATTATGCTTGGTGGTGAAGCTTGAGGTAGAAAGTAAGAGGAACCAAGCAGTCTCTGAACTCAACAGCAGGAGCAACAACAACAACAACAACATCAAATTACCAGTGTCTCCCTCATGATAAAGAAATGGCTGAGTCCCTTTCTACTCCAGCACTAAAAATATTCTGAAGGGCAAAGCAGGGAGAGGGGTGTGTGAACCTACAACTTTCCTTGGGCTAGCAGAAATCATAAAAGTATCTTATAAGAATCAGGGAGGAAAAGTTCTACCTGGCCCAGGGAGGGGAGAAGGACATCAGAAATGCCGTTGTGTTATGAAGTTCAAACTATTGGCTGATCATGGAGAAGGGCTGGGAGAACTGCACACAGACAATCAAATTTCAAGTATGGGAGGTTCATTGGATGTACCCTGACAATTTGGAGGAATCACTTCTTTGCTTCTTGTTTTAGCAGCATTTGTTAGGAATTGGAGGCACTGCTTTGCAGTGGTTCCGTTCCTTCCTCTCGGGCAGATCTCAGAGGGTGAGGCTCGGGGACAGTTGCTCATCCAAAATTGAGCTTAATTGTGGCGTCCCTCAGGGTGCCATTCTGTCCCCGATGCTGTTCAATATCTACATGAAGCCACTTGGTGAGATCATTTGGAGGCATGGAGCTCGGTGTCTTCAGTATGCTAATGACACCCAGATATACCTCTCCATGACCAGATCATTGTCCCAGACTTCAGATGGCGCCTCCCCTCTTAATGACTGACTCAGAGCGGTAATGGGTTGGATGAGGAAAAACAGATTGAAGTTGAATCCAGACAAAATGGAGGTACTCACAGTTACAGGCCCAAAACCAGATTTGGGAATACAGTCTCCAGTCCTGGATGGAGTCACACTCTCCTCTAAGGACTGTGTTCGCAGTCTGGGGGTGCTCCTTGATTCGTCGCTTCACATGACTAGTCAGGTGAATGCGGTGGTCAGGAGTGCCTGTTATCAGCTTTGGCTGATACGCCAGCTGCGCCCTTATCTGGATAGAAGGGATCTGGAAGCTGTGGTACATGCCCTGGTAACCTCACGCCTGGATTTCTGCAATGCACTCTACATGGGGCTACCCTTGTGCCTAACCCGGAAACTCCAATTGGTACAGAATATGGCAGCCAGGCTGATTACAGGAACATCAAGGAGGGAGCACATAACACCAGTGCCAATTAGTTTCCGGGCGCAGTACAAGGTGTTGGTTTTGACCTTTAAAGCCCTACATGGCTTGGGTCCATCTTATCTTAGGGACCGCCTCTCCCCATATGAACCCCCCTCGCGCCCTTCGGTCCTCTGGGAGGAATCTGTTACAGCCAATAAGAACTAGGCTGTCCCAGACCTCCCAGAGGGCCTTCTCTGCAACCGCTCCCAGACTCTGGAATGGCCTGCCGGATGAGATCCGTCTCATTACTATTCTTGCCGCTTTCAAGAAAGCGGTAAAGACGGATCTCTTCCGGCAGGCCTTCCCGGAATAACTGTCGGCCCACAGAAAGGCCCCATTTGTCTGACTCCTTTGTTAAATTTTTGTTATTTTTGTTATTTAATTTATTAATTTAATTAATATTATATTTTAATTAGTTCATGGTTTAATTTTATTTTAAGGGGATGGGGTGGGGGCAGGATGGGACTGTGGGGAGAGGGAATGTTTTTAACTTTGTCCTGTTTTAATTGCTGCTGTTCCCCGCCCTATTGCTTTGCAGAGGGGCGGGCTACAAATAAAAATTTATTATTATTATATTATTATTATCAGTGGAATCTATTTCATATATAATACAGCCTCAAGATGAACCTTCCCATTCAGTTTGGATATGTTGAATTAGATTTGTTGTTGCTGTTGTGTGTTTTCAAGTCATTTCCAACTTATGGTAACCCTAAGGTGACCCTATCATGGGGTTTTCTGTGACTAAGAGGTTGTGACTCGCCCAAGGTCACCCAGTGGGTTTCCATGGCTGTGTGGGGAACTGAACCCTGGTGTCCAGGATTGTAGTCCAATGCTCCAACCATTACACCACTCTGGCTCTCTGAATTATATTTATCTACATTGATCTGACAGATTTTTGGACTAAAGTATTTGCCTGGTTATGATGACACACACACACACACACAAATGTTTCTTAAAGCTAAATACAAATATCAAGTACAAGAATGACACATAAGACAAAAGAGAGGGCAGTTGTAACATTTATGAAAGGACTGGATGAAATGATGCTCAGTTTGACAGAGGGAGTTTGTCTGCCCAGAACTATGCTTTATGACCATTTCTGGCTGGTAATGTTCAAACTGATTAATCTGTTTTAACATAAAAGGACACAAAGGAGTACAATACCACATTTGAAATTAACCAGGAAGAGGAAATGCTACGTTTTCATGGATTCCCGTCCATCAGATACTACAATGAGTCCATAAAGTTAGTTTGAAACTAACTAGGAAGAAGACATTTCTAGCAAAAGCTTTTCCTTATGCTAGAAATGTCTTCTTCCTAGATAGTTTCCAAGGTGCTACTACATTCCTTTATGAGAGTTCCCGGTGGGTTTGTAGTCTTCTTGAAGGAGCACGTTCAGAGCATGGGGTCTTCATTGGCACAACTCTGCCACTGAGGGCATCAGTGGCCTTTAGGGCATGGAGCACCTTCCACCAGTAGTGTCCCCCCTTTTTGAGAGACAGAACTTGGCTGCAGTTATCCATGTTCTGGTAATTTCCAAGTTAGATTACTTTTACATGTTTGTAAAATTGTCAGCCTTTAAAGACTGTTCAAAGCTGAAACTGGGCATTAGAATAATATCTCAACAATTCTTAAAGAGATGTGTGTGACCCTTGTTCCATTTATGGCCTGATTCAAAGCACTGATACCTTATTTTCAAAGCCTATACAGTGTAAGAGCCCAGTACTTGAAAGATCGCCTGCCTTTCCATCAGCCTGCCTATATATTAACATCTTCATCTCCATATGCCCTTGCCTTGTTACCTTTGCCTACAGAGATGATGGAGGTGCTATGAGATAGTTAGGGGCTCTACAGATGGCCCCTAAGGCATGGCTCTGTGCCGCCTCTGGGAGCGACTCTTTTGGCCAGTCTGTACAGGGCATTAGTCTTCTCAGTGGTGGTGCCTTGGCTGTGGAATTCTCACCTTAGGTAGGTTGATTGTGTCTATGTTGTTACTTTTTATGGCCACAACCACTTTTCAGTTTCATGTCAACTTAACCTTCCTCTCTGAGGGAAATAATATCGTGCTGCTGTTACAGAAGTGCGACTACTAAGATACTAGGAAGCTGCCTTATACTGAATCAGACCATCAGTTCGTATAGCCCAGTACTGTCTACTCTGATTGGCAGTGGCTTTCTAGGATTTCAGGCAGGGTTCTTTTGTAGTCCTTCCCTGGTAGTCCTTCCCATCAAATACAAACCAGGGATAGTCCTGTTTAGCTTCCAAATTCAGAGAAGATTGGATATGTTCAAGATACTATGGTAAATAATGTACAATAGGCATGTATAGGGACGTGGTTGCTCAAGTGGTTAAGATGCTGACTCTGTTGATTGTAAGATCAACAGGTTGGCTGTTCGATGCCCAGGTGCTGCATAATGGGGTGAGCTCCCATCACTAGTCCCAACTTCTGCCAACCTAGCAGTTTGAAAGCATGTAAATGCAAATAGATAAATAGGTACCACTTTGGTGGGAAGGTAAATAGCGTTCTGTGCAATTATGCTGGCCACATGATCACAGAGTAGTCTCTGACAACGCTGGCTCTTTGGCTTAGTAACGGAGATGAGCACCACCTCCTACGGTCGGACACGATTTGACAACCTTGTCAATGGGGAATACCTTTACTTTTACTTTTAGGCATGTATGGCTCATCGGCCACCCTCTGTGTTTGTAAAATGGTAGGTCTGCAGTATTCTCTGGCTGACCTGTTTCACATCAGATTTTATTTCCTTTCATCATAGAAACAGAAGCATCATATATATACTGATGTACATTTATGGGGCAAGATTGTGCCATATTTTGCTATCATTAAAATGAAAAACTGTGTCAGGATCTTGAACTGAAGCCAGCACTAGAAGGTTGCTTCTGTTGGGAAGAGCATTTTCTTTATTGTAACACAGGCTGGTTACAAGAAAGAAGAAATATAAAACTCCTCTAGGGAGCAATGCAGATGCAAGTCTTAGAAAGCTGAAGAAACCAACAGGAAAGTAATATTCACTTACATGGCTCCAGAGAGTGCCCAAGGATATAATGAAACACCATGCCTGCACCATCATGCTGCGCTCAGCTTTCACAAGACATCACCCAGTTTGCACAAATGTGACACAACTCCATTTTTGGTGTTACATGGGCCACATTTTTGCCGCATTTATGTAATGTCCATACAAGAAAAGAGACATCTGCTAAATACTGCACACATTTTTTCTTACTCTAATAATACTGTGGCAGCCAGATAGGCATCTTAATAGTCAGCTTTATCCAATTTGCTGCCATCCAAGTATATTGGGTTACAAATGTCTTTATCCCCAGCAAGCATGGCTTCTGGTTTATGTTGGCTAGAGGGTGATGGAACCTACAGTTGAACACATTTGGAAGTCATCAGATAAGGTGGCTGATAATATGTGCCACACTTTTTTGGCATTCACTTTCCTCAGTGATGTCCATTAGAATGAACACATGAACCTATTCATATGTTATAAACTTATATAGACATGAGAGCCAGCATGGTATAGAGGTTTGAGTGTTGGCCTAACACTCCAAGAGATCAGGGTTCAAGTCCCCACTCAACAGTGGAAACCCATTAGGTGACCTTCGGCAAATTGCACTCTGTAAGCTTCAGGAACAACAATGGCAAATCCTCTTTGAAAAAATCTTGCCAAGGAACAGCACCACCTTAGGGTTACCATAAATCAGAAACAACAAAAGGAAATGTAAATATATAAGCATAATTATCTTTATGCTGGAAAAGTAGGATGTCTAGAGCAGATTTAAGGACCAGATGAACCCTTACCCCCACCCCCACCAAACATAAATTTTCTCTGTTCATGAGTGAGCTGAAGAAGCTGGAACAGGGGTCAAATTCCTCTTGTACTGTCCCACTGGGTAAGTTATTCTTTTTGATTTGTCTGTAAAAAGAGAGAACAGCAGCCTATTCCTGCTCCTGGCGAGAACCCCAGCAACTGAAGATTACTAGGCTCTGGTCCTACTCACCGCAGTCTTTAGCTCTGTCCACAACTGATCTACAATCACAACACATTACCCCCTAAGGCAATGATGGCTCAAGAGAAGTTGCCTGTGGCCCCATGGGCCACCAAATACTTTAGTCAAAGAGGACCATTTCCTCCAGGAGTTGTGTTTTGTTGTCATAAAAAAAGTATGGGGCCTCAGCATTTGTTTTAAATCCCCCTGTTTATTTTTTTAAAGTAAGTGGTTTTGTTTGGGGTGGAGAGAAGTTGAAGCCAGTGCAGACCACAATGGGTTCTAGGGTTGAAATCTGGATCCCAGACTTCTTGTACTTTGTCCAAAATCCTGGAAAGCCACTGTCAGTCAGACTTGAGTTTCTTTTAAATGGGATAAGCAACCTTTTCTAGGGTAAAGGTGCTCTAAGGATGTGACATAGGGCCTCGGCAGACGGCTTATTGAGCCGTCTTGGAGGCCCGGAAGAGGAGGAGCAGCCACACGCGCGGCGCTCCTTCCTCTTCCTGAGGTTGCCCTCGGTGCTGCCAGCCCTCTGCAAGGCCGGCGCGCCGAGGGCAACCTCCCGCTGCAGCGTCCGGACACGCTATGGCGGAAAAGACAGGGAAAGTGCACCCTAAGCATTTAGGGCACACTTTCCCTGTCTTCTAAAAGGAGCGCCAATTTGGAGCTCCTTTTAGGGTCGCCGCAGGAGTGCCACGGTGTGGAGGCTGTGGTCCCGTGGCGCTCCGGACCAGGACATCCCCAACGCCCTGGTCTGCATCCCCCCATAGAAAAGGTTGCCCATCCCATTTGAAAGAAAAAGGCTGAAGCTGAAGCACCCATTTAAGTAAGGTTCTGGTCCCTGACCAGTGTATTCTGAAAGGCCAGTGCACTCTAGTTAAGTGGTTTCAGCCAATACTGAGAGGGGCTGCACTTTGTACATGCATGGGCTATGATCATGCTGACTGCTGACCCCCTATGTCTGTAATTAACAGCTGAGGAAGCATGGGGGAATTAGCTCTGTGCTATAGACTCCACTTCTAATCACGTGTTTAATCATACAGACTGAAAACAGCAAGGCACACAGTTATTAATTTTTGCACTGTGTGGTAACCTCAAGTATAATTCCCAATTAATCAGCGGGAGGCAGACATAGCTCACTATTTACAATATGTCTAATTTATACAATTAATGCGATTATAAGAGGATATTGCTTATGCAGTGATATGGGTCAGCCTAGTTCAGATTTGGATGACTTGGCTGCTGTTCTGCAGACCATCCATATGGGTCTTGTGACTGTTCTGCTAAGGAAATTCCTAGCACAACATACCCTAAGCCTGGCCATGCTGTTTCTTGGAATGTGCAATGCAGAATACACCTCAGAGCAATGAAGTCTGTTATGGCCAATTAAATGGGGCACTGCCCCACCATAGGGGCTCAGGCTTCCCTCCCCCCAACCAAAGCACTCCTGAGTTCATGCCTGCCTCTTAGCTGCTGCTGTGTGTATGCTTGAATGCTTGCTTGCCAGTCTCTGGTTACACATGGGTTTGTGCATGGGGTACAAACACCCACTGTGCCCCTGACTCTGCCTCTCACTCCTGGCTCTGCCCACCATTGAATGCTGCATCTTCTGCCCCACCAGAAGGTGCACCACCTGCTGCTGCTCCAGAGTGTGTGAAACAGGAGCTAGTAGGTTATGTAGTACTTTAATCACATGAGAAGGAGCCCCAGCTTTCCCTGTTCAGAATGAGAGAGGCTTCTATTTCTCATGTAAGGGAGGCTGAAGAGGTTGTATGGAATATAGGAAGCTGCCTTATGCCAGATCTGGCCATGAGTCCATTTAACCCAGTATTGTAAACTCTAATTGGCAGCTGTGATTCTCCAGAGTTTCTCTCAGGATTCTTTCCCAGCCCAGCCTGGAGACCATAATGTGACCTAGGGATGTCCCATCCAAGCATTAACTAGACCTAACCCTGTTTAGCTTTGCAAACAAGGTGAGATTGGGTGTGTTCAGCATGGTATCATAGCCCTAATGCCAAGTTTAACTGGAAATTAAGATCAATGAGGCATGTGTGACATAGGTGGCCTCAGTCATAGCAGCATTATCTCAAATATCCTAAAAGCGCCTGTGCTCTCATTTAAGAATCACTCCTTGTTTCCAAATGGGCAATGAGATTTTTATGGAACACTAGAACCTTTCCTTGTTTACATCATGATTGTTCCTGGCAGCCTTCCTTTCCCAATTTCTATGCTGCCGGCTATGAATTATCCATTTTTGGACTGCCATTCTTTTCTGATGCTCACTGGGTGGGGAGGGGAGGAAGGAAGCTACCACTGAAGGGAAGGAGAGGCCAACATTTCATAGCACAACTTATCTTATAGTGGATGAGTATATAGGTCCTTTGGAACATCCAGGAAGACCAACTAACTCACTGGGGCTTATTGGGAAGAGAGGGCAACAGCTTGCTTAGTCTGGCTTTGCTTGTTGAGCATCCCATTCTAGAAGAGGCTTATACACTGGGAGCTGGTGGTGTCTATGTCAAAGACATGGTGAATCTACTCTGAGTTTTATGTCAGGCTTACAATGATCCAAGGTGCGGAACATATTTTGGGCCTAGATAGCTTCTTTAAAGTGCAGCTCCTCTAAAGTCCTTTAAAGTACATTCTCTGGGGTTAGGGATACACGAAAGTGGAAAAATAGCAAATAAAAACCCCACTTTTTCTTTAACCTGAGAGAACACCTCTCTAGGGATCTCTAGGTCCTCCAGTGCAACTCTAAGGTCAACATTTGCTGGAATTGATCGTAGAATTGTACTGGAGGACCTACAAATGCCTAGAGAAGTGTTCTTTCTAGGAATCCCTAGGTCCTCCAGTGTGACTTCTGGCAGATGATGAGATTAGAGTCATGCTACAGGATCTAGAGATTCTTAAAGAGGACATATTAATCACATCCATGAATAATCAAATCTGCAAAAGCTAAAGATGCAAATGTAGAGGGACAACTGTATAGAATAAAAAACAGAATGAATTGATTGAATACCAGACACAGAAGCCATCATCTGCCCCTTGTCTATATAAGCGACTCAGCATATTGGGCTGCCTCTAGAACAAGGGGGGGGGGGGAGAAACTGTCTGGATATTGTTGGGTTACAGCTCCTATTAGCTACAACCAGCGGTGAGGGATAAAGGGATTCGCAGTCTTGCAACATCTGCAGGGCCACATGTTGCCCATCCCTTTCCCAGACACTCTTTTAATTTAGATGAAGGAAGGCAATCCCCTGTGAATAGTCACAGCTGATTAGCCCCTTTCCTGTGGTGCTACACAAGAGCTAGCATGCTCAGACCCAGCTGGGTAACTGGCAGCTCTGCCAATGACTCATAGTACAACACACGAGGATCAGTGTGCATTTAAGTTTGCCATGGCAACAAATAATCCACAAGCGGTAATTACATAGATTGTCATGGAGACACTGCAAAAGAAGCAGAATTAGTGCCCAGTTCTTGAGGAGAAAGACCATATCTGAAGTTTCTGGCACAGTAGTGCCACTGACAAGAGACATGATTGAATAATCCTTGCCTTCTATTCCTACAGGCAAGCTTCCAGCTTGATAGCTGGTCTACACTGGTTATGAGATAGCTATGAATGTATGTTAGCTTTAATGTTGTTTAGTGTGTGCAAATAACAGAGAAGGATTCATGCAGACAGAATGAGAGTGGGGGACACTTTGGACTTTGCTCCTTTCCATAATCCCATGGCACCAACCCTGTAGCCCAGAGATGGGGAACATTTGGCCCTTCAGATGTCATTGTCTGCAATGTCCATCAACTTTATCTCATATAGCCAATTGTAATAGAGCGTAGGAGTTGTGGCTCACAATCTGAAGGGTCAAAGGTTCTCTACCACATAGTCGGTCTCCCATGAGTTGCTCCTATACTGGGAAAAGCACATGCTTGCTTGGTTTGTGTTACCGTCTTTTGACCACAGCAGAAATTTGGATTAGCCTAGGACCATGCTTCAGTTTCCTTTTGCTGAGCCTCAGCTCTATTAGCATCCATTAGAAGGCACTATAATATCTTGTCATGGAGTTCATCAGGAGGAGCTGCATGCAATCTATGAGGATTTTGCCTCTCACCTTGCAGCTCTGCTCCCAACATGCTCAACTGTTCTCAGCTGTAAAGCCTTGGCTGCACAGCCACTGTGCAAGTGTGTGTAAGAAAGAAACATGGAGGTGAAATAGGCACAGAATCTGGGACCATGGACTTTAGGGAAAGATTTGGGTGAGAAGTGGTGACATGGTAACATCTGGTTTAACTCTGAATTCTTTCACTATGAGGGATGGGATATCTAAGCAGGAGAGCAGTCTGAGAGAAGTCATGACTGGAGTGTGTGGGCACATACAAGACAGCCTTTATGACTGTGTGTACGAGAAATACAACACCATTCTTCTGTAATTTACAATATAGGTTTTACCTGCCACAATCATATTTTTAATGTGTGAGCCTGTCAAATATTTCCTAGATCTTGCCATATTGAGCTGCTGCCTTATCCAGCCTGGGGCCCTCCTGATGTATTGTATTGTAAGTCCCACCACTCAGTCTGGAAAGGCATTATAGTTCAGACATCCAGAGGTTGCCAGACTGGGAAAGAATATCATAGTGACACTCCCTGTTCTTTCCCCTCTTCTAAAAGGGATGACAGAATTGACTCAGTAGCCACACATTCAACAATAGCATGTTGTCAAGGTGACTTCCCTTGAACACACCTTTTCCCTCCTCCCAGATCAGAAGCAATGCCGGTGGACAACAAATGGGCCCTTCTCATTGTAGGCTTGGCGGCTGATCCATACATTCTGGAAAGAGTTGAGTGAGGCCACAATGGAGCCCCCTAGCCAGGCAGAGAAGGTGCGGTTGGGGGAAGCCAAGATGCCCACATTGCTCTTTGGCTCTATTTTCTGCAGTTCCTTTTTAATTCTGTCAGAGAAGCCACGGAGCATGGTGGTGCCACCAGCCAGCAAAACATGGGAAAGCAGCTCTGTTTGTCGCTCTGGCTTACATTTTCTAATACTGTTTATGGCTTGGATATGAAGCCCTACCTCTGGGAAGCCCAGCATGGTAGGATTGAAGAGGACCTCAGGGCAGCGAAAGCGTTCACTGCCGATGGAGATGACCTGCCTGTCAGGAAGGGTGTAGTCCATGAGATAGTTCTTCTCATCTGCATTCAGTTCAGACTCATATTCCTCAGGGATGTAACAGCATCTTTCCTTGATCTGACATACCACATGCATTTCCTCTTTGTGAAAAGGGTTTCCAGATTCCCCCATCAGCTTGGCCAAGTAGTTTGACAGGGCTTTCCCTGCTATGTCCAGCCGGTAGGTGGCATGAGGTAAGACATATCCATCATGAACAGGAGCAGTATAGGATGTCCCATAGCCAGACCCAATCACGAGCCCACCAGTACGCCCGTAGGAATACACAGACAAAAGGGACTGATGAGCAACAAACATGGCTGGTACCTCAAAGTTCTCAAAGAGCAGCTCTGCCATTTTCTCACGGTTAGTAGTTGGGCTCATGGGGGCATCTGTGACCAGCACAGCTAGTTCTTCAGGACACACACTGAGCTCTGTGTAGAAGATATGATGCCACAGCATTTCTAAGGCATCCCAATCTGTCACTACACCATGAGTCATCACCACATGTGTGCTCACCTCTGAGCGTTTCTTTGGAATACTGTTCCCAATGTAGTACAAAGGGCTTTCCCTTGTTTTGTACCTGGGAACCCCCACAATACTTGGCACAATGGACCTTGGCTTTTCATCTCCAGCAAGACCACTCTTGGTATAGCCAGTGCCTGTGTCTATTACAATGGCAGCATAGTCTTTGTATTTTTCAGATAGTCCTGAGGCAGAGCCCGAAGCAGGGCCCCTGGAGCTAGATCTTTGGTCAACAGGATCATGTTTCCTGTGCATCTTGTGGTAAGTCCTTGTGATGGGATCTTTTAGAGGCTATTTCACTTAGCCCTGACTTGATCATACAATGAGAGACCATCCCAGTTTTAGCCTCAAGGGAAAAGAAATAGTCCTAACAAATAGTCCTAACAACACTGAAGACAGGTACCATGGTACCATTACAATTACCTATGACATCAGTAATAGCAGAATGACATCATAATGGTGGAGCGACAAGATGGAGAGATACTCATTCTAAGACAACTGCATCATACCTGATATGCTTTTATAGCTTCCATGCTTTGTGCACTGTGCACAAATGCCATTACTGCCTTTAGAAAGGTAGTAAGCCACATAATTTTAATTTGGCCTCTTCAGATATTTTGGTAGTTTTTATTGTTGTTCCATTGTTTGCAATGTGTTTAATTATTTTTGTTAGTTTTCATGTTTTATGATTTTTTGTTCCATTGCATGCCATCTTTTGTGCCTTTATAGAAGGGTGGATTATACATTTTTATATTTTTTTCTGAATCAACTCTCCACTCAGTGAGTGGTGGAAGGGATTTATAATATAATCATAGTTTTGAAAAGTTACTTGTTTGGACTACAACCCCCAGAATTTAACAACCAGATTGGCCAGTGGCCAACCTGAATGAAATCATAAACTCAATAAAACACAGCCATTCCAAATAATAGTTGAAACACAACTGATAAAATACTTAACAATGGAATAGGAGAACCTTTTAAACTCAGCTTTAATAAGAGCTCAGCACACAGTTTATTTTTAGCTGCTATCTGATATCTAATAATGATGACGCCAAGCTAAATGGAAATGTAAGACAGCCAGTGTAAAGTTTACTATCTGATCACCTTGTAATCTTTGATGGGTTTATCTTTTCATTACTATTTAGGCTAAGATGCCTTTGTACAACACATTCTTCACATTTTCACAGGTTAAAAATTGAGACAGAAGAAGGCTATGGAACTTAACAAATTCATATGTGATTTTGTAGTATCATCTAGCTTCTCCTTGGTTAGTGTCCAGTGGCTTTCACTGAACTGCCTAGGAGCCTTGATTTGTGTGTGTGGCCCCTTTGTTCATGGGTTTTATGTGAAAGAAAGTAATGGTGCACTATGGTCCCACAGTTCCACTGTAATCCAGTTTATACAGCATGGACAGGCATCTGCTGTGCAAAGATACATGAAAAAGCAGTACTGCATGTTGGTGATCTCTCACCCTTAAAACTTGAGCTTGCCTCACAGGAGAAACTGCTTTCTGCCATTATACCCTCAGGTCTCAAGTGCCTTTGAGCAGAAGTTGACAACAAGCAGCCCCTGTGTTGCTTGTCCTGCCCCTGCCATTTTTGTGGTTTCCCATGGGTCTCTGATGTCCAAGTGTTCACTGCTGCAAAAATCATAATGATTCTACTTGGAAATATGGCATGCAACAAGCGTGCATATTGTTTCCCAGTAGAACTGCACTCATAGCAAACCAAAAGTCTGCTGGGAAATGAGGCACCTTGTGCTCCCACATTTCTTTGTAGGATCCCTGGGATGTTTGTTATGGTAGAACCCTTAGCAGTAGCAGCAGGTTTGGGGTGGTAATGGGATGGTATCCCTCCCTTAAGGTTTCAGGGGGATCAGTGTCCCCTCCCCTCCAGCTACAAAGTTGTCTGGTGTTTTTGAGTTCCAAAGGGCCCTGTGGATTTTGAAAGGACCACTGGAAAGTCTGAACTGAGTAAATGACTATAATACGAGTATGATGTAATGCTCAGAGTGCTGGACTGGAAGTTGTGGGATCCAGTTTCTGATCCCTACTTAGCTATAAAATTCACTGAATGTCCTTGGGTCAGTTATTCTCATTGAGCCTGGCCTACCTTATAGGCAGAACCATGAACACTGTCTTGAGATCACTAGAGGAAAGGCAGGGTTTAAATAAAATAATACATGGATCTGTGTGCTCCCTCTCTCTGTCTCTCTCTCTCTCTGTCTCTCCCCCCCTCTGTTTCTGTGTCTATGGACCTTATCACACGCAGGCCACAAAGTGATAAGAAAGCGAAATAAGAATAAATCCAGGAATAAACCGAAAGAAACCCCACAATACGTAAATGGCTATCAGACGCAACTAGCATCATCGCGCAATTAAGGAAAGCGCGATATAGTGCTCCCGGGAACCGTATTTGCTGTTTGCACACAAGTGAGAAAATCCCGGACATAACCAAGCAATGATGCCCTGCACATGCTCAGTACAGCCGCGGCTGTCACTTGCCGCGGCTGTCAAACACACCCCTTCCCAAGCCGGCTGTCCCCCAAACCCCTTCCCAAGCCAGCACAGGGTCCGCGCTCCGAGGAGAACATCCTCAGAGAGGCGCCTCTCTGAGGACGTCCTCCTTGGAGCTCGGACCCTGCGCGGGTCCTGAGCTCCGAGCAGAACGTCCTCAGAGAGGCACCTCTCTGAGGACGTCCTCCTTGGAGCTCAGACCCTGCGCGGGGCCTGAGCTCCGAGCAGAACGTCCTCGGAGCGCGGACCCTGCACGGGGCCCAAGCTCCAAGGAGGACCTCCTCAGGTCCTCCTTGGAGCACAGGCGGGGGCGGGGAACTGCTCCACAATACGTATTGGGGAAATGCTCCCCAATACGTATTGTCTTTTCAAACTGATAAGGTCCTTATGGTAAAAGCGAAATGATTCCCATCGCGCACTTGTACTTCCTGAAGAAACCGAAATACAAAAGATCTCGGTTCTTGCCGCATTCTGTCAGGGTTCTGTCGGGGTTCTGAGCGACGTCGTGTGGACACACGGAAAAATAATACGTATCAGGTCAGGATTTCGTTTGAGTTCTGACTGCTTTGGGCCCCATGTGATAAGGTCCTATGTGTGTGGTTTCATAATGCCATGACTGTTTAGGGGTTGCAGATGCTGTTACACATTCAGGGAAAGCACAGTGCATTTGGTTTGCTGGCTCAGGCACCTCCAGCAATTAACTCAGCATGGGAAAGGATTTGTTCACATTAGCCACTCACAGCAAGGGAGCTGTAAATGTGATGCAAAGGATACCCTTTAGATTCATGGCTTTTCTTCTTCATCATCTTCTTCATTTAACTTCTAAAAACAAGGTGAAAGGGCTATTTTGGAAGGCAATCAGCTCTGTTGGTAGTGGAGACTAAAAACCACCCATGCACATTTGGGATGGTCTTGATCCAGATAAGATCCAGCCTTATACACTTACATGACCATAAAAAGGAAAGAGAGGTCTCAGGAGCACACTCCGTATTGGAGGCAGTGTGAGGTTTAGACCTCAGGCAGATGCAGTTTCTGTTAAGAGACCACAAGACATGTGAGGGGTGGGGATGGGGACTGTGCTGTCGATGCAGAGTCAAACCTTAAAAGTCTGAAATAACCATCATTTTCTGTTACAATTTCCAAAGGGTGAGTCATATTGTTCAATGAGTTCAAATAGGGCATGAATTTGGCACAGGAATAACTCACGCGGCTTAGCATGGGAATCTTTAGAGCAATGTAGTGACAATGCTAGAGCTTATCATCTGGTTGTTTGGTATGCATTTTAAATGAGAAGATACTTTACCCTTCCTGGATGGGGTCCTCCTTGTGTTCTTGGCTCTAAAAGTTCTTGCAGTTCTTGGCTCCAAAATCAAGAATCAAAATACCTCCCCTTTCATATTTTAGGGAGAAACACATAAAAAATATGTATTTTGGGGAGAAATATAAAGAATGGCATGATGTAGTAGTTTGAATATTGGACTAAGACTCTAAGAGAGCATGGTTCGAATCTCTGCTTGCTATGGAATCCCAGTGGGTGGGCAAATCACACTCTCTCAGCCTCAGAGGGAAACAATGACAAACCCCCTTGGAAATCTTGCCAAGTCAACCTCATTATATGTTCACCTTATTGTTGCTATAAGTCAGAAATGACTTGAAAGCACACAACAACAACAATAACAACAACAGAACTTAAATCTGAATGCTCATGCAGTTAAAATGAATCTTAGAACATGGGGCACAATGTGGGAATGTAGTTGTCATTGTGGCATGCTGGATCGGAAATTCTATGAATTATATTCCCCAAAGAAATTTTCCCCAACTTGTCTGGATAAAACATACGTGAAACTGGAGACAGGAGACAGGCGGATCTGCCCATCCCAACTAAAATTCCAGGAAGCTCCTTTATCTTTGAGTCATTCTAATGGCTAGCTGGGATTTCCCTCTTTGTGCCCATGAGATAGTAGTACCTATAGGAAGCTTTGTGAAGGCAGAGTCAGAAACCATTGGATGCCTTTCTATCCTGGGAATCCTGCTGACTCTCAAACCTAGTATGTGCTGGAGCATTCATTGTCATCATATTATCATGGCTGTAATTCACTTGGGAAGTTACAAATGCGTAACCACCATAATTATATAGCTACTCAGTGACTTCAGGCTGAGCCCCCCCCCCACAACCAATATTTGGCATCAGCCAGTGGAACCAATGAGAGTCCATTCCTGTGTCACTTGGGGAGCAGCTGACTGATGTCCCAGCTCTCCCACAGGCAGAAGTGGACTTCCTGTCACAATTCCTCCTTATACCGGAGATCACTCCTGTAAAGAGATGGGTGGAAATATCAGCCAGCTGTTTCCCCATCAACATGGGAACAGATCCCAGTCAATCACATCAGCAGCTGCCTTGTAAGTGGGAATTGGAGGACTTTCACAGTCTCTAGGTATCCCCTAAACTAGGGAATATGTAGGGATCATAAATATCAAACAGCTATGATTGTGTAACTATTTGTATCAGCGCTAGTGAATTCCAGCCGATGATGGTGATGATGATGATGACAATGACGATGATGATGACATTTATTGCCTTTTCCCAAGCCTGGGACTCAAGGTGGCTTACCAAGGTTAGAGTAGATACAGCTTTAAAGTGCATGTCATATAAAAATTAAAATATAATGAAACTACTGTATCTATTTGGCCTGGTGTACCTATCCTTACCCCACTGTTGTCTTTGGGGAGAGGATGGCAAAGGCTGTGTCTTTAGCAAGTAGCAAGTACATTTCTATACCTTTCTATTTTTATACATTTCCATTCTAATGGTTCAGGCTAGACTTCAAGATCGGAATGAGTGGGGCTTTCTGATCAGTGGCAGTTCAACAGGATCTCCCTTAGCTGAGCTAGCATTTGCTTTTCTGGCCACAGGGAACTAGCTTTTAAAGGATTTTTAAAAAAGCAAATTAAACTCTGTGGCTAATCTGACATCATCTGCTTAATTCCCTTTGACTGCCAGAGAAACAGCACTTCTCTCCCTGCATTCTGCCGACATTGCCATGAATACAGCTAATTCTAGTGCTCCAGGGTGAAGTTAGGAGATCCGTAGTGAAGCAGGCAGCCCCATCACACTGCTGGTTGTACATTGCTGCTGTGCTTTCTGTGCTTAGTGCTTGAACTCACCATGCTAGCTTTACACAGAATGGCTGGAGGATTCTGGGAACTGTAGTCCCTAAAAGTAACTCTCCTAAACTTTGGTGTTTTGTACTCAGAGGGAATCCCAAAGAGTGGCAAACCTCAAAATTTGAGCAGGGAAAAGATTCTAGAACATTGCATCAGCAGTTGGATGGGCATGGAGGGGAGCATAATTGAGAATACAGCTGGAAACAGTTATGGGGGCAACCTGTGGAAATCACACAGTGGTATTTGATTCTTGAAAGGCAGCTTGATGTAGTGGTTTGCATGTTGGGCTAGGGCTCTTGGAGACCAGGGTTCGAAACACTAACAAATTATGCCAAGGAAACCTCATGATAGGTTTACCTTAAGGCAGTGTTTCTCCATTATTTTCTGTCACGCCCCCCCAGGAAAGAAGAAAACATTCCGCGCCCCCCTGCGTGATCACATGAGCGGGTTTGGCCAATCAGGATAGAGCTACTGGGGCTGTGCTGGGACAATCTCCCTCTCTCCAGCCGTAACGGGGCCCCCTTTATGGAGCCTCGCGCCCCCCCGGGGGGCCCGCCCCACTATTTGAGAACCGCTGCCTTAAGGTCACCATAAATTGGAAATGACTTGAAGGCAGACAGCAACAATCCACTTGTCTCACCCTTCAATGCTCTACTGAGCATGTGTGGAAGATTTGTCCTCTAGTCCAAAATTATTTGAGGAATGTACATATATGAATTTGCACCTAGGAGGTTGCACTGCCATCCTCTGATAGTGGATGAAGCCCCAAAGCCCCAGTGGGATCACAATCTTCCCAGGTTTGTCCAGTTCAGTGGAATCAGATGGCACCCTTTTAGCTGAAGGGAGGTGGAGGGAACCTATCAGCTTTCCTCTCTTCATTTTATTCATTTATACCCCACTTTACCCCAATAATGGAATTCAAGTCAGCTCACAAATTAAAACCATATCAAAAACATACAAACACACAAACACACACACTCCAATTAAACTGTCTATAGAGTTAAAATCATTTAAAATTCATTAAAAGAAAGTATATAAAAATGTCAACAAAACAGAACACCATTAAAAGACCCTTAAATTTCTAAAAGTTCCTAAAAGCCTGACAGAATAGGAAAGTTTTCACTTGCTGGTGGAAGGAAAGCCGAAAAGAAGCCCTCCTAGCCTCTCTAGGGAGGGAGTTCCAAAGTCTGGGAGCAGCCACAGAGAAGGCCCTCTTTCTCTTGCCCCCATCAAATGAGCCCTGAAAGGTGAGGGGACACAGAGGACCGCCTTTCCAAAAGATCCTATGGCTCAAACTAGCTCATATGGAACTGTAGCGCTTTTTAAGGCTCAGGGTATTTCTAGGCTGCCCTTTCATCATGGCCTTGGAAAGTTCACACTCACTGAAATTTGTGGGAGATCTGGATGATGCCAACTTCAACTTGTGGTGCTCCCATATTTTCATCTTGTTTCTTCTATCTGTTTTCTTTTCACTGCAAATCTGGTAAAAGAAAAAGACAGAATAGCTGCACAACACTTTAACTACCAACAGCCGAAGCACTTAATCCCATGATATCATTTTTCTGGAATGGCCTGTTTGCTGTTGTGTGCCTTCAAGTTGTTTCCAACTTATGCCAACCCTAAGCTGAACCTATCACAGATTTTTCTTGGCAAGTTGGTTTAGACGAGTTGTGCCATTGCTGTCCTCTGAGGCTGAGAGAGTGTAGCTTGTCCAAGGTACACTGAGAGAATGTATCTTGTCCATATGAAGAGCCACAGTGGGTTTACATGGCTGAGCTGGGATTTGAACCCTAGTCTCCAGAATCATAGTCCAGTGTTCAAACCATTACATCATGCTGAAATAAAATTAAAACTAGAATATCAGCATGAGTCGCCAGCTTGAGTGGCCCATGGAGCTGTCCAGGGTGCTAATTTCCATGCCAATTTCTTTTCCTTAATTAAAAAAAATTAAAAAGGGTTTCATTTGTTTTTATACAATTGAAACAACATGGGGCCAAGTCTACCAACCCCCACATGATACTGCCCTCCTCCAGCCACCCTGATACCTCCATATACATACCCATAACTATGAATAATTCTGCAACAAAGATGGGAATAATGTAACCCTCCAGATGTTATTGGACTGCAACTTACAGTATTCCCCAGCATTAGCTATGTTGGCTAGGATGAGCATTGCAGTCCAACAACATATGAAGTGCCACATGATTCATACCTTTGCTTTGCAATATACCAGGGGTCGGCAACCCCCAGCCCATGGGCCAGGTGCGGCCCATGGAGCCCTTGGGACTGGCCCATGGCCGTTCCTGCTGCCGCCACCGCCGCCGTGCATGCGCGCATGCTGACGCACTGTGTGTAAGCGTGGGTGCCATTTTGACATCCAAAATGGCGCCCGCGCTTGCGTGCGCATGTGCACAGCAGCGGGCGCCATTTTGGAAGGCCCAACATGGGCCGGGGGTTGCCGACCCCTGAGTTAAACAGTACTTAGAGTGTAATGGAGCTAGATCAGGGGTAATTTCTACACAGTTAATCTCAAAGGTGCTACAAGATCCCTTTGCATACTAATATTCTAGACTAACATGGCTGTGTCTCTGAACTCTATGTATGGAATACGTTTACTTTCTCTTGAGATGCTGTGTGAGTTAATTCCTCTGGTAGAGATCAAATCAAGCTGACATATCCGTTGATCTCTCTTTTTTGCCACCCAATTTCAACCACTCATATAAACCTCCATTCATATTATTCTTTGTCATCACAGATAGATACTTCAGGTAAATTAGGAGTCTGCTTTCCACATTATTGTTTTTCATTATTGCCTTCTGTATGTTCAAGATTTTGTTTTGTTTGTCTTGATCTTTGACTCTTCAAGACCTTTTAAAAAAATAGATGGGACATGTGAATATAGTAGAATCAAATCAAATCAAGTCTCATCATCTGTTTGGCATAATTGTATCAATGAAGGTGATGAAAAAATCACCACAGTGCCTTGTTTTTGCACTAGGCTTTGTAGAAAGATGGTATGTCCATAGAGAGGAACCTAAGCAACTGCTGTCTGAAATCCTATTTAATGGCTCTGTAAAGCAGAAAGAAGCTCCCAAATCGGTTTCTGTTTGGTGCTGTGAATCTACACATTGTCAGATTTGGGACCAATTGGGGACACACCAGGGAGTTTCTATGGTGAGAGATATGTAGGGAAGAAACTGGAGATGAAGAAGCTATTACACTTGCAGGATGCAGGAGAGCCTTGCTTAGGTCCACATGAGGTCCACAGATCACTGGTTTTGTCTGCCCCTGTGCTATAGCAAAGGTGAGGTCTGTTCTTGTGTATTCAGAGAATAACACTTTAAATCTCAGCTACCATGGCTGCTTGTGCTGTGTGAAATGTATATCTGCTTTGACTGGGTTGGAGATGCCAAGGCACTTGTCTCTTGGTTGGATGAGTGTGCTAGCACTCTGAGACTGTGTAATCTTAAAATGTAATTTGTGTTCATGCATGTGACTCTGAAATTTGTTCTGTCACCCTAACCCCTCTCCCCTTCAAGCTAGGAAGCCTCAATTCAGTCACAGTTTGTCTAAAGCAAGTGAGAATACAGTGAATTCATGGAAAGAAGGGAACATCTATTCCTGGAACACACAGGGAAGTGCTCAGACACCTCCACATGGGGCACACCTTTCTCTGAAGTACTTTTGTAAAGCTTTTTTTTTTTTTTTAAAGACGGCAATTTGCTTACAAGAGAATGAGAACACTTTGGACCAACCTATGTGGGATTCATATGTTGTAATTCAGAGCTTGCCCAGCGTATTAGTACAATGAAGTCACAAAGATACTCGATTTACGATTGGGAAGCACATGGGTCAAATCTTACTTCTCCCATATTTTTGCTGTTGTATGACTGTGAGTTGACTCTGACCTGTTGTTGTTGTGTGCCCTCAAGTCATTTCTAACATATGGTGTCCCTAAGGTAAACCAAGAGTTTTCTTGACATGTTTCTTCAGAGGGAGGTTGCCTTTGCCATCCTCTGAGACTGAGAGGGTGTGACTTACCCTAGGAAAATCATGGATGCAGTGGGTTTCCATGGCCAAGCTAGGATTTGAACCCTGGTTTCCAGAGTCCTAGTCCAACACTTAAATGATTACACCACACTGGCTCTTTACTCTGACCTACAGTGGCTTATCACAGGGGTTTCTTGGCAAGATTTGTTCTGGGGAGGTTTACCATTGTTTAGGAGGCTGAGAGAGTGTGACTTGCCCAGTAGGTTTCCATAGCTGAGTGGAGATTTGAACCCTGGCCTCCTAGATTTCTAGTCCAAGACTCATGCCACTACACACACATTGGCTCTCAGACTCACTAGTTGTCTTAGGCAAATCAGCATTCTCTCTGTCCTCACCCACCCAGCAACAGTGTGACATATAAAGTTGGATGATACTGAGTCATTCCATTGACTCATCTAACCCAGGATTGGACACTCTTACTGATGGCAGATCTGTGGGACAGGGAAGGTCAGACATAGCCAGTTTTTCTGGCCTCTCCATGCATCCTACCACCAATACTGAATTTGTTTCTGTGGCCCCAGATATCTTTAAAACTAAGGGCCTTTGCAGACTGCCGGAAATAGTGCAAATTGAGTCCACTTTAACTGCCCTGACTCAATGCTAGGGAATCATGGAAACTGTAGTTTATTGTGGCACCAGAGTTCTCTGACAGAGAAGGCTCAATGTCTCAGAAAACAATACAGTTCCCATGATTCCCTAGCACTGGGCCAGGGCAGTTAAAGTGGACTCAATTTGCACTATTTCTAGCAGTCTGCAAAGGCCCTAAGTGTACAGGAAGCATCTTGGGGCTCATCTTTGCTTGGGGGAAAAGTCTGAATGCTCTGTTCAGCCCGTTACCTGCCCTGGTTTTCTGTACAGCAGTTGTTTACACTGCAGATGTGGCTGTGGTCCACCACCACCAGCAGCTCTCACTGCTGCTGCCTTTCCTCCATCAGCTCTCAGAGTCAAGACAGATCACTGCCTGGCAGGCACCACCATTTATACCCAGTGCCTTGTTCTGAGCTCAGAATGTGCCACTAACAGTGGTCTTTGCAGGATGGAAAAACCTTTGCAAATGTTGCCCCAGCCAGGGAACTGACCCAAACTTTGGTAAATGGTGGTGCCTTCCAAGCAGTGATCTGGTCTGGCTCTGCTGATGGAAGAAAGGCAGCAGCCAGGGGCACTGATGGAGGAAAATGGTGGTGCCTGCCAAGTAGTGATCCCTGCCCCCAACTCTGAATCCAGAGCTAATCCATTAGTCAGACTACATAAAACACTGGAGTTTCCAGCAAACCCTGGAGCAAACTGAGTTTGTAAAATTTGGCTCAAGACGTTGTACTCCTTGTTTGCTGCTGACAGGGCTGAGTGTCATGTGTACTGATTGTGCCAGATTCAGGGGAAATGCTGTGTGTCCTGTGTCCTGATTGCACCAGATTCGGGATGTGTCTGTGTGTGCGTTCAGGTCTTTACTCTCATGTAGACAAGGCCTTGGAAGTATGATTCATTTTAGAAACTGAATCTTGTTCCTTATTTTCCCCCTTTCTCCCCTTTCCCCTTTTGCTGTTTCTACCAAAATTAAGGAACACAGCAGCAAATTGTACAGGCTGGGGCAGTTTGGGTGCCGATAGGGTGCAGTATCTTGTGAGTACAGAGAAGACAGTGCAACCCTTAATCCTGAAAGGTCCAAGCATCTTCTCTAGGGTCACATCCCCTACTACTCTCTGCTTCTTTTAAACTGGAGATGCCCCAGGGAAATGAATTGGAGATCTTCTGCATGAAAAGCATGCACAATGCTACTGAACTGTGCCTCACTCCTCCATTGCTGAGCTCCTTTACCGAACTGTTGTAATAACAGACGCAAAGTGCTGTGATATCTGGGGCTCATAATGTATATCATTTTAGGAACAAACCGCCATCAAGTTCACTTTGAGTGGTCCTTGATTGCTTTTGAGAGTTGAACATGCTCTTGCATCTTCTGGCTCCTCTTCTTCCAGTTCCCTGTCTAAGGATCCTCAAATTGAACTATGGATCAGTAGAGGCTGTAGTAGCCATGGAAGTGTTGGGCACTCCCTGTGTTTGGCAGCATCTTTCCCCATTGGCCACTAGGAGCTGTTTTCTTAGAACTGAATCCTACTGGTTAGTTGCAATTCTGATGCTTATTCGAGCCAATGAATCTACTGTTGAATGGTGAGTGAGTACTTAGGTTAAATGCTATTGATTTGCTGGGACTACACTAGTTGGGACTAACAAAAAAATTCAGACCTCATGGGGGCAAGGAGATGCATTTGACCATATCTGAGGCAAGCCCCAGCTTGACTGAGTTCTTGTGACACACAACCCCCCTGTACTATGCCTTGATTCATGTGTTGCCACAGCCTCATGAAAATGGTTTCTCTGCAATCTGATCTGACATTGCTGTGGCTGGCTGCAGGAAAGATGAGGCTGGGATGCAGTTTGTTGTTGTTAACTGCCTGCATGTCGGTCTCGACCCATGGTGATCTTGCTGATGAAACATCCCAGGCCCCCAGTTTTCTACTGCTTTGCCCAGCTCCTGCAAACTCATATTCATGGTCTCTTTAATAAAGTCCATCCATCTATCTATCCACCAATTATCTCCTTTTAAAAAATTTTTTTGTATGGGGGGGTTGGGAAGGGACTAATTTTGAATTTTATTGTATTTCATGCACTTTTACTGCTGTAATCTGCCCAGATTCCTTGTGCTTGGATGGGCTATAAATAAATAAATAAATAAATAAATAAATAAATAAATAAATAATTATCATCATCATCTAGCATGTGCAAAGCAGCTTCAAAGCAGCTTCATTTATATACCGCTTCATATCACGCTATGGGATGTCTAAGAGGTTTACAACTGTAAGCTCATTGCCCCCAACAGCTGGGTACTCATTTTAGTGACCTCGGAAGGATGCAGGCCTGAGTCTAGCCTGAGCCCTGGCTAGTATTGAACTCGCAACCTTGTGGTCTGAGTGAGTGGCTGCAGTACAGGCATTTAACCACTACTCCACCAGGGCTTCCTCTCTTCCTACTTCACTCCACCTTTCCTAACATTATTGTTTTTTCCAGTGATTCATGCCTTCTCTTGATGTGTCCAAAGTATGACAGTCTAAGTTTTGTCATCTTGGCTTCTAGGGATATTTCTGGCTTGATTTACTCTAGGACCCATTTGTTTTGGCTGTCCATGGGATCCTCAGTACTCTTCTCCAGCACCACATCTAAAATGAATTGATTCTCTTCCTATCATCTTTCTTAACTGTCCAGCTCTCACATCCATACATGGTAATAGGGAATACAATGGTTTGTATAATTCTGACTTTTGTACTGAGTACTGAGTTGTATGTCTTTGCATTTTAGGATCTTTTCTCATTATTTCATAGCCACCCTCCTCATTCTTAATCTTCTTCTAATTTCCTGGCTGCAATCTCCATTCTAATCAATGTTTGATCCCAAATATGGAAACTCTTTTACTATTTCTATTTCCTTATAGTTTGAATGTGTGTACATTCTCTGTGGTCATTATTTTGTTTTCTTTATGTTCAACAGTAAGTCTCCTTTGCCCTTTCTTCTTTGATCTTCTTTAGTAGTTGTTCCAGGTCTATGAGGTTTTCTGCTAGTATTATGGTGTCATCTGCATATCTCAGATTGTTGATATTCCTTCCTCCTATTTTTCACTCCTCTTTCTTCTGTGTCCAAGCTCCCTTTCCTTACAATATGTTCTGCATATGTTGAACAGGTAGGTGATAAAATGCAGCCTTGTCTGACCCCTCTGCCAATAGGGAACCATTCTGTTTCTCCATGTTCTGTTCTGACAGTAGTCTCTTGTCCTGAGTACAGATTCCTCATTAGGATCATCAGATGCGTTGGCATTCCCATGTCTTTAAGGGCATTCCATAGGCTTTCATGATCTATGCAGTCAAAGACTTTGCTGTAGTCTATAATTTTCTTTTGGAACACCCTGTTTCACTCCGTTAGCCATCATATATTTGTGATGTGATTCCTAGTGCCTCTTCCTTTCCTGAACCCTGCTTGGACCTCTGAATTTCTCTCTCAATGTATGGTTGGAGTCTATGTTGTAGAATTTTGAGCATAATTTTGCTTGCATGGGAGATTAGTGCTATGGTTCTATAGTCCCTGCAGTGCTTCCATTCATATATGGTCTTGATGTGTGGCCAGGCCACAGGGAATGGATCTCAGAGTGTTCCTGTAGCTGTGATATATTGAACAGACTTACAACAAGTCTAATGCAGAAAATGGGTTTGACAGCTGTATGGTCAAGCAGAGTGGCTTTTTCTATAGCAAGCAGAGCTCCAGTCTGTCTGTGCTGATCTCTTACAATTGCTGCTGCATTGTAGAAGCTACCACAAGCATGCTGAGGGTGTTACTTGTATACATTAGCCTGGAGGGCTTCCAATAAACCATTGCAAGAGGATATCATGAGAGCTTTGTGGGATGCACAGTGCTTTCTTTGTGGTGAGTTCAACTTCTGGCATTAGCACATGCCAACGACCACCTCTATTTCAAGATGTGTGCTATGGAATTATGGAAATTGTAGTTTGATGTGGCACAGAGCTGTCTGAAAAAGAAGGCTAAATATCTCACAAAACTACCAATCCTAGAATTCTATAGCGTTGAGCCATGGCAATTAAAGTGGTATCAAACTGGATTATTTCTGCAGTGCAGATGCAGCCCAAGATAGAGATGTACCGGTAAATCTTTGCTTGCCTGGTTCTCACACTCATTTTTTTTCTCTTCTTTCACCTCATCCATGAGATGGGAAGATATTTCTTGCCCTTTCCATCCAAAAATTCTTGCAATTGTGAGATTTTTGCACTATTTATTTGCACAAAACTACAGCAGCTACATTAACCATAGGATTTTTGGGTGTACTTTTGGTGGGGTATGCAGACAGGTAGAATCTAGCATATACACATGCAGAGTTGAAGCATGTAGGCAGAAACACCCAGAAGATGGTCTTCTGTGAAGAATATTGCTCCATATGGCACAGGAAAAATCCTCCCACATGCAGCGGCTGCTTTCAACTTGGCGAAATGAATAGCTGGACAGAGAGACTTCACTCAGTGAGGGCTTTAATCTTTGTTGCAAATATTTACAAAGATACACAGAGTATCAGACATCCGGCATGAATACTCACAGCTATACCGACTAACAAAGTGCTTCACCAACCACAACTAACCAACAACATAGATTCTGACTCTCTCTCATATATAGGTGGTCCTCTTGAGAACATGTGACAGCCATGCACTAATGAAACCTGACTGGTTTCATCCCCTGTGCCCATTGCATCAGGACTGTTGCATCAGGCCTCCCATGATGCATATCTGTCTTGTCTCATCCACTGTGCAAGTTGCATCAGGCTTCCCATGATGCACAGCTTGCCAAATGCTGACTCATGCTCCTGCCACTTGAACTGTAGTAACCCTGTTACTATTGCTCCAGTTCCTTTCAGTGGCCACATCCATGTCATTTTCCAGACCAGGATGCCACATGGTCTTGGCAACTTTTAAAAACTGGAAACATCAGCTGGGTTGCTTGCATCGTTTTCTTTAACCAGCCAACCCCGTGCTTCCTATATTTGTGTGGCCATGTGTTTTCCTTCACAAATGGAAAAGAGTAGTTTTGTGCAGAGTCAATTTTGCATAAATTAAGAAAACTGCAGCCAAAATAAAACCAAAGGGGCACACCTTGTCTTAGGGGGGTTGCAGACTGCCAGAAATAGTGCAAATTGAGTCCACTTTTAGGGTTAGGGTTAGTGCTAGGGAGTCATGGGAATTGTTTTTTTTTTCTGAGACATTGAGCCTTCTCTGTCAGAGAGCTCTGGTGCCACAATAAAATACAGTTCCCATGATTCCCTAACCCTAACCCTAAAAGTGGGCTCAATTTGCACTATTTCTGGCAGTCTGCAACCCCCTTATGTCTTAGGCCAGAAGCAGAAATTCTCACAGAGGCTGCTGGGGGGGGGGGGCAGGCTTATGTTGATGCATTGAGAAGGCCTCCCTTGTTGAGAATGAGAAATTCTGAGAATGTCTTCACATTTCTAGCATAAGACTGCAGACCTCAGAGTTCCAAGATTCTGTACTGTTGAATACATGTTCTTAATTTTATTCTGACTATAAATTTGACATTAAATATCAATAATAATAAGGGTTATTGTTATAACAAAATATATAAAAATCCATCAAGATACCCTTTCTCATAACCAACACAGTAAATTCATCTGAGGAAGTAGCCTGAAGTCTAAGGGGCGTTACAGACTGGCCTAAAGGGCTGGCCTGGGGCTGGAGTTGGGGTGGGGCAGCCGCACGTCAGCCAACCCAACCCCACCCCGATGCTGTCCTCACACTGTGTGGCCATTTGCATGCCACACGGTATCAGGATGCACTCCCGGCGCATCGTGCAGACATGCTATGCCAAAAGGGCATTGAAGAGCCATTGCTCTTTGGGTGGCCCTTTACTGCTGCTAAAAGGAGTGGCATTTTGCCGCTCTTTTAGGGGTGGCAAAAAGAAGGATCGGGGCCTCGGCATGGGGTTGCTGTGGCCCCGATCCACTGCTAGCAGGGGCAGTCCAGACCCACCCATCTGCATAGCCCCTAAGAAAGCTCACACTGCCAATTTCTTTCTTTTAGTTAGTCTCAAAGATGCTACAAGATCCCTCTACGTATCAACACAGGAACATTCAGTCAGAAAAATCAATTCAAAAGATATAACTTCACAATCAGCAAATACGCACAATCAGCAAGTGAACAGGCATTTAGAGTGTTTCAATTATATACAGTTTCCCCAACAACTATCTAATATAAGATTTTACCTTTTTGTTCATCACTTTTATTCCTTTCATAATACTGGAGAAGAAGTATTGCACAGACATTTTGCTTGCTCTATAGTATAACATCAACTGAAAATAAATGTTAATAAGCAGCATCTCATTACTGTTCAACATTTCTCTTCCCATTGATTCCATTGATGGAATCTCAATTTTCTTCCAATCTGTTGTTGTTGTTGTTGTTTTTGTTATTGTTGTGTGCCTTCAAGTTACTTCTGATTTATGGTGACCCTAAGATGACCATGTTATAAGGTTTTCTTGGCAAAGTCACCCCGTAGATTTCAATAGCCAAATAGGGATTCAAACCCTGGTCTCCCAGACTCTTAATCCAATACTCAAACCACTACACCAGCTGGCTCTCCAATACTGAACTATGAAATAGAACCATTACTCTGCCCATCTGTTTTTGAGTCACGTCCCTCTGAGTATTCAAATACTACAACCACCATGGAATTAAGGACTATCACTCCACCAACAATAGTTGTCATTTTAGACAAAATTTGATTCAGGAAGACCCAAAGATGAAGACATGTCTATCAGTTACACATAATATCTACTATACCATGTCTGTATTGTGTTTGGTTTTTTTCTCATACCTGTATATATAAGAAGTATAAGTGTGGTGGAATGTGTGAAGTAGCACTTACTTTTCCACTGAAACCCACCACACCAACTCACTCTCCCAAAAATAGAACAAAAACTGCAGGTTCTCCATCCCAAAGGACACTATCTGTTAGTGCTCCCAAAATGCAAAGAACCTCTCCCCACCCAGCAATTGAGCACAGTAGTCTCTACATTCATTGACTGTTCCAGGATATTTGTCTTGGCAATTTTTGTTGGTGTTGAGAGAAAGAAATGTAGGCCATTTCAGTTTTAGTGCTATGATTCCACTTTAATCACCTATGGAATATGGGGATTGTAATTTGGTGAGCCAGAAGAGCCCTTTGGCAAAAAATTATAAGTACTGCTTCCTAAACTGCAAATCCCAGGATACCATAGGTTGTTGCCATGGCAGTTAAAGTGGGATCACAGACACAATGCTGTAGTTGTGTGGTGTGGAAAGGCTCTGCATGAAGGTGCATCCATATCATCAGGACATTGGAAGCTGCCATATATCAAATAAGTACCCATCTAGGTCAGCATTGCCAGCATCTGCTCTAAACCAGATAATGTACCTATGTGTTTTGACTTAGTTGGAAGGAAAATCATGTCTCCCTTGGGGGATTCCAGTGTGGCCCTTGGGACCTCCCACTCGCTCCCCATCCCCTGTTCTTCAGGTAAAAACCATTCCAAAGTATTAAATATGCTATTTTGGGGTTCCCCCACTGTGAAACGCCAAGAACACCCTGAATGCCCCAAGAGGTGATTGGGAGTACTGAAACATTGCTTCTGCTTGTCAAAATGGCAGACACGACTGTATGTCCTCCAGCAGCAATCCAGAGTTTCATTCATGAGACCTTCACAGCCCTCCCAAGGATTGCCTTCAGAACTTCTTGCATTAAAAAAAAGTGCTCTGCCACTGAGCAGTAGCCCTTCCCAAAGGGCTTTAGAAACTTTAGAAAGGCATGTGACTCCTATTGTCTTGTGCAGGACAGCCACACTGAGTCCCTCTTATTTGCAAATTAGCTCTAATTTTTTTGGAGGCACAGAATCAACTGAGGGACAAAGGAACAGAGGGGGTGACAGCTAAGAAATCAAGAAGAAACCAGGTCAGTCGAGTACTGCAGCTCTTCCTTGTTTAAATTCAGGAAGTCAGGTAGAGAGCCTTGAGCAGAATTTGTTCCTGCATTCAGATAATGCTGAAGACAGTGACATTGACAGCCACACATAGAGGTCTCCTCGTGCATAGATTTCAGTGCCCTGGTAGATTCAGTCCAGCCGCCTGCTGGCAGTAGTCAGCATCCATTCCTGTCTGGCATCAGGGCCAGAAGCTGAAAACTCTTGACAGAGCCACTTTGGGTGACTGGCACCACTCAGATTAAATTAGTCCCAGGATGAGAGGTGTGTTGGCAGCGGCTCCCACAGAGGTAAAAAAAAAGAGCTTTGGTCTTCTGGGTCTGAGTCTCCTGGGCATGCAAAGTGAGTACAGAAAGCCACCTCCCGAGTAAGAGAGGGGTGAACTGTTAATAGGCTTGCCAATGTGTTGTATATCTTATTAATAACATAGACTCAATTAGTGCATATTAATTAATATTAATTAAGGTTTAATATCAAATAATTATCAAATAATTGTTTTAATCAATTAATGTTTATCAATTGCATTTTATTGTAATCAACATAAAGCACTGGTTACAATCAAGTGCTATTAATTGCATGCCCTATTGTCAAGTCACAAATTCCCTATTACTTGTTACAACTGGGGATGGAGGAATTAGTCAGTTTCACTTACCTGAATATCTGAGTTTTTGTTTTTTAAAAAATCATCTCAAATTCTCCATCAAATTTATGAAGGTAAAAAGGTACCTTTACCTTTACCTTAAAAAAAAAGAACTGAAGAAGCTGAATGATGTTCTGAGCCATCTGCACTCTCCAGATTCAGTAAGCACTACTCTTAGTACAGAAGGTATTGAGTTGCAACTGCTGGCCTGTGGCTGTTAAAAATGAGGAGAAATTGGGTGGGGGGAGAGAAGAAATAGTAACCCTAAATTAGCAATTGAGAAGAACAAATCATCAGGAACAGATGACATTCCAATAGAACTGCTGCAATCCATAGAGGCAGAATCAAGTTCAACTCTATCTAAAATCTCCCAACAAATACAGAAAACAAAGGAGTGCCCCACAGACAAGAAACAATCAATATACATTCCTATACACAAAAAAGGAAACAGAAAAGACTTCATTAATTGCAGAACTATTGCACTAATTATGCACTAATTATGCATGCAAACAAAACCATGCTCAAAATTCTGCAGCAAAGACTCCTATCATATATGGAGCGAAAAATTTCAGAGATGCAAGCTGGCTTCAGGAGAGGAAGAGACACTAGGGATCACACTGCAAACATATAATAGACAATGAAGTGCACCAGGGAATTCCAAAAGAAAATCTGCATGTGTTTTATTGACTACAGCAAAGTCTTTGACTGCATAGATCATGAAAAGCTATGAAATGCTCTCAAAGAAATGGGAATATCACTACATTTGATTGTCCTGATGTGTAAACTGTAATCAGGACAAGAGCCTTCTGTCAGAAGTGAGTATGGAGAAACAGAATGATTCCCAATTGGAAAAAGAGTCAGGCAAGGCTGCATACTATCACCCTATTTATTCAACATGTATGCAGAAAACATTGTATGCAGAGCAGGCTTAGATTCAGAGGCAAGAAAAGTTAAGATTGGTGGAAGGAACATTAGCAACCTAAGATACGCAGACAACACAATATTACTAGCAGAAACCAACAAAGACCTGGAACAATTACTAAAGAGGGTCAAGGAGGAAAGTGCCAAGTAGGCTTGATGTTGAACATTAAAAAAACAAAAATAATGACCACAGAAGAGCTACAAGAATTCATCCTACATAATGAGAAAATTGAAATGGTCAAAGAGTTCCCATACCTTGGATCAAACATTAATCAGAATTGAGACTGCAGTCAAAAAATTAGGCTAGGATTGGGAAGGGCAGCTATGAAGGAACTGGACAAGATCCTAAAGTGCAAAGATATAACTCTGAACATTAAAGTGAGGATTGCCCAAGCCATCGTATTCCCTATCATCATGTATGGATGTGAGAGTTGGACAGTAAAAAAAGCTGACAAAAAGAAAATAATTCATTTGTGATGTGATGCTGGAGAAGAGTTCTGAGAATACCTGTGGGCAGCCAACAAGACAAACAAATGGGTACCTGAACAGATCAAGCTTGAACTTTCCCTGGAAGCCAATATGAGGCTGTTGTACTTTGGCCACATCATGAGAAGGCATAGAATCATAGAATCATAGAATCAGAGTTGAAAGAGACCACAAGGGCCATCTAGTCCAACCCCCTGCCATGCAGGAACTCCCAATCAAAGCATCCCCGACAGATGACCATCCAGCCTCTGCTTAAAGACCTCCAAGGAAGGAGACTCCACTACTATAAAAAGGTTATACCCCTGTATTTCTACATTCCAATCATGAGACTCATCCCACCAGGTTTCAGTGATGCCTATTATATCATATTTGCTTTGTTGTGCTAGGAGTTCAAGCTCATCTTGCTTATTTCCCATGCTCTGTGCATTAGTGTAGAGACATCTAAGACCATATGTCCCCCTTACTTGCTGCCTGTGCACATTTTTTTGCCTCCCACTGTTGGGTCCCTGTACTGTTTGCCTTGTTTCCTCTATGACAGTTTGACTATTTTTTCCAGTCCTTTTGTCTTCCAGGACTCTGAATCCCTTCCTCACATAACTCAGTTTAAAGCCCTCCTGATCAAATTCTTGAGACTGTTGGCAAAAACGTTTCTTCCAACTGGCGTGAGATGCAGCCCATCCCTTGCCAGGAGTCCGCCCTCATGGAACCGCAGCCCATGATCTAAGAATCCAAATCGTTCTCGACGACACCATCTGTGGAGCCAATTGTTGACATCTGCTATTTTCCTCTCTCTTCCTGGACCATGCCCTTCAACTGGCAGAAGAGACGAGACGAGATGACAATCTGTGCCTCCATTTCTTTCAGCTTCTTACCTAGAGCCTCATAATCCCTTTTGATGTTCTGAAGGCTGTGTCTTGCTGTGTCATTCGTTCCCACATGGACCAAAAGGAAGGGGTATTGGTCAGTAGGCCTGACCAGTCTTGTCAGCCTCTCTGTCACATCTCGGATCTTTGCCCCAGGGAGACAACACACCTCCCGAGACATCTTGTCAGGACCACAAATCACTGCTTCTGTCCCCCTCAGCAAGGAGTCCTCCACCACAACCACACGCCTCCTCCGAGGCTTAGCAGCTACTATTCCCTGTGGTGGAACTCCCAGGGTCCCCTGCTCTGTCCCTGAAGTCTGTCCATGCTGCTCTTCCTCGTCCTCCTTGATAAGGGAAAGAGCTTGAAATCGATTCTGTAGCTGCAAGCTCCCAGAACGATCCCTGGCCTCCCTACTTCTGCATGTGACATTCCTCCAGCTGTCTACCTCCTGTGTATGTGATGTGACCTTCTCTTCCCCAGCAACTTCCTCTGTGTGGTCCCCATCCAAGACTGTTCATTCCATTCTGTCTAGGAAAGCCTCTTGCTCCCTAATATGCTGAAGTGTAGCTACCTGCGCCTCCAGCTGCTGTACTTTCTCCTCCAAGAGGGCTACCAACTTGCACTTGGAGCATGTGTAGTTCCCCACATCTGTAGGTAAGAAGACAAACATCCCACAGGTATTGCAGGTGATGGCAGCAGTTCCTTCAGTGTCCATACTAAGTCTTAATTAGTACCTGAAAGAGGACTACGGCTTTCCTCCTCAAAGAAAATCCCTCACTAACACCAGTGTTAAAGTCTGCTGATGACCGGAACTTTTCTACAATTAGTAGTGATTATAAAATTTGCGCGCCATTAGGCACGCATCTCGGGAGCAGTTGTACAGAGCTAACTGCCTAGCCCACCCCCTATTGACTCGCAAATGTGACTCAACAAAGCCCCACCCGCTGAGTTACAGTCACACTCTCCCCAAGTGTTTTTAAAAAGAATTTTAAAAACGTACCCACTCAAAATGGCTGCCTGGAAACTGCTTTCTTCCTTTTTCCTAGCAGGAACTGGCCTGGAAAGCCTCCTTCTCTTTCTCCTTTCCTGGCAGAAACTGCCTGGAAAGCCTCCTTCTCTTTCTCCTTTCTTTTAGAAACTGGCCTGGAGACCCTCCTCCTCCTTCCCCTGTGCTGGCCGAAACTGACCTGAAACTGGCCTCTGGGAGCAGTTGTATAGAGCTAACTGCCTAGCCCACCCCCTATTGACTCGCAAATGCGACTCAACAAAGCCCCACCCACTGAGTAACAGTCACACTCTCCCCAAATCATTAGAAAAGACAATAACGCTAGGAAAGGTAAAAAGGCAGTAGAAAGAGATGGAGATTACATGCCAAATGCTGAAGACTCAATTAGACTCAATTAGAGCCTTATTGCATTGCAAACAAACCCAACAGGCAAACAAGGGAGAAGCGGGTTTCTCTTTCTGTCTCTTCATGAAGCTCTTTTGGTCTTTTCTAGACATAAAATTGTGGGAGAGGGTCATCAAAGTGTCGTCAAAGTGAAGGGACACTTTTACCACCCTGCGTTTACAACTGGAAGAGAATGGACGTGCTTCTATGTCATGCAGAGACAGAAACATGCTTCTCTCCATTTGCTTGCCAGGCTTGTTTGTAATGTGATAAGGCTTTCAGAGAGGTCACAGGTCTGAGCCTGCAGGACCTGAGCAGAGTAGTGGAGGACAGGGGGTCTTGGAGATGCCTCATCCACAAGGTCACCTTGAGCTGAGGTTGACTCAAGGGCAGTTAACAACAACAAAGTAGCCCCATTACTATAGTTGAATGCCAGAGTTTGGAATGTTAGGCTTGAAAATTCTATACACAAATACATAATATTGGCCATTTAGATATGGGAAGCTTAATTTGTTGCTAGCAGTATTAACAACTCAACCCACACAATTATGTTAGTTAATTCATTGTCTCAGTTATTAGTTTAAAAACAGGCCAAGGGATCTACAAGGAATGTGTACAAGGAATGTTCAGCCACTGCAGAAGCAAGTGGGAGAGATAAAAAATGGGGGGCTGGGGGCTGGGAGGGAGCTAGAAAAGAAGAGAGGGAGAAGAAAAGAGAGGGGCTGGGCAGAAGAAAATGTTTCACTTATTCATCCAAATGCACAGCATGGTATGAACAAGCAAACAAAAAATACAGTAAAGGAGAACAAAGAGTTCACTGTAGCTCACCCTGCCCCCAAATAATACACAATAGGAACAAAAATACAATCAATAGAAATTAGAGGAGAAAATCTCAAGAGAATCACAATGGCTGGGCCACACCCAGAAAGATTGCAACAATTTCCATACAGGCCAATAGAGCAAGTGGGACATTAGCCTTCAGCTCTCGGGGGCTTGATATGCCTCCTGCCCAGCAAAAAAGCCCCCTTTGCTTACATTTCCCTCCCATTCATGGTTACCCCAAGACCAGATCCCCAATCACCCTCATATTTAGAATCAAGTTAATATTAAAAGGGACACTGGGGTGAGTGACCTAGGAATGACCCCATTGCAGAAGCATGACCACTTTACATCTGGGAAACTGGTTAGCGCTAGCAAGGTAGCAAGGAAGGCACCCACCATGATGAGATCTCCTGAGGCACCAGCATAATCCCTTTTGTCTTTAGAGGGTGACAATGGGTCATGGCCAAAGAAGGTGACTGCTTGTGTATACACAAGACAGGGACATTCAGCCAGAGAATATAAATCCCTTTGTTTGAGGTTTTCACATCAATCACTTGAACATTTACTGCAGCTCTTGACCATACTTTCCCTCCTGGGAAACCATTTAGCAAGAATCTAATCCTTTAGACAAGGTTTCTGATGTAAATATTAGTGCTTAAACAGCAGTTTCCTGGCATAGTTAATAAGCAGACAGGGATGATGTCAGTTTGGTTAGACTAGACTCCTCAATAAGCCTGCCATCTCATTTGCTGTGGCAGCTATTGAGCCTTCTCTGTTTCGGACTCCTATCGATTTGAACCACAATCCACAGTCAGTAATGTATCACCATTAGGAAGGCCTCCACTATCCCACCTATCCCAACTTTGCTTCTTAGTTCTTGTGTGTGTGTATGAGTGTATGTGTTTTGTGTGTGTGTTGATGATTTCCTTAATAAAAATACAAAAACCTATTTGGATTTGCCTCTGGAGTTCTGTGTGTTTTGGAACCAGTATACATTGGGTTGCTATCCCAGGCTGCCTGTTGCCCCAGCCATACTATAACTCTCTTTTGAGCTAATACTCAAATTCCCCTAAAATATATTAATTTGTGGGTGCCCACCCAGGACCCCAACATTTTCTGTAGCACATTTTCTCCTTTCCAGGCAGGGTGTCATTTTTTTCTCATCTCCATTCTCTTTCTCCCACTTTTAATTGCTTCTAATTGTTCTTCTCCATCTTCTCCTCCTCCTGGGCTTAATGGCAACTTCCCTGTCTCTCTTTTCTCCCAAAGAAGGCCACAAGGCAACAACCAGTTTAGTAAGCACAGATGAACAACAAGGCAGCAGGCACAGAGCCATGTGATTTATTTCATCAAATCCTCATCCTTCCCCTGAAGCTCCATTGTCTTATTATATTTGGCACAGAGAGAGAGAGAGAGAGAGAGAGAGATACTCCCCAAAAGTCTTTGAACAATCTGAAATAAATAATGTGAATGAATAAATAATCAGACAGTCCATAAAGGTCAGCCATGTTGCAAGTGTGATGTCCAACCCGGACTGTTTAAATTCTCCCCTGCATTTTCCTTCATTTTTAGTCAGTCCTTAGTATGTTTGCGCATAGGAATTTTCCATTGTATTACTTTGTGGGAGGAGCTGTAGGAATCCCCTGCATTTTTCTAGTTTTTGGTTTGCCCCTTCCCAGCAAGCTCTGCTTCAGCTTGGGATTTTTAGTTTTTCTTAGGCAGGCTTGGCTTTATCTATTTGGTGGAAAACAGGCACAGACAGATGGAAAGGGCATTTCTTACACCATTTAGCCAATTTAGTTACCAGAAGCAGTTAATTGTATTAAATATTAACAACAAAGAAGTCAAGAGCACCAGAAGCTGAAAGACCCTGCACCAGCTTCATTGAGTAGGAGTTCAAACCAAGATCAAACCCAGAGAGATGACAACCTTGAAGACTGCTGAAACCTAAACTGTAAAGTACCTTTTATTTTAAGCCTGTTAGAGCTGGGGAGGATTGTTCTTCAAAATAATTTCCCCCCTTTTTGGACTTTACATTCAGCTTTGGAGCCTTTTTGGTTAAAAGAGTTTGATCTCACCAGGGTACTGGAGTTGCACACCCATATTTGCCACCACCTTTAGTTGGGTGTGTCTTCACAGCAATGGAATCTAATGAATTGATTTAATAATTTAATTGATTTAACAATTTTTCAAAGCTTTCTTAGATTAAAAGCCAGACTTTTAGGAGATAAGCCACAGGCCAGGGTGACTAGATGCTTCTGGTCCTGTAGCCCAATTAAATCAAATTTCCAAACTCTGCATTAAACACTGCAGTCTCTTTAACAGAGAGACAAGGTTTTAGCTTTGGAGGGGGAGAATTCTTAAGGGAGGGACTCCTAAATGCTCCATGTATCTGGCTATGGCAGAGGGTTGGACTGGATGGCCCTTGTGGTCTCTTCCAACTCTATGATTCTATGATTCTGTGATTCTGTTGGGTTCAGAGGGCAAGTTAAAATGTTTCTCTAATGTTGGTAGATGATTCTCAAGTTCAGAGTGTGTTGAAAAATCAGAGCCATCCTCAAAAGCAAAAAAAGAAGGCAGAAGTCTCAGATGTTCCTTAGAGTGTCATTCAAAGGTGTTGCATGTTTCTAAAATTATTGTCACAAAATGTACTTCTTCACTGCATCTTCTCTCAGATGAGGAGCCCAGCCTTGTAAGTACTTCTAACAAGAACTTGAATGAACCCTAAAATGGTTTTTAAATTCCCCACAAATGTGTATGTCCCCCTCCAGTTCACTCATATTTATTTTGAAAATGTTTGTCTCAGAGGACCAGCTACATGGCTTTGCTGCTAATTTAGCACCTTTTAATAGGAACAATTTGGTGAGAGTCTGATTCAGCTTTTCCTCCTTGCTCTGGGGGAAATTTTGCATTTTATTTAAGTGAAACTGGGTCAGTTCAAGTATTGGAGTCACAATTGTATTTTATGTCTGTCCACCCCCTTAAAAGCTGAAGTCCAAAGGATTTTGCATGCTTAGATGTTGTCCCAGGCAGCTGCTTTCTGATAAGGCAAGAGGGAAAAGGTGGTGGTGATGATGGTGAGAGATGAGTGAAAAAAAGTACAAATGCAAATATATATGAAGAGCTGCCAGGGAATGCGCTTTTATCAATAATCACCTTTCTGAAGACATTGCCTTTGTGAATGGAGCCATGATTGAGACAAGAAGTAATGCTCTTAGTTGGGATACAGCCACAGACAATTTGCTCAGGAATTTATTTATTGGAAATGTCTGTAGATTACCCAGCTGTCAAATGTCTCCGGAGCAGATTACATTTTTAAAAAAAATAATAAGTTAAAAATTATAATTAAGAAGAAGTGGTTTAACTTGTCCTTCCCTAACTTGATGCCCTCCAGAAGTGCTGGACTACAATACCTATCACCCAAACAGGTATCATACGTAATTATAGTTGGTTTTGGGGTTATAGGAGTTGTTGGCTAACAAGTTTGGAAGGCTGCAGGTTAAGGGAGGATGAATTAATAACAGCCAAGCATTGCTTGAGGACTGAGGTTACAAGGGGCATTGCATAAGGATGTGGTTATGATCAGTGTTTGGAAAAGTTACTTATTGGAACTACAACTCCAAGATATCCTCAGCCAGCATTGCCACTGGCTGTGCTGGCTGAAGTAGACTGAGGTACATGAAAGCTCATACTGCCAATTTCTTTCTTTTAGTTAGTCTCAAAGGTGCTACAAGATCTCTCTATATTCTGTAATTTGTAATCCACAAAAGTAATTTTTCCAAGGTCTGGATATGAGTGTGTAATCTGAATGCTGCTGTGGGTTTGTGGTGCCTCAAAGAGCACAGAGCCTGGTCTGTCCCTGGTCTTGGGTGCCCAGACTTCCCTTTACCCTGGATCTTAATGCCATACCTGGTGGTGAGGAAAGGCTCTCCTACTCCTTGGCATCTGTCAACAGGGCACATTCCAAGACCATTTGTGGCTTACTTTTACTCTGAGCAGCAGTGCTCTCAGAAAAAGAGATGTCCTTTAGGGAAGAGGGTCAACTGCTCTCCTCCAGGCCATACCTTCCAACATTTCACAGATAAAAACCAGATCCCATATGGCTAAGCAACACCAGTGTGGTCAAGATACCGTTAATGAAGAAGGACAGACAAGCTAGGAGAGGCTGCAGCAGTTTGTCTTTGCTTGAGCCTAGTGGGAAGGGCAAGTCTGCTCCCCACTCCTCTCTCCTGTCCTCTGCTGATCTAAATGAGTGCAAAGTACTTTTATACTTTGAACTCACTATGCAAAGGGATCTTGTAGCATCTTTGAGATTGAGAGAAAGAAAGAAGTTTTTAGGATAGGCTTTCGTAGATTCAGTTCCTCAGATGCAGTGGCGTCACTAGGGATGTGTGTGTGTGTGTGTGTGTCCTGCACCAGGTGCACCTTTTCAAGAAATAATAATAATAATAATAATAATAATAATAATAATATTTATACCCCGCCCCTCTGTTAAAAACAATTGGGGCAGCTTACAACAGATTAAAAATTACACCAAGAAAACCCATGATAGGTTTTTCTTAGGATCATCATGAGTCAAAACAACTTAAAGACACACAACAACAATTGCTGCTAACCTGCCCCAGTTCCAAAGGGAGCCTGGAACCCCACAAGTTTGTATTCGGGGAAAGGAAGGTGAGGCTGGGGAGTGGTTTAGGAAAGTGAAAGAGGGACGCCTCTTTATGGAAGGAACAATGTTGTCTGAATGGGGTGCCTGGCAAAGAGGGCGGGTGGGCCTGCCTGGGTTGTCCATGCCAGAGCGGAGGCAAAAGGGAAAGAAGAGCACATGCCTGCCCCCCTTCCCTTTTGCCTTGGAACCAGCTAGTGCCGTTTTTACCCAAAGGAGCTTTTCTCCTTGGGCTCCTTGTAGGGGGAAGCTGAGCAGTTTCTGGGGAAAGTGGGCATGGCAAGTATTTTGGTGCCCAAAGAGGGGAGGGGGCAAGGAAAGGGGAAGGACAGGGTCTTTGTTCTGTTCCAGGGTGAGGCAAAGATGGAGGAGCCATGCTAAGGACGTTATCACACGGGGGAAATCTGTTGGTTAATTCACACAAATCCCAAACAAAAACTGAATTTGCGCCTCACGATTTCACACAACGCCGCACAGAAACTGGTCAGAAACTGGACAGAAAGTGGTATTATCCGAGATCTTTTTAATTTCGGGAGTTTAGAGGAAATGCATTTGCGAAATTACAGCAATTTCACATTTACTGTAATGTGAAAAGCAAATACGCATGGGCAATTCTTTTTTAAAACCTGGAGGAGGGCCAAGAGGAGGAGGAGGAGGAGGGGCCTCCAGGGAGGGAGAGTCCCAGGCTCCTTCTCAGTGCCAGGGAAGGGAAGGGAAGGGAAGGCAGCCCAGGAGAAAAAAGTTTGGGACGGAGGAGAAGTTTGGCATTTGGGATGGAGAGAAAAGGAGGGGAAAGAAGGCTTCCCTCACAGCAGCTGTGGGTGGATGTGGGTGCAAGTGTGGGCTGTCCTTGTGGAGCAACTTGGAGATCCATTTCACCATGAAGTTCTGCCCTGCAGGTCCTACAAAGGGGAAAGGCTTATGGGGGGGGGCATGGGAGCTACCTCCAGTTTCCCCCTCTCCTGGGCAGCACCCAAGGCTCTTGCTCTCCCCAGGGAACACCCAGCCCTCCCTCCCTCCCTTCCTTCCTTCCTTCCCTTTCCTCCTCATCCTCTGCTCTCTTGAGAGGTCCTAACCCCAATGGAAGGGGGTTAGGACCTGTGCAGGAGGATATGACCCCAAATGTAGGACAGTCTGGCATTTCCTCCTGGGAAATACAGGACCCGCCCTGGAAAAAGGAGGAGTCTGGTCACGAAACACACCTATTTCCAGTACATGTACAGGTTCTTTTCACTTGTGTGTGAAAGTTAAAAAAGTATTTGTTTCCGCTTTTAACTTAATTCCGTTATTACTGTAATTACGTGTGAAAAGCTTTTGCGCAATTAAGCTCTATTTTCGCTTTCTCTTCGGGATGCTTCATTTCCACTTTATTATCTCTTTAATAACGAAACTGGCCCACGTGTGATAATGTCCTAAGTCTCTTGCCTCTCAGTCTGGACGGATACAGCTCATTTCCCATGCAGCTCTCTCTTCAGACTCCCTCTGTTCTGTCCCAGGACAGTGTACAAAAGAAGTTTCTTGCAACTAGGGTTGCCATAATTCTCTTCCACAAAGCCTCAGATGCAAGAAAGCTTATGCTATAACTTTTCTTCACATAGTCTCAAAGGTGCTAAAGATCCCTTTGCATACTGATATTCCAGAGTAACATGATTTACAGTTGAATCTGCACTGCAGAATTACAGTTATCCCTTCTAATTTGTGGACTTGGAGTCCATGGTCTTGCTTTTCATGACGGCAAGACAGAGAGGAATTAAAATGGCACATGATCCTGTGGTGCCTACCCCCATTATAATCAATGAGCTTTGAATATATGCAAATTTCCATTTTTGCGTGGGGTGGTGGGTTCCGGAATGTATCCCCCGCAAAAATGGACAGACAACTGTAATGCAGTTTGACACTACTTTAACTGTCATGGCTCAATGCTATGGAATTCTGGGGTTTATAGTTTGTTGTCACACCAGCACTCCCTGAGAGAGGCTACATAGTCCACAAAACTGCAAATCCCAGATTTCCATTGTGTTGAGCCATGGCAGTTAAAGCAGTGTTGAACTGCATTATTTCTGTATGCAAATTAAACCTGTCTCTGAATTCTAGCCACTTTGAAGAGAACTTAGCAAAGGTGGGTTTTCCCCCATTTCAGGGGTGGGGGCAAGACAATAGCACAAATCTCACATACAAGCAAAATAATACTCAAAATTCTGCAGCATAGACTCCAACCATATATGGAGAGAGAAATTCCAAAAGTGCAAGCAGGATTCAGAAAAGGATTCACATTGCAAACATACAAGGCTAATGGAGTGCAACAAAGAATTCCAAAAAAGAATCAGCATGTGTTTCATAGACTACAGAAAAGCATTTGCTTGTATAGATCACAAAAAATTATGGAATGCACTCAAAGACATGGGGGTGCCACTACATCTGATAGTCCTGATGTCTACATGGTACAGAGTCCTGAGGAATCTGTACCAAGGACAAGAGGCCACCATCAGAACAGAATTCGGGGAAACAGAGTGGTTCCCAATAGGCAAAGGGGTCAGGCAAGACTGCATCCTATCATCCTACTTGTTTAACTTATATGCTGAAAACATCATTATAAAAGCAGAATTAGAATCAGAAAAAGGAAGAGTTAAGATAGGATGAAGCAACATTAACAACCTAAGATATGTGGACGATGCCATAATATGAGCAGAAGACATTCAGGAATTGGAACAGTTAATAAGGAAGGTCAAAGATGAAAGTGCAAAGGCAGGTCTGATGCTGAACATAAAGAAAACAAAAATAATGACCAGAAGAAATACACAAATTCAATCTAGACAACAAAGAAATAGAAATAGTTAAAGAATTCCCATATCTAGGATCAAACATTGACCAGAATGGAGAATGCAGTCAAGAAATAAGAAGAAGACTAGGAATGGGAAGGGCAGCTATGAAAGAACTGGAAAAGATACTGAAGAGCAAAGATATACAACTGAGCACTAAAATCAGAACTATTCATGTCACTGTATTCCCAATTACCATGTACAGATGCAAGAGATGGACAGTGAAGGAAACTGACAGAAAGAAAATCAACTTATTTGAAATGTGGTGCTGGAGAAGAGTACTTAAGATACCATGGACAGCCAAGAAGACAAACAAATGGGTTCTTGAACAGATCAGACCAGGGCTCTCCTTGGAAGCAAAGACAATCAAGTTGAGACTATCGTACTTTGGCCACATAATGAGAAGGCATGGATCACTGGAAAAAACAATAATGCTAGGAAAAGTAGAGGGTAGAAGAAAGAGAGGAGGACCACAAACAAGATGGATAGACTTGATCAGTGGGGTTATGGGCAAGCGCTTGCAGGATTTGGGCAAAGCAGTGGAAAATAGGGATTCTTGGAGATGTCTCATTCACAGGGTCGCCATGAGTCAGAACAACAACAAATGGGGGGTGAGTGGGAGGAATTTCCATCAGCTGAAGAGGAGGAAGAGAGATGACTTAGCAGGTCGGCTTAAAAACCGCCCATCTGCCCACTCTCCTTGCCCTCCCAGCACCCTCAGCAGCTGAAGAGGAGGAGGAGAGAGGAAAGAACTTGGCGGGGCGGCTTAAAAGCCACCTGCCCACCCTCCTCGCCCTCCTAGCAGATGAAGAGGAGGAGGAGAGAGATAGAACTCGGTTTAGCAACAACAGTGGGGGCCAGAGCCAGCTTCAGGTGGAAGCTCTAAGCCCGCCCAGTTTCCATCTGGCGGCAGCACAGCAGTTACGGCGGGCTCAGAGCCGGTTCTAGGCGAAGGTTTTAAAAACCGCCCTAATTCCATCACCAGCATTGCTGGGGGGGAGTTGGCAAGGAGGTCACTCAATCTTCCCCTAACACTATTACCACCTACATCAATGCTGCCGGAAGAATGCTGGGGAGGAGGCTATTCAGTTTGCTCCAAATATTATCACTTCTGTAGTGGCCAGGAATAATCTGGGAGTGGAAATTGAGGTTGTGCAGGGGAGAGGAAGGTATGGCGGGAACAGAGTGAAAAGCTGTTACAAAAGAAGGCGGGATCGATGCTTGAAAGCTATCCTGCCTTCAATTCACCCTGTTTCCCGGAATGGATTGGAGAGTGTACCAATCATTCCACAGAACCTTACCTTGCTCCTCTGCAATGCCAGGTCGGTTAAAAACAAGACTCATATCATCCATGACCTCCTCTTAGACCTGGCTTGCCTTACAGAAACCTGGCTGGGAGATGACAGCACTACAACATGGATGCAGGCCCTCCCAGCTGGGTACTCTGTTAGTGAGCAGGTAAGGGGAAGTGGGTAGTGGGTGTGGAGTGGCTCTGGTTCACAAGAACAACTTTACCTTGACCAGGATACATGTCTGGAACACAGTCTACTTCGAGGTTATGTACCTAAGCCTGAGGACCAAGGACAGTTTAGGGCAGGGGCCGGCAACCTACGGCCCGCGGGCTGGTTCCGGCCCAGGTTGCCGCACTTACCGGCCCAGGCGGACTCCTGCCGCCGCCACCGCTGCGCGTTTTGGCTGCCGTGCAGCTGCGTGCGCCGGAACCGCCATTTTGATTTCCAAAATGGTGGCCGCGATGCATTTGCGCATGCGCAGGAGTACTGCACATGTGCAAACGAGTTGCGGCGCCATTTTGGAAAACAAAATGGCACCTGCGGCAAGTGTATTTTATTGTGGCACCAGAGCTCTCTGACAGAGAAGGCTCAATGTCTCAGAAAAAAAACAATTCCCACGATTCCCTAGCACTAACTCTAACCCTAAAAGTGGACTCAATTTGCACTATTTCTGGCAGTCTGCAACCCCCCAAAGTCTCCTCAGGGGCACCATAATTCAGAAACATCTTGAAGGCACACAACAACAACAAGGGCAGTTGGCTCCCCAGCACCATCTAGAGGCAGTTTTGCAACTAGAAAAAAGGAAGCACTGCCACCTCTTTGAACTTTCAGTGACATCCTACTGATATGACCAAGAAAGTGAATACATTGGCATAATAGGAGTTTATCCTTGCATATGCCAACAATAGAAATCTGGCTGCAAAGTTTAGAAACTTAAGCTTCCATTCCTATATGTGGGCTGCCTGTGTCTGAAAACCTCTTTGAGACTTCAGATGGCATAGCAATATCTCAATGGTGATGAGTTGTTAGGAGCTCTTGGCATCTTGGATCCAGGGTGGGCCCAGGCATGAAGCTTGGTGGTAGAACATATGCCATACATGCAGATGGTCCTAGGTTCTATCCCTGGCATTTCCACTTAGAACTTGGAAAAACTCAGTTGAAATCCTGAAGTTGCATGGACAGTAAACATGGACCACACTGAGCAATGATCTGACTGATACAATATAAGATGGTTTTCCTAATTTAGCCTATAAAGTAATATGTAGCTTGATCTCTGGTGATTATTATCTCCCTGAGTTCTGTTGCCATTTTCAAAACTGGCTCAACATACCTTTTTCATTTTTACCCATTTAACAGGTAACAGGGACAGGACATGTAAAGAAGATGTTGTCATTTGCTGACCAACAGCTGTGAAACTTGTTAGCTGGAACTTGTTGTTAACTGCCATTAAGTATACTTCAACTTATGGCAGCCCTATGAATGAGAGACCTCCATTATCAAGCTCAAGAGCAAGGCTTCTTTGATTGTTATGTGGTCTTTCACTTTTCCTACTGCCTTTTACCTTACCAAGTATCATTGCCCTTTCTAATGAGACACATGATATGTCCAAAGTATGCAGTCTCAGCTAGTCATCTAGGGAGAGTTCAGGCCTGATTTGCTCTAGGACCCATTTATTTATCCTTTTGGCAGACCATAGTATCTGCAAAACTCTTCTCCAGCACCACATTTCAAATAAATCAATTTTCTTCCTGTCAGCTTTCTTCACTGTCCTGCTTTCACAACCATACATATAAATGGGAAATACGATGGCATAGACAATCCTGACTTTGGTATTCAATCATATATCCTAGGGTCTTCCTAAAGTGCAAATTCCAGCACAATATTTTCTTTCTAGAAAATAAGACATGTAGAGAAATAGCCCTACTGCCTTCCTGTTAGTGATTTACAAAGGTGTTAAATGAAACTTAAGCTTGTATTATTCACTATTCTAGTCATTACAGAGTCCAAGTTCCCTACTGACTGTGCAACAAACAAACTCCCCCAGTCTCCTTTTAAGTTGCTGCAGCTCCCTGCCCCCACATGGCCTTTTAGTAGCTGGTGGAGAAGGGGGTGCATACTATGTGAGCAGCATCCAGCCATGTTCCTATTGCTGGATGCACAGCAACAGCATCCTCCTCCAGGACCTCTGGAGGATCTCGGAAAGGTCCAGGGGATGCCTTTCACTGTGCATCCAGTTATAGGAACATAACTAGACCCCACTCCAGCACCCTCTACTCTCTACTGGCTGTTAAATGCTGTGTTTGGTGGGCTGCACAGCTTAAAAGGTGTATTGGGAGGTTCAGGGATGAAAGCTCTTGACATTTTGCAGGGTTTTTGTTTTTTTTTTTGCAGAAAAACTGCATGAATTTTAGAGGAAATCCATGATGAAGCAACTTGTGTCTAGCTGAATCTTGCTCATGGATCATTGATTTTGCATTGTGAGGTAGGATTTTCCATGTACATTGTGGATTTCATCCAGAAGAGGAGGAGGAGGAGGAGGAGGAGGAGGAGGAGGAGGAGGAGGAGGAGGAGGAGGAGGAGGAAAAGTGCCACAGAATCAGTGCTTCATTCCTGTTGTGACAGTTCTGGACACCACAGGTCAAGAAGGATACTGACAAGCTGGAATGTGGACACAGGGCAACAACCTAGATGGTCAAAGGTCTCCCGAAACCAAACCCTATGGGGAACAACTTAGGGAGCTGGGTGTGCTTAGCATGGGGTAGAGAAGGCTGAGAGGTGACATGACAGCCATCTTTAGATATATGAAGAAGATGTAGAAGATGGAACGAGCTTGTCTTCTGCTGCTTCGGAGACTAGAACATGAGCCAATGGATTCATGTTACAAACAGAGATATTCTATTTAAACATTAGCAAGAACTTCTTTACTGTTCAATAATGGAAAAGACCTCCTCAGAGATGGTGGACTCTCCTTCTTTGGAGGTCTTTAAACAGAGGTTGGATGACCATATCTCAGACTTGCTTAGTTGCATATTCCTGTGTGGCAGAGGGTTAGACTATGTGGAACCTATGGTCCTACTAACTCTATGATTCTATGAAAACAGGGAATGGAAGCTGATTCTTGTGACTGGCTTTTTTGACAGGGACAGGCTTCAGCACTAACAAGCTTAGTACTTATTCTGGAATTGTAAAAAACCAACCAACCAACCAACCAACAAACAACTTGGATTTAAAAAACAAACAAACAAACTTGAAGATTGTCGTGATCAAGAATTGTGAAATTATGTTACTGGAAAGTGATAAAAAAGGAAAAACATGTACACCTACATCTCGATTACCAGAAGCTTGGAGTTATTTAATGGAATTGATTGGAGTGCAAGGACAAATGTCTGCACAGCATACAATTAACTTACAGAATTAATTGCCGGTGGGTGTAATGACGGCCGCTAGCATTGTCAGCTCTTTAAAAGGATCCTCTTTAAAAGGATCCCACCAATCTGTCGAAAATGGGTCTATTGCTAGCTATTAGCCAAGATTGCTCGAAATGAAACCTTGGTGATCAGGGACAATATACTTTCAATTACAGTAGGCTGGAAAGGAGGAAGTATTAATGTCTCCGTTCCACCTTGTTACAAGCTTATCAGGGCAACTATTTGGCCCACAGTACTGGCAAGGAAACAGAATTAAATTGGCCTTTGGTCTGACCCACAACAGGAATTCTTCAGGAGAGCATAGCTGCTAGTTCAATCTCTGCTGCCTTGCCCTGTATATTGCTTAACCTTTACCCAGCTCTGGGGAAACCTGGAACTCCCTGGCAGAACTAGATGCTTCAAAGACTCTGCGAATGGCTTAGGCTCTTGTCAAATGTTCATAATCCTATTAAAACCATTTTAAGGATAAGAGGGGAAAAAACCATCAGAGCAAAAGTGTCAGGCCTTCATCCTAAGGAGGAGGTCATGGCTGGGAAAGAACTCAGTTATGGATATAAAACAGCATAAACAGGCAAAAATAATGGGAGAAGAGCCTCGCAGCTGCTCCTGCCCTCTGGAATGCCCCTCCATGAGAAGCAAGGCTGGCCCCCTCCTTGCTTGCCTTTCGTCGGCAACCAAAAAGCAGGCTTTTAATGTATAATCATGGGGTGGCTTTGCTATTTGTTATATAGGATGGGTATCATGGTTTTAGTGTGGTTTTAATGTTTGTAATTTTTATTGTTTTTAGATGAGATTTTTAACTGTTTTATTGTAATATGTTTTTAGAATTTTATTTGTGAGCCGCCTTGAGTCTCCTCCAGGAAGAAAGGCAGGATATAAATCAAATCAATCAACCAATAAATAAATGATCATGGGAGAGTTGGGGATTTCATTCTGGGCTGCTGGAAGTGTCAGTCACTGACAGTAAAACAAAAGGCTCATTGCCATAATTGGTATTATGCCTGCTTACTATAAATCCTCAATGTAGAAAGGAAGTAATAAAGGCTGCATCTGCTCTGCAGAATTAATTCAGTTTGATACCATGGCCCAATGCTAGGGGTTTGTACTTTTGTGAAATAGTCAGCCTACGTTGTCAGAGTCCTCTGGTGCCACAACAAACTACAAATCTCAGGCTGGAGCCACGACAGTTAAAGTGGTATCAAGCTGCATTAATTCTGCAGTGTGGCAGCAGTCACAGTCAGATAATTACAGTGAGCTCAATGCTGGCAGAGTAAGGCCCGCAGTAGATAATTTTTTCCCAATGGAATGAAGTAAGTGAGCAGAACAGGAGGCATAATGTAGGGTCTGGGAACTTGATATATTTCTCCATCTTCTCAGTTTTATACTACTTTAATTGCCAAGGTTCAATCCTTAGTGTTCTTGGGATTTAGGGTGTGAAGAGGTATTTAAATGGGAGCCAGCATGGTTAGTGGTTTGAGTTTTGGGCTAGGACTCTGTTTTTCAGTGATTCAGAATTTGAATCCCTGCTCAGCCATAGCACCCAATGGCCAAGTCACACTCCCTCAACCTTACAGGAAGGCAATGGCAAATCACCTCCAAATAAATCTTGCCAAGACAATCCTATGGTAGGTTTGCCATAAACTTCAAGGTGCATAACAGCAACACAACACAAAGTATTTAGAAGGTACTGAGGTACTTTGATACAAGATAGATGATTAAACCATTATTTTTTACACAGCCCACCGTATAGGGACCCAGGAACCACCATATTTTCTGGCATATAAGATGACTTTTTAACCCAGAAAAATCTGGGTTAAAGTCGGGGGTCGTTTTATACACCGGGTATAAGGAGGAGGAGGAGGGGGGAGGAGGAGGAGGACAGAGGTGGGGGCAGGAAGAAGCCTTGGGAGGAGAAGAGGACAAGGAGGACAGAGATGGGGGTAGCAAGAAGCCTTGGGAGAGGAGGAGGACGAGAGGAACCCTAAGGCAATCCTCTCCTGGGGTTTTCCTGGTAAGATTGGTTCAGAGGAGGTTAGCCATTGCCTTCTCCTGAGGCTGAGAGTGTGTGACTTGTCCAAGTTCACCCAGTGGGTTTCATGGCAGAGTGAGGAATCAAACCCAGGTCTCCAGAGTGATAGTCCAACACTCAAACCACTACACCACACTGTCTCCTATTCCATGTACTACCTATGAAACAATTGCAGACTTTTTTTGTTGTTCTTGTGTGTCTTCAAGTCCTTTCCGACTTATGGCAACCCTAAGGCAACCTTATCATGGCATGTTTCTTCAAATGGGGGTTGCCATTACCATCATCTGAGGCTGAGAGTGTGTGACATACCCAGGGTCACTCTTGGCCGCAAATTGTACATACCCCAGAATGCATCACCTAGTATATTGGCAGTCCTCCCCCCAACACTTTCTCATTTCCCCCCAACCATCTCATAAAGCAAAGCAAAGCAGCTTCATTTATATACCGCTTCATATCACGCTATGGGATGTCTAAGCGGTTTACAACTGTGAGCTGATTGCCCCCCAACAAGCTGGGTACTCATTTTAGCGACCTCGGAAGGATGCAGGCCTAAGTCGAGCCTCAGCCCTGGCTGGTATTGAACTCGCAACCTTGTGGTCTATGAGTGAGTGGCTGCAGTACAGGCATTTAACCACTGTGCCACCAGGGCTGTTATTAATAGGGCTCATAGCTGGAAGATAGAAATAGGGCTCATAGCTGGAAGATAGGGCTCATAGCTGGAAGATAGAAATAATTTTTAAAACAGCATTTAAATCTGGATTATTTTTTAAAAAATAAGGTCCAAAACACACTGCAGAAATAAATACTAGGGAACATGGAAGCTGTAGTTTGTTGTGTTTATTAGTGACAGTTTTCCTGCTAAGTACCTGCATGTCATAAGCATTTGAATTAAAATTACCATATTAAAATCAAATCTGATATTTTTTTAATTTTTATTTGGTGTGCGTTGGAAGAGGGGTGGTCTTATACAGCGAGTATATCCCAAACTCTATATTTTAACTGGAAAAGTTCAGGGGTCGTCTTATATGCCCAGTCGTCTTATTCGCTGGAAAATATGGTATTTCCTGGAAGACCTTTTGAAAGCAAGGGCAGGTTGGACTCTGCCTGGTATTATTTGTGATCTGTTGGCAGACCACTCAAAATCTATTACACTTATTCTCTTTGTACTTTGTAGATACTTATCTTGTATGCATGCTGGTAGCATGTTGTATTATTATAATTTTCCTGCAATGCTTTCCTAATATTTTGTAATGGACGTTGTGCCACAGACAAACTTGAGGGGTTAAACCAGGGGTAGGCAACCTTTTTGAGCCGGGGGCCGGGTTGCTGTCCCTCAGACAATTGGGGAGCCAAAGCACCATAAATAAATAAATAAATAAATAAAAATAAAAATAAAAAATAAATAAAAACTATACGCATGCACACTCTCTCAGCCCCAGAAAAGCCATGGCAAAACCCCTGTGGAGATTTTGCCAAGAAAACCCAAGAACAAGTAATAACAACAATAATCAAGATCATCATGGTGGGCAGTGATAGCAGCAGGGGGCCGCATCCGGCCCCCGGGCCTTAGATTGCCTACCCCTAGGTTAAACCATTGAGATTCTGTGCTGTAGACAGGCACTTAGGGGAAAATTCTGTACTGTAATTCAGGGGACTCAACTAAAGTTCTCTAGCCAAGAATTTATTTCTTTATTTGAAGTATTTCAGTATTGGCTCCTAGTCCACAAGGGCTCCCAAGGTGATGGACAAGTAAAAGCCAACAAAAACAATGCAAAGATAAAACATTTTTAAAGCATTAAAGCAATCCTAGAATTCAGTTTTGAAATAATTAAAAGGGCAATTTCAAACATTTAATGTTATATGGATCAGCATGGTTGTAGACGCCTGTTGGAAGCTTAAGAGAGATGGAGCCAACCTGACTTCCTTGGGGAGAGAGTTCCACAGTTGAGGCACTGCTGCAGAGAAAGCCCTCTTACGTGTACCCACCAACCTACCTTCAGAAGAAAGCCTCCTCTGAAGATCTCATATTTCTGGCAGGCATATATGGGAAGAGGTGGTCTTTCAGATATCTTGTAAAATGTTTCAACATGATACAAGTCCCAAAGTTCCTTAGGATAGAGCCATATATTGGATATATTCCTTCTTTTTGTTATTGTTTTACTATGTTTTTAAAATTGATTAGTTTAATACTTTTTTAAGGGGCAGGTGGGTTAGGGTGTTCACATTGATGTTTTATTGCTGTGATGTTTTATGATTGTAAGCTGCCCCGATTGTGTTGCAGAGGGGTGGGATAGAAATAATAATAATAATAATAATAATAATAATAATAATAATAATAATAATAATAATAATAATAATAATAGCAGTTAAAGCTGTATGATACTGCTATAACTGTGTAGTGCAGGTATACCCTAAGTCTGGGTTAGCAGTCATACTTCATAAGATGTCAGTTGTCAGGGTTCTTAGGACAGGGGAAGGGAAAACTGGCTGAAGCAGTTAAGAAAACATAACTAGCGGGCACCTAAAACCCTCTGAAGGGTGCAAAATGAACTATGCTTGCTCTTCCTTTTCACACTGCAAAAATCTCCCCTTTATGTTTTTGTAAATGAGAATGTTGATTTCAATTCTTTCTTTGGTGAAATGGACAAAGCTGTATAGCATGTGTTGTCCTCATCTCTTTGTCTATATATCATACCATCTATGATGACAGGCAGATTATGTACAAAATGTTTTATTAAACTGGCACCAGGAGTAGTTTACCTGGGCACAATGTGTGACAGGAAAGCATGTAATTTCAGGATGGCTACTTGGATTTCCAGGGTGGTCATTTAATCATTTTCGTATTTTTCCATTTCCAATATCTGTTCATATCAAGACTGAGGCAATTGTGATTTCTCCAGAACCAAGGAAAAACTGTAAAAGCAGCCTTACATTTATTTTTCCCTTGCAGAGACAGCAGCAAATCTCACCCTTTTTAGGCTCATTGCTTTTGCTGTATCCCAGGGGCATGTCATACACAAATGGCTGCTGTCACTTGGAAAGGCCTTCACAGTCTGCCTTGGCACTACCTGTCACTTCTCATATGCCACCAAGCCATCAACCACTCCTTGTTGCCCATTAGTCGACATTTTGAGGAAGAACCTTTTGAGGCCCTCCAATACTAGCTTTCATGCATGGATGATATTCCCTGTTCACAAGGAGGATGACACGTAGGAGATTAGTACATGCAGCTTTTAAACCATTATTAGACCAGGAAAAAAAGCAGCTTCGGCAATACCTATTGCAGGGCCCTGCCTCTGACCTGTAGCTGCTCTGTCTCTGATCAGTACCTGCTGCATCCCTTTTCATTGTCAGGGGAAACCCATCAATGACCTCAAAATTAGGCAAGTCCCTAGGTGCAAAACATCACTACTGGTGAAGTTGCGATATTGATAGTCATGTAGTGTGTCCCTCCCCCACTATTCCCAAGCAGCCTGATTCACTGCCCCCCCCCCCCATTTCTTTTAAAACTTAACTTGCAGTAGTAGAGGTCTGGAACTGTGTGAAAAAAGTGGGGGGGAGCCAAAAGCCATGCTGGCTGAGGCATAGGGCAGGAAGATGGGGTTAAGGGTGAGTCAGGAAGAGAGTACAATGGCAGCAGCAGCCCCAGTCATGCAATTGAGAGGAGGTGTGGGGATGGCTGCTCTGAAAACAGTACATTTGCATTTTTAAAAAACTGACACAATTCCTGTGAGAGTGGGGCTCATGTGGTAATGCCTTTAATCAGAGTCCTACAAACCTTTCTTTAGAACTTTCTTTTGTGCAAGTTTTATGAGAATCACCATAACCGTACAGCAAACACTGCTTTGGAAATGGGGTTACCAGGTGAAAGAAAAGGACTTTTAATAGTGGTGTGGAAGAGTGTATTTTGGCAGGTGGAGCTTGTGTGACAAGCTGCACCTGCTGAAATTCATTTTCCCACACCATTAAAAGTATAGGAGCTCTGTCCTGTTTTCTTTCCCTATTAAAAATATAGGAGCTCTGTTCTGTTTTCTTCACCTGGCAACCTTTCACAAATGAAACCTCGTAAATTATTGCTTCTCTTACACCTTTTGTATCCGTAGGATCATATCTTGTCTTCCATCTTGGAGCAGATTGCATCCCATCTCACCACCATATAGTTTCCTCAGAATTATAAATTCTGTCCTAGAACATACAAGGTCAGGGGTTGTAGAGATGAGATTCAGGCTTAAATCCTATTATTAGTTCCTAACAGGAAGACTTACTGAATCTGTGGTAACTTGGGGGCTGAACAGACCGGCCAAAAGGGCTGGTGTCAGGGTTGAGTAGGGGGGTGGCGACCGCATGCCACATGCCCTGACTCTGCCCCCAAGCTGCCCTCAGGCTGCCTGCCTGACCAGATGGTGGGCAGCATTGTGATGGTCCTATGGCACGGCGTTTACATGTGCCACGCCGCAGGAGCACAGAAGAGCTGTGCCGGCAGCGAAAGGAGCACTTCTTTTCCAGACCAGAAAAATGCCGCGGCCCTAATCTGGTGCTGAAAGGGATGGCACAGATCTGCTCCTTCAGGGTGGTCTGTTTCACCACTAAGCCTTTGCAGACTGCCAGAAATAGTGCAAATTGAGTCCACTTTAACTGCCCTGACTCAGTGCTAGGGAATCATGGGAACTGTAGTTTATTGTGGCAGCTGAGCTCTCTGGCAGAGAAGGCTCAATGTCTCAGAAAAAAACCAAAACAATTCCCATGATTCCCTAGCACTGAGTCAAGGCAGTTAAAGTGGACTCAGTTTGCACTATTTCTGGCAGTCTGCAAAGGCCCTGTGTCGGGGATGCCCTGGTCCGGAGCGCCGTGGGACCTTGGCAGCCGGACCGTGGCGCTCCTGCGGTGTCCCTGGAAGGAGCGCTAAATCAGCGCTCCTTCCATAAGACAGGGAAAGTGCGCCCTAAAAGCGTAGGGCGCACTTTCCCTGCCTTTTCTGCCGCAGCGCATCCAGTTGCTGCGGCGGGAGGTTGCCCCAGAAGCGCTGGCCGTGCGGAGGACCGGCAGCTCCCAGGGCGACCTCAGGAAGAGGAAGGAGCGCCGCTCGTGCGGTGGCTCCTCCTCTTCCGGGCCTCCAAGACGGCTCAATAAGCCGTCTGCCGAGGCCCTTCACTGGGTCCACTCTAGCTGGGAAAAATAAAAGAATTCTGGTCTTTGACCACAGTATAATAGTTCTGTGCTCGGTGCAGGGAAATGAACAAGTCTTAGAACAGCAGGAGCATTGTCAGCCACTTTCTCCCTGATCCTTGTGCTGTGATCTGCTGAATCTGTGGAATTCTAGACTAGCTTTGGGGTGTGTTATAGCACAGAAACCCAGGACTGTCAACTTCTCATCCCTTAGGCCACAGCTATTTAAAAAAAAAAAAGCAAGGGAGGAAATGCTTTTATAAGCATTTGACAAAAAGCTGAGCTAATTTTCCCCTCAAGTATTTTCAAAGTATTAAAATATTATTCTTTCAACCCAGATGCTGTTACATCTAAAAATTCTGCCTCTTTACACTAAATGGTTGTATACATTATACTAAGTGGTAGTACTTGGGCATTACAGCACAGAACTTGTCATCAAGTGAAAACATGAGAACTACTCATCCTTGCTGGGAATTCAGCTCACTTTGAACAGCTGATGGAATGCTATAATCACCATTCTGAAACTTTCTGTTGCTTGACAAATCACTTTCTCTTATTTGAAGATTCATCTCAGTGTCAGGTGTGTGTGTTTATCTCTCTCTCTGTGTATGTATGTTCCTGTGTGTGTAAAGGTGTATGTGAGAGACATTTCAGCAATTTGATAAGGCATGTTGAAGGTGTTACTTTTAGTTTCTAGGATCCTATATGGCTCAGGACCTCATTGTCCTGTACAGATCACCTTTTCCCATTCAGGGGCTGAACAGACCAGCGCTTTAGGCTGGACTGGAGGTGGAGTGGGGGCGTGGTGACTGCACGCTGGCCACCCCAAGTCTGTCCTGATGCTGCTGTCAAGCTGCCCACCTGACCAGATGAAAGGGTGTGTCTTTGGCACACTGTTTAGAATGGCAAAACGCCAGATTGGGGCTGTAGTCTGCGGCTGCCAAAGCCCCGATCTGACAAGGGTCCCGCTGCCCCTTAGGGGCAGTCTGTTCAGCCCCTCAGATTGCCCCAGTATTTATTGGGGGGAGGATTATGTTTATTCTACCATGACCTAATGAGGCTTATTTGGCTATAATGGGGGGGGGGGGGGGGTAAGGGGTTTGTTTGATGTGGCCGCCTCCATATAGAATGATTTCTTCATTATAATCGAGGGGCTCCATGTCTTGAATCTTTTTGCCTTCCATTCAACATCTACCTGCTTACCCAGGTATTTTTCTAATTGTTGACTCTATCAGTTATCTCTAATTTTAATAAATAGCTTTATTGATTTTACAAGACTGATTAGGTTGCTCATGGAGTGATCATTACCTCCTGGTGTTTAGACTCACTAGGGGCCTCTACAGAACGATGGGGAGGGGCAGCACACGCCGGACGCCTCAACCCTATGCCAGTGGCGTCCTGACACCATGTGCCATTATGCATGGTGTGCAGCATCAGGACGTCCTTCTGGTGCAGCATTTTGATGCGCTGTGCTGGAAGGGGCGCTAAAGATCTGCATGCCAGCTCTTAGGGCGCCCTTTTTCTGGCCCTGAAAGGAGCAGCATTTTGCTGCTCTTTTCCTGGCTGGCAAAAGGGAGGATCGGGGCCCAGGGCTGCCCGTCTGCATCCCCCCTAGAAGTGGAAGGTGATTAAGGTGGTCCACCCAGGAGGCACATGGATCCAAATGGATCCCCAGTGGCTCCTCGGGAGCTTCCTGTTGCTTTGGCAAGTGATCCTGTTGAAGCCCTGACTGATCTCTGGAATAGGGAAATGGCCAGAGCTGTGGATGCGATTGGTCATAAATATTCCCACCCACAGAATTGAGTCAAGGAAGCACCCTGGTTCACTAGAAGCTGGAGGTGATGAAACAAGTGGGACAAAGACTAGAGCAGGGATAGGCAACCTTTCCCCTTTAAGGGCTGAGGGACTTCAGCTCCCAGAATCCCAGGAGCTATTGGCCAACATGGGACTATTGGCCAACATGGCTGAGGGTTCTGGGAGCTGAAGTCCCTCGGCCCTTAAAGGGGAAAGGTTGCCTACCCTTGGACTAGAGTGATGATAGCAAAAGACTTGGAATGAGTTCAACTGGGCTAGAGCTCAGAGGAAGGCTTCTGCCATGGCAATTGTGATAGCAAAGAAATTATACATTGTCATCATTGTGTCTGCAGAATGTCATCCAGCGGAGGTGTCTCGAGTGGTCAGGGGCTTTTACATTCTGGCCCACAAGAAGAAAACAAAGACCACTTGACAGTCCACTGTGATGACTGTGCAAGACACTTTGCAGACAAAATTGCTTGGACTCATTTTGACTTAGGGCTCATTCCCACTTATATTTAACCTGGTTTGCGATTTGCTTTCACTCCAGATCAGTGAATCAATTCCAGTTGATGCATCATTCTCACTATGGAAGGGAGTCTTTTTTTTATTTGCTTCTTTTTTGGCATGATTGTCATTCCCATAAGTTTGTACCCCTTCAAAATGTCTGTCAATCATCTACACATCATCAGTGATGCAACGGGCAACATATTCAAGAAAACATGGGAGGGAGTCATGGGTGCTGTGGCCAGAATTCTCCCCTGGGATGCATGAATCCATGGGTGTCATGGAGGACTCTCCCCTGGGATGCAAGCATCCATGGGTGTCATGGAGGACTCTTCCCCCGGGATGCATGCAACCATGGGTGTCATGGAGGACTCTCCCCTGGGAAGCATGCACCCATGGGTGTAATGGAGGACTCTCTAATGCAGGGGTAGGCAATCTAAGGCCTCGGGGGCCAGATGCGACCCCCCGAGGCCTTTGGACCGGCCCCAGGCCGGTCCTGCTGCCCCCCGCTGCCCCCCCGCTGCCCGCCATGATGATATTGATTATTGTTGTTATTACTTGTTATTGGGGTTTTCTTGGCACAAATCTCCACAGGGGTTTTGCCATGGCTTTTCTGGGGCTGAGAAAATGTGCATGCATATTTTTTTAATTTTTATTTTTTTCCCATTTTTATTTATTTATTTATTTATTTATGGTGCTTCGGCTCCCCAATTGTCTGAGGGACAGCAACCCGGTCCCCGGCTCAAAAAGGTTGCCTACCCCTGCTTTAAGGCCATGTCTACACAGATACTCTCCACATTTCTACTTTGATACTCTACCCCTTTTCCATATTCTGACTATGCACTATCTAATGCACATCTGCTGCAGCAACCTACCTTAGGAATGACTGCCTGTCAATCTAACATGCCATTTAAAGCCACACGGACAAGGAATTCCCCCGTGTCAGCCCTGAACATGGCGAAAAGTGACAGCAGACAAGATAACTGAGAAATTGAACTTCAGATTACAACTGGCCTATTACTTTAAATGCTAGGTTGCTTGTTTCATGTCTTTGCCAATATAATTAGGGGAGGATGAATGTGTTTTAGAATGAAATCCATCAATTCTTCTTCTTCTTCTTTTGCAAGTTACATTTGCGTGTGATGGGGTTGGGAGAAAAGGAAGTCAAAGCAGAGGAGCTAATAATGTACTTCATCGTAATTGCTTGATCCATCTTGAAATAATTAGGAACTCAGCAGATTAATGCACTGCAAACGAACATTAAAAGAGATCACATATGCTCTCTAACACCTCTGTCCATCTCAGAAGAGATCAAAGGCACAGAACTAATTAGCCTTAGAAGATGGCTCACACAGCAAGCAGCCACAGAATGAGATGGATACCAGAATCACATGGACACTATCTATTTCTATGGATAGGAGTGAAATGTGATAGATGCACTGTAAGTGCAGAAAGCAGCATGGATAAAGTCTGGATAAGGAGGCCAGTGACCATTATTCAAAGTGGATGTAGGAGTCTAGCTAAGAACTAGGAATTTCCCAGGTCAAATTTTGTTTCAGTGGCTGTTCTGCGCAGGCAAGTTGCTATTTCCTCAATTTTAGTGATGTGACACACACATGGGACAGTGTGATAGTATTGCACAGAATATTTTTTTCATGTTGATGTTTACAGAACAAATAGGATTTATTATATTGTGTATTCAGGCTCTAATTTGAGGTATGAGGAACAAGGTGTATAATGCTATGGAATGGAATAAATCTTCAGTTTGATTTATCCACAGCATAACAAAATAAAATAATAACTGAATAATAGGCAGGGCACAAGCATTATAAACAAAACAAAGAGAATCAAGAGAGAAACTCAATTCTCAAGCTGCCGCTATTTGATGGTGATGACGATGACAATAGGTCCAATGAGTTTTGGAAACTTCTGAAATTCCTTCTTCAAGGGCATCCATTCTGATCAATGATTGATCCAAGGTATGGGAAATATTTATTTCAATTTCCTCATTGTCTACACTGAACTTGTGTAAATCCTCCATGGTTTCTCTTAATGTTCAAGAGAAAGCCATTGTTTCTCTGTAATTGTTCTTGTCCTGTGATCCCTAGTGCTTCTTCTTTTTCTGAACCCAGCTTGCACCTCTGGAATTTCTTGCTCCATATACAGTAGCAGTTGCATTTTGCTCCATATACAGTAGCAGTTGCATTTTGAGCATGACTCTGCTTATGTGAGAAATTAATGCAATAATTCTGTAGTTACTGTAATATTTTGTGATTCCTTGGGGTAGTGGTGGATTGGAATATATATAGATTGTTTCCAATCTGTGGGATATTGTTTTGTTTTCCATATTTGTTGGCAGATTTTAATTAGAAGTAAAGTTGATTCTGTCTCTGTAGTTTGCAGTAGTTTTTTGTTATTTATTCCTGGTGATTTATTCTTCCCAATTGCTTTGAGTGCAGCTTTCACTTCACTTTCCAAAATCTGGAGCTCATCTTTGGGGGGAAGCAGACGACTGCTTCCGAGCCGCCGCGTGTCAGGGCGCCGGCGGAGTGGAGGCTCCGCACGGCAGCGCCCCTGCGGCGAATCTAAAAGGACCGCCAAAATGGCGATCCTTTTAGATTCTCCCGAAAGTGCGCCCTAACAGCGGCGGGCGCACTTTCGGCGGCTCAAACGCCGCGGCGCGTTCGGCTGCCGCGGCGTGAGGGCAACCCGCAGTCGCCGGCCGTGCGGACGGACGGCGCTTCCGGGTGCGCCCTCAGGAAGAGGAAGAGCCGCTGAACGTGCGGCGGCTCCTCCTCTTCCGGGCCTCGGAGACGGCGCAATTAGCCGTCTGCCGAGGCCCTTTGTCTGATTCTTCTTTCCATTGATCCTTACATCTTTTTTATATAACTCTTCTGTGTATTGCTTCCATTATCTTTATTTTATCTTGATTGTGTATTATGTTCCTCTGCTGATTGTAGAGCATTTTGATCCTTGGCTTAAATTTCCCTTTGATTTCACAAATCTTGTGGAAGAGAGGTCTTGTTCTTCCTTTTTTGTTCTTGCCGGATTCTGTTTCTCTACAATGATTATTATAGCAATTCTCTTTATCCCTGAGGACTAATCACTGAATAGTTGCATTCATGGTTCTTGCTCTTTTCCTGTCTCCTTTTTCTTTTGCATCACATCTGTCCTTTACTGCTTGAAGTCTGTCACTGATTGATTCTTTTTTTTTTTTTTTTGGCTATAAGTCTTTTTGCATTCCTCCTTAACTCCTTAACTATGTCCTTGGCTACTGTCTTTAGTTTATCTGGTTCTTAGTCAATTAGGCTTAATAGTGCAAATCTATTTTTCTTATTATCTTTAAATTCCACTGGGATGTTCTTTGGGTCATATTTCAGTCTGATGGTTGGATTAGTGATCTTCGTTGGCTTTATTCTGCCTAGAGGGAACCCTAATAAGCTGCTAGAATAATGTGAGAAAAAGAGAACCTGTTACTGGTTAGTTAAAAAGGCGTACAATACATTTCCTCCTAATTGCCATCCAGCAATACAGAACTGATTTAAGATACGAAGGGAAAGAAGCCATTCAGATGCCAGGAACCCTGGTTGTTAGTAAATTTTTAAAAATCCCTCATTCTGGGGTGGTGGGGGTGGTGTGTTCACTTTTTTCATCCTCTCAATCCATATTTTTATTGGCTTTTCAACAGTATAATAACAAAGAAAGAGAAAAAAGGAGAAAAAAGTGAAGGAGAGGATATAGGATAGGAACCTGGTGTAGCCATAGATACAGATATAAGTTGACCATTTTAACAAAAATGTTTTCTTATCAAAGTTGACATCTATAAAATGCACATTCATGAGCAGTTAAGATAGTAAGATCTTTTGACTATTGAACAATAGATGGTAAATGTTTATCATTCCAACCCTGCAGTCTTTAGCAACAGTAAAAGTATACAGGATCCTACATGCATACATGCACGTACACATGCAAGTGTGTGCACGCACACACAAATGCACAGGGGTTTTTTTATTTATTTTTCCCTTAGGCCTTAGTTTGCCCTTTTGTTTTCTTGTAGAAAGTTCATTTCTTCATCATTGGGCTCCATCTTTATTTCACCTTTGTGTCTTTTCACATACACGCAGTCCCCCAACCCCACAATTTTCAGATTTCAGATTTACTTATTTTAATTTCCAATAATGTTACAAAAGGTTGGGTTTGCCAGTGCTAAGTCTTCAATAGACTCTCTGCACATTGGGAGGTTCTGCTACTCCATAACAAGACCTTTTCCTTGTGGTTTTTAAACCCTGCTTCCCAGAACTAGCTCTTTTCAGGGACAGATTCGGCCTTGTGCATTGTTTTTGTTATTAACTGTCATCAAGTAAACTTTGGCTAGCCTATGAATGACAGACCTCCAATGGTGCATACACACTCCAGAAATAAAGCAGTTTGACACCACTTTAACTGTCATGACTCTATCCTACAGAATCCTGGGGTTTGTAGTTTGGTGAACCTGTCAGAGCTTTCTGACAGACCAGGCTGAATACCTCAACAAACTACAAATTCCAGGATTCCACAGGATGGAGCCATGACATGTATGGTTGTGTCAATGCTTTATTTCTGCAGTGTGGAAGAGCTGCAAGTCACTATGGGCCTCTACAGATGGTGCAAACCACTGTCTTGGAGGCAGGGAAGGGGAGGAGCAGCCACACCCTTCCCGAGGATGTCATCATAGCGCGCGCCGCTACGCATGGTGCACGCTGTCAGGACGTTCTCCTGGCGCAGTGTTTTTACACATTGCGCCAGAAGAGGTGCAAAAGAGCCACATGTTATATTGTCTAGGTCTACAGTGAAAGTGCAGTCTGATAACGTCTAGAATAGGGGTCGGCAACTTTGTGTTGCTGAGGGCTGTGGGGGGGGGGGGGAATGGCACCGGGGGCCAGTGCGTGCTTGCCCCCACGCGTGAGCATGCGCATGACACCCACCGTCATGCACACGTGGGGGGCGCCATTTTGGAACGCCCAATGGGGCTGGCGCCGTGCGCATGCGCATGGCACCGGCGCCATTGGGCCTTCCAAAATGGCACCCGCCAACGTGTGCATGCGTGCGCAAGCGCAGGCATGATTTGGATGCCAAAATGGTGCCTGCGCTCGCGCACGATGTGGTGGCGGCGGCGGTGGCATGTGTGCAGCGGTGGTAGCAGCGGCGGCAGCAGCAGGACCGGCCACAGGCCGGTCCCAAGGCCTCCGCAGGCCGCACCCAGCCCACAGGCCATAGGTTGCCAACCCCTGTTCTAAATATATCCTACAGTGCCTGATGTTCATTGGCAGTCTCCCGTCCAAGTACTAACCAGAGACAACCTTATTTAGCTCCCAAGACCAGGTAGAATCTGATGCCTTTAGGGCACGGGTAGGCAACCTTTTTGAGCCATGGGCTGAGTTGCTGTCCCTCAGACAATTGGGGGGCCTGAAGCACCATAAATAAAAAATAAATAAATAAATAAATAAAACAATTTAAAAAATTTTAAAAAAATATGCATGCACACTCTCTCAGCTCCAGAAAAGTCATGGCAAAACTCCTGTGGAGATTTTGCCAAGAAAACCCCAATAACAAGTAATAACAACAATAATCAATATCATCATGGTGGGGGGCGGCGGCAGCGGGGGGCGGTGGAGGCAAAGGCCTCGGGGGGCCGCATCCGGCCCCCAGGCCTTAGGTTGCCTACCCCTGCTCTAGAGGGTTGCAAGTTACCTGCCTCTGCTGTAATTAAGGACTGAATGGTTCAGTACTTCATAGATCATGAGAAAAGATGAATGAGAATAACTCAGCCGGGATAAGGATCATTTAATCAGAACAAAATATTTATTGTGAGGAAATCAGACAAACATAAATACAGTGTAGTGTTTGTTATCAGCAATCAGGCGGATGAAACAAAGGAAGGTTGTGGATTAGCAGAGTTCATCATGTTCATCCCCCCCCTGCATGCCCCCTGTCCTCTAAAAACATGGTAGGCATTGGGAGTATTATTTTCAGTGGGGTGTATGTGGGGGGTGCCCCCAGGCAGCTAATGTGGTCCCCTAAACTTCTACAGTTGCCTATCCCTATCCCTCTGTAAGTGTTTCCTGATGAGCAGCAAAATGGTTCTGTATATTGGCCTCATCTGGTCCCTTGTTGAGTCCAGACACTAGTTTGCATGGCCTCCCCCACTTCATATGTCAAAGAGAAACAGTTCTGAGTGTCTTTAAGATATTGATAGCCCTCATCCCCAATTAATCTGGCACCCTTACTCTGTGGGTGAGACATTTAAAACACAGAACCTTGTGAGACCTCACATAGTTTGAATACTATGAATTTAAGCAGACCCCTCCTGCAATGCTGTCTTCTAAAATGTACCCTGCAGATAGGAGTGGAATTGCCATTATACCGTCTTACCTACTCCTGGTCCACAGAGTCATTCTAATATATCCTGTAAATGTCATTTGCTTTTCCATTTGCTTTTAAAATGTTTAAGTTTCTCTCTCTCTTCATCCCACTTTCTCCTTTTGACTTCAGCTTACTTCAGTTGCTGCAAACTGAGTTCAAAATGCAAAAGTTGTTTGAACTTTAGTAACGAAGCAGAGGGGAGAGGGCTGAGTGTTGGAATATGACTCTGGAGATCAGGGTTCGATTCCCAGCTCAGCCATGAAACCCACTGGGTGATCTTGGGCAAGTCACATGTTTACAGCCTCAGGGGAAGGCAATGGCAAACCTCCTCTGAACAAATCATGCCAAGAAAACCCCATGATAGGGTTTGCCTTAGGGTCGCCATAAGGTGGAAATAGCAACAACAACAAATCAATGCTGTTAAGAGAACTAGGAAATTCAACAGGTTCACACTCTCCTATCTCCTTCCTGTGAGAAATTGTGTAACTTTTCAGTACCGTGACCAGACCTAAACCTGCAAGTTGGATGTGATTACAGGCAGGTTTAGCCTCAAAATGCTTTGCAACAAATGGTCACAAGAAGGCTTCCAAAGATTCTGTTAGTATCTCAATAGAAGCGGACCTTAATAGCCCACTTATGACCCAGAAAAGAACAAGTGGATGGCTAATAATAATAATAATAAATTTTATTTATATCCCACCCTTCTGTCACGCAATCGAAGCGGCTCACAACAATTTAAAAACATTATACAATATTAAAATACCATCCAAATCCCACAGCTCCCCCCACCCCTTAAAAAAGAATTAAACAATTTTTACATTAAAACAATGATTCAAGCACATAATTAAAACAAAACATAATCAAACAAACAATAATAGGCGGAGCAGCATTTAAACCAAATGTAGGAGGAGTAAAAGGCTACACAAGGATGTAATGGAGGCAGAGAAATGAAAGTGCTTTGCTACTGCTGACAGCAAAGGCTTGATTATATATTTATAAATACCTGATCATGCCCTCACTATTAGCAAATAGGCAAGTGATCTCTAAGCTATGGCAAAATGGAGATTATTTTATCTATTTCTTAGTATTATCAAAGTATGTATGTGAGGTTCAGTTCTCTGGACAAACATATGCAACAATTTTATGGTAGGACCCCAAATGATATCTTTATTGAGCATTGGTTCTCATAATACCTAGGAGTTCAAGATTTCAGAGTCTGGAGTCTGGACTCTTCTCCTTCTTCAGGGTAAGAAAGAGGAATGTAAAGGCAAGAGCACAGCCTTGAGAAGACTGGGGAGTTTATCACACATACTATTCTCCCATTCCGTTTGCATCTCTAAAGTGCACCGGACTTTAAACGAGATGAGGACAGGTGCTACCACATTGAGTTTTCAGTTCGCGGTGCTAACGGAAAGAGAAGGTTGCTACTGCACAGCATTATATAGTCAGCCCATTGTGCTTTAATAATAATAATAATAATAAATTATTTATATCCCACCCCTCTGAGAACAATTGGGGTGGCTCACAATATTAAAATATAAGATACAATCAATCCCCATTCCTAACCCCCTTAAAAATGCATTAAATCAAATAAGATTAAAATATACAAATTGAGTTTAAAATTTATAAACAATGTTGTTATCATGTTGTGACCTGGATGAGAATGAATATTACCACACAGCATGGCCTCTTTCCGAGCGCAAGCTGTTTGTGTCCCCCGAACCCATATCTCTGTGCATGTGTACTTTTTAAAGAGGTGTTGGTGCGAACTACAACAGGAAGGCATTTTTAGTTTTCCAAAGCCTTGTGCTCTGTGCTTTGCAGTACTACTATTTGCCCGTTCTCATTATGGATTCCCTGATTTGTGTCAGTCTTCTCCACACAATTGAATGTTTAGTGGTGATGGAGAAGGAACGTAGAAGAAGAATTACAGTTCCTCTCTCATTTTTTAGTTAGAAATTTTGAGAGGAAGAATGCCCTTGGCAATGTGCTTGATAGTGAAGATGACATGTTATCTGGCTGTCTGGCATGGGTAGCAACTTTCCCTGTACCACAGGGATGGTGAGTTCGCCCCATTCAAAGAATGAATTAGTGGCGTGATGAGGTTTTGAGCATATGGGAAGATGGTATGTGGGAGTCAAACTTCCGCATGAAGCGCTCTATTTCTTTTCTTTTCTTTTTTCTTTTTGACCTTGTAAGCACTCTTCAGGCTGAGTTGCAGTGATCTACTACATCTATAAGGACTCCCATGTCAGTAGAGGAGAGGGTGGCAATTACCTTTTGGTGGTTGACAAGCTCACTTATATACAGATAAGTGGCATCCAATTGGAGACTGGAGCATCTACTGTAGCAGAAATTGCTGTTGAGGTTTGCCTAGTGGTTGAGAAACTTCTGTTGAAAAAAACTGTACAGCTAGGCAACTATCATGTGGTAAATTATTAATTTATTTATTTTACTTTCTATCTATATGTTCCCAAATCCAAACCAAGCATACAAGGGATGCATACCTGTATGTGGTTGTACACATATGTGTATTCATATATGTGTGTGATTAGATATATACAAATGTATACACATTTGTATCTATAAATGTACTGAGGGATATATATTAAAAGATATAGAGAGAATGATTGATTTTATGTGCTCTTATAGAGAAATCTGAATGCATTCATATGCACAATAATAATTTACACTATCTAGTTCTAACTATTGAAAAAATATTTGCACACATATGTGGATGTTTACATAAATAGGTATACAGTTTTCCTCCCCGTTCACAGTCTGTGGTCTCGCTCTTTGTGGGGAGGGACAAGTGCCTATGTTTAAAATGGCTGCACACGCACCATTAGTTTCAATCGGGCTCCAATATTAGTGAGCCGCCATTTTCGTGGGAGGGGGGTTGGAACAGATCCCCTGCAAACTGGGGCAACTATATGTTTGTACTTAATTTCATAATATATCTGTATAAAATCTATATTACATATAGGGTATTAATTGTAGATAAACACATGACTATACATATATAGTACATGCCATGAAAATACACACGCGTGCATGCACACACACGTATTTTGTGTATATGTATATGTGTGTGTATACACACACACACACACATACACACATATATATGATTGTTTATATATGTGCATTGATGTGTACAAATAACATGTGCATTACATTAAGTGATAGTCTTTTGTGCATATACAAATATATCACATATACATTTAGTATATATGTGTGTGTGTCTGTATGCCTGTATTGACATGTATTGACATATTATTTTGTAAATACATAAATACCCATGTATCTGGATATAGCCTCGGGTGGGAGAGTGTATTCATACATTACTATGGTTTCTTACATGTCTACTTACATAGATATAAATAAATATGTTTCTGTGTGGTACATAAGTGTTATTACAGTTGAACATATATCTTTTTTTCTGTCTATGACAAAGTGTTTCTATGTTTCCTTTATATATCTATGTATGCAGTTACAAACATATACTGTGTTGCATATTCATACATGTTTGCATGTCTTTCTATGTGTGTTTTTTGAGTACTTCTGTGTATAGCTATATATTTATTCTTCCATCTCTGTTTCCATACATATGTATGTGTATGTTTATACTCTCTCTTTCACACATACACACACACACACATTTTTAGAAGTACTGTACATTTATTGTGCCACTGATTTTCCAGTTCTTGAGCTAAATATAGTGAAATCTACCTATCTGAATAAATGATGTATATGTGCATTGGCGAAAGCAGGTGCACATGAAAAACACTCTTTTACACATACACAAATGCACACATAGACATATATATATATATATATATATATATATATACACATATACATATACATACATATATATATACACATATATACACACATGTATATATATATGTATATATATATATGTGTGTGTGTGTATATATATGTGTGTGTGTGTGTGTGTGTCTATATATAGTTTTATGTGTGTGTATATATATATATATACATAAAACTATATTTATATGTGTATATCTATATATCTATATGTCTATATCTATATCAAATGTAGATAGATAGATCTATATATAGACCATATATATAGTGGGAGAGAGAGAAAGAGACCCGTATCCATATACATATATATACACACACACAAATGCTTATACATTTATGTGTGTCTGATAGATATGCACACACACACACACACACACACACAAACATGCATGTTACAATATGTATACCTCCAGTCAAAAAATGTTTCTCTTATTTTTGATGAGTTTGATAAGGTTGTATCATTCCCTATATCTTTTTTTCCAAATAATCCAGAATATACACTAGTGCCTCCACATTTGATTTGGGTTAGGGGCCCAAGACACCTGTGAATGTTGAAAACCAGCAAGTTAAAAAAAAATCTGTTTTTACAGGAGAGACCTACTCTTCATGAATATCTAGGTCCTTTAGTGAAACCCTGTGCTTGACATCTTGTGGACATCAATTTTATAATTACACTGAAGGCCCTACGGATTCATTTAGGTGCATTTTTCAAAAGTATCAGGAATACTGAAATCCTCAAAAGGCAAAGATAAATTTGTTGAGGCACAACTGAGCCTTGACATTCTACATCTTCAAAATGTATAGATAAATTTTGCTCGCGTACACACATAGAAAAACATTGGGAATACACTTATGTACAAATGTCTTACAGTATATGTACATGTTTACAGGACTCTTGACAAATACACCAATATTTATATAGTGAGAAAGAGAGATAGGATGGTTCAGAGACAGAGAGAGAAAGAGAGAGAGAGAGAGAGGAAGAGATAGATGGAGAAAGAGAGAGAGAGAGGCAGATACATAAAGATGTATTGAAACACACCTGAAAGTGCATAAAAAGGGGTATGTAAGTATGCATTGAAGCACTTCACATGAATTTAAATCGATGATACCAATTACCAGAATAATAAGAAAGTCATAATAAATTTTCTTTGATGGAATGTCCTTAAGGCAAAATAATCCTTAATGTTTATTGACAGCATGCAGTGTTGCCATTAGAGTTGAACTGAAATGTGATTCCCCATGTTTCCTCACTGAAGTGCTGCAAAAATGTTAACAGACAGTGTAATGCACACATTGTAAATTCTATCAGTGGAAGGCACACTTGAACGACATAATGGTCTGTATCTTTAGGAACCTGTGCTAGTGTAGGAATTATTATCACTGCACATAAAAATGTAAATCTTCTATTACATAATGATAGGTTTAACACAGCATATATGGAAGATATACTTTGTATAAGGAAATAATAAACGCAATTGACAGGTCTTGTGTCTTCATTGCCATACTATATATGTGAAATAGCTGGCCAAGTAGCACTAACTGTTCTCTCCCTGTTTGTATCTATGCAGATAATGGATTATTTCAAAAAAGAAAAAAAAAAGAAAAAAAAAAGGGGGGGGATTCCTGCACTGTATAGGGGAGGCTGGTGGTACACACACATCCCTGTTTGTCCTCCAAAAGGAAGGGAAGAATAATACCTCAATCGAAAACAGGGATTCTCTATTGTCCTTCAAGGGATGGCCAACCATTTGGGAAGATTTATTGACATCGAGCTGGGCAGTACAGGAAGATCCCATGATAGCCACACTTTCAGGCATTCTGCGCTGTGGTATGTAATGGACACAGGAATATTTGTCCCAGGTAACCCTACCATTAATGTTAATGGTGGCATGATACCACCCTTGGTCATTCCAGATGGGGCGTACCCTATTCAGCCCTGGCTTATGAAGCCCTACCTGAAAACACAAGATCCTAAACATGTTGTATTCAGTAATGCTCTATATAAGGCTAGAAATGTAGTGGAAAGGGCCTTTGGTCAACTGAAAAGTGGGTTGGGTTGCCTAACCAGTAGACTTACAGTGAAGGAAGAAAACTTTGTTACTGTTGTGGCTGCCTGCATAGTGTTGCACAATGTTTGTGAAACATGTGGTGAGGTGGTACACAATGACATTGAGGTACTAGCAAAGATTATACTTCTCCCAATGTGGTCTGATTTTCATCGCTATAATGCCTCTAGGAAAAAAGAGGGAGAAGTTGTGAGGTCAGCTTTGGCCAACTGGATGCTTGATAATCAAAGGTAGACATTGAATTTGTTGTTTCACAAGTTCATGCTGAAAGAATATAAAATGTTTATGTAAATTACGTTACTGTTGATGTTGTTCTGAAAATAATATTGGACAAAGACAGTTAATAATATCAACCATTTCATGTGAACTTAGAACTCAGTGACATGAACATTACCATTAAAGTTGAATTATGGGAATGATGAATATCTCTCCTTTTCTTATCTGCCCCTGATTTAAGGTATACCCTTGCATAATATTCATCATTAACAACTGTAGAAGAAATATTATGTCTTTCTGTCCCTGTTGTGCCCACAGAGAATAACTGATAGGTTGATACCACATAAAAAAATAAAGTTAATTCTTAAATAAAATTAATATAAACAACAATAGGAGTCTTGATATTTTGTTAACACTAAAATTAGATCATGCAACATTATTCTGTCACATAATGTGTGGAAACATGTCTACGTTGTTTCCCCTAATATATTCTAAATGCAAAAATAAATTCTTTCCAGCAGCACACTGCTGCTGTTGTTAATAAAATGCCTCCGGTTAAAGCTGTCCAGTAATAACCCAACTATTAAAGACCCACAAGATTATGTTACATCTTCTTTCAGCTTTACAGACCCTCTGCTGGCTTTTTGAAAAAAGTTTCCAACTGTATTGTAGATTGCAATAAAATAACTATATCCTTAAACATTTTCCTAACAATTACCAAGAGATCTGCTTAAATAAAAAAGACTACTTCTATGAAATCTAGACTTTTAGAGAAATGGTCAGATATTGCTTCTGCCTCTTTCTTTGATAAAATTATACACTTCTGAGGAATTGTCATATTAAACTGCAGTTTTCTTGTACCCTTGGCACTATGCAAAATAAAATATAGATATAAATATAAAAGAGGTATATTGAAGATGCTAATTTCTGGCTGCTATATCCCATCCTAATGTTTACACAATGATAAACTACTCATTTAGATCCATCATGATCAGAACAGTACAGAGGAAGTGATTGTTACCTTAAATTTTGCTAATAATCCAAGCCTTAACATCCTTATATATATGCTGAAAATTTTCAGTCAATACCATGTTCTTAACACTCTGTGTAAAATTGAAAAATCATAACAATCTATTGCCAATCTGTGTAGATCTCTCCCCCCTCCATATTAACATCAAGAAAAATAACATAATACTATTATTGTGGTGAGTTTGCTATTTTCCTACCATTTCAAATGAGTATGCATAATCCTATTGATGGAAAAATAACTTATAGAAGCATCTCCATGTGCATGATGTAGAGAATTACCGGTAATATTGAAATGCCAGCTTTGGCAGTTTAGTAAAAAAAAATAAACATGTAGTAGTAACATTATCTTTTGATAATACATTGTCACACACACATACAATTTGGAGGGTTTTTTTTAATCAAATTAAAAAAAATCTTATGGGTATTGTGCTCATATAGTTCCTAAATCTAACAAGTGAAATTTTAAGGGGAGTATCTTTCCCTTTTCCCCCCTCAATCTAGTTACTCATTTTGGACATACCTGTGAGTGCTGCTGAGATTCTAATTGAAACTGTTGAAAATCTCGATTTCCTTCTCCTTCTCCAACTTCTGCATTGCTAAATTCAACTGCATGTTCCCTTTCTATGGCCAAGGAAGCACTATGTGCTACAACCAACCTCTCCAATCCCTGATTACTACTCCCCAAAGAGAGAGGAGTAGAAGAACCAGGGAGTGGATCTGAATTAAGAGAGGACAGGCAATCATCAAATAAGTCATCCTCTGAAACACTAGCATCTCATGCATTTGCATTTTCTGTTACTGTAGCATGAGATAATATTCCTGCAGGTGTATCTGGAATTATTGTGGCTTGTGCTTGAGAATTTCCTCCTAAAATACTAAAATTTTGCCTGTACTGTGCACAGGACATCCCCTGTAACATTGGCAATGTTTCAGGGACAGTTATATCACTAATTGATGCATCATTGTTTAATTTGGGGGCTGCACTTGGATGGGTTGATTCTGCAGATCTCATTGTTGTTTTTTTTAATATGTTAACCAAACTATGCATATAATTTATAATCTCTTTCCTATCTTCCTTGCTCGCCATTACATTCTCATTCTCATTTATTATGTTTACCAGTTCTGTTTCCAGTCTTGTTCCATCTTCCATTCTCCTCAGTAGCTCATTATGAAATGCTTCATGCCACTCTCTGGAGAGGTTTACCTGTTGGTTGGCATTCTCCATTATGGCTCTAGCTATGTGTTCTCCTCTAACAGCTCTCCTGCTTCTGTTCCTCAACTGCTGCAGATATGAATTTGGAGACAGGTTCACTACTGTAATTCTGCTTTCCAGTGACTGTTCTGTAAAATAAAAGGAAAAACGGGGGGGGGGGGGGGGACGACAAACACACTTACATCCTTTGAGATGTAAATATGGTCAAAATTTGTTAATTGGTGAAAGGTAGCTATAAATAAAGAGCTCTGTCTGGTCACTGTTAACAGAACCACTGAAGATGTCAACAAGTCCAATGAATGACAACGCTTATCAACAAGAAATGAGAAAGGAGACCAGTTTGCAGGTAACCAATCAATTTGGACCACCATGCAAAATTGCTGATCTAGTAGTTGTACACTATCAAATTTATCCTACAAAATAGCTTTCATTCTGCTATGCCGCCTTTGTAATCTTAGTTGATCACATCAACAGTAGGATGATTTTTCCAAATAATAACAAATTTAATGTCTTGGACATACCTTCCCCCTGGTTAGAAATGGAAATATCCTGCACTCCTGTGCTGGTGGCTTGTCTATCCTCTTCTAGATGAGAATGAAGGAAAAATGGAAAGTCTTTGATACATTTCAAATTAAATACCAAATTACAGGATGGAACTTGATTTGCAAAATAAAGCAAACATCAATATTTTTAATTGTGTTCATCTTTTAAATAATTATGTTAACAAAATCACTACAGCAAAAACTGTTGGATTATTAGCATAATTAGGAACTCGTTTTCAAATTCTAATATTTATTATGTAAGCAGAAATGTTCTCTTGATTTCATTTCCATTGATTGATCATTGAAACCATAAATTTTGCAGTTTAGAAATAAATGTGAATATATTAGTAAGTAATATTTCAATTCCACAAGCAATAATTAGAATAATTTATGTTGACACACTTATTAGTAATGCAGGGTAGTTCTAGAGAACCAGATAAACATCATAATCATTCTATAACTTCAAAAAGATTCAATACACTAATTTTTTCTTACAGTAAACAAATACTTAAAACTCTGGGAATTATCTTCCATTTCCAAAAGTGTAACAGGAATTTCTATTTGTGTTTCACCATCATCATCCGGTAGGAACTGGGCACGTGGTTCTGCACTCATGTGTCCTTTATAAACAGTTATGATGTAGATTTGTTAATACAGCCAAAAATACAACCCGCCTCAGAAATCATTTCCCCACAGAGACACCTGTAATCATTGCCAAAGATAAACACGGTTTTGTTTAGCCAACACAAACAAAAGGTGTCTAATAATTACTTCTCTCCAATTCATTGTTATCCATGGGCAATCCATTGCCTTGAGTCTCTGGCATTGCTGTCCCTGGAGCAGGACCTTCTCTTTGTTGGTTTGCGTTGCATCCTGTTGCCTGGTTTCCTCTCTGAAGATCAATACTACGGGACACCCTGTTGATCAATGCTGGCATCACCATGTGAAGACTATTGTCTAGCTCTTTAAAGAATGAGCAAGTGGTGGGGTCCCGGCCACTCATTTTATTATAGTTTTTAACTCTTTTTTACTCAAAATGCATATGTTTAGTTTTAGACCTGCACTCCTCTGCTGTCCTTGAATGGTTCCATTTTGCCATCTCAGCAGTGATGTCCTTAAAGATATTAAGATTGTGCTGATTTTCCCACAGGCAACTTGGGAATCTCATCTCCCCACACACATCCAGCAAACCCAGCACTTCATTTCTGCTCCAAGGCACACCTTTACTGGATCTATTTTTTTCAGTCACCACTGTTTCCATCTATGTTTTGGACAATGTGTTGCCGAACATGGTAGCCATCTTGGTGGATCTAAAGTACGGAAAACAAATGTACGTTCAGTTGGCGTACTGATGAAAGCCACCTCTCTCCTAAATTGCCATATATATAAAAGAATAACTTGTATGTTTTTTTAAAAAGGGTACCACAGGAGGGTGGACCAGGTGAATTCTAAATTTAAATGTTTGCACAATGAATTCTTTAAAGTTATGAATAGGTTCCAAGGAAACTCTCCTGAAAGCCGCATTCCACCTTACTTCTGGGAGACGAGATGGCTGTGGCTACAGGTTGGCAAGCCAGACTGGAAGGCAAGACATCCCAACTGTAAGCAAATGAAGTTGAATTTATGATGGGGTAGATTTATTAAGATTTTTAATAATGACATAAGGTGTACTGTGCAATTCTATCTATTTTCCAAGTAGAAGATTCCTCAATTTACTTTATCAGAGTAGGAAATATTTATTTTTCAAATAATTCCACCACCACAACAAAATTGACAATTTAACAAGACCGCCCAAATATTAATGGATGTTATGTGCAGGTTACATTCAGATAAGGCTATATTCAAATAAGATGTTTCCATGCTATTATGATAGGCTGCATAATTATATTGTAAAAAAATATCTAACATCTTTATCTAAAAAAACATCTTTTTAAAAATGTTATCTACAAATTTATATTCTTTCAGGCAGCAGAAAGGATTCCTTAAGATCAGTAAGTCTTGTCAAGAAGCTCGAACATTGCAGCAGACAGTTTGAGGGAAAGAATGGTTATTTGCATGCATCCATCTTCAAGGGAAGAGAACCATAACTACAGTTTTTTAATAAGATGTAAATATGTAATAGTTCAATATGAATGACTGGCGGTATATTTTTAAATTACCATGAATTTCTTTAATAGAATTAAAAATGCCAAAAAGATTACTGTACTGATGGATTAATATCACACCGCAAAGAATGATGGTATTGACCAACCAAATCAATACTACCATTTCTGAATAAAATGAAAAGATTGAAATATGTGAGCTTCTACAGCAATTTCTCTTTTTGACTTTCTATTATAGTCCAGCAGGAGGCCACTTCTCCAGCACTATCCTCTTGCAAACAGAAGATGAAGACTTAACTGGTGGTGATATTGATGAGGACAAGAATAATAGCAATGGAGTAGGCCAATCAGGAAAGGCAACAAGAGAGAACATGGATATTGTGACATTGGAGCTGCACACGGGTGTAAACAATGACAATGAACCTGTGTCTGCACAGTCTTGTGATGATGACAGTGACATGAACCCTGTCAATAGTGGATGTGTTCCTTCATGTAACACTGCCAAAATTTCTGGCTTAGATTGTGCGTCATCTTTTCCCACAACTTGCAGTATAGGTGTGTGTATATGTGTAATTCACGTATGCAGCCAAAAAAGAAAAACAAACAAACATGATGTCAACATTAATTTACAATTTGAGCCAAAGAAGAGTTTTTCACATGATAACTGAAAGTTTCCAAAAGTAGAGAATGTAGAAAAAGCAATTGTGACTGTTGGCTCACATAGGGAAAATTAAAGTTGTCACACAGGGAAAATTGAAGTTGTAAGAGATCTCAGATTGTATTGTTAACTGTTGATCGAAAAGGCTATTTATGTATTATTTCTTCTTCTTTTTAAACACAAAACCAAGAGTGAAAACTGATGATTGCTTTTATGTAAACATTCCAAAAATCCAATTGGTTAAGTAAAAATTCGGTAACTTGTGTAAGAGTTAATGTAATTGAGATGTACCTGTTTTCTCAACAGCAGTGCATCATCCATTCATGATGGGTACAATCATAACACATATATGCATTTAAATATTTCTTTTTTTATTATTTTATCCATGTTCTGTAATCCACTCCCAAGCAGTATTGCAAATCTCTATGGCTACGCTCCTTTGCGCTGAATGGTAATAGGATAATGTAGTCATCTATCAAGATCTGTAATGAATAAATTGTATGGTTGAGAATCTAATTTTGAACCACAGGTGAAGTGTGACAGTTTACATAGATAATGCTAAAGCCATTACTTGGCCAATCACAGAATCTATCTTCACAGTAATATGTGACTGATCAAACAAAACACCTTATGTTTTATGAACCATAAAGAAGAAGAAAAACAAAACTATATTATAAAATAATGTGCATATGTGTTTACAAGTACATGTGACACAGTTGTATTCAAAGTCTGAGAATTTCATTTTTGAAAACAAAAAAAGTTGGTAATTGTATCAGCAACATAAAATAATAATTTATTGTAAAATATCTCAGTATCACATTCATTTAAATATAACAATTAGAGAATCGTGATATAAACACAAAAATTCCACTTCTTTTATATTTATGAAAAATGATTGTGTTACTTTGATGAAGTGATAATACACTGTGTAATGAAACCTAAAAAATTGTCACTCCAAAACAGTTACCGAGGCTATACATAAGCAGGAGTCCATCAACGAGGAAGTTCAGTCAAGGTTGCAATCAATGGAGTTCAGAATCAAAACACTCGAGAGAAATATGACTTCATGCTATGGTACATCAGAACAGGAGTAGTGCTAATGTTGAACTGAAAAGTTTGCTTTAAAATTTTTATGTTTAGGGATCTATTAATGTTTATTTGTATATTACTATGTTTTCTTCATGGAAGAAATTCATTCAGGGTCTATATCAGGGGTCATCAACCTACGGCCCGCGGGCTGCACCCGGCCCGCCGACCCCTGCCGACCAGCCCCCGCTGCCCCTACCGTGCGCTCCGGCTGCTGCGCCACTGTGTGTGTTGCGGCTGCCATTTTGTTTGCCAAAATGGTGGCTGTGACTCATTTGTGCATGTGCAGTACTCCTGCGCATGCGCAAATGAGTCGCGGCTGTCATTTTGGCAAACAAAATGGCGGCCGTGATGCGCGGCGGTGGCAGCGCATGCGGTGGCAGCCACAGCTGCCGGTGGGGGCGGTGGGGGGAACAGCAGCGGAGGCGGCGGGCACATGTATGAGCGCATGCGCCGCCATTTCCCCCACCCACCCAGCCTGGCGGAAGACCTGAGGACCAGCGACCAGCCCCAGGTATGTGAATGTTGCCGACCCCTGGTCTATATATATATACCAATTTTTATATGATTATGTGCAGTGAAAGTATGTTTGCATAATTGGCTACTTTCAAAATCAGAAAATATTCTAGAAATGCAACATAAACGACATCTTTCTTTCAATAGCATGTTTTATTTTTAGATTTACAGTATTTTATTGTATTTTACAAGAGAAGTAATAATGTAAAAGTGTGGTAACAGAGTATGTTATAATAGGTCATTTGGCATGTTGTCAAGTTATGACAACATTTTATGTTTATATTAACAGTCTACTTTACAAGAAAGAAGGAAATAACTTATGTCTACTTGTGAAAGAGAATTAATCTTTCCATGATTTTTTATTATAAACATTTACAAATAAAGGAAATTTTGATTATGAAATTCTTTTCTCCTCTCTGGTATTTATCTAATAGAAAGTATCAGGCTTGGTATGAAGATTTCCATATAAATATTTCGATATTTAAAAAATAATTGCACCACTCTTTATTTCTGAATAGCCAAAACACTTTTATTTTTTAACATTACAATGATCCTAAAATCAATGCACTTTCTCTCAGGTTTAAACTGAAGGGTTTTAAAACTATATCTTTATATTGCTCTAAAGATAATTCAACATTTGTGGTCATAGCAACATGACAGAAGTCAGGGTCCTGTTTTCAGAACATCACAGGATGCTTTTGTATGACTGGAAGGAATACCTACATGGGGGACAAATAGCAAAAAAAGAAAAGAAAAAGAAAAAAGAAATTAAAATAATAAAAGGCGGCACAACCAAAATGCAAGAAATCAAATAGTTTAATCAATGATAACTAATTCACGTACTGGCTGGTATTGTTATATACATCAACAACTTTTTTTGCGTGGCAAAAAGGTATACATATTTGTTCTATGAAAGAAGCATTACCTCAGAGGAAGGCGAAGTAAAACCACACAATTTATTATTTTCATCAACAGATACATAAGGAGAAATACTGTTTCATAGCTGGAAAAATGAGCATGTGGAAACATAGTTACATGTAAGCTTATCACACTTGTGGTGTATACCTTATGTATTTAAAATAGTCCACACTGATACATGATGGCAGTGTATAGATACTGCGCACCCCACCCCACCAAACAACCAAAGGTTATGAAAGGTGTACAGCTAAATGTACAGTAAACAAAACCAGTCATCATACCAAAATACGATTTAAGCAACATTTAGACAGAATTCATTGACAATATAAGAAACATATTTGCTGTACTAAGTATAATAGATCATGAACCAGAAGAGCTTTGGTCTGAAGCCAGGGACATAATAAAAGAATGCATAAAAGCACTTCCTACAGACAAAAGGAAAGTGAAGAAACCATGGATGACAGATAAAACTCTACAAGCAATAAAGGAAAGAAGAGAAACAAAACAAAAAGGAGATAGGAATAAACTAAGAAACATGAACGCAACAGTACAACAGTTAGTGCGCAAAGATCAGGAAAATTATTATAACTACAAATGTAGAGAACTAGAAGACAATAACAAAAAGGGATGAATGAGAGACCTATTTCACAAGATTCAAGAAATCAAGGGAAAGTTCAAGCCAAGGATTGGGACACTCTATGATAATAAAAATAACATAATTCAAGACCAGGAATGAATAAAAAGACATTGGATGCAATACACAGAAGAACTATATAAAAGAGATGACAAAATGAAAGACACATGGAGAGAAGAGCCATATGAAGATGAACCCCAAATTCTAAAAACTGAGGTGGAAGCTGCAATAAAAGAAATGGCAAAAAACAAGACTCCAGTAACAGATGATATACCAATAGGACTGTTGCAATCCACACTGACAAAGTCAATTCTAGTGCTAACCAACATATGTCAACAGATATGGAAAACAAAACAATGGCCAACAGATTCAAAGCGATCAATATACATCCCCATCCACAAAAAAGGAGACACAAGAGACTGCAGCAACTATAGGACCATAGCACTAATCTCCCATGCAAGCAAAATTATGCTCAAAATACTACAACACAGACTCCAACAACACATGGAGAGAGAAATCCCATTGGTCCAAGCAGGGTTCAGGAAAGAAAGAGGCACTAGGGATCACATTGCAAATATATGATGGCTAATGGAGTTCCAAAAGAAAATCAGCAAGTGCTTTATAGACTATAGCAAAGCCTTTGACTGCATAGATCTTGAAAGGCTATGGAATGCCCTTAAAGACATGGGAGTGCCAACACATTTGATAGTCCTAATGAGGAATCTGTACTCAGGACAAGAGGCTACCGTCAGAACAGAACATGGAGAAACAGAATGGTTCCCAATTGGCAAAGGAGTCAAACAAGGCTGTATCCTATCACCCAACCTATTCAACTTACATGCACAACATATTGTAAGGAAAGCAAGCTTGGACATGGAAGAGAGACGAGTGAAAATAGGAGGAAGAAGTATCAACAATCTGAGATATACGGACAACACATAATACTAGCAGAAAACCTCACAGACCTGGAACAACTACTAAGGAAGATCAAAGAAGAAAGTGGTTTACTGTTGAACATAGGGGGGTTGCAGACTGCCAGAAATAGTGTGAATTCAGTCCACTTTTAGGGTTAGGGTTAGAGTTAGGGAACCATGGGAACTGTATTTTATTGTGGCATCAGAGTTGTCTGACAGAGAAGGCTCAATGTCTCAGAAAAATAACAGTTCCCATGATTCCCTAGCACTAACCCTAACCCTAAAAGTGGACTGAATTCACACTATTTCTGGCAGTCTGCAACCCCCCATAAAGAAAACAAAAATAATGACCACAGAGAACTTACACACATTCAAACTAGACAGTGAGAAAACAGAAATAGTAAAAGAGTTCTCACATCTGGGATGAAACATTGATCGGAATGGGGACTGCAGCCAAGAAATCAGGAGAAGATTAAGAATGGGGAGGGCGGCTATGAAAGAACTAGAAAAGATCCTAAAATGCAGACATACAACTCAGCACAAAAGTCAGACTTATACAAGCCATCGTATTCCTTATTACCATATATGGATGTGAGACCTGGACAGTCAAGAAAGAAGGAGGAAAATCAATGCATTTGAGATAATGTGGTGCTGGAGAAGAGTGCTGAGAATTCCATGGACAGCCAAAAGGACAAACAAATGGGTCCTAGAGCAGATTAAGCCAGAGATATCTCTAGAAGCCAAGATGACAAGACTTAGGGCCTCTGCAGATGGGTGTCCCTGGGAAGTGGTGGATCGGGGCCATGTGGCAACCCCATGCTGCAGCCCTGATCCTCCCTTTTGCAGCCCCGAAAAGAGCAGCAAAATGCCACTCCTTTTTGGGGCGGCAAAAGGCTGCCATAAGAGCCAGCGACGTGGTTCTTCCTCGCCCTTTTGGCGCAGCGTGTTTAAACACTGTGCCGGAAGGGCATCCTGATGCCACACGCTGTGCGTAATGGCACACAGTGTCAGGACGGCATCAGCATGGGGTTGGGGTGGCTGGTGTGCGGCTGCCCTGCCCCAACTGTACCCCCAGGCTGGCCCTTTGGGCCAGTCTGCAGAGGCCCTTAGACTGTCGTACTTTGGACACATCATGAGAAGGCATGAATCATTGGAAAAGACAATAATGTTAGGAAAGGTGGAGGGAAGCAGAAAGAGAGGAAGGCCACAAACTAGATGGATGTACTTTATTAAGAGACTACAAAAATGAGTTTGCAGGAGCTGGGCAGAGCAGTAGAGGACGGGGGCCCTGGAGACGTCTCATCCATAGGGTAGCCATAGGTCGAGACTGATGCAAAGGCAGTTAATAACAACAAACAGCTAAATGGAAGAGAACATGAGAAAATCAAATTTATTCTTATCATTTCACATAGCAAAACCAGCTATAGCTTACAATGGATGAATTGGGGGGGGGGGAAGGTAAAGGTAGGAGGAATACCTCTCCAAGCACGTTGAAAAGATTAATGTGGTGCAAAAGATTTATAGCAATAACAACATTACATCACCAAAAAAATAAACACATAAGAAAGATAACAGGTATTACATGTGGATGTGTGCATATGATAAAAGAAGCTGAAAACACCTGAATTTCCATAGGTAGCACATGAATACCTTGAGTTTCTTCCCTTTTTCCCAACATCATTAGCTATGTATATAAAACAGGGACCGCAATATATAAGTTAATTAAGTGGTTTACATATATAAAACAAAATGTTGCTTCAATCAGGAAAAAAAATTGAATTCATACAGTATACAGTCACGATTCATAGGATTATTGACCAATAACCATCATTATTCCCTTATATCCGATTATACTCCTAATCTAATCATGAAAATGCTGCTTTCTGAAAACATTTGTACCACCAACATAGGTTTAGAAACAGCATATCCACCACTACAAGCAGTATTTCAGGTGGTATGGATGAATAAAAAAATCTGAAAGAAACAGAATTGCAATAATAGGATTCAAATACCTTCTATAAAGGGGAACAAAAAGAATTACCTGACCCACCATCCTCTCATCTTGACAAGAAGACTAGTAAAGAGAAGCAGTTGATGTCATGGATGATGAGAGTTGTAGCTCTTCACCTCTGGCTCTAACTCACCACCTTGTTATGCAGCAGAGCTGACCAGCTTTGATCAGTGGTTAATGCTTTTCTCCAAAGCAGCAGAGTTTCAGAGAATAGGCTGAAGACCCTGACAAACTCTCCAAGCCTTCTCACTCTTCTTCCTCAGATGTCTCCAAACTTTTCCAGGATTCTGCTGGCTCTTGTATCTTCACTCAAGACACCAGACAACTCAGTAGTCTTATATAAAAGATCTACTTTATTCTACTATATACAAGTACTATATGCCCAACAAATCACAATCTCTACAAATCTCCTCAACTACCCACAAAATCTCCAAAACTACTCCACAAAAATACATTGGCAAACATTGCAATTATTATAGCCATTGTTAATCACCACCCACTAGTTAGTTTCCACCCAGTGGGTGTGTATATTTATTTTGATTGGTTCACATAGTTCAACCCATACTTAAGACCAACCCAAGTATTTCATCATTTTACCTTGTACACTTAATGAATCTCAGGTGTTTCCAATATGCATTCTATAACTCTGTCCTTGGCTCTCAAGACTTCTAAATTACATTAGCTTTTGCACCTGTGTAGCTTCATAATTGCTCTTGCTTAGTCATTGTGACTTTCACATACATATTTTATTTCTATCACTGTATGTCCCATGTTGCATTTTCCTTAACAGTTGATGCAACAGGAGGAGTAAGGGTTTCACGCCAGTAGAGATTGTTGTCCTACTACAAGGGCTGAGATGGGATCGCAGCTGGGACGGAAGGAATATCGCACACAGGGGGATTAACAGCTTCAAAATGTTCTTGGGAAGGTGAGGATGGGTTCAAACCATTGGAGCAATATGATGGGAACAGAACGGGAAGAGTGCTGGAGGAGTACGGCAATAAAATCCGTTCCATTTAATTTATGTTCCAACCACAACACATTCTGAAAAGCATGTGCGATAATGGGTATTTTTTTGTTTGAAGGGCAGAGTCTGAGCAACTGTGGTAGATGCTTCATGCATCATGATAAATGAGAACATTTTTGTTACATCACCCTTGCATCATCACTAGGAACCACTTCCTGTGACATCACAAGGGACTATCCTAAGCCTCAGGTTTTGGCCCTGGAATTTCAGGGCTAGGGATCATTTTTAATGATAAAAGATACTATCAGAAATCCAGGTGTGCAGCTTGTGGCTTGGTTTCATGTACATATAATATTATGTTCTGAAATGGTGAGTGCTCTTTAGAAAATTAAAGAAAAGCATCGAATGACTCTGAAAGTCAGCACAACGTAGTGGTTTGAGCATTGGACTAGGACTCTGGAGAGCAGAGTGTGAATCCCCACTCGGCTATGAAAACCCACTGGGTGACCTTGGGCAAATGACACTCGGGGATGGCAATGGCAACCCCGCTCTGAAGAAATCTTGCCAAGAAAACTGTGTGATATGGTCACAAGTAGGCCTCCAAGGATCACAAGGTTTGCTGTAGGGTTGCCAAAGTCAGAAATGACTTGAAGGCACGCAACAGCAACCTGATGACTATTTCAATGTATGGACTGTCTTTTTACACGTACGTTCTAGCAGAACATACTGCAGCATTAGGCAACCTGTGCCCCTACAGATGTTGCTTCACTCCCCATCAGCCCCTGCCAGTCTTTAAGGAATGATGGCAGCAGTAGCTCACCAACCAATCTGGAAAGACCTATAGATTCCCTACTTCTTGTGCAGTTTTTGCTGTTGCTACTGCTGCTGCTGTTCAATCTGTATAAAGCATGGTTGTTTTTTTCCTGGAATTTGGGTAACTTTGAAATCCTTAATAAGAATACAATTAAAAACATACAAAACCCAGAACCACAAGTGTTTATGTTGACGTTTCTTTCCTATGTGGTCTAATCTTCCTTCTCTCTCTTCTTGTTGTTTCCAACAGAATAAAGTCTAGCTTTGCCTCTCAGTGATCCCCTAATGAGCTCAGCTGTAAGCTGGGTGCTGCTCTGTGATCTGGAGATGAAGCTAATGACTTGCCTTTGATTGCACAAAGAAAGCCAACATTTTATTGCCTAATTAAGTTGTTCCTTTGCTTTTCATGCAGCAACTAGGAGGAGCAGGGTGTTTCAAAGTCATGAATATACTGAACGGGTGAGCCTTACCATTTGCAGCGGGAGAAGTCTTTTCTAGAAAAATAAGACACAATGATAAATCAGCTGCTGGAAACGTTACCTTTTGGACCACAACTCCCAGACTTCCACTTTTACATATCTGGGCAGCTTATTTGTATGTTGTGCAAAATTATTCTAATTATATAAATTAGTATAGTTTATATTCTAAATATGCAAATAAAGCAGATTAATGTAGCTTTCCTTTTTTCCACTGTTTCAGACCTCATATCATTTTTACAATATTTTTATTATAACTAGAAAACAGTCTACCTTAACTATCTTTCACCTATTCAACTCTTCACCAGTGGCATCACTACAGTTGGTGTCACCTGGTGTGGAGCGATGACAGCAGCAGGCCAAGTGGGCAGGTGAGGCAGTGGACTGCCCTGTCCTCCCACCAATTTCCCTCCTTTCTTCATCTGGTGATACCACATCTCCTTTCCTTGCACCTAGCCCAGCATCATGTCTACATCTCTTGCTTTTTACACCCTTTGCCTCTTACCCACCCTTCCCTTTCCCCCTTGCCTCATTCTCCTTTTCCTCCTGCTCACTATGTTGTCTCACCTACGCCCTAGCAATGCATCCCCCTTTGCGTCTTGCACTCCACTGCTCACTCTGTTCACTCTTCTATTCCCTCCTTGCCCCCTCGCCATGCATTCTTCCCTTGCTTCTTGCCCTTCATCCAGGGTGACTGGGTGCCATAACCACAAAGAAGGACAAGGCACCACAAAATGTAGAACATTACAAAATAATAGCTAAAATCATTAATATAAATATAAATTCATTTCATATGGTTTATTTACAGCTATATTACATATACAGAATTATATTATGTAGTCAACTGTATTTTTCTGTTGAACTTACCTTTGTTAAAATGCCTTGTACATTTATAGACCTCTGAGCAAGACAAATGCTTAACATTGTACTTTGCTAGCAACAAACTCTTGACTGAAACGGCATTTAAATTATTCCTTTCATTTGTTCATTGTGCTGAAATGAAGAAGAAAACCCTTTCAGCATTCACATTGTGTTCTCAAGCAGCCCGTTGCCTAATACATTTGCTGTCCTTTCCTCCTCTGAGAAACAAATGCACCCTGAGCTCTGGGGGCAAGTCTTGTCTGCTGCTGTTCCTAGGAAAAAAATAACTTTAGAAGGATCCATCCTATCTCCCTATCTTCAGCAAGAACATGCTGCCAAGTAGATAGATTTCCTCAATGTGTTCCCCAATGTGCTTCTTATTCATGCTCAAAATAGAGGACATTTTGGAATTCCTCATGGACAGGAGGTAGAAATGTAGGACATGTCCAAGAAAAGGAAGATGCCTAGTCATCCTGCTTCCACCACTCCCACTGCCCATTCTCTTGTCTCTTCAGCTTCCCCACTTACATCTCCTTGCATCATTTACATGCACCCCTCCCTTGTTCCTTGCACTCGTCCATCCCATTGCTCATTCTCCTGTCTTTCCTACTTCCCCTCACCTCACACCTCATGACTTTGCAAGGCACTTCCATCTTGCTTCTTCTAACCCTTAATTGATCGTTGTTCTAACTCTCCTCCTCCCTCCCTTTCCTCACCTCATGCTCTTGCAATACACCCCTCACTTGCTCCTGCTACTCATTCGGCTCACTCTTCCATCTCTCAGTACTCTCTCCCTTGCCTTACCTTTCTTTGTGCTTTTGTAATGCATCTCTTCTTTGCTTCTTGCACTCTGCTACTCACACTGCTCACTTTTACATCCTCCATGTCTGAAAGGCAGGGAGAGGGGACTTATTTTTTTGCAGAGCAAATTGGCCAAAAGAATACTGCCATATTTTGCTCCAGGATTGGGAAGGGCAGCGATTCTGTCACTGCTATTATTGTATGTAATTGCTAGTAATAACCTAAACTCAGTAGCTAATCCCAACAGTGTGTATATGTGCTTTCAACAGCAACAGCATAAATTTCATATGGTTTTCTCAGGCAAGGAATAGAGGTGGTGTTGCCAGTTTCTTCCTCTGAAATATACCCTACAACACCTGGTATGCATTGGTGGTCTCCCATCCAAGTACTACCTAGGGCTGACACTGCTTAGCTTTCCAACTACAGTAAGTATAACCCCTATGAATTATTGGTTTGGCCCAGTGGGTGAAGAAACCCTCAGAGGTGCTGTTCAGAAACAGAGGGACAGCTGGAGAGGAGCTGCAGTTGTCAGGGATAAGGATAAGACCCATTTCACTATGAATAAGCTAGATTTTAAGTTATGTATTCACAAGAGGACAAAAGGGTAAATTCCTTATATGTTGCTCAACAGTAGCACACCCTTTGATGCAAACCATAAAACTTTGTATCTAAAAGATACAAAATAGGCACAAATGCACAATAGAAATTCCACTATAAATTCTTTATATTTCCATTTGCTCATAGTATTTACTTGGATGGTAGAAAGGGACATCATACTTAAACTTGATTATAAATGAGAGGTAGATGTGTTTTCCCTGTCCATATTGTCCCCATTCCATATTACTAGTCAACCAAAAAGAAACAAAAATCTGTGTGTGTGTGTGTGTGTTTGAAACCAATTTGGCTTAGATTGGCCTATGCAGGTTTGTAGAAGTTTCACCTAGGACTGCTGGGACAAAGAAGCATATAATGGCTATTCCCTCATTTTTGAAAGTATAAAATCCTTCCTGAAGCAAAATCCACAGGTTCCTTGTTAAAGAACAGAAGTGAAGAGGAAAGCAGCAGCTTTTGTTTTAGTAATTGTAGAAACCATATAAGAGAATTAAAAAGAAAAAAGAAGTCAGTGGAAACCAAAGTGGGTAACCTTATCTAAGGACTGGGGGCAATATAATGGTCAGAAAAAGTAACACCCCACCTTCTGGTGGTAAATTTCTGATCTCGCTCCTGGTGGCTAAATTCAGTATTCTCCAAGATACATGCACACATTTCTTAAATGGACTGGTTGTTTAATTACACGGAGGCAACAAACCTTTTCTTATTACCAGTAGTTGCTACATTAATGTCAAATTACAGATTAACAGATCATGGATGGCAGGCAATCATCTCACTATGAAATTCCCCAGAGACCAGTGGCAAATGAGTTGTGATTATTGGTTGCTATTATAAAGTAGGCCAGGAAGAGCTCGGTTAACAAAATGTGTGGTTGCTAATGTCAGGAACGCATTCGGTTAATGCTTTCCTGCCAGAATGGAATTGATAAAATTGTTAAAGGAGATGGGTTATAAAATATGCTGAAGGGGTTAATGACTGTAAAGCTGAAAATGTGCTGGTTGAACAGTTGAAAGCTTGAGAGCTGGAATGTGGGGGAGTTGCCGGCCTTGGCTGCTGCAGAGGCTTGGATTCAAGCCTTCATGGTTAATTGGTTAAATGTTTAATTGTATAGTGCCCAAAACATAAATGGATTGGTTTGATATTGAATGAGTAATGGAAAATGGTGCCTAAGTTAGTCTCATAGCTGTGCTGACTTTGATAGCCATGGGTTCCTAGTCTCAGGCTTCATAGTTCATAAACAAAAGCACCATCAAAGAGCAGATGTGGGATTCACAGTTGTTTGGTCTAAGGCCGATGGGAAACTGTAGATTCACACACACACCTGGCTCTTTGTTGGATTTTCCGGACAGTAGGACATTACATCATGTGAAGAGCCAAGGCGTGGGAAACTTGGACCAATCACAGTTTGCCACTTGATGATGGGAAGGGACTTTGTTCTATTCTATAAAAGTGTGTTAATGTACTGTGCCTTTAGATTCATCAAAGAAGTCAAGACCTGTCTGCGCTGTTTTCTTTTCTGCAATAAAGCTGTCCTTTTTGACTTAATGTCTGGGAGCTGTCTTTATGTCTGAAGGAAGACTGGTGGGCATGCTGATTCTGACAGCTAACAGCAAAAGACACTCATTTGTGTGTCATTTAAGCAGATTATTATTACCAGCCTCAGGGAAAGGGCATCAAGCAGGAGTACTTTGTAGTGGTTACTGCAGTCTTGGTGGCCTCAATCTAGGCCTCACCATTGGTTTGGAAAATATGAGAGAGTCTCACAGGTTCCAAAGTGCCAAAATGAGAGCTTGGATTACTTTTTGGAATTACAACTGTGGTTAGGCTTGACTGGATGCTGTGAGAGTTGTAATAATTGCCTCTTCCCCTCCAGCCAAGATGTGTTGTGCAAGCTAGGGGTCTGGACACTGCTGGCAGGAAATATCTCTGCTTGCTCAGAATCCCATGGCTTCAAGCAAAGACATGATAATTGGTAAGTAGCATTCACAGTGACAAGAAGCTAGGAAGAAAATCAACTCATTTGAGATGTGGTGGTGGAGGAGAGTGTTAAGGATACCGTGGACAGCCAAAAAGACAAACAAATGATCCTTGAACAGATCAAGCCTGAACTTTCCCTGGAAGCCAAGATGATTTAACTGAGGCTGTCATACTTTAGCCACATTATGATAAGGCATGATTCATTAGAAAATACATTAATGCTAGGAAAGCTACAGGGCAGCAGAAAGAGAGGAAGAACACATGACAGATGTATAGACTCAATCAGGGAGGTCACAGGTCTGAATTTGCAGGACCTTTGCAGAGAAGTGGAGGACAGGGAAGCTTGGAGATGTTTCATCCACAGGGTCTCCAAGAGTCGAGGTTGGCTTGGGGGCAGTTAACAACAACAAAATTCTTGTTCTGGCAGAATCTTGCCAAAGTGAAACCTTTTCATCTTCAGTTTTTTTTCTTCTTTTTTCTTAATGCACCATGTGAAGACACACCCAACTAAAGGTGGTGGCAATATGGTGACATCACACACCAGTTGCTCTGACTGTGTAGCAGCAGAATGGGTAGACAGAGCCGAGGTAAGAAGATCCAGTTGACAGATGGGTGTCAACATATGAAGAGGGCCACCATATTGTTATGTGACACAGCAGTAGTGGGAATCATGCAGCCCTTCCAATGTGGCTGGGCAGCAATTCCCAGCCATTAGGATTTCTGACCTTTGGCTATGTCGGTTAGGGCTGATGGGGCTTGCAGTCTAGCACATCTGGAAGGCCACATGATTCCCACTCTGGCCTACATCAAGCATGCTAACAGCCCAGAATGATATCCATTGCAAATAATATCTAGATATTTTTTTCAGTGGAAATATCAACCAGCCCAAGGCACATTTAGCTGCCTGAAATGTAGTTATGAGGTCCTCCTCCCCTCCTGCTTCCCTTTCCATGTACAGACTATACTTTGACACTGGTGAAGTCCACTGTGGTTGAGGACAGCAAACTAGGCAGGAGGCACACAGAACTCAGAGTGAGCCATGTTGCGTACACTGTTCTGGCCATCAACATTATTTTGCCACTTCCTGGTGCCAGCTTGCTGCCTATTCACAAAGTTTTGCAATGCAGCAATGTCGAAGCCTTGGTCTCACCAGGGCTATTGACACAATCGCTCCTAAGCGTCCTTTCCAGCCCGCTTCAAACTGCAGGCCCTGGTATACTGAGGAGCTTAGGGGAATGAAGCGAGCCGGACAACGACTAGAGCGTGAATGGCGGAGAACTCATCTCTCATCCGACAGAACTCGCCTTAGGAAGCATTTTGACTCCTATAGGGAGGCTTTACGTGCAGCACAGAGATCCTTCTGCTCTGCACATATTGCGTCTGCAGAGTCCCGCCCGGCAGAGCTGTTCAGGGTGGTGGGAGAGTTGGCAAAGGTTCCTCCTGCGCCAAACCCCCTGCTCAACCCCACAACAGCCTGCTGTGAGGCATTTAACATCTACTTTGCAGATAAAATCTCTTGGATCAGAGCCAACTTGGACGCCATTGTTTTGACAGAATCCACAGGTGAGGCATCCAGGAGCTCCATTGGTGGCACTTTACTGGATCATTTTCAATCTGTGAGTACCGATGGCGTGGACAAGCTACTTGGTAGGATGAGGAAGATGACTTGCCCCCTCGATCCTTGTCCATCTTGGCTGGTTGCCCAGGGGGGTGGCGCGCTGAAGGTGTTCCTTCGGGACACAATCAACGCGTCACTCAGGGAGGGCATTGTTCCATCTTGTCTAAAGGAGGCGGCGGTTAGGCCGCTCCTGAAAAAGCCTTCCCTGGACCCCCTGGATAAGAACAGTTATCGACCAGTATCTCTGCTCCCTTTTTTGAGCAAGGTGATCGAGAGGGCAGTTGCTTCCCAACTCCAAGCAGTCTTGGATGAAACCGATTATCTTGATCCATTTCAAACCGGCTTCAGGACAGGATTTGGAGTGGAGACTGTCATGGTTGCTCTGACCGATGACCTCCGCTTGGGCATCGACAGGGGTAGTGTGACCCTGCTGGTGCTCTTGGACCTCTCAGTGGCCTTTGATACAATAGACCACTCCATCCTCTTGGATCGCCTAAGAGGGCTGGGAATTGGAGGCACTGCTCTGCAGTGGTTCCGTTCCTTCCTCTCGGGTAGATCCCAGAGGGTGAGGCTCGGGGACAGTTGCTCTTCCAAAATTGAGCTGAATTGTGGCATCCCCCAGGGCGCCATCCTGTCCCCGATGCTATTTAATATTTATATGAAGCTGCTGGGTGAGATCATCCGGAGGCATGGAGCGCTGTGTCTTCAGTATGCTGATGACACCCAGATATACTTCTCCATGACCAGATCATCGTCTCAGACTTCAGATGGCGTCTCCCCTCTCAATGACTGTCTCAGAGCGGTAATGGATTGGATGAGGAAAAACAGATTGAAGTTGAATCCAGACAAAACGGAGGTACTCACAGTTACAGGCCCGAAACCAGATTTGGGAATACAGTCTCCAGTCCTGGATGGAGTCACACTCTCCTCCAAGGACTGTGTTAGCAGTCTGGGGGTACTCCTAGACTCGTCGCTTCACATGACTAGCCAGGTGAATGCGGCGGTCAGGAGTGCCTGTTGTCAGCTTCGGCTGATACGCCAACTGCGCCCTTATCTGGACATGAGGGATCTGGAAATTGTGGTACATGCCCTGGTAACCTCACGCTTGGACTACTGTAACGCGCTCTACATGGGGCTACCCTTGTGCCTAACCCGGAAACTACAACTGGTACAAAATATGGCAGCCAGGCTAATTACTGGAACATCAAGGAGGGACCACATAACACCTGTGCTCAAATCCCTCCACTGGCTGCCGATTAGTTTCCGGGCGCAGTACAAGGTGTTGGTTTTGACCTTTAAAGCCCTACATGGCTTAGGTCCATCTTATCTTAGGGACCGCCTCTCCCCATATGATCCCCCCTGCACCCTGCGGTCCTTTGGGAGGAATCTGTTACAGCCAATATAGACTAGGCTGTCTCAGACCTCCCAGAGGGCCTTTTCTGCCACTGCCCCCAGATTATGGAACGGCCTGCCGGATGAGATCCGTCTGATTACTATACTTGCTGCTTTTAAGAAAGCGGTAAAGACGGATCTCTTCCGACAGGCCTTCCCAGAATAACACTTGCTGTGAGGGGATGAGTTTTAATTTCTCCAGCTGGCACAGCTGATCCTTTGTCTTATTATATTGTTTTAATGTATTGTTTTTTTTAACTCTTTTCTGATTTAATCTTGTTTTAAGGGGTGGGAGGGCAGATTATGGGAGGAGGGAATGTTTTAACTTGTCATGTTTTAAATGCTGTAACCCGCCTCGATTGCCATGCAGAGAGGCGGGCTATAAATAAAACTTATTATTATTATTATTATTATTATTATTATTATTATTATTATTATTAAAAGCTTACACATGCATACATGACACTTGATGGTGCATGTGACCTGAGGTAGCCATTTCCTCTCTATCTGCTTATTCAGTCAGGGAGACTTCATTGTTGCTGTTTGTTCTCCAGCATTTAGCCAAGGGCTAAATATTTATAGCACTGTGATTCCACCTTAACTGGCATCGTTCCATCCAATGGACTTGCAGTTTAGGGAGACACTTTAGGAATTATCATCCTGACAGCTCTAGTGCCTCGTCAAGTAGTATATCTGCATAGAGTAAAAGAGTTTTTGATGAGAAAGTTAGCTAGCAGGGTCAGGCCAACAACATTTAAGCATCACTGATGCTGGCTGAGGAGGAGGCGAATGACGGAGGTAGGGGGTAGACATTATGTGGAAGCTAACAGGAGACAGAGGTATGTACTGCCTTCTTAAGATGCAGAAGACTTTAAGTGCTGTCGTCCGGTGCAGAAGGAATCAATGGAGGACAAAAATGGTAAAAGGTCTGCAAACTATGTCCTATTTATTTCATTTATATGCTATGCTGCCTTTCTCCTAGAGGCAGTTTCCAGAAATAGTAAACTAAAAATATTTACAAGAAAAGTTTAAATACAATTATAATCACCTCATAAAACACACTAGATTCATTAAAAAAAAACCCCAAAAGTTAAAAGATAAATAAAACATCTCCTATGAGGAGAGGCTTAGGGAACTGGGTATGTTTAGTTTGGAGAGGAGAAGGTTAAGAGGTGTCATGATAGCTGTTTAAATATTTGAAAGGATGTTATATTGAGGATAGTGCAAGCTTGTTTTCTGCTGCTCCAGTGATTAGGCCACAGAGCAATGGATTCAAGCTACAGGGAAAGAGATTCCACCTAAATGTAAAAACAACAACAACAACAACCCCCCCCCCCAAACTTCCTGAGTTCGACAAGAGCTGTTCGACAGTGGAACACATTGCCTTGGAGATCGATGGAGTCTCCTTCTTGGAGGTTTTTAAATAGAGGCTGTCTGTCTGTATGTTGGGAGTTCTTTGATTGCGTATTCCTGCATGGCAGGGCGTTGGACTGGATGGACTTTGGGGTCTCTTCCAACTTTATGATTCTGCGACTGCTGTCACTTTAGGGTAGAAGCAAGTAGGGGCAGTGGAGGTCTTTTTACAGGTCATCATGTGGAATTGTTTGGATAAGTTGTTTAAGGCAGCGGCTGTTGCTCAGTGTTCCAACAGATTGTAATAAATAATTTTTGAGATGGAGAGATCTAGCTGCTGCTGTTTTCCATATTAATGACTGTATGTATTACAGTACATGTGCAAGAAAGAGAGTATGTATTACAGTACATGCGCAAGAAAGAGAGAGTACCTGCTATTTTGAATCTGGACTCAGGCAGAGTAAGTGAGAGCTCAGCATTTATTGCTGGAACTTGCTCTGCTACAGGTCTTGCTCTCTGTTTAATCTGATTTTTGGATTAGTGCTGGTTTAGCTCCACTGGACTCTGTTTGCATATTTTATTTACAAGTATTACAAGTATTACAGACACTATAGATGTCCAGTGTTCTCTTGTCTAAAGGAAACAAAAGGCTGGTGTAGAGTTATGTTGTGTTATTGAGGGACATGTTGTAAGATAGGTGTGAAATGATTGTGCAGTAACAGTGGAGTCACTTGGGCTGGCATCACCTGGTGCGGAAACTCATGGTGTCATCCACCCACTGACCTCCTCTCATACCACACCATACAGAATCCTTAGTAATGTTTTTGTACTAATATTCCTCTTAAATTGTAATTCTTGTCTATCACTATGATGTAATGGTAATAGATGAGACATAAACAATTAGCAAAATTAAAATTATACCTTTAAATTATGATATCATGCACGAAGCCTAAATGTGGTTACATGTATATAACTGCATGTAGTAAAGTGAAAAATTGGTAAAATGTGATGTTTTAAAATAAAAATTTAAAAGAATGTATTTTTTAAAATAGGTTTTTGTGGATTTTTCAGGCTGTGTGGCCATGTTCTAGAAGAGTTTCTTTCTGACGTTTTGCCAGCATCTGTGGCTGGCATCTTCAGAGAATCTTCTCTGAAGATGCCAGCCACAGATGCTGGCGAAACGTCAGAAAGAAACTCTTCTAGAACATGGCCACACAGCCCGAAAAACCCACAAAAACCTATGGATGCCGGCCACGAAAGCCTACGACTTCATATTTTTTAAAAATTAAACATTGGAGGCCTCTCCTTTCTTCTCCCATTCAGCCTTGCCCCACTCACACCATCTCTTCCTCTAAGCTCCAGCATTTTAAAGGGACTCAGATGAATGCCACAGCCAGCTTCTGTCAAATGTTAGATGCTTGGGGACCAGTGGTATCACTCTCCCTTAGCAATAGCAATAGCAACTACATTTCTATACCGCTTATCAGTGCACTTAAGGACTCCCTAAGCAGTTTACAATGTGTAAGCTAATTGCCCCCAACAAGCTGGGTACTCATTTTAGCAACCTCAGAAGGATGGAAGGCTGAGTTGACCCTGAGCCCCTGGCTGGTACTGAACTCACAACCTTGTGGTTTGTGAGTGAGTGGCTGCAGTACAGGCCATTTAACCACTGCACCACCAGGGCTCCTATGTGTGTGGTCCACACTCCCCAAACCCCTTAGTGATTCCTCTGTGCAGTGAGAATGTGGGAGTGACTGGGCCAGAATGGAAGTCACAATAGCATGTCCAACACTAGCAGAAAGAAAATGGAGGCCTTGCTATGATGTTTTTAGAGAGGTCAGGATTCAGTAGAATTTCAGTTTGGCTGGTGAATCCCAGTTTCCCACTAAACCAGGTGTGTGGATTGTCTGTTTCTCTAGCTTCTAATGAACTGTGATTCCCATCAATCCTGACCAGCAGTCATTGGTGAAGGATTATGGGAGTTGCATTCCAATAACATCTGGGGGGCCACAAAATGTCCATCCTTGTACCAAACAAAACATGGATGTAAAAAAGACTGTGGAATTGAACCTTACTGCAGCATCCATGACAATTTAGTAAGAGCTTGAAAGCAATTGTGGAGAAGAATCGGGAGGGTGCCCATGAATGGTTGAGAGCTCCACAGCAGCTACAAGAGGTTAGAGCTGCCAAAACTCCAGTCAGGGATGGTTGATGGAAAGCCTATTTATAACCTGCCTTTCTCCCATACTGGAACTCAAGGCATCTTACAAATAAGTGATTGTAATATAGTTAAAAACATGCAAAAATTCAACATCAACATAGAATTTAACTATTAAAATATTAAAACATTTTTAAAACATAAAATGATAAAAAGTAGTTAAGATAGCACAATTTAAAACAATACAGCATGCCCCTTTTAAGGCACCCAATACTTTTAAAAACTCTTTCCTCAAAACCTTCAATTCTAAAAGACTGTATGCTCCCCAGTAGGTGTGAATCAAGACCATTTGTCTGTCTAGGATCCTGCTAGCACTTTTGAGAGTATAATGCTGAAAGAAGAGCTCCATGAGTTGAAACAGTACTGGGAATGGAAACTGTAAGAAGCAGAGCAAGAGAAGTTTCCAACTGCAATGAAAGTAGGATGCCCCTGCATTCCACAATGAAACTTTGCTCATCTTTGGAGGAATTTGCAGAGAAATTGGTATATATGTAGGGGATGGTAGCCTGACGCTGGGAAGGTCTAGCATCTTTTCCAGCAAAAAGAAAGAACAGACCTAGAGAATCCTAGAGAAATGGATTTCTCTGGGTAATCAAACCTATACTTGAGACAGAAAATTGCTTTGTAGCAGAGTAAACATTGTCTTGTTTTGTTAATGATGCTGCTCTTTTTTCTTGGCAGGGTGTCACATTTTAATGATGTTTAGGAAGCTGTGGAATCCAAGAGAGAGAAATAAAAACTTTGTAAATATGTAAATAACCATCATGACCTTGCATGTTCTTAATTTTGTTATGTTTTTGGTTTATCTTCTTTTTGTGGACTGACCCCAGGCTATTTAGAATATGTTTGTGAACCAGAACAACTTTTGAGGAAGGAAAAAAGCCATTAACCTGGAAGGATGGCAATTCTCCATCAACTACTTGCCTTCTAATCCCCAGGAATGATTAGCTTAGGAGTAAACTTTGGGAAAGTGACTTTTGGGGGCTATAGTTGGGAGCAGTAGCCCCAAAGTAATGTTTTGCTGAAGAGGCAGTTTATGAGCAGGGGTGACCCAGTGCAAGCTGAAGGGCTGTTTCAGATTTGGATGCAGAAAGAAGCAGAGCTTATAGCTATAGTTCACTGAGCTGGAAGGAACTTTGAGAAGTGCGGGTCTGAAATCCATATTTGTTCTCTGGACTCTGACTCAAGATATATATTTTTGCTGCCTCCCCCTCCTTTTAAGAATTCAGTTGCAAATATTATAGAGGTTACTTCCTGTGTTCACCCTCATCCAAAAGAAACTTAAACCTGTAGACATTTCAAGATCAAAGGAACCAGAAAGGGTGCTTAATCATAATTTGTTTTCTTGTAAGAAAAGGAAATCATGCAAGTTCTGTACAGCTGGCATACAACTGTTTGGATGAATTGTTCAACTATGTGGGACAAAATACGGACAAAACAATGCAACTAGGTAACTGGAAGTCAAAGTCAGATCAGATCATTTCCCCTGTTGATTTCTAAAGCATTTTTGCTCGGTTGGAGGTCTAGTGTGAACCATGAAGAATCTTGGAGGCCAGAAATTGTCCTTTGGACCTTTTGAAATTGTCCATCCCTCCTTTAAACCCTGGACTGAAATAGTCTTAATAGCAGCCACCATTTAGAGGGAGGTCTAAAATGCATTTAGCATTTCAGGTGTAAAGCAGGAGATTAACATTTCTCTTTGCCCCAGTATTTTGTTCACCATTTCATGCTACACAAATGTTTTCACATATCTGATAGGTCAGAGTCAGCTGGCAAAACAAAAGACAGTTTGCCAACCCTAACTATAAAAAAGAAATATTTTGAGAATGTGTAGTTTCTCATTTTAAGCTCACACTTGACACCATGTTTACTACAAGAATAACAGTTTAAAAAGCCAGCATGGCCTAATGGTTTCAGTGTTGGACTAGGACACTGGGAGGCCAGGGTTTAAATCCCTTCATGGCCATGCAAACCCACTGGCTTACCTTGGGCAAGTGACACTCTCCCAGCCTCAGAAGCCAAGGGCAAACCTCCTCTGAACAAATTCTGCCAAGAAAACTGGAATAAGTTTGTCTTAGGGTTGCATAAGTCAGAAATAACTTGAAAGCACACAACAACAACAACAACAACAACAACAACATTTTGCTTTTGCTGGTCTGATGCTAAACATGGGATACTCCAGGTGGGGCAAATGTGTGATATTTGCTGCTTTAGCTCTCTCTCTCTTTGTCTCTTTTTTCTCAGAAAAAAATAATCCAAATGATGTTATCCCAGACTATTTTCTGGCAATTCCTGGCACCAGCTGCAAAGATTTTATTTCTACCCTCAAGTAGATTTCTTTTACAATTCTGAGACATATTGAAAGGAAAAAATGGTCTCCTCCTTTAAAGAAAAAAGTTCTTAGAATTATAGTACAAACCATATTACTACCTCAGCAAGGTAAAAAAGTAAAGGTATTTGTCTTTGACAAGATTGTCAAGTCGTATCCTACAGTAGGGGACAGTGCTCATCTCTGTTACTAAGCCGAAGAGCCAGCATTGTCCGAGGACTGCTCTGGTGGTCATGTGGCCAGCATGACTGCACAGAATGTCGTTTACCTTTCCACTGAAGTGGTACCTATTTATCTACTTGCATTTGCATGCTTTTGAACTGCTAGGTTGGCAGGAGCTGGGACTAGTGATGGGAGCTCACCCCATCATGCAGCACCCGGGCCTCGAACTGCCAACCTGTACATCTTTCAATCAACAGACCCACTGCGTCCTTCATTTGCTGAGCCACCTCAGCAAACCATACACTAATTTTTAAAAACCTTTGGAAGAGCCCTAGTGCAGTTCTAAGAAATTGCTACAAACAGCCCCCCAAAAGAATGGAATGGGTGGACAACAACCTGCAAAAATCCAGGAGCTATATTGTGAGAACTCACACTTCTTTAAACCAATATGAAAGAGCTCATACAGGGATTCTGGGAACTGAAGTCCAACAAAAATCTGAGGATCCATGTTTGAGAACTACTCTTTCAGAAGATGATTGCTATTACCATAATATTTTTTTTAAAATAATAATAATAATACTTGGGTTTTCTCTTAGTGGGCCCTTGGTATCCATTGGAGTTTGGTTCCAGGATCCCGTTGTGGATACCAAAATGTGTGGAAACTGAAGTCCCGTTATATACAGTATCGTAATGAAATGCTGTCCCTTATATAAAATAGCAAAATCAAGGATTGCTTTTTGAAATTTTTTGAATATTTTCAAGCTGTGGATGCCTAAATTCATGGATAAAGAATCTGTGGATACAGAGGCCTGACTGTTGTCTCAGTGGAAATTCAATAATGTGACAGACAGCACAGTAAGTGTTACATGGTAAGCATGTGTCCCTTTTGCTAAGATTTGAATTGTCATCCCCTGGATCTCTCACTGTTTAAATTTTGTAGGTTATATTGGGAGAAAGTTTGTTATATTGGCCACTGGGGAGTGTGTATTGGGGAGGAAGTGGCAGAAGGATAAACAAGTCCACCTTGTCTTTTGCATCTAGCCTCCTAAATTTGTATGCCTCTCCTCCTTTAAATGTGTTTACCAGACATATGGTCTTTTTCTCCATAGAATGTTTAACTTGGTCCATATTGCCAGGTAAATACCTCGAAAGAGGTTAGCCGTTTATTTATTTTTCTTTAAACAGCATTTTAATCCCTCCTTTCCATTTGTTTGTTGTTGTTTTTTAGAAGTACTCATGGCAGCTAACAACATCAGGGAAAACAAACTGAGCAATCCAATCATTAAAACGGAAAGCATCAAAACAGTTTTTAAAAGCCGCTTGGAAGAAATGTGTCTTCAGTCTCTTCTTTTAAAAAGACAACCCAAAAGTGAAATGCCTGCATACCAAGAAAGAAGAAAGCACTCCCAAATTGGAATACTGTATTAACAAACGCAGGCTAGGACGTGAGATTCAAAGTTGCTGCCAATTATTTCTTTAATACATGCTTGCGCCGGGTTTAATCTGTAAAACTCCCTGTACTTTGCTTGACCCACATCAGGCTTTTCCTTTTGACTTGGATCTTGTTATGAAAGAGTCTCCAAAGAAGCCATAAAGAACCAGACTCCGTTGAATGTATGTCGTGCACCAGCCTGTTGCATGGATCGCTCACTCAGACACAACCCTCCTTTTAGATCATGATGGATTTGGGCCCGATTTGGACTTTTTAAAACACTTGGCTTTGTTGCCAAACTTGACAAAGTTGACTTCCCAGCCCCTTTAGATCCCATTTCCTCTCTGGAGGAAAGGTGGCAGAGGTGTAGAGGTGCCAATGGGGCAGCTCTGCAACCCATTGCAAACGTTTGTGTACCCCCTTCCCCCAATTATTTTGAAACCATTGCTAGGAAACCATACAGGCCGTCGCCTCCTATTTCTGATTCAGAACTTAATGAATGTGTGGTGCGAGGGTTGGGTACAGGTTGCCACGGCAACCCTAATAGTCCTTGACAGCTTAACCCACTCTGAAATCACATTGTTCTGTTCGTTGTTGGCAAAGGATGTTCGTGCTTTGCAAGGGAGAGGAAAACAAGCTCTAAAACACAGCTCTGCTCCTCAACCAGTCAGCCTCTTGAGGCTCCTTCCTTTGGAGATGTATCACTTGGGGGTTCAGAAGGGGGCCCCTCCTTTTCCAAGAGACGCCAACCTGCTTTGCAAGCAGCAAGCTCGAGCCTGGAGTGACAGTGCCTCCATCTTTTATTTGTCTCACGCTCAACAACACCTCCTCTCCCAAGTGTCTGGAGAGGAAAAGAAACATTTCAGAGGAAGAAACACAGAGTTTTTTAAATTTTATTTTTGCTTGATGTCTTCACTACTAGCTTACACGCTGCACTCATCCAAGGTTGGCATGTTATTGCCAGGAAAGAGAGGGGCTATAAATTAGGGTCACCCCTACCGTTAGCCAGCAGCTGATTTTGGCTTGTAATGAAAATAGAAGGAAGGAATCTAATCACCCAATTCATTCTTAGATATTTAATGTATTGTAGTTGTTACTGTGTGCATTCAAGTTGTTTTCGACTGATGGCAACCCTATAAGGCAACCCTATCAGGGAGTTTTCTTGGCCAGGTTTTTCAGAGGAGGTTAGCCATTGCCATTCTTTGAGGCTGAGAGAGTGTGACTTGCCCAAGGCCAGTCAGTCAGTTTACATGGCTGAGCCAGGATTTGAACCCTGGTCTCCAGAGTTGTAGTCCAGTACTCAAACCACTACACCATGCTGTATTATTGTGGTATTTTTACTTGGAGAGGGCAGGGCTTTCTGAATTTTCTACCTCAGGTGCTATAATATCATAAATATTATAAATGCCATAATAATATCCTTGGGTACTATAGATCTTGATGGGGAGGGTCATTTGCTGTTGTGCCTTAGGCAACAGAATATCTCTGTTCAGGTTTGAGAGATTCTTAAGACCTCTGAAGATACCAAGAAAGGACTTCACTGACTCTGTGAAGACACCAAGTGCTAAAAGAGAATGAGATTTTGCATTAGGATTAATTTTGCTTACAGATTCTACCCAGATTATTAAGAACTAGGATGGGTTTTATGTCAGGGGATGACCCAGTTCTCACTGGGATGTTAAATCTGTGTTGGATATCAGGTAGGGGCTTTGTGCGATTGAAAAGTTCCTCCAAATAGAAAATATCTGAGAGAAAAGACTAACTATTATAATCCTTCGCCTTGATATATACTTCATTGTCTACATTCAGGGAGCTTGGGAAGTTACGTTTAAGGAGAATGAATAGAGTGACATGCTGAAGTCCACAATAACTGAGCAGTAGTTCTTGGACGAATCAAATTACAATTGGTGGTTTGACTGAACAGCTCTCAATTATGAATGGCTTCAGTATGCCATTATATTCATTCTCCTTAAAAATAACTTTCGAAGTTTTGCTTTTTTTTTTGTATGGAAGAACATATGGCCACATGAGCCTCTTCTTGCTTTCAATCTGAAAAGAGAAAGGGTGGATGTATGGCCATCACCTTTTCTGCAAAAAAAGGAAAGATCAGATACCTGGTTAGTCATTTAGATCAGACGGTATGGGCAATAATCCCAAACCAAATAGTATAGGGTCTCCCAAAGTTGGAAACAACTTGAAGGCACACAACAACAACAAAAATAGAACATGGCTTCTCAAGTTATACTAGGCCTTAGGATGCCGCCTAGTGGTAAAGGCAAGCTCTTTGGGAGCCAGGCATCCCTCCTCCCGTTTTTGGCACACAACTTGGCAAAGGGACTTGGGTAGGCAGGTACGGGGGCGAAGAAAGCACAATAAAGCAAGGATGTTCCTGATATGTTCCTGTTTTGGGTCCTGTGTAAAATGTTAGATGACTTCTAGGCAGACAGTTTGCAAAGAAAAGGGGAAGTTTTCAAACCTGCTGTCACCCACTTGTTGGGAGTTATTGTTATCATTGTAAACAACAATAACAACGCATGCACACAAATAACCAGTTTCATAATTTTAGGGTATATCAAAAGGCTGCTGTCAGAAGAATAAGGATAAAAACTGCAAAAATCTCTCTTAATTCCCCCCCCCCCCCCGATCTCTTCATGTTATTTTTGTAACTGAAATACAGTTCTATGAAAATGGGGCAATAGTAATTCTGACAAGTTTGTCTTCTGTCTAGGACACGGTGGCAATAATGCAGTTCTCCAGATATTGTTGGTCTACAATGTCCAGCATTCCTAGCCAGCCTAACCAGTTATTGGGGAAGTTGAGAGTTGGTCCAACAACATCTGTAGGGCAATATTATCCTCACCTTGGGGCTAAGCTTGAGGGAACAGATTCCTTGGCTTGATGTCACTTGTATTATAGCACACACTTGAAGGCTACCATCTGAGTGCTGGCCTCCGTTCTCTGTGAAGTATTCATGAGGAAGTTCAGAAGACATGTTTGAAACCCAAGACAAGGTGCACTAGTCCATCAGCTGAATAACAAATCACCACAACATGAGGAAATCTATCTAGAATTTGGTTATGTGCCTTCAAGTCAACTTCGACTTATGGCAATCCTATAACAGGATTTACTTGACAGGCTATTCGAGGAGGTTTGCAATTATCTTCCCCTTAGGTGACTTGCTGAAGGACCCCCAGTAGGTTTCTAAGGCTGAATGAGGATTCAAACGTCCTAATCCAGTACGTAAACCACTATACTACACTGGCTCCACCATCTGGAATAGCCCTATTCAGGTTGTGTTGGAGTGCAGGTGGTTAATATGAAATAGACATTATTTCTCCTTCAGAAATCTGGGTAGTGTATTTGTCTTAACACAGTGTGCAGATTTTCACCGAGGCTGAAAACCTGACTAAAAATAGTTGCTTTAAAAACATCGACATTTAGGTTTGAGAACACTGTGGAACAGCTAGTGCCATTTTGAGTTGGGGCAAGGTAAGAAACCTACTTCTGCTACAGCATCATGATGATGCATACAGAGGGCTGTCAATCCCAGCAGAAATTAGTAGCTTCTCAGCAGGTAGCTTGCTGTAGTAGAGGCACCTTCTTTGACGTAAGTGTGCAAAGGAGTATGTGAAAGAGACAGAGAGAGGGCTGCAGCCATGGCAATTAAAGTTGTGTTAGACCAGATTATTTCTGCAGTGTGGATGCAGGCTAAGAAGATGGCTTTGAAGGGGAACAACACCAGGAAGAGAAGACAGCTGAGTTGCTGGTCAAGGGACCCTCCCTTAAGTAAACCAAGGGATGAGGGCCCTTACAAGTTTATGCTCCTTTGGAGGTGATCATCAAAGAACAGTACCTGCTTTAAGGCATACTGACATATTCTGATAGCACCATGTTTGCAAGTGCAGCTGTTATTTAAATCTATACAAATAAGGCTGTCAAAATGTTGCCAAGGGGAAGAGGAGCAAGACCTGACAATCAGGAAGGGTGTTTGTGTGCAGTGGTAAGGAAAAATCTGCTAAAATCTGCTAACGTGGCTATGGAAGGCATTTATATATTCAATATTGGAGTTACAACCCTCATTTTGGTCTCAAAAGACTTGCAGTGTGGCTTACATAAAAGAACCAAGCTGCTTCTGCAAGCCTGTGACATTCTTCTGGGGTAGCCTAGGTAAAGTTATAGTCACATCAACTTTACAAGGAAGCAAGCCAGCAAGTTATAGTCAAACATCTCTCTGCTACATGTTTTAAGGGGTGGGAGGGTTTGTGGATTTGGATTGTATTTTAACATTGTATGGTGTTTTAATGCTGTGAGGCGGGATACAAATAAACTTTATTATTATTATTATTATTATTATTATTATTATTATTATTATTGTTATTATTATTATTATCTCATCAATATAGAGCATAGTGTTCTCATTCCATTTTCACGACTCCTCTAAGTTAAGATTGACCTTTCATATTGATGCCTGAGGTGACTCAAGTCATGGTACTTAGAGTACAAGGCCAAACAAGCAGGTTCATAGCTTAGTTACCTGGAGCAAGAAGTACAAATATCAACCCTGCATTGCTTGAGCTAATGGTAGGTGAGGCTGGAGCTAATGATAGACAGAGCCATTGGTTCTGGCTCCATCTTTTTCTTTCACAAATTCCTCCAAGGAAATTGAGATGGGGAATGTTGCAAGGGATACAGATGTGAAGCCTAACCTCTCAGGAAACTGGGAAATAAGTTCCTTAGGCGATCCTAATAAAGGGGGCATTATAATTTATACTGTTGTTCTTTTGTTTGTGCATTAAAGAGTATACAATATGTACATACACATAGAAATATGAATCAACAGCTTGGGCTGAATGTTTCACTCTCCTTCTGGGTGTAGCTGGATGTGGACTGTCATGATGACTTTCTCCTTTGCAAAATGTACCACTGTAGGGAAGAAGAGAACTGGAGAGGAAGAAGTCCTGCCCATTGGTCTTTTTGAGTCTTGCAGACTTCCACCTTCACATCTTCTAGAAGATTAAGTCTGATTCCCTTTTTACTCCTTTCATGTGTTTGAGAGATGGAGTCTTTTGCATGTATACACTAACAGCACTTTCATACCTTCAGCATTTTGTGGATGAAAACTGGTATACACATGGCCAAGCAACATCAGAATGTAGTCAAGATGGCAAACATTATTAATGTGAGAGAACACACAAACTAGGAGAGGCTGCAGCACTTTGCTTTTGCCTGAGCCTACTGGGAAGGGCAAGATTCTGCTCCCTCCTCTACGCTCTCACCTACTAAGTTAATTGAAGGCAAATTAGTTTGTGTTTGAAATTCAATTTGCAGATACTGAAGTGGGCAGGGAAGTGGGAGGAGGAGAGAAAAACTGGGACATTTTAAGAGCAGCTGAAAAAGTAGGATGGCAGAGGATTAATGAGGACCATACCTGCCAAATTGGGACAGTTGGAGGGTATTCTCTTTGATATCATTTAGGTGGCTTTGCACTGTATCCTGCAGAATCCTAATTGTTGTAGTTTGGTGAGGCAGTAGAATTTTCTGGCAGAGAATTCCAAATACCCCATGAAACTACAAATCCTGGCCTTCCTTAGGATTGTATCATTTTTGCTCAGTATGACTCTTTGACTTCTTTGCAGCTGCTGCCACCTGGGGCAGGGCAGGGGAGATCAAGCCTCCCCCCTTGGTTAGCAGCCCAGGGTAATTCTCCTGCCAGTTCAACAGTAACTGTACCATTGCAGCCAAGTTCTTTTGGCATGTGAGACAGAAAATCTCACAAGCCCCTCTGTAATCTGTGGCAAGAAAATAACAAGTAAAATAACTAACCATTTAAAAGGTTTTTATGAGGGATAGCTAGGTCAGTTTGTAGCAACAAAAACAGCAGATGTTTGTGGCACCCTAAAAGCTGATAGATTTATTATGGCACAACAAGCGTTCATGGCCTCTGGCCCATGAAAGCTTATGCCATAATAAAGCTATTAGTTTAAGCTGCCACAAACCTCTTTGTTTTAAAAGGCATGTGAGGCATGGCTTATCCCCTCCCCACTCTCACAGAAACTATTCTAGTTCTTCCTTGGCAAATATAATCCCTTTAAATATATTTAATGAATCTAGCCAGGTCTATCCCAAGATATTTGGTTGCCAGAGGCAGAGCAGCAGTTACCATCCTCATATCAAGGTGGATGCTTTCAATTATTTTGGCATATGGGGTAGAAAATCCTACAGGCTTCTGCCCTCATGCTTGCCAGCAAACCAATACAGGAAATGATCAACAGCTTGCTCCCTTCTCATGACAAACAGCATCTCCTGCCTGAGGCACCTGCCTTAATATTTGCCCCTGCTGCCATGCTCCCAAGTGCAGGCACTATGGTGGTCCGGTGCCTTGCTGAGGATCTTATTTGCTCCCTTCCACTCAAGACCAGAATCTAAGCAAAGTACAGTTTGGGGCTTCAGATTACAAGGGAGCCTCTGAATACAAAACAACAAAAGTACAAAAGTTCAAGTTATTCATAGTTAACATTTGGAGGCAAATGCTTCCTTGTTGTTGTTGTGTGCCTTCAAGTCATTTATGACTTATGGCAATCCTAAGGCGAACCTATCATGGGGTTCTCTTTGCAAGTTTCTTCAGAGGGAGGTTATTATTGTCATCTTAGAAGTATGACTTGCTCAAGGTCACCCAGTGGATTTACACAGTTGAGCTGGGATTCGAACCCTGGTCTCCAGATGCTTAGTCCAACACTCAAACTACAAATGCCTTGAGGCATCTTCAGCTTTCAGACAACTCAGGGAGTTAGAGAGTCTTAATCCAGTGTGATCCCAAGACGGCAGGTCGTTTCCTGCCTGAAGGCAGATGACAGGAGCTGCGACTCAGGTGAGCTATGGAGTGATGACAGGAGGTGATGGTCAGTTGTACTACCACAACAGAGAAACTGCAGAGCTCACCCCTTCAGTGGAGGCAAGGGACTTAAATGAACCTTCAGCATTTCTCTATCTCTAGCTGTGCTGAGAGAGCCTGGAAGGGATTGCATGGAATGCTTTGAGAACAGAAACCTCCAGCCTCTTGATACACATGGTCATACGTTTATAACTGCATATGAGCAATAGCAGCTTCATTTATATACCGCTTCACACCATGCTATGCAGTCTCTAAGCAGTTTACAACTGTAAGCTAATTGCCCCCAACAATGAGTACTCATTTTAGTGACCTCAGAAGGATGCAAGCCTGAGTCAAGCCTGAGCCCTGGCTGGTACTGAACTCGCAACTTGTGGTTTGTGAGTGAGTGGCTGCAGTACAGGCATTTAACTACTGCGCCACCAGGGCTCTGAAACTCAAAACAAGTGTAAATCTCAGGGAGAAATAAAATCCAGGAAGATTAATGAATTTCTTTATGGGAATGAAAGGGTACGAAGAAGTGTCCCTCCCTTTGGTATCTTTAAGGAGATTATCGCACATGCCTTTTTGTTGATCTGGGCACAGACTAGGATGGGTGTTATCACACACGAAACTGCTGCTGTGCTGCCACCCATCCCCCAGCCATGCTTAGCCGGCCAATTTTGGTGGTACAGAAATCTGAGGGATGGGTGGTGGTTGGGCGGCAGTGCAGCAGTAGTTTCATGTGTAATAACACCAACCCACCCCAATCCCGTCCCATGCCCAGATTGGGCAAAAATGGCGTGTGTGATAATCTCCTAACAACGAAGTGACAGAAGACATCAGATTCATTCTTGCACAAAGGGAGGGACAATTGGCTGTCATAGGCAGAATCCATTCATCAAAAAGGACTCTCTACATTAGATCCCAGGAAGCCACGGTGGAAAGTCTCATGGCTTCCTATGGAAGCAATGGAGAAGAATTAGGATGCTCTGGAGATGTGGTTGTATTCACTCCCCCCACCCCTGTCTGTGTTTTCTGTCTAGTTTAGATGCTTCTCCCTGCAATGTGTTGTCATCATACTGAGTCGCCCATGCTGAGAAACCCAGAGGGATGTGAGTCAGATTCCCGAATTGAAGCACAAGCAGATATGCAACAGTGCCTTCAGGAGGGAGCATGAGGAGAGCTTCTCTTCTGCATACTCCTTTGCCTAATTGGAGAAAATGACAGGCAAGAAGGATCTGTACTGTACACCTTAGGAAGGGTGCCTAGAAAGCTTGCCTTGTTTGACTCAGTACAGTTACTGCAGGTAGCCAGAGAAGAATCCAAAAAGGAGAAAATACCAGCTGAGAAAACATGGGAATGGAGCCAGTGCGGTTCTTGTTTATCTGTGTTCTGTCCCAATTATTTATCATTCTAATTTTCTTCTGTGGCTTGTGGGACTTTTCCATACTGTGATCTCTCTACACAGTAACGATATTTGTATTTACCTCTGGTTAAGTACTTAATCATCTGCAAACAGAGACAGAGTCAAAGAAGGCAAAGAGGGAGCACAGGGAAAAGAGGTGAAGCATGGGGAAGAGAAAGTACACAAAGAGGCCAGGCATCTTGCAAAATAATGGGCTACAATAGCTTCCCCTGTTGCTGGTGCTACTGCTTTCCTCAGTCTAGAGGTAAATCAGCATTACAGCAGTCTGGCAAATACAATTATTTCAAAGCATTGCATGAATTAACATCTAAGAACACTGGTACTGGTAAGAAAAGCCCTGCTTGATCAAACATCCCACAATCCACAGTCTGGGCAAGATGCCAGAGATCATCTTGGTTAGGGGATTCTGGGAGCTGCAATCAAAAAAAGAAAAGAAAAAAAAGACTGTTCCAAGCTTTGGTTCAACCAAGTCTGGCATCCTGTTTCTACTTTCAGCCACCCAGATACTTACAAGAAGGGCTCAAGTAGGATCTTAAGTCAACTGCCCTTGCCCTGCTTCTTGTCTTTGGCATTTGGTGTTGAGAGGCATGCTGCTTCTGATTATGGTGGTTCCATTTATTTATCATATTTATTTAGTATAGCTAATACTCTCTAATGGATATATTTCCTGTGTATTTGCCTTGCTGTGCTCTTAACATATGCCTTGAACATTGACTGATTAATGGAGACCCTATCAAGAGGTTTTCTTGGCAAGATTTGTTCAGTGGGGGGTTTGCTTCCTCTGAGGCTGAGAGAGAGTGACTTGTCCAAGGTCGCCCAGTGGGTTTCTGTGACTGGGTGAGCATTCAGACCCTAGTCTCTTGGAGTCCTAGTCTGCCACTCATACCACTACACCATGCTGACTATTTGCCTACTCTTTTTTACAGCCCTCTAAGTTGGTAGCCAGCACAGCAGGGCGTATTATAATAGAGGGTTTGATTCTATTGGATTAGTATGAGCTATGTGAAAAAATACACTTTCTTCTATTTTCTGAATTTCTGAATATTCACTCTTACTGAATTAGTCTGGATTTGAGAGGAAATAAAAGCACCATCATCAACAACAATAGTCTCTATCCATTCTTTTCATACTGTTCATAATTTTATAGTCATCCAGCTCTCCACTGGCCTTTTTAAAATAAATCCCCTCAAATGTTTGTAATATATTATTACTCGTTCTGTATAAAACATAACAAAATTGTAATGGCCTTCAACATGCTTTTTGCTTCTCCAAACAAATTATTATAGTGTTGTACTGAAAGCAGAGCTAAAAGAGATAGAAGAAGCATGATTCTAAGGGAGCAAAATAGGGAGCGGAGGAAGTAGTCATAAGAAAGCAAAGAGAAAAGGGTAAAGATAAAGGCAGTGAGATTTACAGAATCATTAAAAGCACCAGGAACCAAAAAAAGAGAGAAGACTTTCTTTGTCTCTTGTGGCTTAGAAATGACAATATCTTCCTCACGCTCAAACTAAAAAGAGAGACTGAATGCTTGGTTTGCCCTGCGTATTCCACTTACGCTTCGTAATTGGATTATAAAAACTGCTCTGAGTAAGTGATGGGTTATGGGCAGCGCATCCCATGGTAGGTGAAGGATGCAGAAAAGCAGTGGTAATAAATTTGGCCTCAGGAAGTCCACAGGTAAATAAATTGTTTATTAGCACTTTCATCATAGTTTGGTCTGTGAACAAGAGGTATAGAATCATAGAATCACAGAGCTGGCAAGGACTGCAAGGTGCATCTTGTCCAATCCTCTGCCATGCAGGAATACACATCTGGAGCACTCACTCCCAGAATATGGCCGTCCAACCTCTGCTTAAAGACCTCCAAAGAAAGAGACTCCACGACCCTTCAAGGCAGTCTCTTCCACAATGGGACAGCTCTTGCTGTCAGGAGGTTCTTTTTAATATTTAGAAGGAATCTCTTTTCTTGTAATTTGAAACCATTGGATTGTGCCTGTGGAGCAGCAGAAAACAATCTTGCATCATCTTCTGCATCAGTACTTCCCAAGCGATCGGATGTGAGGACCAGATTTTTTCCCCCCAGCATGTAAAGACCACTACTATATGTGTGTCTACTACCTTCAGTCGCTTTTATCTTTCTTGGAAACTTGCCATTGACCAGCACTGGTCAATGGTGCTGGTCCATGGATCCCCACTTTGAGTAGTGTTGTTTTATGTGACATCCCTTCAGATATTTAAAGATCATCTCCCAGTCTTCTCTTGTATGTGTACAATCTATGCTGGGCCTTCAAAAAAGAAGTTTACTTTTTGACAGCTTTACCAACTCAACCTCTGTGTCTGCATCCTAAACCGTGTGCCAACAAAGTGCAGGAAAAGCATGTTCAAGTGATCCTTTTGAAGTTATAGGAAAACAGAGAATGATTTGCTATTTTGTATACAATTCATACATCAGGCATTAGGTACAATGCAAATGCTGCTTTGGCTACCTAGAAAAGAGTCTGTTGTGATCAGAGTTTTGGACATAGTCCTTTTCATCAACAGGTTGCCACAGATATTTGGTATCTTTTAAATTTCAGTTATGGGACATGTTTAAAAGTATTGTCAGAGTCCTGCTGGATCAGTCCAAAGGCCTATCTCTATGGTGGGCAAAGAGTGTCCCCTGTATGGCATGTGGCACACAGGCCCCCTAGTGCCCTCTGACCCCCCCCCCCCCATTTGAAGGGGTGAGAAACTGCACCCTGAAGAACAGCTGGAAGGTGCATTTTGTCATTTTAATGTACTCTGAGCTACTTTAGAACAGATGAGGGTTATTTAAGAGCCCTTTTCTGGTCTAAAATAGACTAAGGTATGTGTGAAATACCAGTGTGGTATAGCGGCTTGAATGTTGGACTATGACTATGTAAACCAGGGTTTGAAACCCACACACCCCTTGGCTGTGGATACCCACTGGATGACTTTAGGCAAGTCACACTCTCAGCCTCAGAGGAAGGCACTGGCAACCCCCCCCCCAACAAATCTTGCCAAGAAAACTTTGTTATAGGCTTGCCTTAGGGTCACAACAAGTCAGAAACAACCTGAAGGCATACAACAATAACAACTATGTGTGAAATTGCATTAAAATGGGAAATCACCCCTCCAGGCTTATGGGGGTGTGATTTGACATTTTTGCCCTCCCTCACCAATTATTTTGGTAGATTGTGGGGTGTCAGAGGGAGCACTGGCCTCCGAGTTCTGGGGATGGGGAAAAATGTCCCCTGGGGCATTTGCAGTTGCCGAGCCCTGGCCTATCTAGTCCAGTACTGTGTTCACAAAGTGGCTGACCAGATGCTTCTAGAAAGAGCTCACAAGGAGGACATGGGTGCAAGCCTTCCCCATTCTCCCAGCTGGTGTTATTGCAAGATACCAAGATTGCCTCTTATCCCAGGGACAGAGACGGTTGTGAAACACTGACAGCCCTACCCTTTACCAACACATCCCATCTCCTTTTAAATTTATTGCAAGGTCAGGGCCATCTTGTGGTGGTTAGTTCCCCAATTTAATTATGTGCTGTGAGAAGAAGCTGCTTCTTTATGTCTTTGTGGACTTATTTTGTGAAAAAGAGATATAGCTGGCTTCAAAAGAAATTGTGCTATAGTTTTAAAAAAATCATGCCTTCCGAAGAAGAAAAGAAATAGGGTTCTTCCATAGTTTTCTTTCCCCTTTATGAGTGTAACAAATCCCTTTGCTTCTGCAGACAGGCACTTAATATCAAAGTAAAACTCTCTATTCCTTTCTACTATTTCTTACTATTATGTGATGACATTGGCTAGGCCATCTCTCTCCAACACAGTGCCTCCAGATGTTCTTGACTATATATCCTACAATTCCCAGCCAGCACAAGTGTTATCTTTGCATATCTCGAAGTGAGGGGAATTAAAAGTCCAAGCCATCCAAAGGACACCAGTTTAGGTGCTGGACAAAAATCAGGACCATGGAGAGTGGCTTCTATTTGACAGTCAACAGGCATGTTCCCTTGTTCACTTATACAGGCACACTTTGGTTAACAAAGCCTCTGACAGTGAAGCTCCTTTTTACAAAGCCTTTTTAGACCTGCTGAACCCTGTCTTTTCTTCCTTGTCTTCTGTCTAGCTGGATGTTTTCAGCAGCATCTGCACTGGAATGATAATGGAGGAAGACTGGGGAAACAGTAATTTTAAGGGTTGGATTGCAGTCTGCAGTAAACAGTACAATAAATCTGAGTAGAGAAAGAGTGGGATTCCACTGTAGCCAGATCAACTGTAGCCATGCGTGCCTGCCTCCAACAGCCAAGGTAAAGAGCAGCTGTCACCAGAATCCCTTACTGAGCATCCATGAATTGCAAAACAGAGGGAAAGGGGACAAGAAGATAAGCTACATCCAGCATGTTTTTAAAAGGATATATCTATAATTTTGGTCACCAAAATGCAAATCATAAGACAAGCAGAGGCTGGTGAATGGAAAAATCATCATTGGATAGTTTTGGGAAGAAACTCTAGAAGGTTAATGTTTGTTTACTTATACAAGGTTTACATTACCAGATTGTTTCATTTCACCTGTGCATGTTAGTTTTAAATCAAAAGTTTGCTGAAACATGTTGATCTGCTCCTTCTTTCTGTGGTGTAGGAACCTTTCCCTATTCTTTCCATGTTATTTCTGCCTCTGGTATCAAATTTTCTATTAAATGCCTCGGAACAAATCTGCTTCAGTAACTGATATACCTTTACATCATTTTTTTCCTGGCATAGGAAACTTGCACATAGATCAGTGATAAACCATGATGGCTCCTACAGGTACCAACCAACAGTTAACATTCACCTTTTCCTGTGGCTTTCACCTGTAAAGCTATGGCTCAGTGTGTGTGTGTGTGTGTGTGTGTAACTATTAAGGGTCTATTAACTCTCATGGATTCATTATGCAGCCTTTATAACACAGAGAAACATTAATGAGGGGAGAAATACAGTAGAGTATATTGAATTACTCAGGGTCTATGCTTTTCTAAGATCCAGTCTGTGCTTCATTTTATCCTGTTAATGTCTCAGTGTGTTAAATACTTCAATATATTGTCTCCTAATAATAGTGTCCTTAAAACTAACTATTTAATCTTCTCAGTACATTTCTTGATTTGCTGGGTAGTGAAAAAACAAAGGACATCTCCACTGAACATTTTTGTGTAATTTGGGCCAAGAAAGTAATATAGGAAGTTGTATTTCACTGAATCAGACAGATATATCCCAATGCTTTGGGGTTCCAGCTTCCATCAGCCACAGGCAATATGGCCAAGAACCAGGGATGATGGGAGTTGCAATGCCACAATATTTGACAAGTCACAAGCTCTATACCACCTCATGCCTTCCAGATATGTTGGAATACAAGTCATATTGTTTTATATCTTTGTTGTAATCCCGCCTCGATCCGCAGGGAGAGGTGGGAAAATATAAATAAAAACTATTATTATTATTATTATTATAAAATCATAGTATCATTAGTTGGAAGAAATCCCTAGGGCCATCCACTCCAACCCCCTGCCATGCAAGAAGACACAATCGAAGCACTCCTGACAGATGGCCATTCAGCCTCTGTTTAAAAACCCCCAAAGAAGGAGACACTACCACTCTTGGAGTCAGCATGTTTCACTGTCAAACAGCTCTTACTAAGTTCTTTCTAATGTTTAGGTGGAATCTCTTTTGCTACAGTCTGAATCCATTGCTCCATGCCCTAGTCTCTGGAGCAGAAGAAAATAAGCTTGCTCCATCTTCAATATGACACTTTTTCAAATATTTAAACATGGCTATCATGTCGCCTTTTAACCTGCTCTTCTCCAGGCTAAACATATACAGGTTCCAGGCATGGCTTCCAGACCTTTCACCATGTTGTTTGCTCTCTTCTGGATATGTTCCAGTTTGTCAATTTCCTTCTTGAATTGTGATGACCACAACTGTACACAGTATTCCAGGTGAGATCTGACCAAAGCAAAATAGATTGGCACTTTTACATCCCTTGATCTAGTCACTATACTCCTATTGATGCAGCCTAACATTGCATTGGCTTTTTAGCTGCCGCATCACAGGGTTGATTCATGTTCAGCCTTTGGTCTACTAAGAGCCTTTGCAGACTGCTAGAAATAGTGCAAATTGAGTCCACTTTAACTGCCCTGGCTCAGTGCTAGGGAATCATGGGAATTGTATTTTTTTTCTGAGACATTGAGCCTTCTCTTTCAGAGAGTTCTGGTGCCATAATAAACTACAGTTCCCATGATTCCCTAGCACTGAGCCAGGACAGTTAAAGTGGACTCAATTTGCACTATTTCTGGCAGTGTGCAAAGGCCCTAAGACTCCTAGATTCCTTTCACATGTAGTGTTGTCAAGCCAGATGTCACCCATCCTATATCTAAGCCTTTTATTTATTTATTTTCCTGCTTAAGTGCAGTACCTTACATTTCTCCCTATTCAAACTCATTTTGTTAGTTTTGCCCTAGTTTTCTAATCTGTTAAGGCCGTTTTGAATTCTGATTCTGTCCTCTGGAGTATTATCTATTTGGTGACATCTGCAGGATAAGCAGGTACTCTCTATTCCATCATCCAAGCCACTTATGAAGATGTTGAATAGCACTGGGTCCAGGACAGGACCCTGTGGCACCCCACTGGTCACTTCTCTCCAGCATGAGGATGAGCGATTGGTGAGCATATTTTGGGTTTGGTCTGTCAACCAACTACAGATTGATCTAATAGTCACATTGTCTAGCCCATGTTTTACTAGCCTTTTTTGAAAGAACATTATGGGGGACCTTGTCAAAGACCTTACTGAAATCAAGATATACTACATCCACATCACTTTCCTCATCTACCAAGCTTGTTGCTCTGTCAAAAAAGAGATAACATTAGTGTGGCATGATTTGTTAGTGATCACGGCATTCCTTTCAAAATGCTTACAGATTGTTTAATTATCTGCTCTAGAATCTTTTCTGGTATTACTGTCAAGACAGAGGGGCGGGGTATAAATTATTATTATTATTATTATTATTATTCTAACTGGGCAGCAATATTTCAGACTTCTTTTTCCCCTTTTTGAAGATGGGAACAACGTTTGCCCTCTTCCAATCTTCGGGGACTTCTGTTCTCATCATTGCCATCCTGCTTGGCCATTTGTATAGAAATGCTAAAACAAAACCTGTGTGTGTGCTCAGCACTACCTCAGTGGGTCATTGTTAATTTGGGCATGGAGTGAGCATGTTGAGCACGAAGGATGGAACAAGAGTACAACCACCAGTTTATCTTGGGCCTCCAAAGCAAGGAGGAGAGCACAGCTACTTTATGATTAGTCCTGGGTGCTTCTAAAAGGCACATGAATTTGGTAGGAGGTAGCTGGATAAGGCTCAGAACGATCAGAGGCTTGTGAGGTTTATGAGTTTGCACTGAAAAACAATTCCTCTTGACACACATGTCTTGATAGTTCACACTTTCCTGTCATTCCCAAGAGGTGACTTGTGAAACATTTCTAGTGGAAGGATCTGTCACAGCAGGTGGCTCTTGTAAGGCCAGAATACAAAATGCAGTCTAAAAAGCAGCTGTTGAGTGTCAGCAGGGGTGGCTGGGAGTTGTGGCTGCTAATGTACTAGCAAATGTGAGCAAGTCAAATATTTCACAAACGCCTCTCTCTGGCTCTGGTCTGTCACAGCCAGGGAATAACAGGTTCTGACATAGCTGGAGTAGGCATTTGGCTGCAACTTTGTCTTCTCCCAGGGGATTGTGTTATAACCATGATGCCTCACCGTGTGAGAAAGCTAAAGTCTACCCAAGGTGTCGGTGCTCTTCCTCCACTTCTCCCACCCTTAGCCACTCTTCTGTACTGCTTCATTGGCTATAATCCTTTGCTCTGATCTTGTATGTGGTGAGTTCCTGTGCTCTCACTTCAGATGGGTAGAGACACACATGTAGATACATTGTGTGGTGCAGAACTCCAGAGACTTGAGCATTTCAGCATCAAGCTTTCTCCCCACCCTCACCCCCACAGTTTACTCACATAGATGGAGGTCAAGCTTTTTTACCATTTTAACATAACAGAACCAGGGAAGAGAGTGATCTCTTGCTATCTTAAGTGATAACAGGTCCCAGGAACTAGATACGAATTTTAAAACAATCCCCATTGCTTTTGTTCTCTACTTCCTTCTTGAGTGTCTGCTGTTACCATTACACAACACAATAACGTTATGTAATGGTCACATATACAACAGTGGTTAGTGATTTATGAAGACATCAGAAATGTAAGTCCTGCCAGCAGTTTGTCATGCCACTGACAGGCAGCATACATAATGGAGGCTAAGATGAAATTTAGGAGTGGGGTCAAACAGTACCAAAGGTCTGTCACTCAACAGCTTAACTTAAACAGGTTGGCATTTCTTTATTTGAAGGGAATGGAAGGCTTTGTAGAACAACAAGTTTGTTTGCAGCTTCCTGCAAGTTGATGTGAGATTTTTTTTATTTTGAAAGAAATGGAAACTATTCCATTTTCTGCCACTGGTTCAGTTAATATTTTTCATGTAAAAGATAGATTAGAATAGGAAAATTTAATTGTACATTTATTAACAACTGTAAAACTGTCCACTTCTAACAGATGGGGGAAACACTTCAGATTAAAATGCACAAAATGAACAGGCTGACTTATGCTAACGTTTAACATTTAGCTTATAACTTTTATGGCCCCTGAAGCCTCCACTCCCATTAAAAAATATTTTGGCACAGTTTGGAGGCAATTTTGATCCCCCCCCCAAACTCAGGTAGCCCTCAAATTTATGAAAATATACAAAAAGATCCACTCCCAGAATCAGCTTAGAATCCTGTACTATCCAAATATGTCTGTTTTCCTCTGCAATTCCTCTCAAAATGGCAGTAAGAAGAGACACAACACTTCCCGCACCCCATAGTTGCCTGTCTTTGGCTTATAGACTTTAATTTGAACCAAGGAAGACAAACAAAATGATAGTCAATTAATAGAGAAGTGGTCTGTTTATATATTATTATGACAAGGTAGAAATCAAAACCAAAATCTGTACAAGCTTTTGGATAAAATACAATGGATTTGGGGGGAATGGTTTATTTGCTTGTATATCTTTTGTGGAACTAACCATAATAATCATGACAACTTGAATAAAGAAACAAAGGAAACCATGCTTCCAGCTGACTTAGAAAGTTGTGATCTACAGACTTGTGTATGATCCCCTCCCACAGCCTATCAAACCCACAAATCAAATCAGTTTTGGCTGCTGCTTGCCACATTACAAAACACGCACCTATTCAGTCAATCTGGACTCTCCTTAATGCTTTTCAGATTTCAACTTGGCTGTGGGCCTGAGCTACCTAAGTGGCAGCATTTGTCCCTGGGGCACTTTTACTCATCCCTGGCTGCTTCCTTTCACTTTCCTGCTTTGGTATTTAATATAGCTGCAGGAAGATGGGCTTTTGTTTCTCAGAGAGAGATGCTGCTTCTCTCTGTATGAAACCAAAAGCATCTGCTCACCACATCCTAACCATTACCATGGCAACAGAATTCAGCTTCCAAGAAGGTTGAGGAACGTTCTTCTGGATTACTTATTGCAACTTTGAACAACCATGGGCATTATGTTGATACACATCTCTATAAAGCAGAGGCAGCTGGTGGATCTCATACCAGTAAGATGGTGGACCCACTGTGTGCTTTCGGGCCTTTGCAGACTGCCAGAAATAGTGCAAATTGAGTCCACTTTAAGGGTTAGGGTTAGTGCTAGGGAATCATGGGAATTGGTTTTTTTCTGAGACATTGAGCCTTCTCCGTCAGAGAGCTCTAGTGCCACAATAAAATACAGTTCCATGATTCCCTAACCCTTAAAGTAGACTCAATTTGCACTATTTCTAGCAGTCTGCAAAGGCCCTTAGTCTTCAAAGGAGCTATCTCCAAGGAGCTGAATCTAGCTTGGAAAGAGTGTTCAGGTCCTTGGAGAACGCCTTTCAAATATGGATGAACATGCAGAGCTGTTTCACTGCCATGCTGACAGTTGTTGTTGTTGTGGGCTTTCAAGTCATTTCTGACTAATAATAATAATGATGATAATAATAATAATAATAATAATAATAATAATAACTTTATTCTTATATCCCGCCTTTCTACCAAGACAATCAAGGCTGCTCACATAGAATAAAATTAAATTTAGATAAAACATACCCTGCATTAAAACAATAATAACAATAATATGGTAACCCTATCATGTGGTTTTTTTGGCAAGATTTGTTCAGAGGAGGTTTGTCATTGCCTTCCCCTGAGGCTGAGAAGGTGTGACTTGCCAAGATCACCCAACGAGTTTCATGGCTGAGGGAAGACTAAACCCTGATCTCCAGAGTCATAGTCCAATGTTCAAACCACTACACCACGCTGGCTGGAAGGCTCCAATTTACACTGCTACAAAAACATGCAAATTATTTCTCTCCGTTAAAAGTGTTAGTCCCCCAGGTACAAGAACCATGTGGGTGTGTATGTGAGATGGCTTTATCTCTGCTATGATATGGGATTTCCTTCCTATTCCAGCTTCTAGCCTGGAGAAGAGAATGTTATAAGGGGACATAATAGCCATATTTAAATATTTGAAAGGATGTCATATTGAAGATGGAGCAAGCTTGATTTCTGCTGCTCCAGAGACTAGGACACAGAGCGGTGGATTCAAATTGCAGGGAAAGAGATTCCATCTAAATATTAGGAAGAACTTCTTGATGGTAAGACCTGTGACAGTGGAACACACTGCCTCAGAGGGTGGTGGAGTCTCCTTCTTCGGGGGTTTTCAAACAGAGACTGGATGGCCCTCTGTTGGGAGTGCTTTGATTGTGTCTTCCTGCATGGCAAGGGGTTGGACTGGATGGCGTTTTTGGACTCTTCTAACTCTATGATTCTAACTCTTGGGGGACTGAGTGTTGCCTCTCTGTCAGAGCTAGCCTACACACACTAGCATGTTTAGCAAAGCAGAGTGAATAGAGGCCTGGGTCAAAATATGGATAGCAGAGTGTCCCCTTAAAGTACTTGACGAAGCAACACAGAAGAGGCTTCAGCTGTCCAAGAAATTGAACTTTATTGAGAAAATGGAATGCCATGGTAATCCAGTAGTTAAAGCTGAAGAAGAAGTGACTGAATGAGAGGGGAATCAGAAGGGATATAGCTATCCATCAGGAGGCTGCAGGGTGGTAAGCTTGAGTTGCAATTTATGAAGGGTGGGGGAGGAATTTGCAGATGAAACTGGAATATTGGTGAGAAAGAAAGGGAGGAAAACAGAGAGAGAGAAAGTTATACCTTTCCCTCCTTATGCTCTGTCTGAAATACAGAAAGGGGGAGGGGGTATCCACAGTGTCAGATCACGGTATATCTAAAAAAACCCAAAACCAAGCAATCTTTTTTTTCTTCATTTAAGGTAAAAAGAAAGAAGAGTCTCTAATCAACTATAGCAAAACTTTACAGGACAGAATCTGTTGGAAACAAGAACCAAAAGCCAGGAATGCAGATTACCTGCTAGGCTACATTTGTCCCATATTCTCCCCAACCCTGAATCACCGAAACCCAATCCAGACACTTGGTCCCCAAGAGCACCAAAGGTGTAAAGATGCCAGTGGGTATCATGGCAAGATTATGCCATTTCCAGTGGTCATCATGGCAAGACTATTGCTGACCCTTCCAATTCTATGATTCTAGGGATACCTCTGCCCTTGGCATCTGGCCAGCATGTGATGGTCAAAAGAAAACCATTTCTATACATGAGTGTTGATGTAGGTATGGATGTGTGGGGGTCAGGGCTCTCCCCCTTTCAGGGCATAGATGTGGAACCTATGACCCATGAGTAGAGTTTAGCCACCAGACCCTGGACATTTTCGCATTTGGAGTCAGCTTCACTTCCTATTCCTCTTCCTCAGTCCAAAAAGAGAAGATGGGGAGTAAAGTCATCTGAAAACTCCACTGGTATCTTGAGGAGAGGATAAATCCTCTTCATTCCTCCCATTCAGGATGGTGAGTATCAAGTAATGCACCAGGGTACTCACCTGGTGCCTGGGGGTCATTCTACCAGCCACTGGCCCAGTTCTTTTCCTCACCTTGATTGGAATGGGCAAAGCCTTTACGTGACTCAACTAACATCGGAATGAAGTAACTGCTCTAGAAGCAAGCCAGGCCTCCTTTGTCAGCTCTTCACTGTCCTGGTCAGGATGGCAGTGATGGTGAACCCAATAAAGGCAAGGTCCAGGGTCTCACTTGTAGGATTGCCAGGTTGGATATGGGATGGGGCTCCTATATCTTTAATCTTTAGCAAATCGTGAAACAGTACAAGGCATCATAAAACTTCATCAAGTAGGATGAAGGTATGTGTTCTCACTCACTTTTCAAACTTGAATGTTCAGCCACAGCCATCTCCTGTCAGGATCATGGTCTAGACATGGCCCTGTCATGCTTATGCTTGAGCAAATGTGTGTAAATGCAGGATGATGGGATATGCTATCTTGGTGGTGGTGCTGGGAGATGTAAAGATTGTGTATCAGGCACAGCCTGGGATAATGAGCAGATGCGAGGGAAGGAAGTATGAGCTGCAAATTACTAAGGTTGTTCTTGTGGGAATCCTTAGCTTGCTATGGAGAGAAAAGCAGGAGGAGTAAGACCTCGGAAGATAGTACGTTTTGAATTTCTGACAAATGGGGTGAAGGTTTTTGTAACGGGTGAATTCAAAGTATACTGTGTAACTGGGAAATAATTCTTCAGTCCTGACAACAACTACATGCTGTGATTATCTCTGCTTGCTGAATAAAGCTTTTCTGAAACTGCTGAAGGCTTGTGTTCCTGAAGAGGAGTTAGTTTGTCTACTACACCCCCTGCCCTCCCAGCATACTACTGACTCCATGACTATTACCTCTCCAGCCCCATGTCCCTCCCTGTACAAGGAAACTCCCCCCATGTGGGGAGGGGATGGCTGTGTTGGGTTTGGAAGGTGATGGAGGACAGGTGCCTTCCTCCTCCTTTACAGAGCTTTATGATGTCTCATAAACCTGCTTTGCCTCCTTTGCAGAGTTTTATGCAGTCTGCTCCATGATCTGATAGGGATTAAAGTCAAAGAAGCCCTATTCTCATATCTAACTTGGCAACCCTGCCATAGAGAAGTGGGTTTCTCACTGTTTGATCAGTGAACTAATGTACATTGCCACCTAAAGAAGGGTGGGGTGCGGGATGTAAGAAAACCCTGAGTTAAGGTTCCCATATCCTGATTTTTGGGTGGGACAATCCCGATTTTTCAGAGTCTTTGAATGTCCTGACCCAGTTTTAGGACCATGTCCTGGCTCCTGGCTCCTTGCCTCTCCCCCCGCCTCTCTTTCTTAGAAGGTAGCGGCCAGCCTTGGCTAGCCAGCCAAACAAGCCCCAAAGACATCCAGGGGGCAAGGCCTCCCTGGCATGGCTGTGTGGGGCCTTGGCCAGCCAGCCAAGCCATGGGAAGGTCCAGTAGATCCCAGTCCCAAGGAGATCTAGTCCCAAGGTTTATATTATATATATATTAATGTTTTATTATATTTATATTTAATGTTATATTATTTTTTATTTTGGTAATGTTGTTGGTTTTTAGTTGGTCATGTCCTCCATTTTTCTCAAATGTCCTACATTCCCCCCCCTATATTTTGTCCCAGTTTGTGGAAGAGAATAATGGCAACCCCACCCTGAGTATAAAATCACCTAAGTTCAACACTGCTTGAAGAGTATGTTCCAAGAGATACCCAAAGGTCATTTCCTTTGCCCTGTGTCATCCTTTTGGGTAACTGCCAGTTCCTTCTGCTTTTTGGCCTCTTCCTCAGCACTGCTAAATGTGAAGTCAGAAGAGAGGAAGAAAGGAATGAGAGGAGGGGGGGGGTTAGCCTTCTTTCACTCTGCAGTTCTTCTTTTCACCTCTTTCCTAGTAAACAGGTCACCACCTGCCTCCTGTACCAAATGAGATTTCAAGGGGATGTAGTGCAAAATGCTTTTTTTTTTAATTGCATGGAGTTTTACTCTTAGATGGGGCTTTCTTGTTAAATAGCAGTTTTTTAGTGAAGGGGGAGTGGGTACCGGTAGATAGTTGGAGGCTCGATTTGAAACAGAAGAGGAACATAAAACCCAAGCAGCCTGACAAGAGGTTTTTCCTTCAAGGAAGTGGTATTCTGGTAAAGACAGAACCAACGAATCAGGGCATATGGGAGAAGGGTTGTTCAAACCAAGATAAAGCTATCTCTCTTTCCCTCCCCCTTCCAATTCTGCTTTTTGGAAGCATTTTTGATCCTGGCATGTGCTAAAGCACAAGGAAGTTTGAATAATATGCACATTTATTTAAATATGATTGGTTAAATTAATTAAAAGCGAGATGATTAGTCAACTGTGATTTTTAAATGGATTTTGTTCTGGTTTGAAGAGAACAAGAGGGTTTCTTTGCTATCTCAGCCCTAACGTCATCATTATCATTATGCATATATTCACTTATTAGTAACAGTGTTAATGTAAAACCATTTCCATTATAAAAGAACAACAAAAGCCAGAATATTCTTGGTATTTTTAGCCACTGATGACTCTTCTTCATAATATCTGAAGCCTCTGTGAGACCCAATGCTGATACAACAACTCCCTTTGTTCACTGTGCACAAAGCCAGTTAGCCTTGTGTTGCAAAGAGAACTCCAGCTAATTGAGTTTTGTGTCTTTCCACAGTTCACTTGGAGAGCCAGCATGGTATAGCAGTTTGAATGCTGGCCTCTCTAGGGAGGGAGGGCCAAAGTCTGGGAGCAGCCACTGAGAAGGCCCTCCCTCTTGTTTCCACCAAAGAAGCCTAAAGGGTGGTGGGCTGAAGAGAAGGACCTGTCTAGATGATCTTAGAACTCTAATGGGCTGATAAAGGGAAATACAATCCTTCAAATAACCTGGACCCAAGTGGTATAGGGCTTTGCAGTTGAAATCTAGAATTTTGACTTGTGCCCAGAAACGGACCAGCAGCCAATAGAGCTGTTGCAACAAGAGAGTTGTATGTTCCCTGGGTTAACAACCTGGCTGCAGCTCTTGGGGCCAACCGAAGTTTCTGAGCACTTTAAAATATTTAAAAGGCAGCCCCATGTAGAGCACATTATAGTAATCTCAGGAGCCACACATTCCCTGTCCCTGGGTTAGATATTGGGGGAAAGTTTTAACTTGTGTGTGTGCCTTCAGGTTGCCTGTTGACTTATGGTGACTCCATGGACGTTATCATACGGGGAGCCCCGAACAGAAGCCGGCATTAAAGTGAAAGTGCTACTGCAAAAGCGGAAGCAATCAATTAGCTGGCTTTCCCCATGTGAAAACCTCCTGTGCATTTAAAAGCAGGTTACTCCGAACGGAAAGTAGGCAGAAACTGCTTCTTTTTATTTTCGGAAGATCCCCGAAAATAAAAAGAAGCAGTTTCTGACTACTTTCTGTTTGGATCAACCTGCTTTTAAATGCGACGTCGTCTGAAAATATACCCGCTTTTGCGGGTTATTTTCCATTTAAACCCCCTTTTCCTCACAGGATTTCCCCCATGTGATAACATCCCATGAATTTCATAGGGTTTTCTTAGGCAAGGAATACTCAAGAGGTGGTTTTGCCTGTTCCTTCCTCTGAAATATAGCCTACAACACCAGGTATTTGTTGGCAGTCTCTAATCCAAGTACTAACCAGGGCTGGCCCTGCTTAGCTTCCAAGATCAGAGGGGATCTGATGCCTTTAGGGTATTGAGATCCTAGAGCAGGGGGTTGGCAACATTTGTTGCCGGGGGGGCTGGGGGGGGAATGGCATGGGGGCTGGGCGGGCACGCTCGCGCTTGCGTGCACTCCCCCCCACATGCATATGCATGACGCCGCCATTGTGCACATGTGTGTGCATGGGGGTGCCATTTTGGAAGGCCCAAGGGTGCTGTGCGCATGCGCACGGCGCCGTTGGGCCTTCCAAAATGGCGCCCCCGCTCGTCTTCCAAAATGGCACATGTGCACCGCACCGTTGGGCCTTCCAAAATGGTGCCCGTGCTCTGTTGCCGACCCCTGTCCTAGAGGAACCCTTGAAATAATGTTTAGGTCCCAGAGAACCCTTGCATAAAAATTGTTATATCTATAGCTCAGTTGTTGTTTCTCTTGGAACCTCTAGTGACCTCTCATAAAACCTTGGGTTTCAGGGAACCCTGCCTGAAAAACCCTGGAGTACAACTTTTCAATCAAATTACTTTTAAGCTAATCAAAGCAGCATTGTATCATGTAGAAACCTGGCTGTAGAGCTTCCTGACATTTTGAGGGGGTTGGAGACTGCCAGAAATAGTGCAAATTGAGTCCACTTTTAGGGTTAGGGTTAGGGAATCATGGGAACTGTATTTTATTGTGGCACCAGAGCTCTCTGACAGAGAAGGCTCAATGTCTCAGGGGAAAAAAAACAATTCCCATGATTCCCTAGCACTAACCCTAACCCTAAAAGTGGACTCAATTTGCACTATTTCTGGCAGTCTGCAACCCCCCTGAGTGTCCTTTACAATAAGTACTTTAATCCCAGTCTGTTAAGCAAGGCCAGATAAAAAATTTCCTTTGTCCATCCAGGAATTGGCATCCAAACCTTTAACTGATTTAACTGATCTCTGAATTCAGGGCACCAGGGACAATACACAATCTCCTCCAGTGGAGAGTTAGTTTCTAAATTCAATTTTAATTTGAAATATACAGAGACAGATCCTTAGCTACCTTCTCAGGGATGGCTGATTTGCCTACTTGTAGGTTCAAACCCCTTCTTTCCCTCAATGGCTGTGATTTCACATTTCTCTGGTAGCCCGTAAGCTGCTGGATGGCTTTTCTCAGCTCGTACAAGAAGACATGCTCTGAAGCTTTCACTGGCTCCCTCAGGAGGTAGTAATGGGTTTCTTCAACATCATTAACTTGTTATCATAAGGGGAAACTTGCCACTAAGTGAAGTATCCTGTTCCCTCTGAGTAGGCCTAGAGTGGAGCAGCACCTCCTTTTCCAGGACAAGCCCCCAAAGCAAATGGTGCAGCTTCATCACCAAGAAGGCTAACATATATTCCACAGCTTCATTCTCTGTAGCAGAGTGCCTGCACTGAGACAGCCATTCATTTCAATAGGATTTGACATAACTGATTCTATAGGGGATTAGGATTTTACAGGGGGGTTGTTGTAAAAAAAACGAACAAACAAAAAACATTTCCCAAGACATTGACCAGAATTCTTGATGAATGATCAGTGCTATGAAATCCAGTGTGGTGTAGCGGTTTGAGCGTTGGACTTTGACTCTGAAGATCAGGGTTCGATTCCTGGCTGAAGCATAAAAACCCACCAGGTGACCTTGGGCAGGTCACACCCTCTCAGCCTCAGAGGATGGCAATGGCAAACCCCTCTGAAGTAACTTGCCAGGAAAAACCCTTTGATAGGTTTGCCTTATGGCCACCTTAAGTCAAAAATGGCTTGGAGGCACACAACAAGAACAGCAGCAACGATGGAGCTATAGTATCAGATGCCAGCAACTACAGAACTATCAAGAAATAAAAAGATTTAAAATTACTTAGGCAATCTCTGCAGAGGAAAGAGATTCTCTTCTTCTTCAAAAAATTGTCCTCCATGGGAACAAGGTGTACTGGAAGAAGGTGATTGTAGCACTGGTCCTATTATTATATGTTTAGCAAAACTACTCTGTGATTAAGGCTCCCAAGAAGTAAGAAGTTGGTCTCCTTGAATTGTTTGAAGGAATATGTTATATCCAGCCCTTTGCAGCCACAGTATTCACTGGGAAAGGGAGATTTTGGGCAGCTTATCCAATGATTGTTATCTGGATACAGCATTAGGGGAATCTGTTCCAGTGCAAAGAGAAAGTCTGACCTGCAATAACAAACAGCTCAGTTTTGTTTTTATTCTGTTGTAGATATGGTATGATCTTAGTCAAGTCACTTAATTCATATGTAATGAGATCACAGCTCTTCTGTTATGCCTCAGAGGAAATTGGCAAAATACTTTTTTTGGGGGGGGGGGTGTCATATTCATTTACCTCCATAGAACTTCATGACTTTTTCCCTCCGAAAAGGGTTTTATTCAAGACCAGTATGCTATGAAAGTCTATTTATTTTAAATGCCTGGAATAGCAATGCGTATAAATGCCTACTACTGAAAGGGACTTTAACCTTGTAAAACTACAAACAAACAAAAAGTGCTAGGGGAGAATAATTTAAGAGCAAGTAACTTTCTTTTGCCTCAAAGGTGATTGGCCTTTGTCTGAGGAAACTCTGTTGGAAAATTATTTAAATATAAATCTAGTGTTTGGTTTTAAAAGTACAGAGGCCATATGATACTTTGGGGGAATCCAGCTATCATAAAACAGAGCTTATGAATAAACATGAGAGGATTTGATGGGCAAGAGATGATGACAATATAGGTCACAGGCAGATTCATTTTTGTTGTAAAAAAAAAACCTACCCAGTAGTGACTGTTAAAATAGTTCCCCACCAAACTCTGGGTGATCCAACTTTCAAGGCAGAATTATCAGGAAACCTGTTTCCTAGTATAGTTGGCACATGAAGGCCTAGATCCTGTTTAATGCTGTTCTGGAGAGAGATGCTAGTGACTGTTCTAACTGGTGAATGTATGGGAGGAGTTGTTCCTTTGTGCTGTGAGAGAACAGGGGAACAGGTTTCATACAGGGATCTCCTTATGCAAGTATTTATTCAGTACAACCATCACTGAAGCCAGAAGCTATTTCACACTGCACAGTATATTCCAGCTTAACTGCCATGGCAGCATCCTATGCAATCCTGTGGTTTCTAGTTTGGTGAGGGACTAGTTTGGTGAGTGCTTTGGTTGAGAATTCTAGACTGCAAATCTCACAATTCCATAGGAAAGTACCATGGCAGTTATAATGAATTGTATTCCTATAATTGTGCAGTGTTAAAGAGTCCCAGGAGTCAGGATTATGGTTAGGATATTACCATTAGAGGATCCCAGCATTTATGGGCTTCTCACAAATCATGGAATACCTTTGCTGTGATTATATTTTGCCACCACTAATCCTGAATCTTGTTGTATGCAGCAGCAGCCAGGACGGGTGTGTGTGAGACTGTATTCCCTCGTCGGATAGTTCCTTTCCCCGTCCTTGCCTCCGTTGCATCCGCTTATCCTCTCTTTTAAAGGGGAGCACCTTTCATTCCATTTCATTGTACTGAATATGAAAAAGGGTCTGTAACTAGGAAAAATACAAGGTGGAGTCACACTAGTCCTCCATTTCAGGCCTTGATGTCCAAAACACTTGGGTGTGAACTATGTTTCATGTACAGTAGGCCCTTAGTATCTACTGGGATTTGGTTCCAGGACCCCCCAAGGATAGCAAAATCCATGGATGCTCTAGTCTCATTATATACGATGGTCTAGTAAAATGGTGTTCCCTATATAAAATGGACAGTTAAGAAAGATGATAGGAAGAAAATGAATTCATTTGACATGTGGTGCTGGAGAAGAGTGGTGAGGATCCCATGGACAGCCAAAAAGACAATCAAATGGGTCCTAGAGCAGACCAAGCCGGAAACTTCCCTGGAAGCCAAGATGACCAAACTGAGGCTGTTGTACTTCGGGAACATCATGAGAAGGGAGGACTCACTGGAAAAGACACTAATGTTGGGGAAAGAGGAGGGAAGTAGGAAGAGATGAAGACCACATGCTAGATGGATGGACTCTATTAAGGAGGGCACAGGTATTAAGGAGTTGCAGGATTTAATTAGAGCAGTGGAAGACAGAGGGTCTTGGAGATGTCTCATCCATAGGGTTGCCATGGGTTGAGATCGACTCGAGGTCAGTTAACAAATATAAAATGGTATAATCCAGGTTTCCTTTTTGGAATTTATATATTTTAAAAAACATTTTCAAGCTTCAGATGGTTGAATCTATGGCTAAAATAATCCATGGATATGGAAGGTTGGCTGTACATAATTTGGAGTCCACCAGCTGGAGTGGAGCTCAAATGTGCTGAATTACAAACAATCTTGTTACCTGTATCTAGTTACTTTTGGAGTAATAAGGGAGCAACAGTGTTGCAACTTCAAAATTAAATAATGAGTACGAGTGAAGGTACATTGTAACAAACAATGTTTTCTGATTATTTTCAAAGGTTACTTAACTCTCTTTTGTGAGGAATTTTCCAGGTTTTACCAATCCTTAGGGCAGTTGATGATATGGTGACTGAGAGGTTTCTCATTGACAGAATCACCATAAGTTGCAGTCAACTTGATGGCAGTTAACAATAACAATCCTGTTCAGTAATTACTATGTTGTAGGTCTGTCTTACACCATAACATTTCACAGTCATTGAGCATGCAGTGACCATAAGTACCCTCCAAGCCTACCATTTCAGCAGTGCAACCCTCCCCACATGGCCATTTTCAATTTGCTGGAAAGTGAGGAGGATGAGCAGTTAAGAGGTCCCTTCAGTGGCTGTCATGGAACATCCAGCTGCAGGAAAAGAGCTGGACATATCTCCACTCATCCCCTCACTCTCCAGAAACACAGAAAGGGAGGTGTTTGGGAAGTCTGCACTGCTGAAAAGCTATGTTTTGGGGTAGCGTAGAGTGATGCAGCTGTAGAGTTATAGTTACATCTCTGTAGATGCCTCTTCCAATGCAAGATCTTGGTCAAGGAGTTAACTTTTTAATATCACAAGAAGTGATGGCAAAGGCTACTTTTCAAACACTGTAAGTCTAGTGGTAAGTGACATACTCTCATTTGCAATGGCAAACCCCCTCTAAATAAACATGCCAAGAAAATCCTATAATTAGTTTGCTTTAGGGTTGCCATAAGCCAAAAATTACTTGGAGGCACACAACAACAGTATCAGTGAATCCCCAATTTCCTTCCAAACTCTGAGCTGGCTTTAGGCAACATTCTTCCTCCTGCCTTTGTCCCCCAATGCCATCATTAAAACTGAACTTGCCACCTCATCTCTATACCCACAAGGTTTTGAATTCCAATTGACGTTCTCACACACTACAGGTATACATTGGTCTTTCTCTGGATTCCCCATTCTACCATGCATCTGAGGAAGTAAACTCAAGTCTATGAAAGCTCAAGCTACCAACTTCTTTCTTTCGGTTAGTCTCAAAGGTGCTACAAGATACCTTTGCATAGTGTTTTTCAAGACTGACACAGTTATGTCTTTGAATTCTACCATCATGGGAGCTCAAAAAGAAGCAAGGCCAGCTGCTGAAAACTGATCAGTTTGTGGTTGTTAGGAGGGAATGAAACACAAAATCAATGTACATCCAGGGACAACAATTCTACAAGATATGCAGAATTAAACTTTATGCCTATAGTTGCTGATTTGTTTTTTTTTTAATCTCAATAGTAGCCCCCCCCCCCATGAGTGAAACTACAACAGATTAAAACTTTGAAGAACAGCTATGCTTCCCCTTATTCTTTTGGATAGCCCTCCTTGAGGTTTACAAGGTTATGCGGAATGTCCTGCCATTCAGATAGGTAGAATTTCATTTAGAGGAGACTTTATTCAATGGATATACCTTTTGCCAGCAGCCTGGCCCAGGGATTTCCTAGTACTATAGCCCTGTTAGACCTCTTGCAACTGGGATCCCCCAAATTCCCTTAAAGTGCTGAGAATTCTATGATGTTGAAGGTGGTGGTGGTGGTGGTGGTGGTGGTGATGATGATGATGACCTTCCAGAAATGATTCTGTCCCTGTCCTCCACTCTCTTCCTGCTTTAATATGAGTAAATGACTGCTTTGTTGGCTCTCCCTGGCAATTACTTTGATATATGTGTGTTAACCTGTGTGCATCCCTAGAGCTGCCTGGTTGGTAATTAGCTCTATAACTCAAAGGAAATGGAGAGCCGGCAGCCCTCTTACTGACTGAATGCAGGTTAAAAGGCATCCCAAGGAAGATTGAAGGTGAGGCCTCTGGGGTCCAGGGTCAGTGCTCATGCTGGGCTCAGCAGCTTTGTCTCCATAGGATAAATCACTTAGTTCAATTTAGGGCAGCTTTGGCAGTCACAGTCAGTCAGGTAAACCAGATACAACCAGGGTGGCCAGACAAAAAGAAGACAGCAAGGCTCTTGCCTCATTAATAGTTGTGCAGAAAGGGGAATTGCAGCAGAAGCAGGCTTGTCATGCAAGCTTCACTTGCTGAAATTCACTGCTATTCAAGGGGTAGGACCCCCCTCTTCTTTTTGGGCATGTCAAAAAAGCAATTTATGATTGTGCTTGCAACCGTAGGAGGAGAAAATGTTCTTAATCATATGAAAAAAGCACACCTAGCTCTATAGACACCACCAAACATTCTAAAATGGCCAGGACCCGACAATCTCTCCTTGATTTAAATCTTTTCTGTCGTAAAGTCTCTAGTCTTGTCTGCAATGGGAGACCTTGCTGAAGGCCAACAAATTAAATCAGACTGAATGCTCCCCCCCCCCCGCTTCCCTGGTGTGTGTGTATTATGTCACAAATGTGCAGGAGAGTAGAAGTGTTCTTACAGAGGGAGAATGCCCAGGCTAGTCTATAACCATCACTCCCAAATAATATATCCAGTGCAGATTGCTGTTTACATGTGAGAAATCATGGATCCATAGGCTGGTGTGGCACAGGGGGGAAGAGCCAATTCCAATTCAGAGAGAGAGTAAGAGAGCTGGGTTCTGAGTGGGGTCACTGTCCCAACCATTACCTCCTTGGCAGAGAATAAGCTCCCTGCTCCTGTCAGGCTGCAAACAGCATCAGCCTGAATGCCCACGAAACAAACCAATAAAATAAAAACCTTGTATCCCCTCTCAGGCAAGTGTGAGCTTAAAAGCTTTCATGGCTCAGCCTGGTAAAAATAACTCTGGTGCGCTGCTTACAATTGCTGGCTGGCAGCGCACAGAGGCTTTTCACATAGTTTTGCAATTAGCAGGAACAAAGATTCAACAAAAATTATGAACTATGCTGTTCTACGCGCCTTGCTTCAACACTAATACTTTTCATACCAAGCCATCACAAATACGTGCAGATAAAGTCATGAATACATGACAGTATGTTTAGGAGAGAGCCCCCCTGACATCCGTCTTTCCCTTTTGGAGTTCTTCAGATTAGGAATGGGAAAGAATTTGACATTAAGAGATATTTGTGTGAATTTTATCCAGTTTGTGGTCTGTGGAACTGTTAATAAAAATGTGTGTGCAACTCCTGGTTTTCCATTATCTGTAGGAAGCTGTAGGCATTCAAGTTTTTTTTCTGTTTGGAAATCTGTACTAGTAAATGCACACAAGTAAAAGTGTGACTATTTGAAAAATATTCACAAACATATGGTAGAGTTAATGGGGAGTGCAGACAAAAATCAAGGAAGTGTGTATCAAAATATGGACAAATTTCCAGGAAGGAAGAAAATAAATTTATTTATTAAAATATTTATAACCTGCTCAGGGCAGTGCAAGATAAAATCAATTTAAACAATTTAAAACAATAAAAATGGGGCTGAATAATTTAACACTTAAAACCAGACAGTTTAAAATAAAACTGCTCTCATGTGCAAATTTGAATGAAATCAGTCATGCCCAAAAGTTTTTGTAAAAGCCTGAGATTTTAGATGGAGGTAGAAGGGCAGCAGCATTGGTGCCAATCAGGCCTCTAAGGTGAGGAGGGCATTCCATAAGTGAGGTGCCACAGCAGAGAAGGCACTTCAGTATGGAACTTACAAGAATGTTGATGGGATTTTGAGAAAAGCAATAAAAATAAATCTGACAGGTTTTTATATCCATTTTTGAGATGCTGGAAGCAAATTTGGGAAATTGGTGATGCAGAATTTTCATGAGGTTAGACCAGGGGTAGGCAACCTTTTTGAGCCGGGGGCCAGGTTGCTGTCCCTCAGACAACTGGGGAGCTGAAGCACCAAAAATAAATAAATAAATAAATATTTTTTTAAAAAAAAATAAAAATCAAAAAATATATGCATGCACACTCTCTCAGCCCCAGAAAAGCCATGGCAAAACCACTGTGGAGATTTGTGCCAAGAAAACCCCAAGAACAATTAATAACAACAATAATCAATATCATCATGGCGGGCGGCGGTGGTGGCGGTGGCGGCGGGGGTGGCGGGGGGCGCCCTGGGGCTGGTCCAAAGGCCTCGGGGGGGCACATCCAGCCCCCGGGCCTTAGGTTGCCTACCTCTGGCTTAGAAACAGAGTTAAGCACCATCTGCTACAGTCGGTTACAACTAGACAGTTTTGTCAAGGGGTTATCTTTACCTTTACCTTTAAGGGGTGAATTCAGGGGGATTTCAGGGCCAGAATACTCTGGGAGCAGCCTGGAGTATTCTGGCAAGTGTAGACCCACCCTAACACATCGGAAAACACTAAAGATATAGACCACTAGTTGACCCTGGAGGATGCCCACCCCCCCCCCATTTATGCAAAACATTGGGCTCTTTCAGAGAGGTCTAAAGAAGTGTGAGTTCTTGCAAGATATGTCTTTCGGTTTTACTGCATTTTGCCTATTATTGTTGCCTCCAAAGTTCACTTGTTCTATTTTGGGGGGGAAGGCAGAAGCAGTTTGTAGCAACCACTGTGATATACACTACTCTAGGGCTCTTCCAAATGTTTTTGTTTTAAACCAGGGTGTGGCTCATTGACATAGTGCTATGGCCTGAATGTCCTTTCTGAATGTTTAAAGAAATGTGCTTCAGAACTATAATGTCATAGTGCAAAATGCCATTTCATTAGTGCACTGTCACACTATAATTTAAAAAGGAGAAGAGAAGGGAACATATTGTTCCAACATGTCTCAGAATGAAAAAGAAATCCATTTGAGGATCAGAATAACATGTTACAACTGGAGCCGGGAAATGCCAGAAAAATGTCTGAGTATCACAAACATCATTTGGATATTTTAAAAAAACAAACTCTGAGAACTGCAGCAACAAATATCACACTATTCCAATAAATTTGCCTGATCTGGAGGAGCCCATATACAACCAAAACAGTATTGGTATGACTAGAGTCAACAATGATATACACTGAGCATGACATTAGGCATCTGATACAAGTAATTTTGGTCAAGGAGAAGGATACAACCAAGGCTATTAACATTTGTGAATTTGTTTATTCACAGATTACTGTATTTGCTGCTGCTGCCTCCACTGCAGCCTTATATATAATTTCTAGACATTTCTAGGTCCTCTGGAACTATTCTATGGTCATCTTCTAGCATAAGGTGACCATAAAATTGCATTGGAGTACCTAGAAATGTCTAGAGCAGGGGTAGACAACCTAAGGCCCGGGGGCCGGATGCGGCCCCCCGAGGCCTTTGGACCGGCCCCAGGCTGGTCCTGCCGCTGCCACCGCCGCCCCCCCACCATGATGATATTGATTATTGTTGTTATTACTTGTTCTTGGGGTTTTCTTGGCAAAACCTCCACAGGGGTTTTGCCATGGCTTTTCTGGGGCTGAGAGAGTGTGCATGCATATTTTTAAATTTTTTTAAATTAATTTTTAATTTTAATTTTTATTTATTTATTTATATATTTTTGGTGCTTCGGCCCCCCAATTGTCTGAGGGACAGCAACCCAGCCCCCGGCTCAAAAAGGTTGCCTACCCCTGGTCTAGAGAAGTATTCTCTGAGCCAAAAAAATAAAATTAAAAAAAATAGCATTCCATATTTGCAATCTTTCCATGTTCATGGGCAGGGGTAGGCAATCCCAGGAGCTATTGGCCAACATGGGACTATCGGCCGACATGGGTGAGGCTTCTGGGAGCTGAAGTCCTTTGGCCCTTAAAGGGGAAAGGTTGCCTACCCCTGTTCATGGGGATCCTGTGCTCAACCCCCACAAAAGTTGCATGTCTTTCTGGAACTGTAGAAATGTGAGAGGTGGTTGGGATGTATTTTAAGTGGTGTGGAATAGAAAACACATCTCTGCAAAGCAGCCCCTCTTCTTTGGCAACCCACAGCTTCTGTGACAACCCATAACCTGTGGCAACCTACAGCTGGTGTCTTAATTTCTCTGACAACATGATTTCCCAGATTCTGTTCATCCAGTTTTGAAGGAATAAATTTGAGATGGTGCGGTGGCTTGAGTATTGGGCCAGGACTCTGGAGACCAGGGTTCAAATTCCCATTCATCTATGGAAATCCACTGTGTGATCTTCGACAAGTCACACTATTTCAGCCTCAGAGGAAGACAAAGGCAAATCTCCTCTGAAGAAGTCTTGCTAAGAAAACTTTAGGGTAGCCTTAGAGTTTTAGGATTCTTCTCATATGACATGGTCTAATAATGTTTATTTACCTTAGCAGAATAACCAGACTGGTATTTAAATATTTTGTTACAGGGAAATGGGAGAATTCCAATGTGATGTTTAAGGCAACAAAATATTGAATTTTTGGATTCATATCTAACTATTGGTTTTTGCAAGTGATCAATATTCTATTTTAAAAAACAAATTTGAAACACAATTTTTTTTACTTAATAAGTTGAGTGACTGCATATCTTTAGGCTGCAATCCTTGCACTCCTGTCTGGAAATAAATATCTTGATCTTAAGGAGACTTATCTTTAAGTGGACATGCATAAAATTGCACTGTCAGTATCTCAAATACAAGAGTATTCACAGTTTGTAATGCTAGAAAGTAGGACATTCAAATTAGAAAGAGTTTGGAAAAATACTTAAAATTTACAAATAGCTGTACATTAAAAGAAAATTACTGCAAACTATATTTCAGATGGTATCTAACACCAGAACGAATAGCTAAAATATCAAAAAATGCAAGTGACACCTGCTGGAAATGTGGGCAGAATAAAGGCACGTTATATCATGTGTGGTGACATTGCTCTGTAATCAAAACATTTCAGAAAGAGATACACAGAAATATAGAAATAATGTTAAATATCACTTTTCCTATGAAGCAAGAGCTATATTTGCTGAATATGGTACAAGTGTTCAATAATCAATCAGAAAAGGAATATTGGAGAATTATACAATATTATACATGGTGACAGAAGAAAGATTGATAATAGCAAACCATTGGAAGCAAAAAGATGCCCCCCAAATAAAGGATTATTTGTTTAAACTATTTGAGATGTATGAGATGAATATTCTAATCCAGATAAACAAAGGTAAATCCATTAATCAATATAAAGAAGATTGGAAGATAGTAAACAAATTATGGGAAAGGAACGGGGTGTGGATATAAGGTAAGAAGAATCACATGGAAAACTGAACAGAAAAAAAAGAAGGCTAGAAACAAAGACAAAATATGTAAAAAGATGATTAAATAACCAAACAAGACTAAAATGAAGAAAATAGGAGAAGAAAATAAAGGGAAAAGAAGGTAATAATCAACTAGAAAAGGGGAAAAGAAAAAAATAGCTAGAATCTTACAACAAATTGTCAAGAACCCAAGATGGGAAGTCAGGTGTAGATAGAAAAGGTGAGAGAAGGGGAAAAAGGAGAAAGGTGATAAAGGAAGAAAAGGTAAAACAGGGAAGAATATATGTAGGAAAAATAGATTTTAAAAAAGAGAGAAGGAAAGAAGAAAAAGGAAAGAAAAAGCAGAAAGAGTGTAGGGAAAATGAAAGAAAGGGAAGAGGAGGAAAAGCGGGATGAAGAAAGAAGATAAAAGGAAGACAAATTAAATATGATAAAAGATGAGGAAAGGAACGGGAAGGTTAAAAGGAGGAAGATAAAAGTAAGTGAAGAGGGTAGAGAGAATGTGAGAGAGTACGAGGAGGTAGAAACGATTTTAAAGAAAAACATATAAGGAAGTAGATAAGAGTAGATGGGTAAGAAAGAAAAGAAAGAATGAGGGGTAGGAGAGATGTAGGTAAGGAAAAAGGAAGACCAGGAAATGAAAAGGGAAACAAATGATAGCTGAAAATGGAAATACAAGTAGGAAGGAAAAGGTAGGGAAGGAGAGCAACAGAAAGACAAGACGGTTGATCTGGTTTAATAAACTGTGAAGAATAGTAAAGAGGAAAAATGGTGAAAGGAACGACAAGTTAAGAATCTTCTCCTTGCTTTCCTCTCCTCGTGCTTCCGCTCTCTTTAAGAGAGTAAGAAATTAGAATAAGATCAGGGAATAAATTAAAGATAGACAAAATGTATCATAGATTATTTGTAAAGACACCATAAGAAGAGAAAAAGAAGAGGTATGTGGTTGTTAGTATGTGCTCTTTTTTCTGTATTTCTAGGGTTCCTTTTTATTTTAAATATCATCCTGTATTTAGGGAATGTAGGCATATATATATATATATATATATATATATATATGGTAAAAGTAAAAATAAACTGTCAAAAAGATAGTAAAAGAAGAAACAGAAAGAAGAGAGAAGATAAAAGGAAATTAAGAAACAGGGAAAATAAGAACACCAACAAGAAAAAAATAAGAAAAAACCAACTAGAAAACACTATCTACAAGAAGAAAAATGTATCATAAAAAGAAAGGAAGACATGAGCTAAGATAAGACTATGTATTAGTAAGTCTATTGACTGAAACTTGACAAATGGAATTGTAACTGGCAATGCAATTTTTGAGAGAAAGCCAAACAAAGATAAGTTTTTAAAAATTAGAATACAAATTACAGGACTGGCAAGAAAACTTGAACTATGAGCATTTATCTGAGATTCTGCCCACCAAATTATTTCATCTCAAGGCTGAGCAATCCTTAAGTAACCACAAAATTGGGTTAACAGGCTGACTATGGGATGGGCTCCTGTAGCTTTAATTGCCAAGTGTTCCAGTATCAAAAAGAGTTACCACAAAGTTTGGTAAAGAGGAACTATGGCACATCTCCTCTCTCACACACACCCCAAGTCCACTATTGGTTGTGTTGGTGGGCAGGGTAGTTGTGGAGAAGGGTCCAGCTCTGTTCCTATAGCTGAAGGTGACTTTATTGTTCTGCATCCAGTTACAATGCCTCTGCCTGATTCAAGTTCCAGGCACACTGTCTCATTTGCAATGTGGCAACCATAGTACCAAAATAATTTGTGAATGGAATATGCAGAGGTTTTCAACCCATGCAATTAGAGAATCAGAGAAAGTGGCATACCTAGTCAATTTGACATCTGATACTGATCATTTTTAATACCCTCCTCCTTTCTTCAACAGCCTTTTTTGGGTCTGCTGGAGCTTTTAGTGGGAGAGGGAGACCAGCAAAAGCCACTAGACACAGAAGGCACCTTTTCCCACCAGCACACTGGGTGACACTCACTTTTAAGGTGTCACCTGGTGAGGTCTGCACCCTCGCACATCCCTAATGATGCCCCTGGTCAAAGGGGTTGTGGCTCCCTAAGTTTTCCATCCAAAGGTTTGAAGTTGTTCTGGGTAACTACCAGTAAAGAGTCTGATGGGAAAGCTAGGCATGAATGCCATACATGACTGGATGATAGAAGACAGCTGTGGCATAAATTATTAAGCAGAAAGGAATGATTCCACTTCAAATTGAGGGAAAATCTGAGATTTCCAATTCAGCTCTGGAATATTTGACCAACTGAACAAAATTATTCTCTATATGCTGTGACATATATGTAGAATCATACAGTTAATCCATTTGCTAGTATCAACTAGAGTAGGCCCATTCACTCAATTGTTGAATAGTGAATTAACATATACACAAATCCCATTGATTCAGCAGTTTTGCTTTCACAGGGACTAAAAATAGAATTTGGGCCCTCATACGCTATTGATAATACAGAATTCCAAATGTCTAGGAAAATTCTTTTTACATTAGATAATGGACGTTATCACACGGGGGGAATCTGTAGGCTATCTCACACAAATCCCCCCCAAAAAAACGCACTTGCACCTGACGATTTCACATGACGTCGCGCAGAAAGTGGATAAAAAGTGGTATTATCCGAGATCTTTTTAATTTCGGGAGTTTAGAGAAAATGCATTTGCGAAATTACAGTAATTGCGCATTTACTTTCATCTGAAAAGTAAATACGCATGGACAATTCTCTTTTAAAACCTGGAGGAGGGCCAAGAGGAGGAGGAGGAGGGGCCTCCAGGGAGGGAGAGTCCCGCGCTCCTCCTCAGTGCCATGCAGGGAAGGGAAGGGAAGGCAGCCCAGGAGAGGGAAGTTTGAGACGGAGGAGAAGTTTGGCATTTGGGATGGAGGGGAAAGGAGGGGAAAGAAGGCTTCCCTCACAGCAGCTGTGGGTGGATGTGGGTGCAAGTGTGGGGTGTGCTTGTGGAGCAACTTGGAGATCCATCTCACCATGAAGTTCTGCCCTGCAGGTCCTACAAAGGGGAAAGGCTTATGGGGGGGGCATGGGAGCTACCTCCAGTTTCCCTCTCTCCTGGGCATCATCCAAGGCTCTGGCTCTCCCCAGGGAACACCCATCCCTTCCTTCCTTCATTCTCCTTCCATCCTTCCCTTTCCTCCTCCTCCTCCTTCCCTGCCAGCTCTGCCTGTGATCCTGCCCTTCTTGCCCATCTCCCCAGCAGCTGACAGCCTCCAATGCCAGGAAAGGAGAGAGAGAAAAGGGAGGGTGAGCCATCCCAATCCCTCTCTTGCCTTGGCTTGCCTTGCCTTTCCAGCCTCCTCCTGCTCCTCCTCCTCCTCCTCCTCTGCTCTCTTGAGAGGTCCTAACCCCTACGGAAGGGGGTTAGGACCTGTGCAGGAGGACATGACCCTAAATGGAGGACAGTCTGACATTTCCTCCTGGGAAATGCAGGACTCGCCCTGGAAAAGGAGGAGTCTGGTCACGAAACACACCCATTTCCAGTACATGTACAGGTTCTTTTCACTTGTGTATGAAAGTTAAAAACGTCTTTTTTCGCTTTTAACTTAATTCTGTTATTACTGTAATTACGTGTGAAAAGCATTTGCGCAATTAAGCTCTATTTTTGCTTTCTTTTCGAGATGCTTCATTTCCACTTTATTATCTCTTTAACAACAAAACTGGCCCACGTGTGATAACGTCCAATGTCTATTCAGAAGAATGTTTCTATGGGGTTTTTTAAGAAGGGCTTGAGAAATAAATAAGCTGGATGGACACAGAAACATGAGGGGTGACTATGAGAATGTGAGCATGAGAAACATTAGATGGTCACTGTCAAGAGTTTAGAAAACCTACACTTTTTGGACTGCAACTCCCAGGATCCCCAGCCAATAATGATTCTGGACTTTTTTTTGTTCTGATCATGGCCGGGAATTATCCACTCTGATACAGGCTCATCGCAGCTCCTGCATCATTGACAACTTCTTGCCTTTTCATCACAGAGCCTACAGCTACTCTTTTTGAGTGGAGGAAGTTACTAAATATTGAACAAAGGTTTAGCGGGAGTCTTATTCGCTAAATAAATCACAGGCTTCAGCAGTAGCAGTGGCAGCAGTCAAAGATCCTGGTTGTGCTGAGCCAACAAAATTGGCTGTGCTTTGCTTTGCCTTTGCTTTTTCCTGATTGTTCTTGCCTTGCTCTCACTCCTACTATCATGCCAGTCTGTGGCATTTAAAATAAATCTGTAAATGGACTTCTCTTGCATTCCATAGCACAGGAGTTGTGTTTTTTCTCCTTTTTCTCTTTCCCCCTCTAGTTTCTCTCTCTCTCGCTTTCTCTCTTTCTCTTAGTTTTTCCCTTCATTTTTTTCTCTCCTAAAGAGCTAGGCCTCAAGAGGCATGCTGCCTAACTTCTCTGCTGAGAGCCCATTGCACAGAAAGCCTGTATGAGTCAGGGAGGGACCCCACCACTCCTTCTCCCTTCCCTCTGTCTTCATGTATTATAGATGGCTTGGCTGTTGGAGAGCTGGCTCACTGCCTCAATAATTGATGCGCTGCAGCTCTTACCTTCTATGGGCTCCTCCTGGGTGTCTGCCACAGCTGTAGCTGCAGTGCATGAACAAGTTTATCCATCTGTGGCTACTTGTGAAACAGAAGGGGGATAACAGTAAGTAAATGAGGAAGGTGAAAATATGCATCTCTTGAGATGAGTAGCCCCATCTGATTTCTTTTCAGCTACTTTCCCTTCCTCAAGACCAGCTGGAAACATTCCCTTACCTGATGTGAAGCAACAAATGGCACTCAAGAATAAGCTGCATGTTACTAAAGGTTGGTCAAGCTATTTTGGCTCCTGAGGCAAAAGATGTCACAAAATGCCCTCCCTTCCTTAGCAGCACAATAAATTTAAGGAACTGACAATTTTCTGCTATTTCACAGCACTCAAAATCAGCTGCCTCACTTTGTCTAACAGTAGGGCTTGCCCTGTTTGGTCTCTTGCTGCTTCAGATGTCCTAGGAAAGTAGGTTGTGTTCTATTCCACTGCACTGATAACTGAACATTAATGCAAGGTAAGTAGTTACAGAGGATTCAGACTGACAGCTCAGATATAAATCAGGAGCTGACAGATTTCTTCTGGATGGTATTCCTTGGAGGGCTGGCAATGTTGTATGGAAAGGGGACCTATGGGCTTGCACAACACTCTAGATGCCACCAAATGATCCCATTGATGGAAATGGCCTGGTTGGTAGATCTCCATCAGTGGAAAGTTGATATGTACAGCAAAGAGGGGGAAAAAAGGGAAATGTTTCTGTATAATGTATGTTGAATGCCTGTTACTAAGATTCAACAGTTCATTTTCAAGGTGGACAATACTTCCTATTGACACAAGGAGTTTATGAGGAAGATATGAGCAGGACAGTACAATACATTTCTACTGTATGAAGAAACTCACAAGTCACAGCAGTCAGGAGGACCTTATCTTTGGGATGGAGGGAGGATTTGTTCCAGCCCCTCAACTATCAAGCCAGCCACTTGAGGTTGAAGCACCAAATACAATGGCAGCAGCTCAGGATTCACAATCTTCTCCTTGACAGAATGCAAAAGGATCTTGTAGAACCTTTGAGACGAACATGTAAGATGTTCTAATCTAACATTAGCTTCCTTAGACTTGGTGTACTTCCTCTAATACAGTCGACAATGTCTATGAAGCTTATGCTACCATTTCCTTTGCTCAGTTAGTTTCAAAGGTGATACAAGATCTCTTTGTATACTCATGACTATTATGTCTTTGAATTCTGTCTGCCTGCCAGAGTTACTTTATATTTGGATTTCTTTGCATTCATCTCCATATGGTCCTAATCAGTTTTCCTCTTAGGCTTTGTAAATGCAAGATTGCTTATACCAGGCTAGAAAATGTTGACCTTCTGAATTCTTTGAACTACAGTTCCTACAGCTCATTACTGCTAGTTATGCTAGTGGAGCCAAGGATGCCAGGTCTCAGGGCACTGGCTGAAGTCTCAGGGGATTGCTATGTTTCTTCCTATCTCTAGGCAGAGAGACATATTTCAGCATGAACGGCACTGAAGGAAGATAAAATCTGGCTCTACTGTGTGAGGTGGCTTCCTGCCCACTTGGCATCAGGGCTCATTGACTCAATGCAAAAGTATTATATGTGTATTATACATGCACAGAATTAATGTGGGGAAGGAAAGTTTTTTTTTTATATCGAGCAAGTAGTCTGTCTTTGCTTTCTTCTCAGCAGAGCAATTAATTCTACAATGGCATGCATCTCATTGGATGAGCAAAAAAAGTCCATTATAATTGTAATTGGCAACAGAAAACTGGCAAACAACACTGTAACATGATCTATCTATACTGATCACGGATATCTGTATGTAAGTGAATTCACAAACACAGAATAGCTGTAATAACTGATTAAGAACAGAAAAGGAATATGTGACAGCTTTATGAAGAGGCATTTTGGTAATGGGTAATCATTATAAACATTATTTATTTATCATGTATTTATTAATATTACTCAAAGACACAGCCATGTTAGTCTGGAAAATCAGTATATGAAGTGATCTTGTAGCATCTTTGAAACTGAAATAAGGCTACCAGTTTCTTTCTTTCAGTTTGTCTCAAAGGTCCTAAAAAGCTGTGTTACATACTTATTAATAGTATGTATTTATTAAATGTATTTGTTATTGAATATTATTTATTTCATCAGTTATATTTATATCCCTTAATTCCTCCAGCGAACTCAAGGTACTATACACCAGGTCTGGCCAATCTGGTTGAGAGTGAGGGACTGGTCCAAGATCACCCAGTGAGTTTCATGAACTAGATTTCCCAAGTCTTAAACTAGTACTCTTGTCAGTATTCCTCACTATCTCTAAATGGGAACCTTTAAAAAGCAATAAGTCCCCAAACCTGTTATTTTGGTGATGCATCTGGATGCGGCTGGGAACTAATTTATGAGTATGAACAGACAAATGGCTAGTATGCATTCGTGCATGCCTTACTTTCTGGAGTGGTGTTCCACAGAGTTATTTTATATTAAAGGTAATTAATAATGAAAGTCATGGGTTATTTCTCTAGATACTTGGATACTTGTTATCAAGGCACTGTTTTAGGAGAGGTGATGCCCAAATTCTTGTGTTCTTAATTCCAAGATGACTAAATTGAAGCAGCTGAACTTTGGGACATGACTCACTAGAAAAGACAATCCTACTTGGTAGGGTAGAAGGTAGCAGGAAAACAGGAAGACCACATTCCAGGTGGATGGACTAAATCAAGGAAGCCATGGCCTTGAGTCTGGAAGACCTGAGCAGGGCTGTTGATGGTAGGGTGGCTTGGAGGTCCCTCATTCATGGGATTACCATAAATCAAAGCCAGCTTGACAGCAGTTAACAACAACAAAGTGGAATGTTAAAAGAAGGGCTTGTTCACACAGCTAGGATTCAAACAGTTCTGTGTCCATGAATTGTTCTGCCACTAATTAACAGATGCAATACTAGGGAAACCAGTTAATTAGTGTTAATTAACACTAATTAACAGATGCAATACTAGGGAAACCAGGAAGTTTCTATGTCACATGCTATTTTCTGGTGCCAACATTTAGGAAATGACTGTATATCTGATTTACTGATTTTGGGGCACACTGAAATTCATATACACATGTTAATATCAGTAGTAGTAGCCTATATAGGCGTAGGCCCTCTGTACACCTTCAGGTTGTGCACAGTCTTTGTTCAAGAGGTTGTACAGAATATTCATGCCTCCCTCCCTCCCTCCCATATTATTTTGCAGCTATTGCACAAAGCCCATCTTGTGACATTAAATGGACCTTCCCCCAGCTCTCAGGAAATGAGAAGCTGCTGACCTGACAACCCGAGTGGGGCTGATGGGAGTTTAAGTTAAAACATTTGGAGGACCAAAGGTTCTCCATCTGTTGTGGTGCAACACTATGCATGCTTTATTAGGAGGTGATCCCATGGTTCTCTGTAGGAGTTGTTGTTGTTGTTGTTGTTGTTGTGTGCCTTCAAGTCATTTCCAACTTATGGCGACACTAAGGCAAATCTATCCTGGGGTTTTCTTGGCAAGATCTGTTCATCTAAGTATGCATAGGACTGCACTCCCAGGCTTATTTGTTTTTCAATATGGAGAGAGCAAGCAGACAGGGGAAGCTGGCGTATACCTCACAATGAAAATCACTTGAGAGACAAAGATACATGACAGCATGTAAGTGTCTGTATGGGCATTAGGTGTCTTCTTGCTATTTTCCTGTAAAGGTAAAGGTATTCTCCTTGGACAAGGTTGTCATCTCCATTACTAAGCTGAAGAGCCAGCATTGTCAAAGACAACTCTGTGATCATGTGGCCAGCATTACTGCACAGAACGCTGTTACCTTCCCACCAAAGTGATACCTTACATACTTTCAAACTGCTTGGTTGGCAGAAACTGGAATTAGTGACGGAAGCTCACTCCATCATATGGTGCTTGGGCCTCAAACTGCCGACCTGCCAATCTTGCAATCATCAGAGTCAGCTTCTTAACCACTGACCTAGCGGGTCCCTTTTATTTTCCTGTAGTCCCTGATAATTGCCCATATTGACTGACATTTATTGGAGTTGTAGTCCAAAAGATCTGGATGGCTCTAGATTGCCTACCTTTGTCCTGTGTCTAAAGCCCTTTGTGGGAAGGAAACTCTGCATCCCTGAGAGGTCACTCAGCTCAAGTCTGGAGACTCTCCAGTACCAAGTCCCAGTGGGAAACAATCCGAGAGAGTGTCTCATTGTGGGAGAGATTCTTAGATTGTGAATACATTAAGAAGGATTGAGATAGGCTGCTGGGAAGAAGAAGATGGCCGAAGGTGTTGGAAAATGGTGTCTATTTGAGGTGCAACATATAAAGGTTTTTCTCTTGTAAGTCAGAGAATGCAACTATGGGCCTTTGCAGACTGCCAGAAATAGTGCAAATTGAGTCCACTTTAACTGCCCTGACTCAGTGCTAGGGAATCATGGGAACTGTAGTTTATTGTGGCACCAGAGCTCTCTGACAGAGAAGGCGCAATGTCTCAGAAAAAAATACAATTCCCTAGCACTGATCCAGGACAGTTAAAGTGGACTCAATTTGCACTATTTCTAGCAGTCTGCAAAGGCCCTTTGTCTATCTGGCTGAATAGGAGATAGAAGCACTCCAGCAGGAACTCTGGGAAAGTATGGCAGTGGTGCTGGTCACCTTTTCACCTCTATTCTGTTTATATCTCACCCTTTCCCTGCCCGGGATTTAAGATACACAAATTAAAACAAATACAGCCCACTGCCAGTCACAGTGCAACAAGGGTAAACAGCTGCCAGAGGTTGGAGGCTATGGACGTTATCACACGTGGGCCACAAAGCGATAATAAAGTGGAAATGAGAAATCCCGAAAATAAACCGAAAATAAACCTTGATTCTGCAAATGGCTTTCACACGTAATTACCTTAATTGCAAAAGCTCACACTAACACCACATTTAACGTTCACACACAAGTGAGAAAAGCCCATAAATGTACTAGAAATGACCTTCTAGCACATGAGCAGATATAGCTATGCTCGCCACGGCTGGCGGATGTTGTTTTCGTCACTTCCTTTTCCCCATTTCGTCATTGCTCCAAATGCGCATTTGCTTTGCACATTACTGTAAATGCAAAATTACTGTAATTTCGCAAATGCATTTCCTCAAAACAACCGAATTTCAAAAGATCTCGGATAACACCAGTTTCTGTCCACTTTCTGTCCAGTTTCTGTGCAACGTCATGTGAAAACGTGAGGCACAAATCCAGTTTTTGTTTGGGATTTGTGTGGATTAACCAGCAGATTTGCCCTGTGTGATAATGTCCTATGTTGCCTGACTTTGTTTTTAAAAACCTTTTTTGGGGAAAAACAAAGAAACTCAAATACCTTTCACACTATCTATGGGGACAATTTTGCAGTGTTTTTGAACTGCCTGGTCTATTTTAGATCAGAGAAAGTTCTTTTTAAAAACAGGAAGTAAACAAGTAAATTGGAAGTAAAAACAAATGGTGGTGTTGGGGAGCCCTCAGGAATCTCAAACTGGCATCTGGTGTTGCATGGAGCTTCTCGGCTGCATTTTGCCCACTCTTGAAAGTCCCAGTAATAGTTTGTTGCTGGAGCATTCCTGGATCTTCACAGAATAAGTCCTGGATGAGTGTAATGTCATCTGAAAATCTTCAGCGTGATCATGCGATTATACCAGAAATATGCCTTTTACTCCTGGCTCCCCTCCCCCCCCCCCCGATAATCTCCTTGGTCTATCTGAGTAGGCCTTTGCATGAGACAACTCTTCATGTATCCTTTGTTATTTCCTCTTTAATGAAGGGGGGAATCTAGTGCCTGCTGCAAAAGCAGGGTTGCTGATTTTCAATCAAGAGAATATTAGAGTCATATTATTCCAAGGTGGATGGACTGCAAGGAGTGCTTAGCTTGGATTACACATTAGAGCAGGGGTCAGTAACCTACGGCCCATGGGCCGGGTCCGCCCCCCCGAGGCCTTTGGACCAGCCCCTGCTGACCCCCGCCAACCCCGCTTATCCCTGCCACCGCCGCACATGCGTCGCGGCTGCCATTTTGTTTTCCAAAGTGGCGGCCGTGACTCATTTGCGCATGCGCAGTATCCCTGCGCATGCTTGAACGAGCCGCAGCCGCCATTTTGTTTTAGCCACCAGCTACCACTTAAAGTCAAATGTTCATTCTCTTGGGCAGGGTGGGCATAGTGCAACCTGTGTGCCACATGTGGCCCTGTAGCAAACCTTTTTGCCCCTGAAGCCCCACTAATCTGTCAAAGTCCCCCAGCCTCCTAATTTTAAAACCTGGCATACTTTTTTGTGCAAATTTTGCCTCTAAACCACATAGAAGCCCCCCCCCCATATGAAAGCACACACACAAAATCCCTCTTCATCCTCATAAGCAGCCCAGGACCCTGTACTACCTCCAAGTACCTCTGATTTCCTGGTAACAAGAAGTGACTGGGTCTGGTGGATACTTGACACAAAAAAGCAGCATAAAAAGGAGGAAGGAAAGAGGAGGAAAAGAAAAAGAATTGTGGTAGCACCTTTAAGATTAACTGGCTTTTATTTTTGCATGAGCTCTCGATTCCTGCACAGCCTTAAAACCCACTGGGTGACCTTGGACAAGTCACATACTCTCAGCCTCAGGGAAAGGCAATGGCAAACCTCCTGGACTATGAGCACTGGACTATGAAAACCCGCTGGGTAATCTTGGGCAATTCACACTCTCTCAGCCTCAGAGGAAAGCAAAGACAAACCTGGACAAATCTTGCCAAGAAAACCCCATGAAAGGTTTGTCTTAGGGTTGCCCTAAGTCAGAAATGACTTGAAGGGACACAATAACAAACATTTTGTGTATATAAACCCACTCCTTCAGATGCAATATAAACTATGTCGACACTGCAGAATTAATGCAGTTTGACACTGTTTTAACTACCATGGCTCAGTGTTATGGAATTCTGGGATTTGTAGTTTTGTGAAATATTTAGCCTTCTCTGTCAGAGAGCTCTGGTGCCACAACAAACTAAAAATCCTAAGATTCCATAGACTTGAACCAAGACGGTTAAAGCAGTTTGAGATTGTATTAATTCTGCAGTGTGGCAAGAGCCACAGAGTGATAATAAATGCTCAGGTATAAAGTATATTTACACAGTTGTGGAAGTGGGATGGAAGAGATGCAAATCACGATCCTTATTCAAAATTTTCAAAGGGCTGCATAATGTGGTACAGTTCTTTCACATCTTAACAGTGGTCAGTTAGTATTGATGCATGAAAGCAATAAATCTATTTACCCAAAGTCAGTTTCTCAGGGTTCAAAACTCTGAGAAGATTCCACTTGTTATATGTGCAGTAGCAAGAGCTCTTGTATTGATATAAGTAGTGTGCCAAAAAAGAACATTTTAAATTTCCTGAATGCACAGTAAGTGATTTACAGATTGCTGTCCTTGAACAAGGAAATTACAAAGCAAGACTAGAAAAAGAAACTGCTGAATTGAATTATATCCACAAATTGCAATCCATTAACAGAGGTATGAACTAAGTCAATGGGTTCATGGCACATTACATATATCAATACAAAAGCCCTCACTACTGCACATAAAACAAAAGGAGTCTTCTCAGAGTTCTGGGAAACTGATTTTTGGTAAACAAATTTTTTGCTTTCACACATCAACACTAACTGACTGAAAGACCTACATCACATTACTCAGCCCTTTGAAAATTTTGGACAAGGCTCATCATTTGCATCTTTCCAGGTCCTGTCACATTCCATCACCCTCCCGCACCTGTGTAAATATGCTCTATACCTGAGCACTTATTATCATGCTGTACTGCATTTAAAGAAGTGGGCTTAAATGCACAAAAGCTCATGGAAAAATAAAAGCCAGTTAGTCTTTAAAGTGCTGTCATATTTCTTTTTCTCTTCCCCCCCTCTCTTTTGACACTCAAAAGTTGCTCTAAACTAAGCAATACCAGCCAAGATAGAGACTTCAGTGCATCTGTGATGTCCAGCCTGGACTGTTTAAATTCTCCCCTGCATTTTCCTTCATTTTCAGTTCAGTTTGAGCATAGGAATGTTCCACTGTATTAGTTTATGGGAGGAGCTGTAGGAATCCCCTGCATTTTTCTAGTTTTTGGCTTGCCCCTTCCTAGCAAGCTCTGCTTCAGCTTGGGATTTTTAGTTTTTTCTTAGGCAGGCTTGGCTTTATCTGTTTGGTGGCAAACAGTCACAGACAGAGGGAAAGGGCATTTCTTACACCATTTAGCCAATTTATTTACCACATTTAGCCAATTTATTTACTAGTTAGCCAGATTAGTTACCAAAAGCAGTTAATTATAGTAAATATCAACAACAAAGAAGTCAAGAGCACCAGAAGCTGAAAGACCCTGCACCAGCTTCATTGAGAAGGAGTTCAAACCAAGAACAAACCCAGAGAGATGACAACCTTGAAGATTGCTGAAACCTAAACCGTAAAGTACCTTTTATTTTAAGCCTGTTAGAACTGGGGAGGAGAAACCCTTTTTCTTTTGTTCTTCAAAATAAATTTCCCCCTTTTGGACTTTACATTCAGCATTGGAGCCTTTTTGGGTAAAAGAGTTTGATCTCACCAAGGTACTGGCGTTGCACACCCATATTTGCCACCACCTTTAGTTGGGTGTGTCTTGACAACATCCATATCTTTTTATTTATCACAGGTTTATCTGTAGAAGTTTGCTTCCATATGGGTATCATGCTCATTGGATTGGCAGAGTGAAATTTTGGTTCAGTTTATGGTATTCTTTCCTAATAGAGACCAAATATCTTGCTTTCAGCTCACATGATTTGGAGGTGCTGTTCCCTCCTCCTAATGCAGGTTCAGATCTTGGATCTCCAACTGCCACACCACAGAAAATAAGGCAGTTTGACACCACTTTAACTTCCATGGCTCAATGCTATGTAATTCTGGGACTTGTAGTTTGGTGGGGCACCGACCTATCTCATAGGGAAGGCTAGAATTCCATAGCATTGAATCACAGTTGTTAAAGTGATGTCAAAGTGCTTTATTTCTGCAGTGTGACAGCAACCTTATGTCCAAGTTGTTGGGAGAATTATTTCTGGTCAAGGTAAGCACTATTGATGCCATAAAATATGTTCCTTTAAAAACTGCTCTTCTACACAAAGTTGATTGGCTGGCCAAAAATGGCCAAATCCACCAAATTCTTCTATGGGAATCCTAGAGTTCTCTAGGTCAGCCTAGAATATATGAAAGGAAACCAGTTAGTCTACTCCTAGTCTAGTAGCTTTGCCAGTTTTGAATAGATTGATCTTGGCTTAGGTTTTGTTTTGTGGTTGTTGTTTTTTATTTGGTGCTCAGCTAACATATTTTCTGGTACTTTGTGCAGACAATTGATTCAGCTTAGTATAATGCTGTTTTTATGCAGTTTGCTCCAGTTTGTACGTAATGATTTCAAACTGACTGGCCCATTCATTTAGAGTGGTATTTCTGAAAAGGAGAGGAAGCAAAAGAGAGAAAGAATGAGCATGAGAATATGAATCCTCCCTTGAAACCAGAATGACTAAACTAAGACTTTTGTACTTTGGCTATATCATGAAATAATGTGATTCACTGGAAAAGATGGTAATGTTCAGTAAAGTGGAAGGCAGCAGGAGAAGCAGAAGAGCACATTACAGGTGGATGGATTTGATTGGGGAAGCCACTATCCCAAGTTTGCAAGGCTGTTAATAACAGGGTCTCTTAGCAGCCTCTCATTCATAGGGTCACTGTAAGTTGAAGCCAACCTAGCAATATTTAACAACATTTCCTTCACTGTCAGATTCTGGGGGCAGTGCAGTGTTTGTGTCAGGTATCTGAACCTTCACTGTCTTAAGGTCTTTGGCATAAGAAGGCAGGAATCCTTGGTTGGTCCCAATTAAAATAGACCTGTTGAATCAATTGTAGAATGTTGAATCAACATATAGGTAAATCTCATTGATTTGATGAGTCTTTAGTTTTTTGTGGGTTTTTCGGGCTGTGTGGCCATGTTCTAGAAGAGTTTCTTTCTGACATTTCTCTGAAGATGCCAGCCACAGATGCTGGCGAAACATCAGAAAAAACTCTTCCAGAACATGGCCACACAGCCTGAAAAACCCACAAAAAACTATGGATGCCGGCCATGAAAACCTACGACTTCACATCGATGAGTCTTCTTTAGTTGAGACTAACAGTAGGATCTAGACTGTAGTGTGTTAACAAGCAAACTGTGTATGACTGTAATCTGATGCCCTCCAGATACATTGTGTTACAACTCCCAGAATTCCCAGCCAGCTATATTGCTGGAGAATTCTGGGAGTTGTGGTCTAGCACATCTTTGCTGACTGAGATATTGTTGGGAGTTGTAGTCTAGCATATCTGGAAGTGGAGGCAGGTTGGGGAAGCCTAGGATCTAGTGAAGCATACTTTAGTGTGTATATATATATATATATATATGTGTGTGTGTGTGTGTATATATATATATATATATATATATATATATATATATATATTAGGCTGTTACACCATATTTAGAAGGCAGCTTTGGAGTCTTAATTCCATGTGATAAAGCTCCTTAGTGCCTGCTGTTAGATACCTGCCCCTGTGCATCTCCTACAGAAACTTTGGTACTTCCTTACCTGAAAAGAATCCTCCTGCCCCTCTAGCCCCTACCTGACAGTGAAAAATCCAGTTTTTCTTGCCATTGTAACTTTATGAGTAGAAAAGTTCTTCCTATTCAGTTTCCTTTTCATAGTAAAGGAGGAGTGACAATCATATGACCGTCCAGATATTGTTGGACTGCAACTGCCATCATCCCTCACCATTGCCTATGTTAGCTAAGGCTGCTGGAGGTTGCAGCCCAATAACATCTGGAGTGCTGATTCCCATGCTTCCAGTGAAGGCACAGAAAAGGAAGAGTGGTGTAGTGGTACATTTTGGTAGTGTGGGCCCTCACTAGGACAGTCTCTATAGGAATGCCTCTTCACCCCACCACAGAGCAGCCAAATGTGGGGCTGCCTATGTTGATATGAAGTCATTTCTAGGTATTTTGTGAAATCATCCCTAAATATTTGGAATTGTAAGAAGGTTACTCACAACAATATGTTTTTTGTGAAAATCCATTGCCTCTCCATATACTGTAAGGATTGCAGCTAAACCTGGGAGAAAATATGAGTCGCAGTGGTGATGGGAGATGATATTACATGCTCTTCAAATGATCCTGGATCTTTGACCCTGCTAATCATGGCTCCATTATGCCACTGCTTAGGAAAAGAAGTCATAAAAGAGACTGAAAACTCACCAGTCTAATCCAATCCAACAAAGGGGATGCCCATGTGGAAACAAGCTTTTGAACAGTTACCTTTAATTGCTTAGAGATATGGGAGCACACAAGTGTACTGAGCATACAGATCTTGGCACCGGATAGCTATGCCTAGAATGCAAGGAATGCGGCAAAAATTGGGAAAGTTATTTCCTGTTACTACTACTTTTTAATCCTGAAAATTAAGATGAAGGCAAACTGAAAGAGGGATGTGGCTGTGATAAAAATGCTTTTGCAATCCTCAGAGGCATCATGCCTAATCTGGATGTGACTTTACTTTTATCTTTCACAAAATGAAGACATTCATCTGAAGTGTTCCAATTACTCTTTAGCTTTTATGTCATTCAATTTGCACCACCTTTCTTTGTATCCTTTGTATTCTTCTGGTGCCTCTTACACAATGAGGTAAGCAGGACTGGATACAGTATTTGCAGTTCTCACTAATATGCACATAGATAACTATATTGATTGGTCAAGAGCCACAGTAATCTTTCCTGTTGCTGCATCATATTGGGGACTCACATTCAGTTTATTTTTGAGAATGGCCTTGGAGCCTGAATTGTGTGTGCCCACATACCCAACCTTGCTATTGTTGCATTAAAATAGAAATCAAAGGACTCATGGTGCTGTTGAGTGGTGAGGGAACCTTTCCAGTTAAGAGGTAAGCCACATCTGCCTTCTGCAGGCGTATTTCCTTTTGTTTCAAGTATTGGCTGCTGTCTCTCCCAGAAGCAAAGATGATATATTATCACACCAGGCTTAACTGCCCTTGCAACAGGGATGGAAATTAATGTAACATTTGAAATTCCTTTATTCTGAGTAAACATGTACAGCAACTGCCATATCATGATCCCCCAAGGCCAGCTTAGATCAGTTCTCCAATCCAAAATCCTCCAGATGTGCTGGACTACAACTCCTGCCACTCCTAATCCTGCATGACTATCAGAAATGATGGAAATTGTAGCTCATCACTCTGGGGAAGGGTGTCAAGCTTTGACCTACAACTAATCAAACTACTGAAGCATACCCATCAAGATGAAGAGAAAAGGTTGTTCTGGGTTAGATTTGGTATATTGGGTTGGATTTATGTGAATCTCCAGGTGTTGTTGGTCTCCAGCTGTAGCCTGCATAGTCAATGATGAGGGATCATGAATGCTGTAGTATAATAACATTTGAAAGACCATAGAGTCCCCACCCCACTAAGTAAAGGTGTTCTATACACTGACACACTAGTGTTTTGATGCATACATACCTTCCTGTACTCCTACGTCTTTGTTCAAAGAGATAGGAGTTGCAGCATACTGCTCCTTTAGAGCTACCATTCATGGCTGACAGAGGTTTTGACTGGGGTGTTCTCATCTTTTATACTTTTATAACCATGGAGTCTTTTTGCAAGCCCCCAGACCAGTTGCTGATGATCCCAGCTGCTGTATCAGGCAGAAGGAGCAACTCTGTGCTATGACAGATGACTGACTGATTGATTCCATTAATGGCAACCTGTGACCTTCCAGATTTTACTGGACTACATTTCCCATTGTCTCTGACCACTGGCCATGGTGGCTAGTACTGATGGGAGTTTAACTCAAAAACATCAGGAAAACCACAGGCTCCTCATTTTTTGCTGACTAATTCCAGAAGCAGAGCAAAGTTCTCTTCAAACCATACTACTCATCAAGAGAAAAAGAACACAGGAACCTGTTTTATACTGAGTCAAACTATTTAGCCTATCTAGCCCAATTGCCAGCTCTGACTGACAACAAACAATACAGGCAGGAATCTTCCCTATCAATGCTACCTGATCCTTTTAATTTGAGATGCCAGCTGTTGGGCTGTCTGCCTGCAAGACTGTGTTCTTCTCTCCCATTGAGCTATGATCTTTCTCCTCAAACTATTAATATATTAACTGTGCTAGGCAGGTTTGCTGACATGTTTTGGCAAAGGGTTGTCTCTGGGATGGTGCATCTTGGTGCCATCCCTGTTTGCAGAGTTTTGCTCTGAGCTGTGGTTCATCCCCAACATATTTAAAGCAGAGATAAAAAGCTAGAGACCATCCAGATGTGATTGAATCCCAACACCTAACAGTCCCAGCTGGCATGGGCAATAGTCAGAGAAGAGGGGAGCCAAGGTCTATCAAGATCTAGAATCTAGAGGTTTACAAATTTCCCTTGCCTATAGTTTTGTTTGCATGGGCCAAAAGGCCCTTTCTCCCCTGTGCTGCCATCATTCTATTTAAACAACACACATCCAAAACTGTGGTTCTGCGGCTGGCAGTCTGAACAATGACTGGCACATTCACACCAGAAATGGGGTTTAACAGCCTTAATACAAATTTTAAAAACTTATCTGTTACTCCAGATGTTCTGGGAAGATTTGGAGCCCTCCATCTACATGCCACAGTAGTATTGGGCATCCCACTGAGCATCCACTGCCACTGTGGATCATTTATTCTGAGGTCAGAATGAAGCGCCCTGCCTTGTGTTCATCACTGGTCATCTTGTTGTGATTTCAGAAATAAGTAACCTATGGCAGCAGTGGATGTGCTGGGAGTTTTGGTGGGCCTGGTGGGACACAGACAGCCACCACAATGCAGAAACAAGTTGAGGTAATGGGGACAGTGCAGACAAGGCCCAAGTTAAAGTTAGCACTGCAAATTATTTACCCAGAGATGCTACATCATGGTATCCTTCAAGATCTCATCCATTTGCTTCCTTGGTGAACACTCTAGCCTTCTCCTTTCTCCAGCTGAGTTATCTAGATGTTCAGAAATGTTTTTATAAGATGTTTTACTGGAACGGTCTAGGCTGTGATTATACATCAAGGAAACACTGAAACTTTACACTTATGGTACTAGTGATTTGCAAAACTGTGCAATGGAATTTGCAAACAACTTTGAAACATACAACTGCAGTGCACAATATGGAGTGCATGTGCATTGCCTAATGACATGACATGCACTACTTAGCTTCTACAAACTTCCATTGAATTTGGACTTCCATGTCAGACAAAAGTGCCAACTTCTCCATGCATAAGTCACTAACAAAATGCCAACCAGCCAGGCACTTGAGTGAACCTTTGTGACCATCCAGAAATGGCACCTCCAGCAGTGTCATCCATGCAAAATGCTATAGTTCTTCCAGACATTGTTCCTGTAGGGGGTCCAATCCTGAGAAAGACACATACACAGTCCAGTCTGTCTCCTACATGATTTCTGGTGGGCTTTGTAGGCATCAATAGTGACTTTGTTGAGACTATAGAAAGGAAGGTTTTTGCCAATGATTCTATGTACACACTTGCCTAGGAGAAACCACCATTGAATGAAATGGGGTTTACTTCTGAGTAGACATGTATTGGGTCTGCACAGCTAAATAGCATACTCTTATCAATCTCTCCCAAGGTTCCCAGCTCATGTTTCTTTTCCAGTTCTTATCTGAGTCAAAGTGGGGAAAGGCAGCAATGGAACTCAGCAATCCACTTGGGTTCCTTTAGAGATGCTAGATCACCAAAATGATCTAGCATCCTTTAGAGATGCTAGATCATTTTGGATCCTGGATGACACTTCTGGAAGTGGTGCTGCTGAACAGTCACAGAAATTCACTCAAACACATTGGTGGCTGCCTAATGTTCTGGATCTTGGTTTATTCATCTCATTTCTCCTTTAGGCATTTCCAGTACTTAGCAAGTATGAAGCCACCTGAGGGGCAAATTAAAAGAGCAAGTGTGCCTAGCAGGTCTCCCCTCACTCCCCCATACAAAGCTTTTCTTTTCTACCAGAGTCTTTCTTAGCCAAGGAGCATCTCACTAATCCCTGCTGTGTTGGGACCCAATTTTAAAAAGGACTGATCCAGACATTCTGGAATGATTATGAGTTAGCTTTTGTCAAAGACATAAATGGAAAGAGAAATGTATTGGAAATCAAGGCTATAGGAAAGATCGGTGAAAGATCTGATGAAATAGTCTTGCTTATTTGGGCTCTTTCCTACAATCTCTCTGAATGTGTCTGCATTACTTTTGTAACTTTCACTCTTGTACAAGGAATAAGCAGGATGCTGTTTAACCTGCTTCCCTCTCTCCAAAACCATACTACATGAAGGTGCCTGGTTCAATGACAGACATAGCAGTAAGGACATTTAGGCTATACATATTTTAAAATAAAGTAAAAAATAGAACTTACAAATGAGAGCTCATGGAGAAAGAAGTGAGTTTGGAATTTTGCTCTCTGGGACTATAAATTCCCAGAATCCCCAGCCAACTGGGGGTTCTGAAAGTTTTAGTACAAAAGAGAACATTTTTAAGCTCATTTTCAATGGTAATAGAAGGTGGCAGACAAAGGTAAGCAGGGTGAGCCTTGGGGTCATATAATCAAAGGATTTCTCAGAGATACATGCCTTAGAACAAAACTTGTTTATCTTTCAATGTTCAATTGCAAAAGAAACAAAAAAGAGCATGCTAGATACAAATTGAATTGCGTAGGTGAGGAAACTTGTCTGTGATGATAAACAGATGTCTTCCACCACTTGCAGCAACAGCTCCTCTAAATACTTGCTAAGCATATTGATTAGTTTGATCCTGAGATCAAGGATATTCAGTTTACAAACCTGCACAAAGGTCCTGTCTCATCTTGTCCATTCTTTATACTGAAAATTTAATGAGCTCAGTTTGTTTTTTATGATGTTATACAATTCTTAGCTGACTCTCAAGTCTGCAGTCTTCCCAAAACAGTTTACAAAATGAAACAGTAACATGTGGTAATAAATAAAGGAAGCACCTCAGATTTACACATTGTTAAATTATGTCTGTTAAAATAAAATGTAATTTCAAATATCTTGCATCAGCAAATTTAATAAATTTCAGCTAAAAGCAAATGGAAATAAGTATACGTTTTCAGTTCTTTTGAAAGAAGCCAGACTTGGAATCTGCCACATAAATATGTTTAGGATCATAGCCTAACTGAAGCTGTAACTCTTGTCTCCTGGGAACACAATCTTGGGGACACAGGAAGAACAGAGCGAGATCCAGTCTCAAACCACCACCACCACCCCAAGCCCAATACATCCACCATGGATGTTTCTGTAGTGGATTTCTTGAAAAATAAGACCTTCCAACCACATGAAGAGGCAAAAAGCACATGAAAAGAGTATGACACCAGATGGGAAGAGAGGAAATGAATGTTTAGCCACATTTTCCTTATCTCACATCCCCACCAATACCTATGCAATGGGGGGGGGGGATAAAATCAGAGGGTTTTTGGTGGTGGTGGGGACATCAGCTTTGTTGATAATGTCAGCTGTGCCAGGATGGCATGGCTTTGGGTGGAATGGCACCTCTGAGACTAGAGCATTGTATCTATGGGACTTCTTGCCCTTAGGATTACTTCCTGAAGTCACTTCCTTGAGCCATTGAACTCAAGAGGACATACTTTGGATTAGATAGTCACAGAGCTTGGAAAATTAACTTCTTAGACTACAACTCCCAGAATTCTCCAGCCAGCATTGCCAATGTCTCTGCTGCCTGGGGCATTCAGGGTGTTCTAGGTCTAATCTGCACTGCAGAAATAATGCTGTTTGACACTGCTTTAATGGCCATGGCTCAATGCTATGGAATTCTGGGATTTGCAGTTTGTTGAGACACCAGAACTCTGACAGAGAAGGCTAAACATATCACAAAACTACAAATCCCAGAATCCCATAGCACTGAGCCATGGCAGTTAAAGTGGTCTCAAATGACATTATTTTTGCCGTGTAAATGAGACTTTAATCTTAAAGAAAATGAATTTTTCCAGACTGTATTCTAGTTATTGAGAAAACATTTTCTGGCATTTCAGGCTAATAAATTGTAGTTGGCTGGACAATAGGGATAGCCAAGCCAACTATCATAACAATATGTTTAGATTTGCTGTGTTAGCATTTGTGCAGCTACAGCCCTGGGATCTGCTGACTAGATGCTTCTTGCAGTGAAAAGTGGGATGCAATTGCTTTCATATATCCAGTTACAAGTGGTCATATCTCCCCCTGAAGAAAGCTCTCTACTTTGATGGGTGCCAACTTCAGCACCTCTAGTGGATCTGATGTCAGTGGAGTGGTGAATGTGTTCCCGGTTTTAGTCCAAACCTCTGATAGATTTAAAGACAGGATGTAATGGGATCTCTATCCAGGCTGGCCTTGCTGTTCTAACTTGAGGTCTCCTGTCACTCACCTTGTCCTTTGACCTCAGGATCCCTCTCTAGATCTGGTACTCAGGCCTCAAGATGAGCTCTATACTTGACAAGTCATAGAATCACAGAATCATAGAATCAGAGTTGGAAGAGACCACAAGGGCCACCCAGTCCAACCCCATTCTGCCATGCAGGAACTCCCAATCAAACCATACCTGACAGATGGACATCCAGACTCTGTTTAAAAATCTCCAAAGAAGGAGACTCCACCACTCACCAAGGGAGAGTGTTCCACTGTTGAACAGCCCTTACTGTCAGGAAGTTCCTCCTAATGTTGAGGTGGAATCTCTTTTCCTGTAGCTTGCATCCATTGCTCTGGTTCCTGCTCTCTGGAGCAGCAGAAAACAAGCCTGCTCCCTCCTCAATATGACACCATTTTGATCAGAGGGTTCAGTGTAGTAATATGTGAATTTTTTTCTTTTTAATTTTTACATGTAAACAGTCAGACACAGTTGTAGAAACTAAAAACAGAAAAGCTTTATTATTTAACAATTAAATTAAACATGAAGTCCTGAACTCTTTCCACATTCCCAGTTCCCCAAACACTATCCAGATCTTATCTTCCTAACTTTTCTCCACTCTGTCTCCAATTGCCCTAACTCCATCTCATCTTCACCTTCTCTTCTTTAACAGAGCAGCCTCTAGATTATATCCTCCTCACCCCCAAATAGCTTTCATAGCATTCTGAAGGATGTGATTTTCTGGTTCTACCCAGGCTTGCCCAAATCACCATTTCACACAGGGCAATGCAGGATATACCTTTGACTCTGATCTTTCATATTTGGATTTTCTTCCCCAAACTGTCCTTCCCTCTTGCCAGCCTTTCTTCACAATTGTGTTTGCTCCCAAAAATTTCAAATGACCAGAAGTGCTGTTGTCTTGCTTGTTGAAAAGAACATAGAAAGCTGTTTTGTAGTGAGTCCAAACTTTGGTTGATCAAGCCCAGGATTATTGACACTGACACATGTCTGTCCAGGGAGGATTCAAAGACATTGCTGTGTGAGTCTGAATCAGTATGCAAAGTAATATTGTCGCACCTTTGGGACTAACTGAGAGAAAGAAGTTTGTAGCATAAGGTTTCATGGACTGAGGTCGAAAACACACTGCAGAAATAATCCAGTCTGAGACCACTTTAACTGCCCTGGCTCAGTGCTAGGGAATTATTGGGCCTTTGCAGACTGCCAGAAATAGTGCACATTAAATTGAGGCACTGCCCTGGCTCAGTGCTAGGGAATCATGGGAACTGTAATTTATTGTGGCACCAGAGCTCTCTGACAGAGAAGGCTCAATGTCCCAGAAAAAAATACAATTCTCATGATTCCCTAGCACTGAGCCAGGGCAGTGCCTCAATTTAATGTGCACTATTTCTGGCAGTCTGCAAAGGCCCACAGTTTATTGTAGCATCAGAGCTTTCTGACAGAGAAGGCTAAATACAGTTCCCAGAATTCTAGTATATAGTCAGGACAGTTAAATTCAGGCTTGCATCCAGCCAGGGCAGTTAAAGCAGTCTCAAACTGGATTATTTCTGCAGTGTGTTTTGGACCTAAGTCTATTTCCAGGGAAAACATCTACTTCCACTTTCTAGGGAGGGCAACTTTTTTCCTAGTCCTGCCTGGAACTGCTGGGGATTGAACCTGGGAGATTTTACATGCAAAGCATGGGCTCCATCACTGAGATGCACTCAGGACTGGAAAATATCTTGGTTTAGGAAGGGTTGCTCAGCAGTGAATCCTTGTAAAGCAAACTGGAATGTTACCAGCATGTAATATCTTTTTTAATGCCTTGAAATTGCTAAAACGAGGGTCAATGATCTGCACTCCTTCAGATTTTGCTGGACTGCAACTCCCAGCATTCCTCGCCATTGGTTACACTGACGGGTTGGTAAGAACTGCAACCCAACACCCCACCTCATCCATGGTAGAGCGTACAAAATAATAAAGCAAAAACTGCTGTGTGACTAGATTCAGCTCTCTGATGCTGCACATGTGAGCAGCATGGGTCTAGGCTGGGGAATTGGTACATCATCTATACAAGCTTGAATCTCAGCTTTACTCATCTCACTCTGGGTTTCAGAATTTACAAAGTGCAGGAACTTGTAAAATAATTATCCTGCTAAACTCATTAACTTTCTCTTGTCATTGCTGCAATGAATAATACACCAGGCCTCTTATGCAAAATGCATGCTGAGAACATTACAATTAAAAATCCATAAGTGTTTAAAAGCTTAAAAATGGGCAGGCGTAGCCACCCTCCATCAGTATCCCAGCCCCACTGCAGAAGTTACACAGATGCTGTGTTTTGCAAAACGCTCCCATTTCTGACTCTGGGTTGGTTGAATACCCTTTTGTCACACCCATCATATATTGCAAGTAAGCATCTGGCAGCATTTCTCTCTGATGAGTATGCACAAAGGCAAAAGTTAGACTACATCATGACCATTAGGATACCAATAGCCGATATAAAGTGGTCCCACCTTCATCCTAACTTCTGGTGATGCTGGCTGGGGGATTCTGAGAGTTGTCATCTAAAATGTAGCTTTCGTAAGCTCTGCTTTCTTGTGTACCATGGTGGCTGGTGGCTTTCAGATCCGTGGGAGTGATGAATTTACACCAGGGTTTAGCCTGTGTTTTTAAAAGGAACTATCCAAGGTTCTGAACTTCAAACTTCTCCAAAAGAATCTCTGAAAGGGGTCCATCCCCTTCAGAGTTTGGACTCAAATTTGGGGCAGACTCACAGCCCCATTGACATCAGAACCACCAGCTGCTACTATGTGTGTGTGTGTGTGTGTGTGTGTGTGTGCTGAGTGTGTACACACACTTACATGCATACACATGGGTGGGGTATCATCTCCTATTACAGAATAGAAAAGACATGAGAATCTTGTGGAACATTTTATTTTATTTTATGATTCTTTTTCAGCCTGCTCTTCAGACAACAAAGCTCCCAGAGCAATGTGTAAATGTCAGAAATGAGTCAGCCCCTGCTTACAGTTGCAAAGGCATCCTAGAAGAGGGCTGGGGAGAGAAGAGCCAAGGAAAGCAGCTTTTAACACTAATTTATTGGTTCCAAGGTTCAGCAGGTAATAAGCTCAGCAGGCTGTGGCTAGATGCACAATGGTGTGGCTGCCAAGTGTTTGTTCTCCCTGATGTGGCCACAGGAATTGCAGTTGGCAGCAGGAGGGAAAGGGACTCTCTGATGGAGCTGAATCTGGGCTCCATGAGGGGCCGCTGACTGCTCTCCTTTTAGCTCTGATGGCCCCAACAAAGGCAGTTTCCAGCCTTTAAAGGCCAAATTCTTTGGGATGAAGTGGTGAAGGTGCTGCATTACCATGAAAGTGCAGAACAGCATGTCCTTCTCCATCATGATTTTTTCGGAGTACAGATACTTTGAAGCTTAGAAGGGAGGCCAACTGAAAAAAGGGTTTCTTGAGGGCTGCATGAAAAGTGGTGAGGAAGTGTGTGTGTGTGTGTGTGTATGGACAGACAGTGGAGGCCTGGACCAGTTATGCATTTTCATCTACACCCATTTTATCGGGGGGGGGGGGGATACAAAAGTCATGTAATCAGTTGTCAGTGCAGGAAATCCACAGCTAACGCATCCCTGACAGATAGCTATCCAACCTCTGTTTAAGAAAGAACAGTCCACCACATGCCACGATAGTTCCTTTTTTTTTTTTTTTTGCAAACATGTAGGGTAGGAGTGAGCAATACATAACCCATGGATTGTGTGTCCTGTCCTCTTCTGCCCATTAAAAAAAAATATCCCAACAAATAAAGGAATTTTGTGAAGGTGATGGAATCGTTGTGGAGCTGTTGGAGAAACAAGAATGAGTGAAATCTGTTATTAGATTCATGTATAAGCCTTTATCCATGCTGGGCAGGAATATACAGTTGGCCCTCCATAACCATGGCTTCTTTATCAACAGATTCACACATCAACAGCATGAAAATATTCCATATATATATATATATATATATATATATATATATATATAACAAAAAACAAACCTTGATTTTGCCATTTTATATAAGGGGCAACATTTTACTAAACACTCTATTTGATGGGACTTGAACATCCACTGATTTTGATATCCATGGGGGTCCTGGAACCAAACCCCAGCAGATACCAGGGGCCCACTGTACAGTGAAGAATGAGGAAAAGGTGAACACAAGGAAATTACCATAGGCAGAAGATGCCACCTGTGCTCAACCAGAAGAAGAAGGCTAATCACATCCACAAGTTTTGTGAGGGTGGCAGAAAAACAAAGGTTTAATTCAAGAAGAATGGACCATATTTAGGCTCTTCTTTTTCTTTCACAGGCCACCATTTCCTGTAGGAGGAGCACTGATTATGCACTAGCATAATCTACAGTAGATCTCATTTGGCTGCAATATGCATCTGAACACCGGAAGCACATAACTGGATTTATATCAATCAAGCTGGTTATGAAAGTAGATCCATGAACACTGAGGTTTAGAAGTGCAGTGTTAGTATGCCTAACTCTGGCTACTACCTTAGTAAAAAACAAAGGCCAAAATCCTACACCTCAGTGTAGCATAAATATCATCTGATGGAGTTACATTACTTATACTGAGTAGCAATGTAGTACAACATGTGTGGCTTAACTGTTATTGCACATTATTGACAACCCTTTGTGCAACAGCAGTGCACAATGCACAAAGGCAATCACACAGGCAACCTGAATTCACACACATTTCTGTGTACTTTAATGTACAACTGCATATGCCAGGGATAGGCAACCTTTTCCCTTTAAGGGCTGAGGGACTTCAGCTCCCAGAAGCCTCAGCCATGTTGGCCAGTAGTCCCATGTTGGCCAATAGCTCCTGGCATTCTGGGAGCTGAAGTCCCTCGGCCCTTAAAGGGGAAAGGTTGCCTACCCCTGGCATATGCAATGGTTGCACATGTGAAACTCCACTTACTCCACTGTCAGCTGGATATGACCAACATGCATTGTCCCTATCACCATGTATGGATGAGAGAGCTGGACAGTGAAGAAAGCTGATAGAAAATCAATGCATTTGAGATATGGTGCTGGAGAGGAGCTCTATGGATACTATGGATGACTACAAAGACAAACAAATGGGTCCTTGAACAGATCAAGCCATAACTCTCCCTGGAAGCCAAGATGATGAAACCAAGGCTGTCATACTTTAGCCACATCATGAGAAGACATAATTCACTAGAAAAGACAATAATGCTAGGAAAGGTGGAAGACAGTAGAAAGAGAGGGAGGCTGCATATTAGATGGATAGATTCAATCAAAGAGGCCAAACCCCTGAGTCTGCACGGAATCAGTAGACCTGTTGAGGACAGAGGATCTTTGAGGTGTTTCATTCATGTGTTTGCCATGAGGCGAAGTTGACTCCAGGGCGGTTAACAACAGCAACACAAAAACATACTTCAGCACCTCTAGGGGAGCACTGTAGAGGGGAAGTCCGCAATAACATTATTATTTATTGATATAATTTGCCAGAAGCAGAAGGTGAGTATTAAGATCTCAAAAATATAGGTTTTGATACCTTACAGGAGGTTTTGTGGAAGGCACAGAAGAGCAGAGCAAAAATCTTCAAAATCCATAGGACTATGAAGAGGATTATTGGGGGGGGGGGGTTGCTTGAGCTGAAGGCATGGAAAACGATATTTGAGTAGTCTTTTTTTTTTAAAGCTTTCTTATGTATTGTATAGTGTCTCACAGATGGTAACATTTGTAACAAATGTTCCACAAAGTGCTGAACAGCTAAATTGCTATGCTAAATCTGTGTAAGTGTCACATCCATTAAAATCTGAGATGGGCCTGCATTAAAAACCTCCACGGTGCTTATCCCTTTCCAGTTCCACTTCCTTTTGCTGACATTTCTGGAAGACATTCCACACAATGAAGAAGTAGGAGAAGCCAGAGAAAGAATGTGACAGCCTCTACCAGCTCAGGCTGCCATTTCTACATAGCTGAGAGTGGGCTGGGACCAACATCTTATGAATCACTTCCTCTGTCTTCCCAGTGCTCAGTTCCTTCCCACCTAGTCAGCATCCTTTCCGCCCCTCCCTCCAATCTTGCAAAGGCTTCCTACGCTGCAGTACCTATGAAACTGTACTATGAATCCCTCTCATAAGATAAGAGAATGTCTGCACAATAGCTAAGTTCTTCCTGTTTGCATTTTGAACATGCAGAACTCAGGGCTCTTTAGGAGCTGCTCAGTAGATCTCCTTCATGTGGACCTCTGTGTAGACCTTCAGGTGAAGAAGAATTCCTAAAGTGGCCAGTTCACCAGGGCAGGCAATGGGAAAGAAGGTGCTTCCTCTTGTATCCAGCTCCCTCCTGTATAATCTTGCTGCCTATCTTTTTCAACTAGCCCTCAATGTTGCATAAGGCAGAGGTTTGAAAAATGACCTCTGGAGACAAGGGGTGTAGCTACAGGGAGGGGAAGGATGAGGGCATTGCCCTCAACAAGAATTCTGTCCCTCCAAGTGAAATTTTTCCTCCACTGCTGAGAGTGAAAAATCATTCACACCTACAACTCTTATATTTGCTGCATTCACATTCCCTTGGTCATTTTGCCTGCCCCATTTCTTTGGATATCTACAATGTATTTCTAAATGCGCAACTGAAATTTTAAGTTACTGAAAGTTAAGTTACTAGAAAATTGAGGACTGAAGGAAAATTTCATTGGGGGCAGAATTCTTATGAGGGGCAATGTCATCATTCCTTCCCCCATAGCTACACCTTTGATGAAGACTATAAATCCCAGAATCCTCCAATCATTAGGAGCACCAGCCAAGTTGGCTGGGAGACTGTGCTATCTGTAGTCCAAAAAGAGTAACTTATGAATTAAAATGTCTTTGGAGACGATGCAATTGTGGAGTCACCTGGGCAGTAGCTCTCAGCAGCCTCCCTGGGAATATTTCTGGCTCTTTTCTTGTATTTTCAGCAATAAGGCTCTTCTCTTGTATTTCAATTGTAATCTTGGAATATCAGCTCCATTTTTTAAAAAAACAATGAAAGCAACAATAGATATTTAAAAACAAGCATGACAGCTGTAGTCTACCCAGTTTGTTCAGTAAGAAGTCACCCTCTGCAGAGTTTCAAGTGTTTGGACAAATGACTGCAAAAATTGTTAGAAAAGATTAACTTGGCAATTTTACATTTTTAGGTTAAATTAACTTGCAGTGTTAAAATTATGTTCTAAATGAAATAATGCTATATATCTAATACAGGCTTTTGAAGCTTCACTGTCTTCTGCATCAGACAAAAATGTTAAAATCACACAGGAGAAAAATGATGAAATTAGAGTCACAGGCCTACATTCTATTTGCAAAACTGTCAAAACTAAGATGATATTGAAGGCTTTCAATGCAGGCAAAGGCCACCCCCCTTATTGACCCTTGGACTAGGGACAAAGAGCAATAAAATAACAGTTAATAAAATGTCAACTCCATTAGCAACTGAATGATAACTTCTCCTGAATCCTGGATAAAGCAGACTAAGCAAAGCCAGTTCTGACCAGGGCCAGTCCCTGAGCTGCCCACTACCACACCATGGACCCACTACTACCATGTGCCCTGCCTCTGCCATTGCATCTTCACAGAAGACCCCCATCACAGCCTTTAAGGGTGGAAATAGGGTGCCTGGATACAACCATGTAGCCAGGCACTACCATCTGACATCACAAGCCACAACAGGGGTTGTGGTCTTCTGTTAAGACACAATGGAGGAGGCAGGCACAAGGTGCATGGGGGCATGTGGTACACCAACTATCACTGCTGAATTTCCACAAAACTCCATGACAAACAGCAGAGCAAACCTACGCCAAGACCCCTTTGGATCAGTCTGGAACCACCAGATCAGCATACAGATAGATTGATCCCAGCTCAGGGTTAATGACCTGCATTGTCTGCACAGGACAATGCAAGGCTGGGGAGAGCATGGGACTTTTGGCCTGCGCATATAGTCTCTTTTTCTGATTAAAAAAAAAAGCCACTGAAGCTTCAAAAGCTTGTTTAATGTATTTTGTGTTTTGGAGTTGGGCCAATAAAAATATCACTGTTTGTGGGTTTTGTATTTCGTTGTATTTTGCTACACAGCCAGCACAGCTATTCCTGAATAGATTTTTTATATATCTGAACATTCTGGTACTCAGGCTTATATCTTTGTGCTGGGCCTTTGAAGCTACAATGGCAACCCTTCTCACCTACCTTTATTGTGCTTCTCCCACCCACAGCACAACAATATTTGTGGCATCAAGCTCCCTGTTTTCCTTTTGACAGGGACTCCCAGCCACCATTGGAAAACAGACTGTCTGAAGCTGTCAGGTGAGCAGTTGCTAATGCCAGGTATTGATCTGCAATTTCAGAAAAGGACTACATTAGCCAGGACATGGAGGAAAAGAAATTCAACAGCTTTAATGGGGGAAAAGTCACCATGGTCATCCATCCAGATTAATGCCTCCCTCACTAAGGATAAAGCTTTTCTGTAGGCAAGCCCTGGCTTACAGGGTTTTGTCATAGATCCTCCACTGGCTTGTGGAAGTCTTTTAAAGAAAGTACCATAATCCCAAAAGTCAAAGGCTCATAGAATCATGAGGTTGAAGTTACTCCAAGAGCCATCTACTCCAAGCCTCCACCAGTACAAGAATCCACACTCAAAGCATCCTTGATGGGTAGACACTAAACCTGTTTTAAAAGAAAGTCCCTCAACTTCCATCCCATTGTCAAACAGCTCTTATTGCCAGGAAGATCTTGCTAATGTTTCTTCAGAATCTTCCATCTTGTAATTTGAATCTATTGGCTCAAGTCTTACTCTCTGGAGCCGCAGAAAATAAATGCACTCCATCTTCCACGTGAATTGTTGGCTTTGACCTATGGGGACCCAAAGAATGAAAGACTTCCAAGACACCCTGTTATTAACAGCCCTGCTGAGTTCTTGCAAACTCAGGGCTGTGACTTCCTTGATTGAGACTATAGTCTCCCTTTTCTTCTACTGCCTTCCACTTTACAGGGCATTATCATCTTTTTTAAAATGAATCATGTCATCTCATGATATGGGCAAAGTATGAAAGTTTAGACTTTTTGACTTCAAGCTAGATTTGCTCTGGAGCCCATTTATCCATTTTTATTTTTTATTTTTTTGAGCTCATGAAATCTGTCAAATTCTCCTCCAGCTTTACATTTTACAATGAGTTGATTCTCTCCCTGTCAGCTTTCTTTGCTGCCCTTCAGATATTTGAAGATTATCTTAAGACTATTGGAAAACAGGCTATCATATCACCTCTCAATCTTCTCAAAATATAGTCACCTTCCTCAACTATTCCTCATAAGGCTTGAACTTCATTTTCAGATCCTTTTACCATATTGGTTGGCCTTATCTGGAAATGTTCCAACTTGTTGATGTCCTTAAAAGGTGGTATCCAGAACTGCAGATATTACACCACGTGAGATCTGAATACAGGAGAATAGAGTTGATACTATTACTTCTTTTGTTTTTCTTTTCTCTTCTTATGTTTTTTTAAAAGATAACAACACATAAGATGTTGTTGTAACATCCACATCTGCATTGTTCCAGTTAAATTCCAACTATTGTACTCTTTCATAAGATTAGGGTTTCATATGAAAGAGTACAATAGCTCTTCTGTTCCTAGCATTGAGAGGGTTAGAGGTTAGGGGCTGAAATCTGGCTGATTTATAACCCCATAACCCAACTAGATCTAAAATACCAACCTACCAGAGGTAATTTGTGGATACATTACTTCTAGGGCTGTAAGTTCCAAAGTCAACATGCTTGTTGGAGGATTCCAGACATTGTTACATTTCCAAATTCTTCATCCTACCAGTGTTTCAAAAGAAGGAAGAAGGCATGGGGCTTTCTAGATGTTGTTGCACTCCAGCCCACATGTGTTTCTGGAGGAGGGACAAGAGCTGAGAGCAATGATGCAGCTTGCAAGCATCTGGCAGAGCCTAATACAAGTGGCCACCCACCCACCAATCCAACAGTGCATGCCTCCCTCTGTTTTATATATCAGTTAAGTACTGGGTTCTGCGATAAATTTGTGAAGTTCTTTCCCCTACCACTGCAAGCCTCCATAACTCTAAATAGAGCATTTAGTTTATGAACTGGAAAAGAACCTCATTCTTTTCCATTGTCAGTTGGCTGTCAAAAATATTTTTAGGTGCCATGGATGAACAATCTGGAAAACAATGACCATGAGTTTCTAATTTATAGCCATTCTGCACAGCTAATTAAAAAGCATTAAACATTGACAACCAACCCACTTGATCTGAGGCTGTCATTTTTCAAAAAATTAAGGTTAATAAGTATATGTCTGAACATGTAATAGGGACATTTATTTTTCTCAAGAATTCGGACACATTTAAATTCATGGTACAAACCCCTTGTCCAAGCAGGTTCACTGTTCAGCAATGCCCTTTAACACTCACTGGTGTGCATGCTTTTAAGAATGCAATGACTAGGTAATGTCCATCAGGGCCTCTTTAGATAGTGAAATCTCATACACTTTAAAGGGCCTGCACAGATAAGAAGGTTTAGCTAAGCATCGGACCAGGTATGAGGGACAAGGGAATTTCTGACTAATGTCCTATAAAGATTTTAACAGCTTGATTACAGTACAAACACCAGCCATTTCATTTCATTCAAAGTTCCTATTTTGAACTACAACTCTCCCCCCTCCTCCAGCCAGTGAGGCCAGCTCAGAAAAATTACTTGGCTGCAAAGCTTGTCTTTGTCTTACCCAATTAGGATTTCTGTACTGTAAGAATGTGAGAATAATCTTCCATCCTATGCATTTAAGCTATATCTTCCCCACTTTCCCTCTAAGCAGTGCCACAGGATTAGGCCAATGAACTCTAGAAAGCTTAAGATCTATTATTCACATTCAAAGAAAACTGCATGGACCTTTAACTCATGGAAAACTCTCTTTCCACTGTCAGATTCTGTCTTCCTCTCAGGAAGGATTAGATAAGAGGACTGCTTGCCACACTGGATTGCGTCTCTGGCACTGATGCTTCCACAGGTCAGCAATCATTTCAGGGCCATCAGCATTCTTCCCTTACATCTGCTCCATGGTTGTTCTGACTTTAATGGCCCCCACAGGGGATGTTTAACAATGTCTGAGCCCTTCTCCCCTTTCAAGTGACTTGTTTTTGTCCCCAAGCAATTAACTATGAAGAGAAGCCTGCAGCATTTTCCTTCTCTGGATGCAGCATCATGCTTAGTCTCTGCCTCATTGGAGATGTGGCTCTAGCTATGGCACTTACGCAGGAGCTGAGCAGAAAAAGGTCAGCCTTGTCTCAAGACATCAGCCTCTAGTCTGATGTCTATGGTGGGCTCAGGCAGAGAGTGCCCATAGCTTCCTGAGCAGCATCCATGGTAGTGACAAGCAGCCACATGCTGAAAATGAGTAGTATAATGTCTCTGGCGAATGGCATGAGCCCACATTGCTGAGTGCATGGAAGCTAGTGGCCAGAAAATCCAAATCACAAATGTCCTCTAAGCCATCTATTAATATTCCCGATTGTTCCCTTAGTCATATGTCCTTTACATGCATACATGCATTTGTCCCTCTGTGGTCTCCTTACCTCAGTAAGTAAGCAAAGTGTTCAGAGCCAGTCTTATCAAAGGTATTTAGGGAAATAAATGAATGAAAGAAAGTATGCACGTAGATGGAATCAACAGTATACATCCTAGAGGAAAATGACATACATGAATTGTTTTCTCTTATAGATGTTGGTTGACCATTCACAAATTATGAGAGAACATAGATCCAGCTGTGAAAGGCAAAGCATCTCCTTAGTCTCTTGACAGATTATTTATATAGGTTTTGGAATTTAACAAAACAAAAAAAACCTTCTAGAGGATGGGACTAAATTGTTGCATCTGTCACTGTGAATTGCCAGAGAATAACCTGTGACAACATGATTTCCTTGCTGCATTGTGGCCTTTGTTAGAATCTCTGAAAGCAAAGATTGGTGGTAGGTGTTTCAGGACTATGAAAGAGACAAAAAACTGGAGCCCACCCAATAAAATAAATATTTTTTCCTATCAGGACCATGGGCAGAGCTCATGGGATCCATCTCCTTCTTGCCCCAAGCACTGAGGACTTTATCACACCAGGTTACTAAGGACTCATTCCCACTACATTTAACCCGGGTTGTGATTTGCTTTCGCTCCAGGTTGGTTAATTGATTCCAGTCAATGCGGCATTCCCACTATTCTTTTCTTTATTCACTTCTTTTTTGGCACATTTGTCATTCCTACTAGTTTGTGCCCCTTCAAAATGCCTGTCAATCATCTACGCGTCATCGATGCCTCAACCGGAAACACATTTGAGAATACACAGGAGAGAGTCATGGTTGCTGTGGCCAGAATCCCATCCCTCACTAGTATCCCATCCCTCACTAGTTTTTGGGGAAATCTGCCATCCCCCCCTCTCCTTTCCCAGGAACCATCCTACATTCCAACCTTATGTCCAGGAAGAATTCCAAAATGCCTTCCATTCTGAGCTCGACTAGGAAGCATGTCCTCCAAGTCCTGCCAGGCTGGGAGGTCACTACCTCAACTCCCCAAGTCTTCTAACTTCTGCAAGGCTGGGAGGTCACTACCTCAATTCCCCATGTCCTCCAAGTCCTGCAAGGCTGGGAGGGAAACCACCTCCTCCTCATGTCCTCCATGTCTTGAAAGGCTGGAAGGTCACCACCTCAACTCCCCATGTCCTCCAAGTCCTGCAAGGCTGGGAGGTCACCACCTCAGCTCCCCATGTCCTCCAAGTCCTGCAAAGCTGGGAGGTCACCGCCTCAACTCCCCATGTCTTCCAAGTCCCCTGAGATGCATGCAGCCCTGGGTGTCATATGGAGGACTCTCCCCTGGGATGTATGCAGCCTTGGGTGTCATATGGAGGACTCCCCCTGGGATGCATACAGCCATGGGTGTCATATGGAGGACTCTTGAATGGGCTGCATGTAGTCTTGGGTGTCATATGGAGGACTCTCCCCTGGGCTGCATGCAGCCTTGAGTGTCATATGGAGGACTCTCCTATGGGCTGCATGCAGCCTTGGGTGTCATATGGAGGACTCTCCTATGGGCTGCATGCAGCCTTGGGTGTCATATGGAGGACTCTCCTCTGGGATGCATGCAGCCATGGGTGTCATATGGAGGATTCTCCAATGGGCTACATGTAGCCTTGGGTGTCATATGGAGGACTCTCCCCTTGGATGCATGCAGTCTTGGGTGTCATATGGGAGACTCTCCCCTGGGATGCATGCAGCCCTGGGTGGCATATGGAGGACTCTCCCCTGGGATACATGCACCCTTGGGTGTCATATGGAGGACTCTCCCCTGGGCTGCATGTAGCCTTGGATGTCATATGGGAGACTGTCCCCTGGGACACATGCACCCTTGGGTGTCATATGGAGATCTCTCTTCCAGGATGCATGCAGCCTTGAGTGTCATATGGAGGACTCTCCCCTGGGATGCATGCAGACTTGGGGTGTCATATGGAGGACTCTCCACTGGGATACATGCAGCCATGGGTGTCATATGGAGGACTCTTCCCTGGGTGATGTGCTGCCCTTCCAGACTTGCAGGACTTGGAGGACATGGGGAGTTGAGTTGGTGCCCCCCTAGCCTTGCAAGACTTGGAGGCCATGGGGAGTTGAGGTGGTGACCTTCCAGCCTTGGAGGACTTGGAGGGCATGCTTCCTAGTCAAGCTCAGAATGGAGGGCGTTTTGGAATTCCTCCTGGACAGAAGGTTGGAATGTAGGATGGATCCTGGGAAAGGAGGGGGGGAATGGTGGATTTTTCCAAAACCTGGTGAGGGATGTGCCAACCCTGTGCCACAGTAATCCCTCCCCTTCAGTTTGATGTGATTCAGGTCCATCATTCCTACTTGCTGAACACACTTGCTAATCACTCCTTTTCAAAAGAACTGCCAAAAAACTAGTGTTAGGAACGAGCGGTTCTTTTGCATTTGCCTCGCTTCATCATGATTGAAACTGAGTGCAGTCAGTTCAGAACCGGTTTCAAGTGGGAACAACAGACATATAACCCATTCAGCAATTTGTTTTAAATCATAGTGGCAACAAAGCCTAAGATGCCCCATTATGATTGATTCCTGTTTTGGGGGCAGTCATTTTCATACAGCTCTTCAAAAATGCCATGGTGCTGCTATAGTCCGGGGCTCTGTCTTCTGCACACCAGCCTTCATGACCCCACCTTCCTGCCCAGCATGCCTTTTGGTCTGTTTTTCTCCCTTTAATTATTTTCAACTGCAAAGTCACAGCAGTTGATTAAGTAAAAAGAAAAGAGAATGGGGAAAAAAGAGAAGGAAAACAACCTGCTTGGGAATAATGAGAGGGAATGGGGAGAGAAGCATAATCATGACCACTTGAACCGTGTGATTGCCTGCATATTGGAACTGCACTGGGAGGAACCTATCACATATAAATTAATAGCGGAAAACAACACTATTGGGAGGCATTGATGGGTTTTGCCCATCAATGACAAGGAGCTGTCCAGGAATGGATGGAAGATGAAAGATGGAGCAGCTGCAGGACAGACACAACATTGTATGAGAAAGTACAGTCACAGACTCTACTATCCACTTTGGTAGCCTCATGTGATAAAGTCCTGAGGCTTCAAGAGAGCTGTTTGTACCCCTTGGGGCGCAAAGAAAGCTGTTTACACCCCCACTTGCTGAGGAGGGTGGGAGGAGAGGGGAGAGCATTTCCCCTTGGAAAATGTCTAACTGACCTCCCCTGGAGCTTCACACATTCCCTTTGCCATCAGAATAGCGCAATGCTCTTTGTGCTTCTTCTCAGTAGCACCAACTTCATTTATCCTTCTGTCCATGTTCTGACAGGTGTGGACCCTCACAATTTTTCTGTTATAGTATTTTCTTGTTGTGCTGAGTCTTCTCCTTTTTTAAATCACCAGTGATGGTTAAATGTTAGTCGTTAGTCATTAAGGACAACAAGCAGAGGTTTGGAGGATTGGCTGAGAAGAGATGCTGCTGAGCTTGTTTTCCAGTTCTATCCCTTCTCCTGCACATTTTGTGAGCAGCCAGCCTTCTTTCCTCACTTGCCATATTTTCTCTACTTGCTCCTTGAGCCACAACTACCATGATTTCTCCCTCTTGACAATGTTGGAAGTGCACATGCCCAGCCTCTCATTTTCTGCGTTTAGGGGAGGGAATGGGGTTTTATTTAAATGGTGATCATTATCTGCAGTGTTTGACTACAACCCTGCCACCCACTTTGGCATCCAGCATATCTACAAGTGGCATATCCATTCTGCTTATATCAGAAGTCAATTGTGGTTTTTCTAGTTCTGAGTCTTTCACAATCATTCAGCATTTTGTAATGGGATGTAATCCCACTATAGTAGTCCAGCAATGATTTATGCTGGCCTTGTGACTCTATTAAATTTATGGGGGCATGTACAAACATCCCATTGGTGGAATAACAGCTTTGAAAAGTAAAACTAGATAACTAGTTGACTAGAAAAATAAAACTAGATAACATCAAATGGGAATGTATATGTATCTATGGGCAATAGACATTGCAGTTCAGAAAGTGTGTGTCTGTGTGCATGCCACATTCTTATTCATTTTGACACAAAAATCACCAGAAAAGCTGCTTGTGTTGGCATCAGAAGCACTGTGAAAGCTTGTGTTACCTGTACTCCCAACAGGAGCTTACTCACTGGTTTCATGGAAGCCTTTGTATGGGGCTCATATAGCTGGCTTTGCAGAGTGAATACTGATGAATGCATACTGCAAAATGCAAAATGAGAAACACATATTTTCAAAATGCCCTACAGAAAAGCATACTGTGAAGTTCAAAATATCTACAGAGAAATGCAACTTTTCAAAATGCACACTGAGAAATGCATAGCTAAAAATTCAGTATGCATATTGAAAATACACAATTGCAAAATGCATGTTGAGAAATGCATACAGCAGAATACAAAATGTATATGCTGAGCAATGTATGCAGTATCTGTGGTCTATAGATAGGGTTTTCCTTACATAGTGCAGGTTTTAACTTGGGTTAGACTGAGCTGAAACCAAGTACCAACGGTGGGGTGGGGATCATGCTCAGTATTCAGAATGGAGCCAAGGCCAAGATATTTAGAGTGGATCAAAGAGATTTGTGGATCTAAAGTGAAGAAGTTGGTGCCATCCCATGTCCAAAGGCAGAATGGACTGCCAGCTGAATCTTTCTTCAAAACTGAGAATGGGGCAACCTATGTGGCCCCTCTGGCTTCCATGTTAGGGCCTGACAAATCCATGCCAGGATTTTGTTCCAGACTTTAAAGAAACTGTCCTAGGTGCTGAACCCTAACTTCTGGTTTAAATGGCTGGCTCTTTGCCTGACTCCCCAAACAAACAGGATTAAGTATGCATGCTTAAGTCATGATGTGTCTCACTGTTAAGGAGAAAAATGATGCAGAAGGTATGATGGCTTATTATCACAAGTGCCATACTTCCATTTACTGGCACTTGAGTAAATGCAAGAGTCTAACATTTAGCCTCTGGGTGGCAGGAGGTTTGAGCTCAGCTACGGTTGACTGGGCTAGCCTAGTTTTGGTACTGGCAATAGAAGGCAACAGAAGTTGGTCCTTAAGATTTAGCTGGGTGAAGCTGAAATGTTCAAACGTTGGGAAAATCACTTTGGAGACACTCCCAGAATATCCTAAGGAGCGATGACCATGCTGGTTGAGGGATTATGGGAATTATATTCCAAAAAAATAACTTTCTTAAGATTTGGAAGTTGTCCCTAATAGGCCAACAGCTGCAAAAGCATCAGATCACTGGATCAGACAGTGAGATAACAATTCAGAAGACTGACTTCCAAGACTGATTTCTGTAATTAACACCGGGAGACATCTACTATAAATGCAAGGGGTGTGCAGTGCCGGGGTGGTGAAGAGGAGAAAAAGAAAATGGCATGGTGTTCTGTAATTACAATGTGTAGATGATTTCTTGAAGGACTAAAAATTAAAATCTATCTCTCATTTGGAGCTGCTATGCATGATCAGCTGCATCTTTCGTGCACAACTCCTGCCTCACACTTATGTTTGAAGGCCTTGTTGCAAAGTGCTGCTATTTGAAGCTCTGGGTTTTCCAGCTGCTTTATTGTGTTGCTGGATGGCTGTCACCCTGTGATCTGATCTGAAAGCAGCTGTTTTTGTTCCAGAACTGTAATAGAGCACATCATGTAGTCTAGCTGGGCTATGAGCTTGGGGAAGTACTATTTTTAAATATGCAGTTGGTATCCCTCAGTATGAGGTCAGCATTGCTGGGCAGCTGAGATGGTGACTGGTGATGAGGGCTGAGGGGGGAGGCTTGGGATTGAAATTATATCTGAATCAGCTGACAAGCTCATGAAATTGAGAGCTTTCTTTAAGATAAATCTAACAAAAAGCATCTAGTTAACTACTGATTCTACAATGTGATCTCTACTCCATTCTTAATCGCATAAAAGAGGGACTTTGCCTATGATAAAGAAAACTATGAGCGAGAAAGTGAGTAGACATTTCAAACCGGCTTCAGGACAGGATTTGGGGTTGAGACTGCCATGGTTGCTCTGACCGATGACCTCCGCCTGAGTATCGACAGGGGTAGTGTGACCCTGTTGGTGCTCTTGGATCTCTCAGCTGCCTTTGACACCATAGATCATGTCATCCTCTTAGATCGCCTGAGAGAGCTGGGAATTGGAGGCACTGCTTTGCAATGGTTCCGTTCCTTCCTCTCGGGCAGATCTCAGAGGGTGAGGCTCGGGGACAGTTGCTCATCTAAAATTGAGCTTAATTGTGATGTCCCTCAGGGCGCCATCCTGTCCCCGATGTTGTTTAATATTTACATGAAGCCGCTGGGGGAGATCATTCGGAGGCATGGAGCTCGGTGTCTTCAGTACGCTGACGACACCCAGATATATCTCTCCATGACCAGATCATCGTCTCAGACTTCAGATGGCGTCTCACCTCTTAATGACTGTCTCAGAGCGGTAATGGGTTGGATGAGGGAAAACAGGTTGAAGCTGAATCCAGACAAAATGGAGGTACTTACAGTCACAGGCCCGAAGCCAGATCTGGGAATACAGTCTCCAGTCCTGGATGGAGTCACACTCTCCTCTAACGACTGTGTTCGCAGCTTGGGGGTGCTCTTAGATTCATCGCTTCACATGACTAGTCAGGTGAGTGCGGTGGTCAAGAGCGCCTGCTATCAGCTTCGGCTGATACGCCAACTGCGCCCTTATCTGGATATGAGGGATCTGGAAACTGTAGTGCACACCCTGGTAACCTCACGTTTGGATTACTGCAATGCTCTCTACATGGGGCTACCCTTGTGCCTAACCCGGAAACTTCAATTGGTACAAAACATGGCAGCCAGGCTAATTACAGGATCATCTAGGAGGGAGCACATAACACCGGTGCTTAAATCCCTCCACTGGCTGCCGATTAGTTTCCGGGCGCAGTACAAGGTGTTGGTTTTTAAAGCCCTACATGGCTTGGGTCCATCTTATCTTAGGGACCGCCTCTCCCCGTATGATCCCCCCCGCGCCCTGCGGTCCTCTGGGAGGAATCTGTTACAGCCAATAAGAACTAGGCTGTCCCAGACCTCCCAGAGGGCCTTCTCCGCAACCGCTCCCAGACTCTGGAATGGCCTGCCGGATGAGATCCGTCTTATTACTACTCTTGCTGCTTTTAAGAAAGCAGTAAAGACGGATCTCTTTCAGCAGGCCTTCCCGGAATAGCGTTTAGCTGGGAGATGAGTTTTTAGAGTTTTTAGAATTGCTCCACTGATTCTGTTTATTTTTATTTTTTAACTATGTGGCATTTTTAATCTGATTGCAGTTTAATCTTATTTTAAGGGGATGGGAGGGTGGGATTATGAGATGGAGGAATGACTTTTAACTCTGTTCTGTTTTTAATCTTGTTGTACCCCGCCCCGATTGCCACGCAGAGGGGCGGGTTATAAATAAAAATAATAATAATAATAATAATAATTATTATTATTATTATTATTATTAGACAAGACAAAAAGGAGGCACAGAGATTCCTAGCTGCAAAGAAGGAATACATCACAATCAGGCTTGCATTGCATATTATGTAAGAAGAAACCATTTAGCACTTTGAAATCCCCATAGGTTGTTTGCATTTGTCATCTTTCTGAGTGTGGATGATTCTGGCAGAGCATGGGAACATTACTTTTTTTGATAACAAGTCCCCAAATCCCCTAGCAGCATGGCATTGGCTATACATGTTACCGAAAATGCATTTTTCTGAATTTTGGTGTGTATGAATTCCACATGTCCCCAGATGTGCTCTGCAGCAGACTCTATGTGCCTCCATAACAGGGCAGATAGGTCATGCCCAGGTCACTTGGAAGGTTGGAAAATCCCCAACCTCCATAGTCAGGCAGATAGTGTGGGAGTTGCAAATGGACTATCATCACCTCCATAATCAGAAGGCTGGGCGATAATGGCCACCTGATGAGCTGGCCAAACACCTTATTCCGCTCTCATCTCCCTTGAATATTGCCAGACCAGATTACCTCACCCAGGCAATCTAACACCTTTGTCTAAGCTATAGCCAAACAATCAAGCCCCTTTGTTTATGCTTTAGCCGAGCAATCAAGCACCTCGCCAGGGGCCAGTTTGATCCCTTAAAAAAAACTGGATTTCTTCTCTCAGGGCCGCTAGTCCAAGTTCAGGGGGCCCCTGTGTCACTCTGTTCTCTGAACTGGTTACCAACACTTCCTTTCAACCCACGCTCTCGGAACGATTGTGTCTCATACCATTTCACCCAACTGGATCTTGGAGAAGGCTTCACTGGTAGTATCACTGTAGTGATGCCTCACCATTTATTCCAGCCTAACCCCTGATTTCCCAAGCCCTGCATGGGTGTGTGTGTGTTGTTGTGTGATTTTCCCATTTTTAAATAAATAATACTTTAATTTGAGGATACTGCCTCTGCATCAATTCTTAAGATCCCCCACCTCTTGGTATACACATGAGAGATGGTCTCACAGGGTCCTTGTAGCAATTTGAGCTAAATAAAATTCCCCTTCATAGACTTTTGGCTACATATTGGCTGAAGAATTCAGCAAGCTGTCATTCACAAAGTAACTTTCCTCAACTCTGGATTCTGGAATCATATTATCTGGATGTGTCTTCCCACTTCCAAGAACATTAGAAAATTCAAGGACCAGTCACTACAGTACCATTGAGTCTCCAGATATTGCTGGACTATGACTCCCATAATCCCTTACTACTGGTCATTGGGAAAGACTGTACTACAGGAACTATTTCCTTGAGGACTGAGCACCAGAGATGTATGACATTGTGGTGACACATGTCTGTTTGGAGCAGCTAGGCATAGAGGGGTGGGGAAACACTGAGACATCCACAATTAGCTGTAAAAAGGAACTGTTCTTGTTCTTGTTGTTGTGTGCCTTCAAGTAGTTTCCAACTTATGGAGACCCTAAGGCAGGGGTAGGCAACCTTTTTGAGCCGGGGCCCGGGTTGCTGTCCCTCAGACAATTGGGGGGCCGAAGCACCAAAAATAAATAAATAAATATTTTTTTTAAAAAAAATAAAAAAATTAAAAATATATATGCATGCACACTCTCTCAGCCCCAGAAAAGCCATGGCAAAACCCCTGTGGAGATTTTGCCAAGAAAACCCCAAGAACAAGTAATAACAACAATAATCAATATTATCATGGCGGGCGGCAGCAGCAGCGGCAGGACCGGCCTCGTCCAGCCCCCGGGCCTTAGGTTGCCTACCCCTGCCCTAAGGCAACACTGTCATGGTGTTTTGTTTTGTTTTTTGCAAGATTTGTTCACAGGAAGTTTGCCATTACCTTGCCCTGAAGATGAGAGCATGTGACTAGCCAAGGCCATCCAGTGGGTTTAATGGCCAAGCAATGCCACACTGTCTCTCATAAAAAGGAATAGCCTTCCTTAAAAATCCTTTAAGCTCTTGACCAGACTGTGTTATTTTATGAATTAATTAATTAATATCCTACCTTGTACCCAGCATGGAATCCAAGGTGGCTAAGAACAAATGAAGACAAAGTACAACTAAGAATCTTATCAATACAAATCAGCATGGGAAGAAATTTAAAAAATAAACAATTCTGTTTAAAAGGACAAAGTTAAAACAGTTTAAAGCACATTTGAAACATATCTGGTTTGAAATGACAACATGCAGCACAGTCCCTAGTACTTCTGCTGAGGAGACAGGCACTGGGATCACCGGTGATTGCCGGTTTGAGGAGCTGTAAACTAGCTTAAATTGTCTCCCCAGCACAGGAGTCAGAGGATTACACCTGCAGGGCTGATTCCTGCTCCTGGCATGTAGGGTGACAAAAGACTAGTTGTCATTAAACTATGTTGTCATTAAACTATGCATGTTGTCATTTCAAACCAGATATGTTTCAAATGTGCTTTAAACTAAACCACGCCTTGGCTCTAATCCACCCTTCTGCTGGCCCTGGAAGGAGCGCAGAGGCTGGGCTGGGAGGACGTCATCAATGTATGCAATGGCGGGCACTCCGATGACGTCCTCAGGAAGGGGTTGGGGCGTCCGGCTGCCCCTCCCCTTCCCTGGATCCAAGATGGTGCTTTGCGCCGTCTGCAGAGCCCTTACTCACAACTGATGAGTTTCTTCTGAAGGGTTTTTTTAAATCTTAGTTGCAGCAAATATTTACAAGAACAATACAGCAATATTTACGCCATCCAACAGAACGTTCTGCCCCCAACCGACATCCACCTAACACACTAGTGCACTGGAACATTCCTACTTATATACAAAAAAATCTGGCTAGGATTCTGACCCAACCCCCTGCCAGTGTTTCATCATTTTCCTGTCACATGTCCACAGTGACTATGCAGTTTTGAACTGTTACCACACAACTTCCTGCTGAAGTTTCACCAGGTTCTTCTGAGACAGCTTTTCTCATTTTTGCACAATGCACACTGCAGGCACCTGGGACATTTTACATCCTAGGGCAAAGCCTCACTGACAATCATTGCTGAAAATCCTCTCCTCCTTCTTACTGGGTTATGTAGGCATGACAGCACCAGGAAGGGCAAATGTACAGGACCATCACAACACAGAAAACTCCCCTATTCTAAGTGAGAGGGTTGGCCCACTGGGCCCAATATTGCCAAAACTGACAGTCAGAAACTCTGTAAAGTTTGGGGAGGAATTCTTTCTTAGCGCTCCTATTGGTTCTCTTGACCAGGCACTAAACAGACCTAATCTGCTTAGCTTCTGGAATCAGATATGGTTGGCTGTGATCAGGGTGGTCAAAGAATTTTCCAAGAAATCAAAGAAAAGGAAATATGAAAAGGTACAGAAACATCATGTGGGCATAAAGCTTGGCCTTTCTGTTTTCAGGCAGCATTTTAAAAGAGCTGAAGGGATCCTTTCCTACCTCAGTTATGCAGTGTTAGATTGAGCAAACAACACTGCATTTTTAAGAACACGCTTGTAAGTGGCAATTACTTTAAAAATAAAATTAAGTTATATGGCTGGGGGTGAAAGTGTGTGGCTGTTTTTCATACTATCACAGGCATTAGAAGTGGAGGCTCCTGGAGAAGGTGAAAGTTATGGAGCCAAAAGGGGATGGCTTTCTCTCCACACTCTATACTCTAAATGAACATGAGATCATTTAGATGCCTGTTGCGGAGAAAAAATGAAGGCGGGCAAATTATATTCTGTGTCAAACACTCTTTCTTCCAGTATTGGGTGGAGGGAAGGAAATACAATAAAATAGAAAAAAATAACATGTAGCCTAAATACCCGAAACTAAAGGCATCAGATTCCACCTGGTCTTGGAAGCTAAGGGCCTTTGCAGACTGCCAGAAATAGTGCAAATTGAGTCCACTTTAAGGGTTAGGGTTAGTGCTAGGGAATCATGGGAATTGTGTTGTTTTTTTCCTGAGACATTGAGCCTTCTCTGTCAGAGAGCTCTGGTGCCACAATAAAATACAGTTCCCATGATTCCCTAAGCCTAAGCCTAACCCTTAAAGTGGACTCAATTTGCACTATTTCTAGTAATCTGCTAAGGCCCAATATAAGGTTGGCTCTGGTTAGTACTTGGACGGGAGACTGCCAATGAACACCAGGCACTGTAAGCTATATTTAGAGGAAGGGACTGGCAAAACCACTTCTGAGTATTCCTTGCCTAAGAAAACCCTATGAAATTCCTAAGGTTGCCATAAGTCAACAGACAACGTGAAGGCTTGTGTGCACATGTACACACACACACACACGTAGCTGCACATCCTTAAAATAAAACCAAATAAAACTCAAGAATGTGTGCTCCTAGACCCAGTTCTGTTTGAGACAGCATGCATGAGTGAGGCAGGCTTACACTTCTCCCTTTGTTTTTTATTTAAAAATTCACACATTCCCTCCCCCAACACATGGCAAGGCAGTTAAGAAGAAAGGGAGAACTTAATCTACACTCATGGAACTTTTAAAAGTCCATGTCTGAGAGAGCAAAATATTTTAAAATAAATTAAAAAACAGGGGAAACTGAATCTTCCATTGGCAGTATGTTGGCTTCAGTCCAGACTGGGGCAGCACACATTTTATTCCTGAGTAAAATACTTGTATATGTGTGTAGACAGGTTATATACAGCCATACATTGTGCTTCTTATATATCACATTGGTTAATTCTGAAATTCCCCATCAGCTAAGTACTTGGTAACTGTGAGTCTTCTGTAATGGAAGCAGGTATTGTGGCAACATTATGTGCCTATGGACTTCTATTATGAAGTGTGATTCCCTCCCTCCAACACACTCACTTACCTTTCTATATGCATACATGCACACTGGGAGGAATCCTGTTTGTTACTTCCATCTAGAGTAGACCTATTGAATTAATTGTTGAAAAGTGAGTCAACACACAGATAAATCTTATTATTCAATGGCTTCACTCTAGTCAGGACTAATAACATAATAATGGGCCATTGTCTGGAAGATTCGTGGGTAGAATGGTTTTTCATGTGATAGGATGTGATACAGAAAACAGAAGACAAAGATTTGAAAATTAATGTACATTCTGATCAATATGATTCTTTCATTCACTGGAAAAGTTGTGTGAAGTTTAAATGTCAGTTGCAGTGGCTTGTAAAAAGACAGACTCTAGGTTGTGTGAAGAAAAGCAATGCCTAAGTGCCACAAAATGTTCAAACACCCTTATGCAATAGCGTGATCAATATAAAACTTAAGATGAACAGTCATTAACAGTTGCTTGACAGTAGTTCTGCTCTTAATTTTTTCTCTCTGTGTTGTAATGGCACATAATCCAAGTACTCTCCTGAGCACTTTTTTTTAGCATGGTCAGACATTTCTAAAGACATTTCTTCTTTCTTACTGGAATGGTGGTGCCTTTCCATCTCGTTGCTCAGCTCTACTGGGAGAAGGAAACAGTCCAGCTTACATATACCCATTTATAGGTATACAGCCTTGTTGGCTGGCAAATTCTGGGTGTTATAATAAAGAGAGTAACTTTTTCAACTTTTTATATTGCCTGCACTCCTGCTTTACTTTAGGCAATGGTGTGATCAGCACATTTGCCAACAGAGTTTGCTGCTTCTAGAAGTATCACATATTGTGTAGGGACAGATACAGATGCAAACACTGTAGACATAACTGCTTGGTGGGATACTTACCTCTGTCTTCCTCTATCTGCATTCTAATTTGTTTCTTGGCTCCATACCACTGCTTGCCAAAGGATTCCACTTTTTGCAGAACTTTTAATTATCAGATTCCAAATGAAGCAAGAGGATTGAATATGTACAGGGATCATTTATTCTGAGCACAGGACTAGCATGTAATTGGAATAATAAACCAGTCTGGAGCTTCAAAAAGTTATTTTTAACACTTAGAATCTCCACTGACTGGTCATGTTGTCTGGGGATTCTGGGAATTGTAATCTAAAAAGTACATTTCTAAGCTCTGGCCCAACCACTTTCTCCACATTCTTACCAAAACAGTAAGGAGAACATTTTTTCTTCAAGGGACACTGGAGCTGCTGTGCCCTGTTCTCAGACACACTGTTTCCCATCATAGATTTATGAGGCTCACCAATTCCACAGTGGCAGTTATAAACAATTTCTACCATTGTTTCATTATCCAGCATTGGCAGATTCTTCTGGAATTCTCTTGCCTTGACACTAGGCAAGACACTAAGCAAGAAGCAGTGACATTCAGGCTCACTGCTTCTCTCATCCTTGTGTCAGTGACCTTGACAAACAGTTTGATCCTCTTTCGGACAAGGAAAACAAATAGCTATTTGCTCTCATTATGTTAGCCCTCATCCCCCCCCCCCACTGTTCAAAATGCCATGTCCCTGAAGCCTTTCCTACTGGTCATGTCAGCTAAATCTAGGATACACCTAATATCCCCCCAAATAATTTGCAACATGGGTCTAGTTGACACCTAGGACTCCTCAGCCAGCCCTTTTACAGAGGAAATTCTTTCTTATAAGGAGGAATGCAGGAATGCTTTTTTAACACACAGAAATTCTGTAGAATTCACTGCCATAAATATGGTGATGGCCACATGAGATGGCTTTAAAAAAGTGGCAGCTGACAGCTTTGATGGGGTCATGAATCTGCTCTAGATGTCAGTCTCAGAAGTAAAGGATCTATCCAAGATGTTGAGCTCTATCCCCAGAATAATTTCAGAGCCTTGATGTACAGAGACTTGAATGAAAGCAGACAAATAGATTGAGGGGAAGGAGGAGGAAGAGGAGGGAAAAGGTGTGTCAATCTATAGTTATTGGACAAGGGGCTTGCACAGAAACTCCTTGCTAAGGAGGCATTTGCCACTGATGTCTGCACAGCAAAAACAAGGAGGGGGCACTGCTTCTGGACTTGTCATAAACACTTGGTTAAATACTGTTGGAAAATAGGAGGGTATTGTATTTGATGGGATTTCTGGGCTGTATAAATTCCTATGCTTTAAAGATTGGGGCACTGATTTTATGGGAGATGGGTGTTGAGTCCATTTCTGCCATGACTTTCTGCTGATGAAAACCATACATAGTCCCACCACTGTGGCATAGTGGTTTGAGTTTTGGACTATGACTCTGGAGACCAGGATTCAATTCCTAGCTTGGCCATAAAATTCATTGGCTGATCTTGGGCAAGTCCCATGCTCTCAGCTTCAGGAGAAGACAATGGCAAACCTCATCTGAACAAATCTTGCCAAGAAAACCCCATGATATGGGGTTATGGTGGCCTTAGGGTTGGGGATGACTTGAAAGTGCACATCAACAATCTCACTACAACTGCTGTTAATTCTGGAGTGGGAGGGGAAGAGCAACATATGGGGACTTGTGCATTGAGAAGGGTAATTTATATTAGAGAAAGAGCATCATTTCCCTCATCTTCAAGTGAGAAGAACAGAGTTTATGGTTCCAAGTCATGGTTCTGCCCTATGGAAACTTGGGACTTGGAGTTTTGGAGGGACAGTTAAAATTCTCAGTCAGAGAGCATTAAGATTTTACCAAACTATAAACCTCAGGATCCCTTAGGATGCAGCCATGGCAATTAAAGGAGGTCCTAGTGTTATAATTATGTATGGGAAAAGGGGCCCAAATTAAAACATGCTGAGACTCAAAGCTGTGCCAGATTTTAGAGGCCACATAGGATTAGCGAAGCAAATGTGCTTTACTTTATCAGTCATGTAAAACTACATGTAAAACAGTAAAACTGAAATGTAGTTGTTGGAATTTTTGTATCTACATGGCCCTTATAATCTGAGGCTCTGACTCATAAATCTGGCACTGGGCACAGCTGTAGACTAGTGTAAGAAAAGTTGTTGCTCTTTTGAAATGTACTGTTTCTCAGGGCCTGAGTTTACCACAGATCGTGCCAAATGAGTTTTAGAATGTATATTGAGCATTGCTAATCTTCTTGTGTGGAAAGGGTTATTATTATTATTATTATTATTATTATTATTATTATTATTATTATTATTATTATTATTATTATTATTATTATTATTATTATTATATCCCACAACTTACAATATTAAAAAACAGTACAATTAAAAGCATACAAAAATAGTACATTAAAACAGAATTAAATTACTACAATAATTAAAACAAATTGCATGTTAATGTACCCCAGAGCCCGCCTGCTCGTCCTGCCTATCTGAGGTTCCCTCTGAATGTGGCAGCCCTGGAGAGCATACTCAGTTCCCCCACGTGAGAAGAGCCTGAGGTAAAATGGTAAAAAACCACCAAGGGAATGAAACTCAGGCAGGCTAGGAAGGCAGAAGGAAATCTCAGGCTGGGCCAGGTTGGGTGCCATGGGCCAGGGCCAGGGGCTGATGGGGCACCTAAGGTAGCATGTGAGGGCCTCCTCTTCCTCTTTCTCCTCTTGAACACTATGTGTATCTCTGCTTCACTTGTGCAAGAGCCTTGGAGGGGGAAAACCGCCAAGGAAGGGTGAAGAAGGGCCAGCTTCTTTTTGCGAGGCTGTGATGGCAGCGACAACTCGGAGGAGAAGGAGGAGGCAGCAATGATGGCAGAGCTCTGGCCCTCATCCCGGATGGATGGGAGAGACCACCCCAACAGGTGTTCACCTCCACCTGAGGTGTGTTATTCTGGGTTAGGACCTGTCCTGGGGAGGACCGTCCAAAACAATATGCTTACTTAGGGGAATTATGTTAGCTCAAATGTAGAAATATTTGGGTGGCCAGGTAACAACCTATAGACCAATCTCTATGAATACCAAGTCCAGAGGTATATAGAACTCCAGAGGCAGATTTCCAGTAGTAATGAGTTTTATTTAAAAGGGGAAATCAACGCATGCTCTTGAAACACACAATCACACACGCACACACAAGGACTAGAGAAATCATGGTGTTAAGCTGGAATAGAGTAAGGCTTCACTAACGGTGAATGGATGTTGAGTCCAATGCAGATGGTCAGGAAACAGAAAGAGGACCTGCTTGCTGTTCTAAGCCAAAGACTGGCTTAAAAAGTCCTGGTATTCATACCAAATAGATGCTTCAGGGGCAGACTCTTGAAAAGACCAAATGGTCTTGAAGATTTTTGAAATGGGATTAAAGTACTCTGGAAATACAGGCATCCCTCCCAATTCATAGGGGATCCATTCTGGACCCCCCTCCCCCCCCCCCCCCGTGAGTCCAGAAAAGGGCAAATATTCAAGTTGCCATTGATTACAATGGCTGTGTGTGCACCTTGGTGCCATTTTATCCCTCTCCACTTGCCGTCCGTGAAGGACCAAGACCACGGACTCCAAGTCCATGAACAGGGAGGGACGAGTGTACTTTGAAGTAATTTTCCAAGGTGGTAACACTGAGGTGTGAATGCGCAGCAATGGACATGCATTTTCAGGCAGAGAGAATTAGCGCTCAAGGTACTTTGTTTATATCAAGTCTGCAGACCATTGATCTATAGTCTTGAATCTCCTCACTCCCTCTGGAATGTCTGGAATCAATCAATCAAAGCTGGAGCCTTATGTTAGCTTACATGCTGAAGCTACTTTCTAGTAATAGTCAGGGTTGTGGAAGGTTTGCCCAGCCTAGGCTTTATTGAATTTCAGATATCAAAAGAGAAGGGGTGATTGGAGAGCCCCCCATGGGCCTAACAGGTGTCACCCAGTATACCATAGTCCTCATCCCCTGCAAACCTTTAGTGATTCCCCTGCACCCACTCCCATTCTATGCATTATTTGCAAAGCTTCCAAAAATATAAGCAGTCTGTTACAGTGCTCTCCTACACTACAGGGTGGGCAACATGTCTTGCCATCCCAGTCAGAAAGTTAATTGCAGTGCAGAGCAGATCCAACCTGTGGGCTCCCCCACAAAGCTAATGCTTCTGTACAGCCATCTCAGATGTCTACATTTTCTATAATAACCTCTACTTAGTGGCAGGAAGGAGCAGTGAATAATTACAGCTTCACTTCCCCCTTTCACACAGCTGCCTTACCACCTTCGCTTTTGCGTTCACTTCAAAATGAACAGTTTCAGCACTGTACTGTTGTTTGTTCCAATTTCCTGGGTAGCAACAGCAGCTTCATAGAACAAATCCACTTAGCACAACACCATGGGCTGTAGGCTCTATTTCCTCCTTCTGTTCTGTGTACTTGCTTAATCGAAGCCTCACAACCATCTTCTGGGTGCATAATCAGCAATTTCTGTCTCTCTCTTCTCTCCTTAATGAGATTATTAAAACAAGTTGCAGCTCATTGCCAGCAGAAGAGTCCGCTTTCCTTTAGCACAAAGAAATGTCACAGCCTTCAGTGCAAGAAAAACTCTTTCACCAAGTCCCTGTCCAAATCGATTTCCAAGGCAGCCTTGCCAATCCTCCTCCTGCTTTTATTCTGTCCTCACAGTAAAAGATGCTTCTCCAGGAATTTATCATGTTGGACCACATTCAGACGCTTTGCAAGTCATTCGAAAACAGAAATTCACTGGCCATCTTAATCCTGGCTTGACATTTTATATTTTTGTTTGTTTGTTAACTGCCTCCACGTCATTCTCAACCCATAGTGACCCTATTGATGAGACATCTCATATTTGTGGTCTCTTTAATAAAGTCCATCCATTCAGCATGTGGCCTTCATCTCTTTCTACTTCCCTCCACCTTTCCTAACATTATGGTCTTTTCCAATGATTCATGCCTTCTCATTATGTGTCCAAAGTACGACAGTATAAGTCTTGTCATTTTGGCTTCCAGGGATCTCTCTGGCTTGATCTGCCCTAGGACCCATTTGTTTGTCCTTTTGGCTGTCCATGGGATCCTCAACACTCTTCTCCCAGCACTACACCTCAAATGTGTTGATTTCCCTCCTATCTTCTTTCTTGACTGTCCAGCTCTCACATCCATACATGGTAATAGATACAAGGTAAATGGCTTGTATGATTCTGACTTTTGTGCTGAGTTGTATGTCTTTGCATTCTAGGATATTTTCTAGTTCTTTCATATCCACCCTCCCCATTCTTAATCTTCTCCTGCTTTCCTGGCTGCAGTCCCCATTCCGATCAATGTTTGATCCCAGATAGAGAAATCTTTTACTATTTCTTTTTCCTCATTATCTAGTTTGAATGTGTGTAAGTTCTCTGTGGTGATTATTTTTGTTTTCTTTATGTTCAACAGTAAGCCTGCCTTTGCACTTTCTTCTTTGATCTTTCTTAGTAGGTTTTCCAAGTCTGTAAGGTTTTCTGCTAGTATTATGGTGTCATATGCATATCTTAGATTGTTGATATTTCTTCCTCTTATTTTCACTCCTCCCTCTTCCATGTCCAAGCCTGTTTTCCTTACAATATGTTTTGCATATAAGTTGAATAGGTAGGGTTATAGGATGCAGCCTTGTCTGACTCCTTTGCCAATTGGAAACCATTCTGTTGTTCAGTGTTCTGTAGCCTCTTGTCCAGATTCCTCATAAGGACTATCAGATGTATTGACACTCCCATGTCTTTGAGGGCGTTCCATAGTTTTTCATGATCTATGCAGTCAAAGGCTTTGCTATAGTCTGTAAAGCACATGCTAATTTTCTTTTGGAACTCCCTGCTACTTTTTATATTATTTTATATTATCCCTCTGGTATGCGGGGTCTGGGGCAGGGAGAGTTTATCCTCTTTGCCAGGATCCTAGATGCTGAGTAGATTTCACTGTACACACATTTAAATAATTTAGCATATTCCCATTAGCAACATCTGAGCTCCTCCTGTGCATCCCAGGCATCCTTCACAGGGGCAAGAACAACAGTTGGAAATGGGTTATAGGAGCCCATGGGGCATCCATGCACTGCTTAGACCAAGGAAGACCTCAGTCCTATTGCTACAATAGAGGGATTGGATTAATAGGATTTATTTCTGTGTTGATGCAACTATTCAACAACTGAGCAATTGCCCGTGGCTTCATGCATACTTAAATGTCAGTTCACATCTATATATGCACATGCAGACACAGACACACACACACACACACACACACACACATTGCCCATCTGGACAGTATTGAGTCAAGAGGAAATAGGCAAATGGCTGAATGAGGATGATGTGCAGAGCTTGATCTGCTGAGCCTCAGCAGCTTCACATGACAAAAAAAAATCAGGAAAAGTAAGTGTGTATGTTTAAACATGGATATAACCTCTGACTGAAAAAATAGAAATACACTTGATCCAGTTAATTAGCCCAGCACTTTCTTAGCTTTATTGTCTGCTCCATTTGGTAGTAGATTGAGAGAGTTTTGAAATGTCAAGCTTAGCCATTCTGGATGTATATTCACTGCAGCATGTTTTCTCTGTGACAAATCTATTCATCCTTTTTAACCAATCATGCACATTTTCTATGGGTAAATGCCAGGATCCTAATCAGATTCTTATCTGTCTTCTTCTCTTTTCCTGGCCCCAAATGGACAGCGGGATGTATGTGTGCACTGAACGTTTAGGACTGCTTGTCTAAAGCAGAAAGTGTCTTTTTCTTGGGAAACTGCAACATGTCTATGGGATACTGAACTTGACAGGGTATGCTTGTTTTATACAGGAGGAGGCAGATATTGCTGGGTTGCAATGCCCATCAACCCTTCACCATTGGCTGCACTGGCTAGTGCTGCTGCAACCTGCAGTCCAACAACATCTGAAAGGCTATCCAGTGCTCACTCTCCCTCTATAGGCTGAATGTGACTTAAGGTGTACCCCCATGAACATATTTTCTCGGAAGTAAATCCCACTGAACTCAGTGGGTCTTAAGTGATGAGTAGGCATGTCTCATATTGCATTGTCAAGCTGCATTTAGTGGCTCCTGAACTTTAGTTAGAATCGTTCAAGCCATTGTTTTTCCTATTATCATGGACGGCTGTGAGAGCTGGACAGTGAAGAAAGTAGATAGGAAGAAAATTAATTCATCTGAATGTGGTGCTGGAGAAGAGTGTTGAGGGTCCATGGACAGCTCAAAAGATCAAACCAGAACTCTCACTGGAAGCCAAGATGACTAAATTGAGGCTGCCATATTTCGGCCACATAATGAGAAGGCCCAACTCATTAGAAAAGACAATGATGCTGGTTAAGGTGGAGGGTAGTAGAAAGAGAGGAAGACTGCTTGCCAGATGGCTAGATTCAATGAGGGAGCCCATGGGCCTGAGCCTGCAGGACCTGAGCAGGGAGGTAGAGGATAGGGGGGCTTGTAGACATCTCATTCACAGGGTTGCCATGAGTCAAGATTGACTCAAAAGCAGCTAACAACAACAACAGCAACATGGAAGCAGGCTTAATTAATTAATAATTTACTGCTAGGTTCCTCATCCTGCAACTACCTACCAGTGTCCTATCAAAGTCCTTATCCTGAGACCATGTACCTGTCTGTCACAAAGCTTCATACTGAAGCTACATTTCCAGGTTTCTCATACAAATGTCTACATGAGATCTCTCTAAACCAGGGCCCCCCACACTTTTTGATCTGGGGGTCAGTTCGCTGGCCCCCAGATCATCGGAGGGCCGGAGGCGCATGCATGCACACTACTCGGGTGCCATTGTGTTCCAACATGGCACCCAGAGTCATGCGCATGTGCTTGGCATCGCGCGTGCATGCGCACGACTCCGGGCGCCATTTTGGAACACAAAATGGCACCCGAGTTGTGCGCATGCACACAGGATGCCAGGTGCCATTTTGGAACACAAAATGGCACCCTGCATCATGCGGCGGCGGCGGCGGCGGCGGCAGGACCGGCCGCAGGCCAGTTCAAAGGCCTTGACGGACCAGGTTTGGCCCGCTGGCCGTTGTTTGGGGGCCCCTGCTCTAAACTTTAAATAAAAACCATCTTCTCTACATGAGTACCACTTAGCTTGACTAAAATGGCACACAATCTGCGGGGGGGAGGGAGAGATATGTTGATATATGCCTTCCCATGGAGGCTACAACCTTTGCAACAATTGCGGTTTCAAAACCCTTGAAACCCACTACCTGAGGCAGCTGCCTCACAGGAGGCCATCCCTCTCATAGCATACAGAGTATTTATATGTGCTATAGGTATGGACTTCAGCATTGCAATTTTGTATGGTACTTTTGAACTGTGACACACTTCATCGAAAGCTTTGCTGCTGCTGGGTTAGACACACACACATACTAGGACTTTAAAGAGATATTCAAGATGTTAGGGTTTAGCACTTTGTATAGCTCCTTTAGTGTGTGGACTTAAACTTGGATTGGAGTAACCATTCCACCAACATGGGAACTGGCTACCACTGGCTGCAATCCTGTGTCCACATACCTCAGAACATAATGGGATTACCTATGTGCAATCCAAGAATTCAGGGTTGATGGAAGCTATTTTGTAATGTTATACCATGTCATAGTAGAGCTTGAGAAAACTGGCTTTTGTACTGCAACTCCCAGAATCCTCCAACCATGCTGGGCCATCTTGACTGGGGATATTGGAAAGTGCAGTCCACCAAAAATGACTTGGTACTTGTTTATAAAATTCACTTTTGATTTAAAAGGACAGGGCATAATCCCCTGCAAAGCAAAGCAACATGGTTTTGCATCCAATCCAAATCTAATCACATGTTCAGAAGTGAACCCAGGAAGCCAGTGTGGTGTTGTCATTTGAGCACTGGAGTATAAAAACCCACTGGGCAATCCTGGGCAATTCACACTGTCTCAGCCTCAGAGAAAAGCAAGGACAAACCTCTGAACAAATCCTGCCAGGAAAGCCCCATGTCTTGCGGTTGCTATAAGTCAGAAATGACTTGAAGGCACACAACAGCAGCAACAACAATAAGGACCTTATCACACGGGGCCGAATCCAGACAGAATCCAATCGAAATCCCGACCTAATACGTATTATTTTCCCATGTTTCCACACGACGTCGCACAGAACCCCGACAGAACCCCGACAGAATGCAGAATGATCCGAGATCTTTTGAATTTCGGTTTCTTCAGGAATTACAATTGTGCGACGGGATTAATATCACTTTTACCGTAAGTGCGATCACCAAATACGTATCACCAAATACGTATTGGGGAGCATTTCCCCATCATTACCTCCTCGGAGTGCCGGAGCTCCAAGGAGGACCTCCTCAGAGCGCCGATCCGACGCGGGGCCGGCGCTCCAAGGAGGACCTCCTCGGAGCGCCGATCCGACACAGGGCCAGCGCTCCAAAGAGGACCTCCTCGGAGAGCCAGCTCTCCAAGGGGGACCTCCTCGGAGCGCCGCTCCGACGCAGGGCTGGCGCTCCAAGGAGGACCTCCTCGGTGAACGCTGCGGCGGGAGGTCCTCCTCGGAGCACCGGCCGTGCGGAGGGCCGGCTGCACTGAGGATGACCTGGGAAAGGGTGACAGCCGTGGTGAGTGACAGCCGCGGCGAGCATAGTGCGCATGTGCAAGAACATCATTGCTTGTTCATGTATGGGATTTTCTCACTTGTGTGTGAATGGCAAATACGATGAAGGTAATTGCGTGTGAAAACCATTTCAGGAATGAAGGTTTATTTTCAGTTTCTTTTCGGAATCTGTCATTTCAGGATTATTATCGCTTTGTGGGCCACGTGTGATAAGGTCCTAAATAAACCCAAGGAACAATGGCTTCACATTCCTCATTTTGACAAAATAAGAGAGTAGGCAAGGGTATCTTCTAACTAAAGTTTTCACAATACAAAGCTGCTGTTGTTGACAAACTGGTAAAAACTACCAATGATGGCTGATGCCTCTCAACCCAAGCAGAGAATACATCTGTGGAGCATTCCAAATATAGACAGAAATATCACTGCAGAGTCTGCAACAAACTGATAGTGAAGGAAATGAATGAGGAGCCGTGGAGGAAGCAGAGCCTGTACAACAATTGCAGCCAGTGGTGAGATGATGCTGAAGCTCAGAAATATGTTGTTGGCCACTGCAGTAAATTAAGAGCAGTGGCAGAGCTAGAGGAGGGAGGCAGAAAAAAAATGGCATGTTGGCTTGGCAAAGAATGTATGATAGGCTCCTGAGAAAGCCTAGGTACTCTTACTGACTATCAATGAAGGCAAGATAGCCTGCCCTGATCAGAGCCTATAAGTGGTGTTCAGCCGATACATCTGTCCAGGATTTGCAAGGCCAAGAAGGGGCCTGTGAACTTCTGACAGCCCCCTCCCTCAAAGAAAAAAAGTTCTCACTGGCCCCCTTCTGTTGTTTTATTTTACAAAGGTTAGCAAACAATACTACTGCACTGTCATGGATGGATCATTTCCTGGTCAAGGTTGTACTAAGAGCCACAGTCCACCCCACTGAGGGTGGAGGACCTATTAGAATGGTCCGTCCTTGGAGGCTAATGGAGCCAACTGGACTCCAGAAAGCCTTGGAGGGTTCCTTGGTTGGCAATGCCGACGATTCTATCGAAGCCCTGGTTAATACCTGGAACATCAATCTCACCAGGGCTATCGACACAATCACTCCCAAGCCTCCTTTCCAACCCGCTCCAAATCATCAACCCTGGTTTACAGATGAACTTAGAAAGATGAAGCAGATTGGACAATGACTAGAGTACACCTGGCAGAAAACTTGACTCTTATCTAACAAAAATCGTCATAGCAAATTTCTTCGTTCCTATCAAGAGGCGGTACGTGCAGCGCAGAAATCTTTCTCCTCTGCACGTATTGCGTCTGTGGAATCCTGTCCAGCAGAACTGTTTAGGGTGTGCAAAACCCATTACTTAACCCAACAACAGCTTGTTGTGACGTTTTTAACAACTATTTTGCAGATAAAATCTCTCAGATAAGAGCCGACTTGAATGCAGGGTTTACAGCAGAATTGACTGATGAGGTGTCCAGTAAATCTGTTTTTGAGATTAAACTGGATCAGTTCAAACCGATGAGTACCGATGACATGGACAAGATCCTTGGATAAGTGAAGAAGATGATGTGCTCCCTCGATCTCTGCCCATCTTGGCTGGTCGTCCAGGGGGCGATGCCTTGATGGCTTTTCATAAAAGGTCATCAATGCATCCCTTAGGGAAGGAATTGTTCCAACATGTTTAAAGGAAGCGGTTGTTAGACCGCTCCTGAAGAAACCTTCCCTGGACCCCCTGGATCTGAAAAATTATAGACCAGTTTCTCATCTACCATTTTTGAGCAAGGTGATCGAGCGAGCTGTCACCTTTCAACTTCAAGTGATCTTTGATGAAACCGATTTTCTAGATCCATTTCAAACTGGCTTCAGACTGGGATATGGGGTGGAGACTGCCATAGTCACTCTGGCAGATGACCTGTGCCTAAGCATTGACAGAGGAAACGTGACCCAGTTGGTGCTTTTGGACCTCTCAGCAGCTTTTGATACGATTGACCATGACACCCTCTTGGAACGCCTGAGAGAGTTAGGAATGGGAGGCACTGTACTTCAGTGGTTCTGTTCCTTCCTCTTGGGCAGATTCCAGAGGTGTCGCTTGGGGACAGTTGCTCTTCAAAAACAGAGCTTAAATGTGGCATCCCACAGGGTGCTATCCTGTTCCCGATGCTGTTTAATATCTATATGAAGCCGCTGGGGGAGATCATCTGTAGACATGGGGCGGGGTGTTACCAATATGCTGATGACATTTCTCCATGCCTCGGTCAGCAGCCATGATGACAGGCGGCAATTCTTCCCTCAGTCAATGTCTTGAGGCAGTAATGGACTGGATGAGGAAAAACTGACTCAAGCTGAATCCAGATAAAACGAAGGTACTCACAGTAGGGGCCCCCAAACCAGGTATTGGGTCACAACCTCCAGTCCTGAACGGGGTCACGCTCTCCACTAAGGACTGTGTTCACAGTTTGGAGGTGCTCCTAGACTCGTCGCATCACATGACAGATCAGGTGAATGCGACAGTCAGGAGCGCCTGTTATCAGCTTCGGCTGATACGCCAGCTGCGCCCTTTTCTGGAAGTAAGGGACCTAGAAACTGTAGTGCATGCACTGGTAACCTCACAACTTGATTTCTGCAATGCACTCTACATGGGACTACCCTTATACCTAGTCCAGAAACTACAATTAGTACAAAATATGGCAGCTAGGTTGATCTCTGGAAAATCTAAGAGTTATCATATTAAACCTGTTCTGAAATCTCTTCACTGGCTGCCTATTGGTTTCCGAACATAGTATAAGATGTTGGTGATGACCTTTAAAGCCCTACATGGGTCCAACCTATCTAAGGGATCACCTTCTTCCATATAATCTGCCCCACGCCCTCAAGTCCTGTGGGAGGAATTTACTGCAACCGATAAAAACTAGATTAGCAGTAACCTCCCAGAGGACGTTTTCTGCCACCACTCCCAGACTGTGGAACGTCTTGCCAGAGGAGATGCATCAAATAACCAGCTTGGACGGCTTTAAAAAAGTCGTCAAGATGAATCTCTTCCGGCAGGCCTTCCCTGAATAGATCACTTCACCTAACCTGGCCTCTCTCCTTGTTAGACATCTTCTCCACACTTTTACTGGTGTCCCAGAATGTTTTAATCTGATGCTTTTACTTTTGTATTTTTGTATTTTATATATTTTGAAAAGGGGGTTAACTGTTATTTATTAGTATTGTTTAGTATTGTTTATTTTGGGCATATTTTATTTAAATTTAATTTTATATGTAATAATAATAATAATAATAATAATTTTTACTTATATCCCGCCCCTCTGCTAGGCAATCGGGGCGGCGTACAGCATTTCAAAACATCAAAACAAACATTAAAGCAGATACATTCGAATCTCATTCCTCTTTCCTATTCTAGGCTGGGTGGTGCTGGGCCTAGTGTCTCTCCCTCAGATGACACTGGATGGAATGGAGGGAGGGCTCTTCTTATTCCAGGCCCGATGGTGCTGGGCCTAGTGTCCTCTCCCCCAGATGACACTGGATGGAATGGAGGGAGGGCTCTTCTTCTTACACTAGGCCCGATGGTGCTGGGCCTAGTGTCTCTCCCTCAGATGACACTGGATGGAATGGAGGGAGGGCTCTTCTTCTTACACTAGGCCCGATGGTGCTGGGCCTAGTGTCCTCTCCCCCAGATGACACTGGATGGAATGGAGGGAGGGCTCTTCTTCTTATTCCAGGCCCGATGGTGCTGGGCCTAGTGTCTCTCCCCCAGATGACACTGGATGGAATGGAGGGAGGGCTCTTCTTCTTACACTAGGCCCGATGGTGCTGGGCCTAGTGTCTCTCCCTCAGATGACACTGGATGGAATGTAAGCCACCTTTAATTTTATATGTAAGCTGCCTTGATTGCCACGGCAAAAGGCAGGATCTAAAAATAAAGTTGTTATTATTATTATTATTATTATTAGCCAGACCAAATTTCAGGTTTCTAGGTTTTACTGTCTAGGTCAGGGGCCGGCAACCTACGGCCCGCGGGCCGGTTCCGGCCCAGGTCCCAGCACTTACTGGCCCAGGCAGACCCCTGCTGGTGCCGCCACCGCCACACGCCACCGCCACTGTGCGTTTTGGCCGCCATGCGGCCACGCACGCCGTGGCCGCCATTTTGTTCTCCAAAATGGCAGCCGCGACTCATTTGCACATGCGCAGTACTTGTTTGCACATGCGCAAACGCATCATGGCTGCCATGTTGGAAATCAAAATGTCGGCCGTGATGTGCACGGAGGTTGGTGTGGCAGCATGCGCGGCAGCGGCAGCGGTGGCAGTGCGTGGGGGGGGGCTGCGCGTGGCGGCGGGGGGTACGCACACATGCTTGCACGCGCGCACCACCATTCCCCCCCCTTGGCCCGGCGGAACGGACAACTTCGGGGTACCGCCCCCCGGCTCAAAAAGGTTGCCTACCCCTGATTTATACAGTCATTCCTTCCGTTCCGGACCACCACCACCCCCCCGCAAATTTGGAAAATTACCAATATTGGAGCCCCACTAATTACAATGGAACCGCACTCCTGTGTGTAGTGCTACTTGCATGCCTCAGACACACACACCATTATGTCCCTCCCGGCTTGCCTTCTGCGAAGGATCAAGACCGCGAACAGCAAGGGACGATTGTGCTGTCAGCCCTCTGTGTTCACAGATTCATTATTCATGGATTCAAGCATGAATGGCTTGAAAATATGTTTTTAAATATACAAATTTCAAAACGCAAACCTTGATTTTGCCATTTTCTATAAGGTACACCATTTTACTATGCCATGGTATTTAATGGGACTTGAGTATCTATGGATTTTGGTATCCATGGTATGTGTGTGTCCTGGAAACAAATCCTATCAGGTACCAAGGCCCCACCGTAATAGCAACAATAATCTACTTTCAGTGCTAAATTGAAATGCTGCTTCTAACTTCACTATCCTGGTTGCAGACTGTGAAGTTAGTAGTAGTTTGGCCATTGGGTGAGAACTTGAATAAGGATGGAGTGCTTGTTCCACTTCTTGCTGGCAACTTTTGCATTCCTGGCTGCTGCGTCATGTGTTCTCCTCTATGCTTCCTACCCAGAAAATGATGGAAGCATCAATGCTTCCTGCCCTTTATTGTGGCATCTTCTGGGTAGGGAGTGATAGGAAACAGTGGGGAGTATTTGTCACTCTGGCAGGATCACACACATACACATGATAATACTTTTGTGAATCCTACCTCCCAAACCCCAAGGTATGAGCTGAAAAACCCCTCTGAAGACATATTTGTGTATGTGCCTTCAAGTAGCCTGTCAACTTATGGTGACCCTATGAATTTTGTAAGGTTTTCTTAGGCAAGATATACTCAGAGGTGGGTTTCCCAGTTCCTTCCTCTAAAATATAGCTTGCAGCACCTGGTATTCACTGGCAATCTTCCATCGAAGTACTAACCAGGACTGACCCTGCTTAACTTACTAGAGAATTAGTCCCACTGAACTCAAGAGGACTTACTTCTGCATAGACATTTAGGCACAGACATATATGGGATTATATTGTATATGTGCCACAAGCACATGTAAGCATAGAAATGTATGGGATTATACTATAACTATACTATAAAGGTACTTTGCATCAACCACAACTTTCTTCTCCTTATAGGAAGAAATTTGAAATCTGTTATTCCATGTTCCTGTAGGTAAAAGTGAATGCATGTTTCCTTGTTGCAGAATTTAAAATTTGGGGTGCTGACCTCTCAAGGGGCTCTGATCCTGTGTGAGGAAGTATGCTACAGAATTTAGAAACCAAAAACTGCTGGGATCTCTCTCTCTCTCTCTTTTTCAGATGCTCTCTATCTCTATCTAAGCATCACCAGTTTACAGTTCTGGCATCTCTGCTTGAGATAAAACATTGCATTCCAAGGCATAATTTGGGCACTCAAATGCATCAGTGTATATCCAAATTCTGTTTTGTGACATTGTGAAGATCATCAAAATATGTGTTACTGGCACATCATCTTTTATTTTCAGTATCTTGCTCCCTTGTTGTTTTGAATGATCAGTTTGAATAATATCCTTTCATCTTGTTCCTGGGTTAACCAAGCAATGACTCACATGTAACCTGGCAACTTCTCCTTGAGGCTAGTGAACCTCCTATGATGCAAAAGCAGGTTCCTGAATGTATGAATAATGAAATGACCGTCGCTCTCTTTCTCTCCCCCTTAAGAAATGACAAATGTGTTTTAATCAAAACATTTGAATAGAAGTAAGTCACTGCAGTTTTTTATTTCTGTATGTATATTCTTTCAGCTCGGTTGGTACTCACCTATTCGCTGTTACCGTGGTGACTAAGACCCTGCAACCTTGATTTCTTGCCAAGTACCTAAGCACCGATAGCTAAATGTAACCATCACTTTAGATGGGAGCACTGCCGTCTTACAATGTGTATGAGCTAACATTGGCTGCTCTCTGCAAACTCAAATTCTGGTGAGTATTTTTGAAATGTAAGACTAGTGTTTGCCTGCTTCGTAGATGTTGACCCAAAATGGGTTGCTTTACACCAGGTGAAGACAAACTGCAATTCCTTCCCAGCAGCAGTAAATACAATTTGGCCCAAAGGGCTGCTTTGTTACCCTTTCTGTTTTTGTGGACAGTGTACTGTAACATTCCCTAACGTTAATTTTCAGAAGCATTTCCCTAGGGCTCTGCAAATATTTGTCTATAGCTTTAAGGAAACAAAAATATCATCTGGGATCAATGAGAGAAACAAAAGTGTTAAGTGCTAAGGACAATGTTGCATTCACACCCAGGAAGGGTGAGGCATGAGGATGGAGTTAACAAAGCCCACAACTTAATTAATTAAATTTCTTAAATGTATAGAGATAGTGTAGATATAAATCAGCATTGCTGTTGTTATTGTGTGCCTTCAAGTCATTTCTGATTTATAGAGACCTTAAGGCGAACCTATCATGGGGTTTCCTGGCTAGATTTGTTCAGAGGAGGCTTGACTTTGCCTTCCTCTGAGGCTGAGAGAATGTTACTTGCCCAAGGTCATCCAGTGGGTTTCCATGACTAAGCAGGGATTTGAACCCTGGTCTCCCAGAGTTCTGGTCCAATGCTCAGGCCACTACACCATGCTTAGTCTCATAAATATGCACATCCTGCAACATATCAGATGAAAACTGGGACCCACGTGGCTTAGCAATGTCAGTGGGTGGTCAAAAGAGTGTAGCCAGACAATAAGAAACCAAAAGTTAGTAACAGTGAAGAACATGCAAAACTACTCTTTTAAGGATAGAAAATCTGGAACTTATGTTCTGAATTTAAGGAAGCTTGGAAAAAAACATCCAAATGAGCCTACTGGGAAATCAAGCCAAGCCTTGCCTTACCTCCCCCTGCTCCTGAGTTAACTGAATGCAAAGTGCTTTTGCACTTTGTACTCAGTTTGCAGCAACTGAAATAGCAAAAGACAAAGGAGTAAAGTGGGAGGAGGGGACAGAAACTGTGACATTTTAAAAGCAGCTGAGAAAATGGGACAGCAGAGGATTAAATGAAACCACCCCTGCCAAACTGGATCAGTTGAAAGGTATGAATCCCTGGACTGAGACAGTATAAAGTAGAAGGTCCTGTGCATTGCGCTAATTCTGTGACTTTCTGGCTTGGAGACTGGAAATAAGTGCCTGTACTGCTTCTAGATTTTCTCAGTCCCACATACTAGTTGTGTCGAGGAAGACTGCCCCTCTTCTATGAGCCCAAAGATTTTGAGTGGGTGAGTCAAGCATGCTCAAACGGGTTCCAGTTTCTGCCCCTAGAATGCAAAGTCAGAAGGACCTGGTAAAGGGAATCATGCAGCTGTCTACATGTATGTTGTTGGACTCAGCATTCCTTTCCACTGGCTATGCTGGCTAGGACTGATGGGAGCTGCACATATTACCATCCCTGGACTAAAACCTTTGGAAGAACACTGCTATTCAGAGTTTTAGCCAACCATGGTTTCCATGGAAAGTCATTTTGAGATTTGTCTTGCAAGTTCCAGCCTCTTGTTCCCATTGACCTGGGTTCATGCTACAGATTGTAATAAATGAAGAACTGCTGCTAGAGTCAGCAAGGTCTAGAGTGATGCATGGGGCCAGAACTTTTTGACAGATTACCCTGAGCTTCAGGCAAGTGCCACCAAAGCAAATAAACAATGCATAATCTGAACCTCAAGAGACTTAAGAGTCTTGCATATGTTTCCCCAAAGCCACACCACCACCACCACCAGCAGTGTGGTTCACATACAGGTGCACAGAATAACTTCTTGAGCTGATGCTCCTAGAGAACCTCAGAGACCTTCCACAGTCTTCCTACGCACCTGGCTTTTTGGCAGGGGTCATTTTACTTATTGATCCTCAGCAGGGCTGGTACAACTGGGCAACTGTTAGGGCCCACATGGTTCACTGGGGCTGACACTTTGCTTGCCCTCTGCCACTTTTCCCCTTAGCATTGCTTTTATGCTTTGCCAATACCTCCTTTCAATAAATACTTAGGTTCCCTGAAAGCTTGGGGGCTGGCCTTTGCAGTTGCCAGTCATTCAACTCAACTGGCAGTTGAATTTTACTTCAGTACAAATGACAGGATCGTGTCCTTTGCCACACCTCAGGAAAGTAAGCTAGTTTAGGGGGTGCAGAAGTGGTGCACACATTTTTTTTCTTCAGCAGAAGAGAATAGCTAGCCCTCCACCACAGAAATGCTCTCTCTGTGTATGTGTGACAGTACTGCCCCCAACACCTGCAGTCTGAGATTGTTGCCTCGCTCTGCCTAATGGTAGGGCCAGCCCTGTGTCTAATGGTCTAAGAAGAGAAAGTCTCTTAGTCCCCCTTGGTGAGCCATCATTGTACTTAGCTGACAAATGCTGAGCAGGAAAGAGTCAACCTTTAAGGTTCTTATTAGCAATAAGCTTGAGTTAGTCAAGCTGAAGAAGCAGGAATTTAAGGAATGATTTGCTGCTATTAGAAAGCTTTTAAATAGGGTGTTAGTGCTTAGAGAAGCATCTGCTGCCTTCCTGCAAACTAGAGCAGCAACTGACTATGAATAGTCAAACTCCATTGGTGGGGGTGGGGGAGAGAAATTGTCACTAGATTTAAATACAGCCTGTGGGAGGGGATAAGATAGGGTTTTATTATTCTGATTCCTTGTGCTATTGTTTATTGTTGTATTCTATTGCTGTATTTTAACTTTTTTTTCTAGTTTAATTCTGTTTTAAGGGGATGGGAGGGTTGGATTATGGGACAAGGGAATGTTTTAACTTGCCTGTTTTAAAATGTTGTAACCCGCCCCGGGCGGGCTATAAATAAAAATTTATTATTATTATTATTATTATTATTATTATTATTATTATTATTGATGTGGTGCCAAGACCTTTTTCAGAAAAACTGGTGGTCATTTGTGAATGAACGACCCCTTTCCAGCGGCAGTGACACAGTGTGTCAAGTGTACAATGGGAGCATCATTTCTTTACTTCGAAATTCTAGGCTGAGCTGCAAGGGGGCAACTTGAAAGGAGTGATTCAGGCACCATGTGAGAAATTAACCTCAAGAAGTGGGCTTGCCAATACTATTCCCCACTTCTCTTCCCCAACCTATATAGAAAAGCTCAAGGGCTGACATGATAGAAATTGTGTTAGGAAATTTTCTGTGGACATGAGAGAGAGAGAGAGAGTTTGTGGGATCTTCTTGTGATGAAGAACAAAGATGGCTTTATGTGGCATTAAGGAATGTGGTACAAGAACATTATTCAGATTGTCACACCTACAGGGAGTGTCCCTAGGGTGGCAAGGGTGAGGGGACATTAGTGTGCCATCAATCCCTGGCCCAAAACCCAGTGGCATCACTAGGGAGGTGTGTGGGGTGCGGACTGCACCAGGTGACACCTTAAGTGGGGGTGACACCACTGCTCCTCAAACATCTGCCTTTGGGCAGAAACAGGCTGTGGCATTTAACTGTGACCCTTTAAAATACTGAAGAGATGTGTGAGAGGAATGAGGCTTAATGGAAAGAGAAAGGAGAGGACCTAGCTTTTAAATTAAAAAAAATATTTTTAAAGAAGCAGCACATTTAAATTTTAAATTTTAATTTAAAGAAATTTATTTTATTTTTTTTTTAAAAAATCACATTTTACCAATTTTCACTTCAACCACATGAAATGATGTAAATGCATTTAGGCTGTGCATATGATATTGTAATTTAAAGGTATAATTTTAATTTTGCTAGTTGCTTAGAGAGCCAGTGTGGTGTAGTGGTTTGAGTGCTGGACTGCAACTCTGGAGACCTGAATTCAATTCCAGTTTGGCCATGAAGCCCACTGGGTGACCTTAGCCAAGTCACATTCTTTCAGCCTCAAGGAAAGGCAACGGCAAGCCTCCTCTGAAGAAATCTTGCCAATAAAACCCCCTTAGGGTTGTCATAAGTCAGAAACAACTTGAAGGTGCACAACAAGAAATAAAGTTGTTTATGTCACAACTATTACCATTACATTTAGTAATATACAAGTACTACAATTAATGAGTAATATTAGTACAACAAACATTACTAAGGATTCTGTATGATGTGCTTGGGAGGATGTCAATGTGTGTGTGTGTGGGTGACACCATGAGTTATCACACCGGGTGACACCAGCCCTATTGATGCCACTACGGAAACTTACATACATTTACTGTACCATCTGGATGATTCTGTGTTCACAGCCTATGTGGATAGTTTGTGAGCACATAGAGACTATCCAGCTGGTATAACAAACACACAGAGGGCCTGGGGCTGTACCCATAGATAGCTGTGTGAAGAACACTGAAGGAAATTCAGAGGCACTGCCACATCTTTCAGGGAATGGGTGAACTATGACAGAAGACTCAAGATCACCCAAGGTGGATCTCAAGTATTCCAAGTCTCTTCTGTACATGCTTTGGGACTGAGATTAAAGCCTGTGTTAAAATACACATTTTAATTTTGTTTCCTTTTGTTACCAGTTTCCTTCTTTCTGCCTTGCCCATTCCCAGAGTAGCCCACTGTGTCTCTTAGTAAGCTCCCCTCTCTTGTTATTTATTTTGTATAAATTGTTACACAATGAGATCTAAGCTTGAAGTGAATAAACTAGGGGCACAAGGTTGAGGAAGGAGTGTAGCTCGATTGTAGAACACTTGCTCTCCATGTTTGCTTTGTGTAAGATTTTCATTTCTTTCCTTTGCAGTTTATGTTCAAGCCACCTTGAATTGGATTTTTTTCATTGAAGTGTGGAATAAACGCACCCCAATAAATTAATAATATCCCTGGTTGGCTCTTAAACTAATGCCACAGATTCTGCAAACTCTGAAATACTTGTGCATGTTTTCACTGCAGAACAAGGGCTATCATTTGTCCAGGGGGAGCTGCTTCTTTGCTTACTCTGTTTGGAGGCACTGTTCAGATGTCCAGGTAAGCGTAAATAAAGCTGCTCACACCACTTTCCTGTAGTCTCAGGTGTCAAAGAGAACACAAGAAGAGACAAACAGACATGTGCTCCCATGGGGTATTGGATTTTATAGTTATTTTATTCCTATCCCCACCTTCCCTTCATTTTGGTTGCAATCCTAGACATCTCTGCTAGGGAGTAAGCCCCATTGAACACAACAGGATTTCATTCTCAATAAATATACACAGGATTGCAACTCATGCCTTCAAAACAGAGCAGTCTGTATGTACAGGGAAAGATAGAAAATACCCTTGTGGGAGAAATGGTGGCACAAATAGTGTCATTGCACCAGGTAGCCAGGAAAAGCGAGTAGCTGGAAAGGCAAGATGGAGGATTCAGGACTCACTTGTAGATTTTATTCATCTTATGGTGGAAGGCGGTAACATTCATCCACATTCCTGCCTAGTGAATAGCTCAGTAGCCCTTTTTCTTACATATAGGATGTGTTTTATCTTACTAATAAATGCAAGAAAATGTTCCTTTTTCAAGGGAACTGGCTTTCAGATAAACAGAATTAAATGCTTTCACACCTCAGGACTAAGAGGCCTGCTGCTTGACAGATCTGTATCATCTCACACATCTCTTTGAAGGTTCATAGCAAGTCACGGTTTGCTTCATTCTATATCCTATTATAGTCTGATCCCACCCCACAACAACACAACTGCTTAAATATCTTTCAAAGAAGTAGCAATGTTAGGCTGCATCCACCCAGGAGAAATAATCCAGTTAACTGCCCTGGGAATTGTAGTTTGTTGTGGCACCTGAGCTCTCTGACAAAAAGACAAAATATTCCACAAAACCATAATTCCCAGAATTCCATAGCATTGAGCCGTGGCAGTTAAAGTAGCATCAAACTGGATTATTTCTCCTGCTTCTGATGCAGCCTGCTTCTTGAAGCATAAAAGTCCCCCCCACAATGGCTTTTATTTTAGCATGAGCTTTCATGGACATAAACCCACTTCTTCTGAGGCAGTAGAGAGTGATATTAAAGCTTCAGGTTATAACACTTATTTATACAAGTAGGGGAGTAGTTGCCACATTCATTTTTTTCAGACCCCCTCCCTTCTTTCTTTTTATGCTTAAACACCTGTGGCATTAATTTTGTTTTCCATCAGTGCATTTGAAAAAGTGGATTGAAATTCATGATTGCTCATGCTAAAATAAAGTCTTAATCTAGATGGCATGTGGCTTTTAAACTGAGACTACACTGGGAAGGAAATGACTTTGGCAATACTCATTGCATGATGCCACCTCCAACCTGTAGCTGCCCTATCCCCCGGACCTGTCCCTTTTCATTCACAGGGGAAAGCTGTGAATGATCTGGCAATAGTGCAAGTCCACAAATGCAAATGTCACTCCCAGAGCAGTTGGGTGATTGCCAGACACAGGGTGCCAATGTCCCCTCCTTCCGTCCCCCTCCCATTCACTATTTCGAAGCACCCTAATTTTTTGTTTGTTTTTTAACTGCCCTCGAGTTGATCTCGACCCAGGCCACACTGTGGATGAGACATCTCCAAGACTCACTATTTTCCACTGCTCTGCTTAGTTTCTGCAAACTCATACCCATGACCTCCTTAATAGAGTCCATCCATCTAGCCTGCGGCCTTCCTCTCTTTTTGCTTCCTCCCACCTTTCCTAGCATTATTGTTTTGTTCCAGTGAGTCCTGTCATCTCATGACGTGGCCAAGGTACAATAACCTCAGTTTTGTCATCTTGGCTTCCAGGGAGATTTCCAGCTTTATCTGCGCTAGGACCCATTTGTTTGTCCTTTTGGCTGACCACGGGATCCTCAGCACTTTTCTCCTGCACCATATTTTGAATGAGTTGGTTTTCTTCCTACACCCTAATTACTTTTTTAATTTTTTCTCTAATTTCTTTCTTTTTCTTTCTTTCTTTTTACTTTTTAAGAGTTAGTTTGGGGCTGCAGAGCTCTAAAATTGTGTGAAACAAAGGGGGAAATAACAAAACAAAACAAAAAGCCCTAAATGCATGTTGGGTAGGGCATTAGGCAGAGAGGCGAGGTTAAGGGAGATTTCAAGAAGACAGAAAAATGGGGGCACCAGCCCCAGTCATGCGATTGCGAGCGGTGTGGTGATGGCTGCCTAAAAACGGTAAGTTTCCATTTTTTATTAAAAGCGTGACTGCTGTAAGAACAGGGCTGTTTATAGTCATCTAAACAGAGACTCAAAGAATTTCCAACACAGACTAATGGTCACTCTACCTAACCTTGGTTGGGTGGCAGTGAAACAAGTGGCTTTTCCTTGTGTCTGTTATATTTTGTGTGGTTTATCACTTCTCCTTTTAGCTCCATTTTTCCTGCACTTCTAATATAGCTTCTTCAGTCCCCCTTGGTAGTTTGTTATTCAGCAAGAGCATTCTAGGATTCACACATACCCAGGGGTCACGTCTTCTACGTCAACACCCTTTCCTCCAAATACCACCAGCAAAGAGCTAGCTATAGTTTTGGGTTGGTTTTTTTTTTTTAATGACAAAAAGCACTTTACACATACATAGCAAAAGTACTCTATTTATTTTCTGTGTTTCACAGATGAATCAGAGCTGGCCCTACTGTTAGGCAGAGTGAGGTAGCCGCTTCAGGCAATAGATTTTGGTTGTCATGAAATGGCAGCAAATTGTCAAGGTATCTGATTTATTCTTAATTACATTTTTACCAGCAAGGAAGTGGAAAGGTGTCTGTGTAGTTTTCTCCCTCACATACCAAAATCATTTGGCTGGCTTTAGATACTATTCACCTTTATTTGAGTGCATGGCTGAGGTATCATTTGCCACTCCACCTCAGACAGCAAAAAGTCTTGGTCTGACCATCGTCTGAGTCGTCCTGGCATTAAAAAAAAAAAGCAACAACAACAACAACAAAGGCACAAGGGAACTGTGGAAGTCCCAACAATAATTTAAAATCATGTACAATTAATAAAAGATACAGCTAGCACCCTACCAGCTAGATGTGGTCAGCAGTCTGAAGAAAAGGGTGTCCATTAGGTAGCAGAGAGACAATAGAGTTGGAGCCAACCTAGTCTTTCTCATCAGGGTGTTCCATCTTGAGTTCCCACTAGATGTGGCTCTTCAGGAGAAGGCCTTAAACACTGCACAGATTGGTATGGGAAAGTGCAGGCTTTCAAACAGGCAGCTCTCCAAATTGTTCAGCACAAAGCTGGGAGAGATTTACTACCTCAAATTTCATCCAATCTGGTGTCCAGGTTAGCATGCTTATCTAAGTCCTGGATGACTATTGTTTTTCTGTTCACTGACATGGTGTTCAGCAGAAGTAACTTCAGCCCATCTAAAGCCAACTAAGGGCCAAAACAGACTGCAGAAATAATCCATCTTGAGACCACTTTAACTGCCCTGGCTCAGTGCTAGGGAGTTTTGGAAAGTGTAGTTTGTTGTGGTACTAGAGCTCTCTAAAAGAGAAGGCTAAATGTCTCAGAAAACTACAGTTCTCAAAATTCCCTAGGACAGAGCCAGGGCAGTTAAAGTGGTCTCAAGATGGATTATTTCTGCAGTCTGTTTTGGTCCCAAGACTTTCTTAAATGGGAGATGGCTTGGGAGCATTGAACACCTCTTTGTTCTCCCTACTCCTATTTTCTCCCTCTGTCCTCTGCCATTACAAACCCCTTTTCCTGTCTCAGTTTAACCCTCTGCCTCTTTTTTGAACACCTCTCTCCTGCCCAGCAAATAATAACCAAAACTCTGGTTTCAAAAATTACTTAAAACAGCCATCTAAAATGCAGGCTGGCAACCATACTTTCCTTCCATCTTTCCAATAAGTGGGGCGGCCCTTCTCCTTATTCAACTCTGAAGTGTCTCCTCCAAAACTATGATACCCCCCACCATTTGGTGATCAGCCTACCCATGGTGGGCTTGCAAAAGGGTTCACTGCACAAAGAAGTCTGTGATATGAACAGTATATAAATCCATTTATTCTGTTATATACAGATTCAGCCACAGGCTGAGGCATTAAATTACTTTTAATAGTACGTAATAAAACAGAGGTCAGCACACAAACTGCTGAGTGTTCTGAATAAGTCTCTTTTTCTAAAGGATCAAGGGGACCTGCCCCACCTGTTACAGGAGGAATGAGCTTATCTCTGTTTTTTAAAAAAATTCCTGGCTCCCAACTGCTTCTGCTTACTCCTCAACCTAAGTAGAGAGAAGACTATGGAGAAATAAATGTCACAGAAGGACTCTGAGTCCCTGACCATAGATTTGTTGGACGCAGATGGTAGATGAGATCTGACAGACAGCTCCAAGGTGTGACCAGAGTTAGAGTCAAGACACCATTTCTGCCTGAGGAGGGAAGCCACAGGCAGACATTCAGCACATGCCTCCACAGTGCTATGCTCAACTCAGCAATGTGCTTCTTCAGAAAAGTCTCATCTCTTAGGTGACTACTGTACACTCCTCTTCACTCAGCCCACTGGAATCCAGTTCATCATCACAGCTTATTAAAGGGGGGAAGGGCTGGCCTTGATCAAGGTTGACATAGGTGACATTGAGGTTGATATAATGCTCCCCCTTTAGGCAGGCTAGAATGTATTCCACTTCTTCAATCAAGATGGAGAACGATGGCCGCTCCTCAGGACTTGGTGCCCAGCAATTCAGCATTATGCTGTATCTACATAGAAAAAATAAGCAGTTGTATTAGAAGAATACAAGGAAGGACAGGGAGAATACCAATCCAAAAACAATAGCTTCATATCTTAAAGGTGGTCTAGTATTTTGGTATTGTCCAGCCATACAGGAGACCCAATATGGTGTAATGATTTGAGCACTGGACTACAACTCTGGAGACCAGGGTTCAAATCCCTGTTCGGCCAGGGAAACCCACTGGGTGACCTTGTGAAAGACATACTCCCTCAGCCTCAGAGGGAGGCAAACCCTCTCTGAACAAATCTTGCTGAGAAATCCATAAGCTGGAAATGACTTGAAGGTACACAACAACAACAACAACAAACACTCATACACCTTCTTTTGGACATTTCCAGGGTAACTAATGCACCTTTCCAAGGTGCCATGCATGCCAATTTTCATCTCAATGGCTTTCATTCTCCAAAACTCCCTGACCCACAGGAAATGCTATTACTTTTCAGTTCCTGTTCAGTTCTTGTGTGGTGTTTTCTAGGATTTCCTTCAGCAAGTATGGCAATTGGGCTTAGGAAAGGAAGATAAGAAATACTGGTCCCTTGCACACTACACAGTTATAGCACTATGATTCCCATCCAACTGCCATGGTTCCATTCTATGGAATCCTGGGATATGCAGTTCGGGAAAAGGCATTTAGAATTCTCAACTAGAGAGCTATAGTACTTCATCAAACCAGGAATCTTAGTTCCCATAGGAGGTGGCCCTGAGAGTTAAAGGGTAAGGACAGAACTATAATTAGGTAATCTGAAAGAGCCTGCTATTTGAAAATGGCTGAGAATAGCTCTAGAATACTTGGCAAATAGCCCAAATAACTGTGGGATGAAAGACTGTCCAGCTGGCCCTCCATATCCATAGATTCTGCATCCACAGACTCAACCATCCACTGCTTGAAAATATATAGTGTTTTTTTTTAATTCTCAAAAGCAAAACTTGATTTTGCCATTTAATATATGGGACACCATTTTACTACCCCACTGTATATAACAGGACTTGAGCATGCATAGATTTTGTACCCACGGGGGTCCTGGAACCAAAGCTCAGCAGATACGAAGGGTCCACTGTAGTAGAAAATGCAAGGAGGGGAAAAAAGCATTCCATCTAGGTGGTCATGATAATTCCAAGAAATACTGCACCTGATTTTATAATGCATGTTTTGTGGGCTTTAAAAGAATCCCAAAAGCTGATGGACTCAACTAATTTTTAACAAAATGCTGTGGTGTCTGCATGTTTTTGGCTTTTTTCAGTTTACAGTATGTTTAAGGGCAATTTATAGAATCATAGAATCATAGAGTTGGAAGAGACCACAAGGGCCATCCAGTCCAACCCCCTGCCATGCAGGAACTCCCAATCAAAGCATCCCCGACAGATGGCCATCCAGCCTCTGCTTAAAGACCCCCAAGGAAGGAGACTCCACCACTCTCCAAGGGAGTGTGTTCCACTGTCGAACAGCCCTTACTGTCAAGAAGTTCCTCCTAATGTTGAGGTGGATTCTCTTTTCCTGGAGCTTGCACCCATTGTTCCGGGTCCTAGTTCCTGGGGTGGCAGAAAACAAGCTTGTTCCTTCCTCAATATGACATCCCTTTAAATATTTAAACAAGGTTATCATATCACCTCTTAACCTTCTCTTCTCCAGGCTAAACATCCCCAGCTCTCTAAGTCGTTCCTCATAGGGCTTGGTTTCCAGACCCTTCACCATTTTAGTTGCCCTTCTTTGGACACGCTCCAGTTTCTCCACATCTTTTTTGAATTGTGGTGCCCAGAACTGGACACAGGTGAGGCCTGACCAAAGCAGAATAGAGTGGCACTATTACTTCCCTTGATCTAGACACTATACTTCTACTGATGCAGCCTGAAATTTCATTGGCCTTTTTAGCTGCTGCATCGCACTGTTGACTCATGTTCAACTTCTGGTCCACCTGGACTCCTAGATCCCTTTCACACGTAGTCTCGTTCAGCCAGGTGTCCCCCATTGTATATCTGTGCTTTTCATTTTTCCGCCCTAAGTGCAGTACTTTACATTTCTCCATGTTGAATTTCATTTTGTTAGCTTTGGCCCAGCTTTCTAGTCTGTTCAAGTCATTTTGAATTTTGATCCTGTCTTTTGGGGTATTAGCTACTCCTCCCAATTTGGTGTCATCTGCAAATTTGATAACTATACCCCCAATACCATCATCCAAGTCATTGATAAAGATGTTGAATAGCACTGGGCCCAGGACAGAGCCCTGTGGCACCCCACTGGTCACTTCTTTCCAAGTTGAAAAGGAGCCATTGTTGAGCACCCTTTGTGTTCGGCCAGTCAACCAATTACAAATCCATGTAACAGTTACTTTGTCTAGGCCACATTTTACCAGCTTGTTTGCAAGAATGTCATGGGGAACCTTGTCAAAGGCCTTACTGAAATCAAGATATACTATATCTACAGCATTTCCTTCATCTACCAAGCTGGTAATTTTATCAAAAAAAGAGATCAGATTTGTCTGGCATGACTTGTTTCTCTGAAACCCATGTTGACTTTTTGTGATTATGGAATTACCTTCCAGGTGTTCACAGACTCTCTGTTTAATGATCTGCTCCAGAATTTTCCCCAGTATTGATGTCAGACTAACTGGACGATAATTGTTGGGATCCTCTTTTTTTCCCTTTTTGAAGATGGGGACAACGTTTGCCCTCCTCCAGTCTGCTGGGACTTCTCCTGTTCTCCAGGAGTTCTCAAAGATTATTGCCAATGGTTCCGATATTACATTTGCCAGTTCTTTTAATACCCTTGGATGTAATTCATCTGGTCCTGGAGACTTATATTCATTTAGATTAACCAGGTATTCCTGTACTATCTCTTTACTTATTCTATGCTGAAATTCTCCTATTCTGTCCTCTGCTCTATTATCCTCAGGTTGAGCACCCTTTGCCTTTTCTGAGAAGACTGAAGCAATTTTGTCTCTTGTCAACACTTGTCAACAATTTATTTTGTCTCTTGTCAACACTTACTCACCTATCAGATCAAATCCAGTAAACCAAACCCTAGAAGCCCAAGCAAGTGGTAGATACCATGACGATCTTGTCAAATGACAGAATATAGAGTTAGAAGAGACCACAAGTCCAACCCCGCCATGCAGGAAAACACAATCAAAGCACTCTCAACAGATGGCCATACAGCCTCTGCTTAAAAACCTTTAAAGGACACTCCATCTCATATCAAGGCAGGATATTCCACTGTCAAACAGCTTTTACCATCAGGAGGTTCTTCCTAATGTATAAGCAGAGTCTCTTTTCCTATAGTTTGAATCCGCTGCTCTATGTCCTAATCTGTGGAGCAGCAGAAAGCAAGCTTGCTCCTTAGAGTCATAGAGTCCTTCTTCAATATGATATCCCTCCAAATATTTGAAAATATTTAAAAATGACTATCATGTCACCTCTTACACACCCCACTGTGCTGGGAATCATCTCAGCTTTTTCAGCTCTTAGAATTTTGTTGTTCATTTTGGGGTCAAGCGCAGCATGCAATCCACATAAGGCCCCCAAGGATGTTTATGAGGCCTCCAGCACCCCCCCCCCCAAACATGTCCCCAAACTGGTGTTTTTGCACACACATAAAAAAGCCCCCCATACCTACTGAGGAGAATGAGTTCACTTGAGGCAGAAAATAAAATAAGACAAGGATTTTTTTAGCAGTAATGGTTGCAGAGAAGCTTGCACAGAGTTAACTTCAGTTAGACTTTCAGAAACCAGAGTCATCTGCTTTGTCCTGCGTCCCTCTACCTTTCCCTCGTATGACACAGGAACGTGCCTGTTTGTCTCCTCACACAACTTGATGTAATCACATTCTACTTGAGGGCTCTTACCTTCTCTTTGAGGGAGACCAGCTGGAGACCACTACAACACTTCTATTGTTCCACATGGTTTGAAGAACTAAGTAACTCATCCTTCCCTAAGTTAGCAATTTGAAGGGTCCAACCAAATCTCATTTATACTCACAGAGAATCTGGACAGTATTCAGGATGGGGCAACCTCCTTCCTTGCAATAAGTAGCGGGTCATATCATATGGGTCTACTTCAGGGTAGGGAGAGGCCCCTCGTGTCATCAGTTCCCACATGAGGACCCCAAAAGACCACTAGGCAGAAGAGCACAATGCATAGTTGGAAAACATGTACAGTAGAATCTACTGGTGGCAATCTACATCTGAGACCCACAAACCAGGTGCAAACAGTCATTGGGACAGGCGGAGTCAAAATGAGTGTCTGCAACAACTGGACTGTCCTTTCCACAATAGAAGAATCTTACACCAACCAATTATCCCACTCTGGAAGGGATTCCGATTAATTTCTCCAACTTATTTGGTCTTTTAGAACCAGAAACCAAACTAGAAAACTAAAATTAGAAACCAAATAGCAAAACATAAATCTATTTTCCTCTGTGTTCTGTCTTTTAAATTGTAGGCCTGAGAGTAAGATTTTATTACTTGGTGTGTGTAAGCTGCTCTGTAAATTACCTTTTTTGAATGAACAAGGATAAAAATTCTTATTAATTAATTAAATAAATAAATAAATAAATAGGCATCTAGTTGAGGCTCATTTGACCCTCCAGCTTCCTCAGTGACTCCTCATTCAACAAGTGTGAACTATTTGTATAGTGTTAATACATGGACAGATTATGACTAGTGTCATACACATAGACAAATTTGTTTGATGTTAACTATAGTCTGTGACACATATAGGAAGGTTGTGGTTAATGTCAACTATATTCAGGAAAACAAAGCCATAGTGAATTATCTTGGCTTGTTCTCCTGAACCACAATTAGCATTAACCACAGTTCTCACTTGGTCAGCTGAAAACAGAAGCAAAAGCCACTGATCTCCTCTCTGTAGCTTTTATGGAGGGAGAGAGGAGAACACAATTCCCAAGACTCATTTCCACAGTGCTAAATTATAATTTTGTGTTATATTCCCATAAAAATACAGTTTCATCAAGTTGGGGTTTGTTTTTGCTCTAAATTTGTTGTCTTCAGTTAGGGTTGGCACCTTTTTTTCTAAATAAGTGCCAAACTGATTCCTAGAAGGTTCAAGAGCATTCAAGAGAATTCAAAGTTCAAGAGAATATAACAGGTGCTTCTTGATGGATTCTGAACAAAATTATTGTGGGATTGCATCTCTTATGAGCTTTAACCAGCATACCTAATAGTTAGGGATCATGGAAGCTGCAGTCAAAACATCTGGATACCAACAAATTTCCCATCCTGATTACACAAGCAGGATAGAAAAATGCTAATAAAAACCCCCACTACTAGCACCTTCATTCCCACGTTCAAATAGTATTTGTTGCCTTTGTTTGGACTTACTACATCAGACTTTGTGGTAAACTTTTGGGTCTGCAAGCTCTCGAGTGCCATCCATTTAACAGGGAGCTTTGCTCTGCGATGCCGTTTGATGCTGTAATATTCTTTATCAAAAACATCTCTGGCTAGACCAAAGTCAGCCACCTTTACTGTGTAGGTCTCATCCAGCCTGGCAAGCACAGAAAAAAAAAAAGGAATAAATGTGTTAGGAGAAACTTGGTAGCCATATAAACTACACATCTTTTGAGATGGAAGCCCCCTTAAGCCCTTAGTCATTTTAACCTGATATGCGGGGGGACGACAAAGTGCTTACAGAGATTCAAGGCTAAGAAACACTTAGTGGCTTTTGATTTAGCTTTTGAAGTGGGCAAGAGGCAGACACATAGCCCTACACAGAATGTGTTAACCAGTAAGGAAACTGAGTATGAGAGCAATCCTTGCAAAAAGGCTTTCTTCCCCACCTAACACAAATTTACAGCACTGAGGGTGAAGCTACATGTTATGTTAAATATGTAGCATGCTGCTAAAGATCACCTTAGTTCTACTCTAAAACAAGCATGTGATCAGGACTGGCGTATTCAAGTAGGTGACTTTTTTGTTTTTAACTACCCTCAAGTTGACCTAGACTCATGGCAACCCTATGAATGAGACATCTTCAAGACCCCCCAGATTCATGCCTGTGATCTTCCTAATTGAATCTAGTCATCTGGCATATGGTCTTCCTCTCTACTACCCTCGATCTTTCCTAGCATTATTGTTTTTCTCAATGAGTCATGCCTTCTCATGATGTGGCCAAAGTACGGCAGCCTCAATTTGATCATCTTGGCTTCTAGGATTATTTCAGGTTTGATCTGTTCAAGGACCCATTTGTTTGTCTATTACATTGTCCACAGTATCCTCAGCACTCTTCTCCAGCACCACAACTCAAATGCGTTGATTTTCTTTTTATCTGCTTTTTTCACTGTCCAGCTCTCACATCCATACATAGTGACTTGGATGATTCTAACTTTAGTGCTCAATTGTATATCTTTGCTTTTTAAGATCTTGTCTAGTTCTTTCATCGCTGCCCTCCCCATTTTTAGTTATCTTATCTCTTGACTGCAATGCCTATTCTGATCAATGTTTGATGCAAGGTATAAGAATTCTTTAACTATTTCAATTTCCTCATTGTCTAGGTTGAATTTATGTAGGTTCTCCATGGTCATTATTTTTGTTTTCTTCATACTCAGCAGCAAGCTTGCATTTGCACTTTCTTCCTTGACCTTCCTTGGTAACTCTTCTAAGTTATGATGTTTTCCACTCGTAATAAAAGGCAAAGGGTGCTCAACTTGAGGATAATGGAGCAGAGGACAGAATAGGAGAATTTCATCACAGAATAAGTAAAGAGATAGTACAGAAACATCTGGTTAATCTAGATGAATATAAGTCTCCAGGACCAGATGAATTACATCCAAGGGTATTAAAAGAACTGGCAAATGTAATATCAGAACCATTGGCAATAATCTTTGAGAATTCCTGGAAAACAGGAGAGGTCCCAGCGGACTGGAGGAGGGCAAATGTTGTCCCCATCTTCAAAAAGGGGAAAAAAGAGGATCCCAACAATTATCGTCCAGTTAGTCTGACATCAATACCCGGAAAGATTCTGGAGCAGATCATTAAACAGAGAGTCTGTGAACATCTGGAAGATAATTTCATAATCACAAAAAGTCAACATGGGTTTCAGAGAAACAGGTCATGCCAGACAAATCTGATCTCTTTTTTTGATAAAATTACCAGCTTGGTAGATGAAGGGAATGCTGTGGATATAGTATATCTTGATTTCAGAAAGGCCTTTGACAAAGTTCCCCATAACATTCTTGCAAGCAAGTTGGTAAAATGTGGGCTAGACAAAGTAACTGTTACATGGATTTGTAATTGGTTATCTGGTCGAACACAAAGGGTGCTCAACAATGGCTCCTTTTCAACCTGGAAAGAAGTGACCAGTGGGGTGCCACAGGGCTCTGTCCTGGGCCCAGTGCTATTCAATATCTTTATTAATGACTTGGATGACGGTATTGGGGGCATAGTTATCAAATTTGCAGATGACACCAAATTAGGAGGAGTAGCTAATACCCCAGAGGACAGGATCAAAATTCAAAATGACTTGAGCAGACTAGAAAGTTGGGCCAAAGCTAACAAAATGAAATTCAACACAGAGAAATGTAAGGTACTGCACTTAGGGCGGAAAAACGAAAAGTACAGATATACGATGGGGGACACTTGGCTGAATGAGACTACCTGTGAAAGGGATCTAGGAATCCAGGTGGACCACAAGTTGAACATGAGTCAACAGTGCGATGCAGCAGCTAAAAAGGCCAATGCAATTTTAGGCTGCATCAGTAGAAGTATAGTGTCTAGATCAAGAGAAGTAATAGTGCCACTATATTCTGCTTTGGTCCGGCCTCACCTGGAATACTGTGTCCAGTTCTGGGCACCACAATTCAAAAAGGATGTGGAGAAACTGGAGCGTGTCCAAAGGAGGGCAACTAAAATGGTGAAGGGTCTGGAAAGCAAGCCCTATGAGGAACGACTTAGGGAGCTGGGGATGTTTAGCCTGGAGAAGAGAAGGCTGAGAGGTGATATGATAGCCGTGTTTAAATATTTGAAGGGATGTCATATTGAGGAGGGAACAAGCTTGTTTTCTGCTGCTCCAGAGACTAGGACCCGAAACAATGGATGCAAGCTGCAAGAAAAGAGATTCCACCTCAACATTAGGAGGAACTTCCTGACAGTAAGGGCGGTTCGACAGTGGAACACACTCCCTCGGAGAGTAGTGGAGTCTCCTTCCTTGGAGGTCTTTAAGCAGAGGCTGGATGGCCATCTGTCGGGGATGCTTTGATTGGGAGTTCCTGCATGGCAGGGGGTTGGACTGGATGGCCCTTGTGGTCTCTTCCAACTCTATGATTCTATGATTCTATGATTCTAATATGGTGTCATCTGCATATCTCAGATAGTTGATGTTCCTTCCTCCTATCTGCTCCTTCTTTTTCCAAGTCTAAGCTTGCTCTTCATATAATATTTTCTGTGTACAAGTTGCACAAGTAGCTACTTGAACTTATCATGATTAAATGCAGCCTTGCCAGACCCCTTTGCCAACTGGGAACTATTCTATTTCTCTGTATTCTATTCTTACAATAGCCTCTTGTCCTAAGGACAGATTTCTCATCAAGACTGTCAAATGTAATGGCACTCCCATGTCTTTAAGAGTGTTCCATAGATTTGTGTGATCTCGGTAGTCAAAGGCTTTGCTATAGTCTATAAAGCACATGTTGAATTTCTTTTGGAATTCTTTGGTGTGCTCCATTGGCCATTGAATGTTTGCAATGTGGTTCCTAGTGCCCTACCTTTCCTGAACCCCACGTATACTTCTGGAATTTTGCCATATGTAATTGGAGTCTATAGGCCTTTGCAGACTGGCCTAAAGGGCCAGCCTGGAGGCAGAGATGGGGCAGGGCAGCCGTATGCCGGCCACCCCAACCCACGCCATCCTGACGTCGTGTGCCATTACGCACGGTGCACGGCATCAGAACGCCCTTTTGGCACAGCATTTTGACACGCTGAGCCAGAAAGGGCACTAAACAGCCGTGTGCCGGCTCTTAGGATGGTCTTTTGCCATCCCTGAAAGGAGCGGCATTTTGCTGCTCTTTCAGGGGCGGCAAAAGGGAGGATCGGGACCACAGCATGCAGTTGCCGTGGTCCTGATCCACGGCTAGCAGGGGTGGCCCAGAGCCCCTATGTTGCAGAATTTTAAGCATGATTTTGCTTGCATGGAAAATTAACACTGTAGTCCTATAGTTGCTGCAATCTTTTGTGTCTCCTTTTTGTGTATGGTGATGCACATTGAATGTTTCCAGTCTGTTGGCCAGCATGTTGTTTTCCATAGTTGTTGGCATATTTTAGTTAAAACTAGAGTTGATTCTATATGTGTGAAGTGTAGCAGTGTAATTTATTCTTCCCAATTTCTCTTATTGTAGCTTCCACCTTGCTTTCTAGAATTTGGGGTTCATCATTGTATGATTCTTCACTTCATTTGTCATTCACTTTTTCATCTCTTTTATATAGTTCTTCTGTTACTGTATCTATCATCTTTTTATTTCTTCCTGATCCTATAGTATGTTCCTTTTCTTGTCATAGAGCATTCCGGTCTTTGATTTGAACTTCCCTCTGATTTCTCCTTTCTTGTGCAATAGATCTCTCTTCCTTTTTTTGTTACAGTCTTCTATTTCTCTGCACTGATTGTTACAGTTGTCCTCTTTATCCTTGTGCACTAGTCATTGAACAGATGCATTCATGGTTCTGATTTTGTTTCTATCTTCCTTTTGTTTTGCTTTTCTTCTTTTCCTTACTGCTTAAAACATTTCATTTGTTATCCATTGTGTTTTCTCTTTCTTTTTGGCCACTGTTAGTCTCTTCCGGCATTCTTCCTTTATTATGTCCCTGGCCTCTGACCACAGTTCTTCTGGTTTCTGGTCGATTTATATGTTCCATTTATTTTTGGAATTTATCCCGCCTTTCTCCCAAATGGGATTACATTGTCTGTAAATTCTGCTGGGATGTTGTTCAAATCATATTTTGGTATGATTACTGTTTTTGATTTCTTCTTCAGCTTTACTTTAATTTTTTATATAAATTGTTTGTAATCTGTACCACAGTCTGCAGTTGGTCTAATTTTGGTTGCAAGAACAGAGCTTCTCCATCTTCTGCTTAGTCCATCTGATTTTTGTATTGATCATCTGGTGATGTCCATGGGTATAGAGTCTCCTCTCTGGTTATATAAAGCAGTATTTACAATAAATAGGTTGTTGGTGTCACAGAAGTCTATCGGTTGTTCTCCTGCTTGATTTTTTATGCCTAGTCTGAATCTCCCAACTGTTTGTTCTCCTAATCTGATTTCTATTTATTTTTTCACTAGTCACTGCACTTGAGGGTTAAAAAAGAAAAGTGAATTCCGTTTTAGATTTTCTTATCAAAAAGGGCTTAAAATAAAATGAAATGGAAACCCCATTGGTGCCAATATGTCTTTTAAAAAACCCTTCTGTGCATATGCTTGGATGTTTATCTAAAAACTAGATGAGAGAGGACATTAGTCTCAATCCAGATGAGGGCCTATTTTAGATTAAAACAGATATTTTACCTGCATATTACATGGTTAATGTAGTATGTAGTTCAGCAGAGTTCTATGGATATTATGGAATGCTAACAGACAAATAAAGAAGTCCAAGAGCAAATCAAGATTGAACTCTCCCCTAGAAGCCAAAATGATAAATTCAGGCTACCATGCATGTGTGTTTTGTGTGTTTGTGTGTGTGTATATGTGTGCGCCCCTTCAAGTTGCCTGTTGGTTTATGGTAACCCTATGCATTTCATAGGGTTTTCTTGGGCAAGAAATACTCAGAGATGGTTTGGACCAGTTTCTCCCTCTGAAATATACATTACAGCACCGGGTTTTCATTGGCAGTCTCCCATCCAAGTATTAATCAGAGCTTAGCTTCCAAGATCAGATGGGATCTGGTGCTTTAAGGGTATTTAGGCCACCTTCAGGCTATCATGCTTGGGGCAAATCATGAGATGACATGACTCATTAGAAAAGAAAGCGTTAGAAAATAATACTTGATAAAGTGGGAAGCAGTCGGAAAAGAGGGAGACTTAAGGCCTTTGCAGACTGCCAGAAATAGTGCAAATTTAGTCCACTTTAACTGCCCTGGCTCAGTGCTAGGGAATCATGGGAACTGTATTTTATTGTGGCACCAGAGCTCTCTGACAGAGAAGGCTCAATGTCTCAGAAAAAAACCACAATTCCCATGATTCCCTAGCACTAACCCTAACCCTTAAAGTGGACTCAATTTGCACTATTTCTGGCAGTCTGCAAAGGCCCCTAGTTACAAATAGTCTGATTCAACCAAGGAAGCCATAGGCATAAGTTTGCAAAACCCGAGCAGGGCAGTTGATGATAGGGGCTCTCATTTATAAGGCTGCCATAAATCAAAGTTTAACTTAGTGATTAGGCCTCCTGTGGAAAGTTTAACTGACTAATACTGATGTTAGACTTGCATGGAACATATGATTGGACTCTGCTGACAAATCAGCTTTTTAGACAAGCTCAAGTGCAAGAGGAAGAAGTGGAATGCCAGCTGACACCAATGAAGGAATTCAGTGTGCAAAGGAACTTGTAGCACTTTCAGATTGACTAAGAGAAAGAATTTGGTAGCATACGTTTTCGTAGACTAAGGGCCTTTACAGACTGCCAGAAATAATCTACTTTAACTGTCCTGGCTTAATGCTAAGGAATCATGAGAACTGTAGTTTTTTTATGAGACATTGAGCCTTCTCTATTAGAGAGCTCTGGTGCCACAATAAATTATACTTCCCATGATTCCCTAGCACTGAGCCAGGGCAGTTAAAGTGGACTCAAGCTGCATTATTTCTGGCAGTCTGTAAAGGCCCTAAGTCTACTGAAATACTGAAAGTAAATCCTCTAAAAATATAAGCCTGACAAATTGACCCAGGAAGTTCCAGGTTCAGGCACATGGACACAAATGAACACACACACACACACACACACACATTTTAGTACTTACATGCAATTTCTAGCAGCAAGGTCTCTGTGTACAAACTTCTTCTGGGCCAAATATTCCATGCCTCGAGCTACTTGCAGCCCAAAGCCAATTAAATCCTTCACAGTAGGGTTCTGGGGGTTTAGAGAAAAAGCAACTAATTAGGAAACTTAAAATGAATTTTCCATCCAACTCAGGAGTTACTGCCCCTTGCAAGGTCTTGGGAAAACCTCCTTGTAGCTGTGTCAAGTCAGCACAGATGAAGCTAATTTAAGAGCTGCTTCATGCAGGACAAATGTTCAACTCAGAGCTCATGTTCAGAAACAAAACTGAGTATATCTTGCATATATCCTGTCATTCACGGTGAGCACATTTATCTATAAATATAAACATGCTGCACGATCTTTCTCCCAATTACTGACTTCCTCCTGTTGTGGGGCATGTGGGAAAGCAGACACTTACTCATAACTTAGTAAGGAATGCACATAAAGGTGTACGCAGCATTGTTATCCATGCAGGAATACAGTCTTGTGTGAAAGCTCCCTTGTACAGTTTCAGTCATTTCTTACATATGTATGGCTGTATGGCCCCCTAGTGGGTAAAGGTCTCACTGCCTCTCCATCTGCTCTCTCAAAAGGTTCCCTGTCACACTTCCCTCCTTGTCCCTCAAGCAATGTTTGAGCAAAAACAGTGGGATTTTAAGTGTGCATTTAACAGATGCTTGGCCCATGGAAGGGCCTTGCTACTACACACTACTTATTTAAAAAGCCACACATTCCTCTGCAGTAGGCGTAAAGAAAACATGGGAATAACTCCAAACTCATTCCAACTGTAAACATTTCAAAACTTAGCATGACCATTTAGAGCAACTAATTAAATATGAAAGGTGCAAGGAGAGAAGGAGTTTTGCTGTTGTTTACTAATGACATTACAAAAAGCATCCAATAAGTGCCTGAGATATGCACAAAATGACATACCATACTGTGTTTTTAATGGCATGAGTTGTTTGAGGGTGAGCAGCTGAATGGGGTTGATGGAGAAGTCTTTCTTTTCCCAAGGTGCAACTCCTATAAAAATGTTACAGTCCTAAAACTGCAGCTAACGTGAGGGAAAGCATATGGATATCAAAGTAAACATTGTTCATTAAGTGCTTTTCTGAGAAAGCTTCCTTCTGTACCTCCATTCTGAAGCTTTGGGTAGTGACAGCTAGCTGGAAGAAATTTAAAGCTTGGCTTAGATTCCCTTTAAAATTCCAGTCTCTGCATATAAGCATTCATTACAAGAGGTCATTGCCTGAGGGCTTGCTCTCAAATTCTTTGAGACAGATACAGAAAGTGCTGCCAGATGAGACTGCAGAGGCTACAGACTCAGACAAGATGGCAATGGCCTGAAGTGTTTGTTTCTTTACCATCTTAAAACTTTTCATGGGAATGGGCCGTATGCACCAAAGGACATGTTGCATATTATGCAACAGTTCATGTGTTCTGTAATTACAGAAAATACTTCCAAGTAGAAAATAGCAAGAAATCTGCACGGAAAACAATCCCATGTGCTTGCACACTAAAATATACATATTCTCACTCCTCACATATCTGACCATTTACATGAAGATTTCATGCTATGGCATGAATCAGCACACTATGCCTTTAAATGACAACATTACAGGACAGCAAGGCTAGTTCTTTGAACAAAAATGTAGCAAGAGACAGATGGTCACTTTCTCTAGGCCAGAGATGGGGAAATGTGTCTCTTCAGATGATTTTGGCCTATAGCTCCCATCAGCCCCAGTCAACATAACCAAGTTTGAGAAATTATGCAAAAAATCTGGAAAGCCACACCTTCTCAAGACAGAGACCTTAATTTTCCATGTGCAAAGGCCTCACCGCATCTACTTTGTTCTCATAGCATTCAAGATAAAATTACCTACTGGACCTCATGGGAAGTAAATCAGCTTAAGGGCATGGGGAGAATTCCACAAAAAAGAAAGTATGAATGGTAAATCATGGCCTCTCAAAACTGATGTCTGATTTTGTTACTCATATTCATGTGCAATACATGAATACAGGTAGCCTTGCTCCTAGACAACACCTAAACATGGGGAAAGTAAGAAGAAGCACTGTTGAGAGAAGGAAAATAATCAACTGAACTGGGGGAAGTGGAGTGAAACAGAACCACAAAGTTGGAAGAACTAGGAGTACTTTCTAGCACTTGGAGCAGAGTTCTGTGTGAATGAAAGAAAAGGCTATTGATAAAGATGTGGCACAATGTTTTTTGAACAGCAACTAAAAGATAATGATTTTTCTGCATTCATCACTATACCAATTATTTGATCTTTGCAAACAACTAGGTCAAACATAACCAGAGGAGAGCTAGCCAGCCTACAGTGACTCTATGGTGGTTCTATGTTGGCATTGCCAAAGTAAAGGTGATTAGTGCAACTCTTAGAGGGAAAAAAAGAAGAAGCCAATTCCCCACTGACCAGGATGGGAGGAAGATAAAACCGAGTTATATACTTCTCTGGCAGCAAATGCATCAGCTACCAGCTCATGTTTCCACTGCTCAAGAAGCCTTAAACTCAGCAAAAAATATCCAAAAAAAACAAACAAAAAACAAATACAAAACAACTTCTGCTTTTGGGACCCTGGAGCTTCCACACCCACTGCAGCAATAGAAGCTGCTGCAAATTAGATAGTTTGTACATGTGAAATGCTTGGCAGAAGCCAGCAAAAAATGCCTTAGCTAGCAAGATCTGCTGTGCTGCAGAATGGAGTTCATCACTTTTTTGCCCTCCGCTCCGAAAAAGAAATGTCACTGCTCATCCCAGAGTATTAAACACATAGTAGGGGAGATCTGCATGCAAATCCTATACTGAAGAAACAGAAAGATTCCTGCACTAAGTGTAAGTGCTGGGTGGTGGGTCACAAGGCCAAAGAAAAAGCAGACCATACTTGACTGTAAATAACATCTTCTGTGTACCCCTAAACTAGAGAAACCGCTGCCCTCCAGGTGTTGGTGAACTCCAGTTCTCATCCACCCTACCCAACCAACCCAGTGGCAAGGCATGATGGGAGAAACAGTTCATCAACATCTGGAAGATCTAAGGTTGCACCCCTGCTGCAAAAACTATTCTACTTTACAGAGAGGAGGTGGACCACTTTCAACTCAAAGGTAGGTTTAGGATCAGGATATCAATGGCATGGAATGGATTGTCACCCAGAGGCAAAGACGCCAAGGGTTGGCCTCACGTGGGAGGCAATACTCACCCTTTCCTCAGAACGGATGAAATGCCGCAGATCTCCATGCTTCATGTATGGTAGCACCACTCGAGGGAGCCCCTCTTTAGGGAGGGTAATCCCAATGAGAGAGAGGACATGGGGGTGATGGAAGCTTTTCATCAAAATTCCCTCTTTCAAAAACTCTTCCACCTCATCCAAATCTGTGATGCCTGGCAGGAGGGGGAGCAGAAAGAGACAGTATAAAGGCATTAAAGAAACATATCTGTCTGCTTGCCACCCCATAAGTGCCAATCCACATAAAACTACTAGAAGTAGGCTACTGGATTGGGGTGGGGAGAGTTCAATGAAGCACACAAGCATTAACTAACATGAAACCTGTTCTTGATGCTGGAAATAGATTAATGGAAGTTCTCATAAACAAGAACACAATCAAGAAAGGGACCCCTAACCCTAGATGCCAACAGAGGAATAAGGAAGGAATGGACTACCACAGCAGGAAAACTGCAGAGATGGATCCAATACATACACGTTTGTCTCTGTTTTCCATGCTTAGTTTGTAAGATGAAAGCTTACTAGCCAACAAATGTACATCATTCAAAGACTCAAAGCCCTGAGAGATGACTGGCTCCACTGGAAGCCTAGTATGGACCCATGGTTCACTTAAGATGATTAGGAAGCAAGAGCATCTCTATCTATCCACTTCCCCATCTAGGGCTGTCTCCTGCAGTATGTCAAAGAGAAAAAATGAGAGCTTCCCCAGGGAATCTTTAACAACATACGTTAGTAAAACTTGTGGCATTCAGACCAAGTTTGAATGATGGCAGTGTTTATTCTACCCTAAACTGAGTAGATTGTCACTGCAAATGGACACCAAGGTTTTGCTGCAGAAAATGTTACTTAAACTAATTGGTATTCTTATCCTGTGTGACACTGAGTAAGCATAATAAAAATGCAAAATAGGACAGTTCCCCCCCTTAGCATTGAAGTTCAGGCACCCACTGTTGGGGAAGTTATCTAAAGTCTTTCTTCAATAATCACCTTGGCACATATTTCTCTGCAATTTTGTACCTACGTTAGATTCAATCCAGCTGCAGCAGCCTGATACCTCTTGCTCAGGGATTAGGGTAGAATGGCCTATTCACTTGTCATTTTTAAACTACCACCACCATATTTTTATTATGCAGTTCTGATTGAGGGACACAAAGTCATTCAGATTTTAATCAACATCAGCAGCAACACTGGGATATTCCTCACTGAAAGTAAAGATGAATGATAAGAAATTGCCTTGTGATCCCTTAGGCTTCCTTTTCCAGGACATTAAGCAGCGGCAGCTGCTTGTTCTCATGTCAGTGGATCCACTCTGGGTTGTAGTCCAACCCTTACAAAAGCTATCCAAGGTGCCTATTTAGGAGCAGTACCTTCAATAGTTTTTACTTCCTTTAACATTCAGGCTAAATCTCGGAGAAAATTTACTATCCCAGAGATGCAGAAGCGACTACCCACCACTGCTGATAAGTACAGCCGCCATTGCTCGGAAATAAAGAAGAGTTACTCACGGTTCAGTGATTTAACAGCACAGCGTATCTCTCTCTGAGATGAATCTATATATGTTCCATGATAAACGCTCCCAAAATGCCCTGGATAGGGAGAGAAACAACAAGCTGTACTACACACACATGCCAGTATGAAAATCAGCACATACTGTCCAGTATATTCCCTTGAGCTTTTGCAACAGGTTTTAACTAGCAGGCTGCAAAGCTCTGAACACAGCATAATGAGAGAGATACACACCATATTTCTGTTCTGGAAGCACCTGAGCATGAAAGGATAACACTGCAAAAATCTGTCTAGTTTACCAAGCTAAAAACCTTTTCAAATGCTATTCTCTTTAAACACTTATGCCTGAAGGACAATTATATGTAATCACAAAGTCTGCATTTTCAGCACTTCAAACAGGAGTTGGTCTAATAAAGCCTTACTTCATTTGCTTCTTTCCTCCCTCCTGTGGGAACAAGATGGTAACACAGAGCCATTGTCAAGCCAATAATCAACACTTCTCATGTTATGTGTTTATTAACCACTTGCAAGAAGAACATACAAACTGGTGCACATGTTATGACAAACCCTTCCTTCCCAGTCTCCACTCATGCCTTTGACATGTTTGTTTTGAATGTTCAGGGATTTTTTAAAAAACAAAACAAAACTAGGGAACATTGGTACTATTACTTCAGCAAAGTAATACACCTGTAAGAGATAATGCTAATCATGTGCCTTATCTCTAAGACGTTGGCCTATTGTAAAATCAGGAAATATGGTACATGTCCTGGATCCTTACAGAAACTAAACAAGTTTGCATGCTAAAGTTCAAACCTGCACTGGTTTTGTATATGAATGGACACAATGTGATTTCTCACTCCATCTCAGAGATTAGTCTGTGTACAATAATCAGTGCCAATATAAAGAACTAAGATATTATAAATTATTATGTAAAAGAAGATCAACAATAAACATCAGAGAAATAGATTTTTAGATAGATAAATTGTTATTGTATATAACAAAAAAGTAAATTCAGTATTACAGAATGACAGGGAACAATTGTTAGGTTTATATGGCAGCATAAAAAACCAAGAAGTGATATGAAGACAGTACAGAATTATCAGGCAGTGAAGAAATTTCAGTATCAGACATAGTTTAATATCATCAGGCAACACAAAATTTGCTCCAATGAGAAAGTGTTTCCTCGGAAATAAATAAAATATATTATCTAGTCTGAAACAATGTGCTATTTAAGCTCTTTGCATAAAAGAAAAAGATAGGGCATATTAAAATTTGGTATGAGTAAGATTATCTGGTGCAACAGCACTATTCTATTGTATTTTAAAGGTTCAGGGAATGAGAAATCATAAAAGAGGGAAAGTTATGTATTCCTCTGTATGACAACATAATAAAGAGATAATCAAGCAATGTCACATTATGGTGTGGTTAGCAGATATATAGTGAATGGTTTCTATGGTTCCTACAATTCAGAGTCAAATATTTAGATAGATTGAATATTAAAATACTAGTAGAAGTTCTGACAGAAAAATTATTTCACATTGTGATAGATTAGTTCTTTATTTGACTCTCTCCCAGCTGCCATGAGAACAAGAGAATGTGATAACATTCCAGAAAGCAGAGATGACATTGACCCAGGAATGCTGTCCCATACATACTGTTCCTTCACCTCCAACATACTTTCTCCACAAGTAACAAACACTAGCACTTGGAGGCTGCCATCCTATTATGAGTCTCAATTTGGGGGTAAAAGAGGGGTATAAATAAATATAATAATAAATATAAAAATATTGGCAGCATACACAAGCATAAGTACACCTTATGCTTGCATAATTTTTGGTGGATGCAGACATTGGCTTTCTCCTCCCATCTCTGCAATGACCAAAGTTACCTCATCCAGAAGTCACGGTTCTGTTGTGACAGCCCCACTCCATGGCCATTCTGTTGCTGGTAGAAAATAGAGAAGATCAGAGAGGCATCTGGCTATGCCTGATAGCCAGAAACTTCTCTGATACAGCCTCCATTCTACCAGCCACAGAATGACAATTCAGGAGAGCTACTTCAGTAAAACCATGAAGATGATGAGTTTGGAGTTCTCATGTTTTTGAGAGATGTGAGTATGCTGATCTATAGCAGCTTATTAACATAAGTGTGCCACTAAGACTAAATCAGGTATTGCTATTTTTAAACAGAGAGTCAGAGATTCATGCCAATCTTGCATATCTTCCAAAGGTGGTCCAGAAAGTCCTGAGCTACGTCTCACCTTTCCACCTTCTCCTTCTTTATTATAATCACTATTAGAGCAAACATAATACACTGGGAGACATCGTGTTCAATTTATCATTAACAAAAACCACAGACTTTTACAGAGCTAGCAACTATTAACCCTAGTTGTTTTGAATGGATGCAGTGCTCTTAACCTTTTTTCTTAGATAAACTCAACATATTTTAGTGAAGATCACAACATGACTGGAATGCATATGAAATTCAGAAATGATGAAGAACTTGGGGCTAGTTTAACTTATTAAAACCAGCCGACTGGGGCTTGGTAAAAGTTTCCAGTTTAAAAACAGGCTTCTGTATAGCAGAATGATAAATAATTTCTTCTGCATCTATTCAAAGCAAGTAAACAGCTAAAAAAGAAGAAAAAAATTAAATCACAGAGTTGTCACTGACCCTTAATCTGTTTGGGCACTGAAATGAATTACCAAAGTTTCTATTTTAAAACATGAGCAGACAAATGGTGGTTGTGTTTTAAGGCAGCTGAGCATGAACTGTATCAATTTTTAATGTAATGCAGTATAGTGGCTAAATCTTACTTTGGATAAACTAGGGAGCCTCCCTTTAAGGATCTGGAGTCACCCACACAATAACAAATGTCCCTCTTTGCATCCTTTGCTTTGCTCAGATTCCCCCCTGCCTCCCTCTACCTAGCTAGGTTCAGCATTAAACCTGAGTTATCAAATCTGAATCAAGGAACATTACACATCAACCAAGTGAAAGTAATCACATATCATGCCCTAAGCCCTGAATGCTCAAAACACCCCAAACTGTCTCCACTGTATATCTGAAATAAAGTGGAAATGGAGCATCCCGAAAAGAAAGCAAAAATAGAGCTTAATTGCACAAAAGCTTTTCACACGTAATTACAGTAATAACGGAATTAAGTTAAAAGTGAAAAAAAGACGTTTTTAACTTTCATACACAAGTGAAAAGAACCCGTACATGTACTGGAAATGGGTGTGTTTTGTGACAAGACTCCTCCTTTTCCAGGGCGGGAGCAGAGGAGGAGGAGGAGGAGGCTGGAAAGGCAAGGCAAGGCAAGCCGAGGCAAGGGAGGGATTGGCATGGCTCAGCCTCCCTTTTCTCTCTCTCCTTTCCTGGCAATGGAGGCTGTCAGCTGCTGGGGAGATGGGCAAGGAGGGCAGGATCACAGGCAGAGCTGGCAGGGAAGGAGGAGGAGGAGGAAAGGGAAGGAAGGAAGGAAGGAAGGAAGGAAGGAAGGAAGGAAGGAAGGGCTGGGTGTTCCCTGGGGAGAGCCAGAGCCTTGGATGATGCCCAGGAGAGGGGGAAACTGGAGGTAGCTCCCATGCCCTCCCCCAAGCCTTTCCCCTTTGTAGGACCTGCATGGCTGAACTTCATGGTGAGATGGATCTCCAAGTTGCTCCACAAGCACACCCCACACTTGCACCCACATCCACCCACAGCTGCTGCGAGGGAAGCCTTCTTTCCCCTCCTTTTCCCTCCATCCCAAATGCCAAACTTCTCCTCCGTCCCAAACTTCCCTCTCCTGGGCTGCCTTCCCTTCCCTTCCCTTTCCTTCCCTGGCACTGAGGAGGAGCCCGGGACTCTCCCTCCCTGGAGGCCCCTCCTCCTCCTCCTCTTGGCCCTCCTCCAGGTTTTAAAAGAGAATTGTCCATGCGTATTTGCTTTTCAGATTAAAATAAATGTGCAATTACTGTAATTTCGCAAATGCATTTCCTCTAAACTCCCGAAATTAAAAGGATCTTGAATAATACCACTTTCTGTCCACATTCTGTGCGACGTCGTGTGAAATCGTCAGGCGCAAGTGCGGGGTTTTTTTTGGGATTTGTGTGGGATAACCTACAGATTCCCCCCCTGTGATAATGTCCTAAGAAAATAAGTTGTAAAATCTGCCATTCAAACCTCACTTCAGGCACAACCCCAACAGTTGGCCTTTCGAAGTTATTATCTTCCAGCCCCAATTTCACAAGCCTATAGCACGGCTAAAAATTAACCTGAGCATCTTAGAAAAGAGCAGGGTAAAAATGTATTACACACAAATAAAAGCAAATGGTCATTAGAACAGAACAGTGAGGAGTGGATTTTAGGGACAGGATTTCAATACACACTGAGTCTAAACCAGGGGTTCTCAAATAGTGGGGCGGGTCCCCCAGGGGGGGCGCGAGGCTCTATAAAGGGGGCCCTTTACGGCTGGAGAGAGGGAGATTGTCCCAGCACAGCCCCAGTAGCTCTATCCTGATTGGCCAAACCCGACCATGTGATTGCGCGGGGGGGGCGCGAAATGTTTTCTTCTTTCCTAGGGGGTGTGTGTGACAGAAAATAATGGAGAAACACTGGTCTAAACCCAACAGTCTGTGGGTGATTGTATCCCAGTCTCTCTCAGGATACTATCTGGCATCCTGGTGCTAAATTCTTGCAGAAAAGCTTCTTGAACTGAGCAAGAAGATTAACAATTTGCTCAGGTTAGTGGTTTTTTGTTTTTTTTTATTGTTGTTCATATCCTTTTCCAACTTTCTGTTAAAATATTGTTTATTGGTAGAAATTAAGCAGAAGTAAACTTTCCACCTTTTCTCACTACTTTTCTGGCTAAACAAACAAGGCAACAGTGGAATTCCAGCAAGAAGAGCTACTACTTACACTACCTAACAGGCTCCAATGAGGCTTATAAACCAACAAGTAATAGAATAGCCAAAGAAACAGAGAGAAAACATATAATGCCTTGTAAGAAATACCTGGTAAAGAGTCATTCTTTGAACACAGGTTGTAAAATTTACCTAAGTGACAAAGCTTTGCACACTGTGGCTGGAAGGCACAACACAACCTCGCCAGGCTCACCTTTGCCAATGATCTGGTCCTGATGCATGACCAGCTGCTCTTCTGGGATTAGAACATCCTTCACCTCTTCCAAGAGCTCTGGGCGAAAATTTTTAATGGAGTAAGAAGGAATTCGCATGAAGGGCACAACAGAACCATCGCTGCTGCCTGTATAAGAGACACTTCCAAACCGCACTTCAGAGGGGGCTCTGTTTGGAGATGCTGCTTAGGTAATGCCATCAAGGAATAATGGAGAGAACATTAAAATTAGATGTCATCCAAATCTATTCCAAATCAAAAATATTGATTGCTCTTAGCCACAGGCCTTTGAAAAGCAAAATCAATTCATTAGTTACTTTCATTGTTTCTGGGATTATAATATATTATGTTTTGCTAGAGCACCACAGGTTCCTCCCAGTTAAAGCACACAAGATAACCAGGAGAGAAACACAATCACTAGACTATATATGAGCAAAATCTTGCCTATTTTCACACATGCCTTGCCCCTGCTGTAGTAGATTTGAAATGGTAGTAGCAGTGCAAAACAAGGGCTTTTATGGTGCATGTTCCATGGGCACCTTGCTTCCAGCCTGGGTTGTGTTGTACACGTTAAAACAATTCTTACAACTTTTTAACAACAGTAATCATCTTCCAGAAGGCTTTATGGTCCAACTGTCACCATCACAACAGCAAATTCAGTGGCAACAGTATGTGTGTGGCCTCCAATGGGTGCAGGGCAATAATGCAACCTCCTGATCTCTCCCCAATTGCCCCTCCCTTGCACTAGACAATGAAAACACCAGGTGCTTCAATCTAGTGATTCTGTTGTTTCTAGAAATACACAACATGGATCGCTTTAGATCTATGGTGCCATGAATCTTGGCACTAATCTGAAACACCACTGCTGGTGCAGAGCCAAAAATATCACTTCATTAAGCTTGCTGCCCATGCTGAGCATAACCCCTGCTGAGAAGCCTCTAGCTGTCTACCACAGCTTTGAGATTTGCTTCATAAGCTTCCACCACACCTGCTTCAAAACACTAGTAGTTATAAAGAGTATCTCTTTATGCATCTTTACCAGCAGCATCCATATAGCTAGGGCTGAAAGGAAGGAGAGGGATGTTTGGTGCACCCCTGTTGAAGCTTGAAAGTCTTTCTAAATTCTCAGTTCCTGTCAAAACAAAAACAAAAACAAAAAACATGCCAATATTCAGATCAGGGTTTACAATCAGATAAAAAGCCTTCAGATTTTTCAGGAATTGGTTTTGTACTTTTGGGGATTTTTAAAATTATCCATACAATGTACCTGCTGTCCTTGCTTACTTCTCACGATTTTCTGAGACTAGCTACAAGTTTTTAAATACAGTGCAAGGGCTAGTTTCTTTTCTTTCAAGGAGTTTCTGATGTAAGTAAGTAAATTTCCACATTTGCATACACTGTTTCAGTTTCCTCTTTACTCCTGAGTAGTCTCATTGGTTATGTCTAGTAACCTTTGCCATGGATATTCTCCTCTGACCTTCCTTCCCTCACTACATATCTGGTTACCAGGTTAAACACTTCCACTATGCTACATTCACAGCGTGATCTTTTCTTTTCTTTCTTCCCTTGACTTTCTACAAATATAGTGCTAAAGTGGTATGGTGCTTTACTTCTATGGCACTTCTGTATCGTGACTACAAAAAAATAAGTTGTAAAATCTGCCATTCAAACCTCACTTCAGTCACAACCCCAACAGTTGGCCTTTGGAAATTATTACCTTCCAGCCCCAATTTCACAAGACTATAGCATGGCTAAAAATTACTCTGAGCATCTTAGAAAAGAGCAGGGTAAAAATGTATTACACCAAATAAAAACAAATGTCATTAGAACAGAACAGTGAGGAGTGGATTTTAGGGAGGGGATTTCAATGCACCCTGAGTCTAAACTGGCATGCCTTCCCTGAATAGATCAATCTAACCTACTTTGTGCTCTCTCCACTTTATGTATCAAGTGTTGTTCCAGAAAAACCACTATTTTAATATTATGTTGCTATTTTAGTCTTGTATTTAGTTCTTTTAAAAGGGGGGGGGTATTTATTGTTACTATTACTATTACTGTTTTAATGTAGGCTATCTTTTATTTAAATCCAATTTTACTTCATGTAAGTCGCCCTGATTGTCATGGCAGAAAGGTGGGATACAAAAATAAATAAGTTATAATATTTTTAAAAAAATAAATGTGCCAGATAGGAAATTAGAATATTTGGAGAGGAGCATGAGGAATGTTGAGTTCATGAAAGGGGATGATGGGAGGGGGGAACTCACCCACACCCCAGTTAACCATACCTCAAGCAGGAATGAAACCCCAATATATTTAGGGTATGACTGGATACAGGCATGGGAATAACCATTATGAGGTGTTACAAGGCATGAAATCCAGAAACAGAATATCCCAACATTTACCATATCCATTGGGCCACATGAATGAGCCCAATTCTGTCAATAAAATAATGGAGAAATGTGGTTGAATGAACACCATTAATTGAATGCCTTTCTCTGATAGGAAAGTGTGATGACAAGCTTGCAATTACCTGTCTTCTTCTTTTTAAAGTATTTCATGACCAGAAATGCCAAGAGACAGATGAACAGGACAGCTACAATGGTCCCCAAGATAACAGCAACTGGGGAGAAGGGGGACACCACAACCACAAAGCCTAGGTCCGTGCAGTTTCCATTGACACAAATCTAAAAAAGGAAAAGACATGTTGGAAGCAGGTTATCAGCCACACTAAAATAATGATATCCAGTAGCCAGGAAGGAGCCAATGGGTAGTAACCCAGCCACAAGACTGAGATGACTAGACTGTCTTATTAACGTGTTAACTACCATATATACTCAACTATAAATCAACCTCATATATAAGTCGAGGGCATGTTCTGTGGTTAAAATTATGGATTTTCATATAACCATGGATGAGTCAAGGGTAAAACTTAGGGGCATGTAACAAAGGATCTAAAGGACAGAGCGAAGGAAAATAATACCAAAGAACTTACAAAATTCCAGCAGGCATAATTGTTTGTGCTCATCCTAAATGCTGGATAGATGAGGAAGAAACCAGAGGAAAGGATGGCTGTAGGATATGTGGAGGAAAATGTGCACATGTCAAAAAGTATGAAAAGGCAACACAAAGAAAATGGTGACTATGGGGCTTTGCAGACCGGCCTAAAGGACAGGCCTGGGGGTGGAGTTGAGGTGGGGCAGCAGCATGCCGGCCACCCCAATTCCACCCCAACCCCGTCCTGATGCCATGCGACCATTTGCACGGTGCCAGAACACCCTCTTGGTGCAGCGTGCACACACGTTGTGCCAAAAGGGCGCAAAAAAGCTGCCGCTGCAGCTAAAAGGGTGGCCTTTTGCTGCCCCCAAAAGAAGCACCATTTTGACGCTCTTTTAGAGGCAGCAAAAAGGAAGATCAGGGCCACGGCGTGCGGTTGCTGCGGCCCTGATCCGCCGCTCCCAGGGGTGGCTCTGTGCCACCCCTTTAGGCCAGTTTGCATCGGCCCTATGTTAACAGTGATTATAGTCTTCATGTTTAATGTGATAATGTGGCCTGCTTTTAACCCAGAAAAGCTGACAAACATATACAAATACCTTATTCAAACCCTTCAAAGCCTGACTCCTCTTGACACTCCTTTGAGGGGAAGTGTCAAAGAACTGCCAGTGCTGCAATTTTGCCACCCAGGCATTCAGATAGGTGAACAGGGGTGCTGCAGCAAAGAGAATAGAATGTGTTGGTGCTTCTTTTAGGTTCTCCTGCATTTCACCACTCTATGAAAGGGGATGGTTACTTTTTGATAAGAATTTACATTGACCAACAGATAAGTCAACCCAGGTTTTTTTAGATCAATTTCTTGATTAAAATTTCTAATTTTATACATGAGTAAATACAGTATTACACACTAGTGAACTTGTGCTTCTGTTGCTGGAGAAAGCAGGCTGTTAGATAGACAAAGAGGGAATCACTTGAATACCCAAAGTTGTGCAAGAACTGCAGAGCAACTGTGTTTTTGCTTCATCCAGGCATGGATGTCTTGTAAGGATCAAGTTGGAGGTATGCTATATCTATTGTGGTGACACTCTGGAAGGGTGCTATCAGAGCCTATCCTGTATGATCCATTCCTACCAAAATGACACCAGGAAAGAAGCAGTGAGGATCAAAAGAACAAGATAAGAACAGATCATCAGAAAGGTAAGTGTAGGGTTCCATCACTGCACAGGATTATGTCATTCTAGGGAAATATCTCTTTTCCCCTTGAAATTTTTGAGGGAATAATTTTGAGAGGGGAGGAAAGTGGTAATGAAAGCATTAAATGACTCTTTCTCAACATCAGGAAGTAATGAATGAAAGCCAAGAGTGAATCAGAAACCATCACAATGCTACACAGTCTAATTCTGCCACACAGAGTCTATAGGAGAGATGACAGACATCCCTCTCTTAAGTCATCAAGATCAGGAGTAACTACCGCCTCCTTTAGGTGCTGCTTGATTTGCTTTCTTTATTGTTCACTGCCATCAAGTTGCCTTTGACTTACAGCAACCCTGCAAATGACAGATCTCCGTCACCCTATTTTCCTGCTCAGGTCTTGCAAACCCAGGGCCATGGCTTCCTTGACTGAGTGTATCCATCTGGAATGCAGTCTTCCTCTTTTTCTACTGCCCCTAAGCATTATTGTCTTTTCTAGTGAGTCATGTCTTCTCATGATATGGCCAAACTATGACAGCCTTAGTTTAATTATCTTGATTTCTAGGAGAGTTCAGTTTTGATTTGCTCTAGGACCCTTTATTTATCTTTGCAGCAGTCCACAGTATCCATAAAACTCTGCCCCAGCACCACATTTCAAATGAGTTGATATTCTTCTTGTTGGCTTTCTTCACTGTCCAGCTTTCATAACCGTACATAGAAATGGAAAATACGATGGCATGGACAATCCTAACTTTAGTATTTAATTATATATCTTGACATTTCAGGATAAATAGCTGTCCTTCCAGATCCTACCTTTCTTCTGATTTCCTGACTGCAGCCTCCATTTTGATTAATGATTAAAACAAAGTACAGAAAATCTTGAACTATTTCAATGTTTGCTATAGAACACTAAATGCTGAAATGGGCAATCAGGCAAAAAAAAAAAAAGAGAGAGAGAGAGGAAAGAATGTGCATGCATTCCAATACTGGTTGATAGCAGCAATGTCTTTGAGAGAAGCTGGCAGAGCCTGGTCAGGTGAATGCATCTGGAGTCACACTGGGTGTGTCCATGCAAACGATGCCATCAGGAATGTGAGTAGTGAAGTGATGCCAGGCTAAGGACCTTATCAAATGCTGGCCACGAAGCAAAGAAAAAGCGAAGACTAACCGAAGTAGGAATAAATTCAGTTCCATAGCGAAACGAAGGGAATATCGCCCTTTTGGCCATTTCGCAATTAATACCAAGGCTCCCTTCTCTCCCGTCACAAAAAGCCGGGAGGAAAGGCAGCCATGGGAACCGGGGAGGAGGAGGAGGGCTGGAGGACTGGAGAAGGGAAGGCAGCCCATGGAGAGAGAGAGATCGCCTCCCTCTTCCCTCTTCCCTCTTCCTCTCCTCCTCTTCTTTCCAATCCGGTTTGCCTTTTGCCAAGGCAATCCCTTCCCCTCGCTGGGATTTTCGCCCTGCCCACCAATTCGCAATGAATGCGAAGGCTCCCTAGGTACTTCCTCTACAAACCGAATGTCAAAATCTCCCTACTCCTTACGGATTAGCTCAGTATTCTGCCGAGTTCTGGGGCAGCGTCGTGTGTAAACACGGGGGAACAATACAGATTAGCTCCGTGTTCTGGGGCAGCGTCGTGTGTAAACACGGGGGAATAATATGTATTAGCTGTGGATGCCCTTTGGATTAGCTCTGCTTCAGACCCCATGTGATAAGGTCCTAAGTACTATAATTGTTTTTCAGCATATGGCTGAAACTCCATATTATCAGGACTGATTACCCACCTTTAATTGCATGTTTTAAGCCTCTAGTCTCCATTCTACTTGTCTGCATCCTTACCCCCACATCTGTGGGTCATAAAGGAAGCCAGGAAAGGACAGTCAAAAACCCCTATTGAATTTCAGACTGGAATATTACTTCCCTAATGATAAATGAGTTTAAGAATCAGTGCCAAAGGAAGCCAGGAATATTGCCCAACGTTCTGCTATTACAATTTCACTTTGACTCGTTTGGTCTGGGAACAACAGGCCATTCTTTTAAAAAAACAAAACAAACTTTCCTTAAAGGTCAGAATTAAGTCTGCTCTGAGCTCACAAGTGGCTAAAAAGGTCAGACTTCATAATGGTGTTCATCAAATTCATCCCAACATGATGTGGGATGAAACCTCCACATAACTTAAGGGAATTTCCTCCTTAGTGCCTCATCAACCTGAGCTGTTTCCTTCACTCCTTACTGAACACGCACTATTGAAAGAATGGAGAACCTCATTCAATACAAGGGCCAAATTCATTTTCAGAGATGTTTTCAGGGTCTGCATTCCAGTAGTGGGTGAGGCAAAAGACAAAGAGATAAGACCAAAAATACCACCATATTTGAGTATAAAGCTTTTACTATCAGTCACTGATCCATCAGAGGCATTTCAGTCTTTTGGAATGGAAAAAATGTGCATGAAGGTGGGGAAACCACCCAAAATTGGTTCCATGAGGAAGGGAGCATAGCCAGCTGACAAAGCCCACTGGAACAGATTGGGACCCTAAGGAATCCAGACTCAGCCCCAGGGCCTGTAGATCCTTCCACCTCCTCTACCCCTTTGTACAAAGAAAGGAAAGACACATGAAAGCATCTGGAAGAAGCTAGCCAGAATGAGAATAGATGAAAATACCATCTAGCTGCTGGATAGTTTCTGGCATGTCAGGCTGCCCATAATTTCTGTAGCCAATAACAGGGAAACCAAACCATGGACCAAAGGGAAGGGGGGGGGAAGCAGGCAGAATGGACAAAAGAGGAATGGGTGCCAGGCCAATGCAAGCAGCAAGTTGCAGAGAGAAGGACAGCCCAGAGGAGGCAGGGAAGAGGACATGGTGTCACATGTCACTGGACGTAGTTGCAGAGAACTGTTGCTCTACCTTTGCTGGCACACCATCCAGAGGGATGACGAGGTGTTTGGGGATCCGACACGTCACCTCATTCCTCAGCACACTGGGGTGGCAATCTGTGCCAGCCAATATCATAGAGATTGGCATGCAACCTGCCAGAGCATCCAGCCCTTCGTGCTGTACAAACATTAAAAAAAAATACAGATATGACTTGATTAAGGGAAAATATCATTCTTGACCCATCCACCAACATTATTCCTAGGTCTCTTGACTAAAGCCCAAATCAAACTGTTTGTCCCAACTTAATCCTGCTCTAGATACACATATGCCTTTGCCCCTCAAAAATGTACTCTATGCATAGCAAAGCTCTCTTAGTGCCCAGCTGTTTTCCTAGAGGTGAAAATATCTCTTATGGTAGTCTCTTCCTTTTAGTTTTCATTGTTGTTGATGTTGATGTTGTTGTTGTTGTTGTTGTTGTGTGTCTTTAAGTGGTTTCCCACTTATGGGGACCCTAAGGCAATCCTATCATGGGATTTTCGTGGCAAGATTTGTTCAGAGGAGGCATGCCATTGCCTTCCCCCTACAGCATCTGATATTTGTTGATGGTCTCCCATCCAAGCACTAACCAAGACTGACTCTACTTAGTATTTAAGATGAGATGGGATGTATACCTGATTCATAATTAGCTCTTTTCCTCCCAAACTGCAATACTTTCCTACAAAAGGGCCTAGACCTTGGGTAGGGAATACCATTACTTACATGGATTGCAATCTCATCCTGCCCTTGACTGAGTATGTACAATTTGTCTTCCTGCTCAAAGGGGTAGATAACTGGCTTGGGGTAGTAGCGGATGCGAAACACCTTGTGTACAGCAACTCCATCCATCAAGATATTCAGGTTCCCATGTAAACTGTCTGCCTTGTTTTCAAATGAGTAGGCAGGACCTTGACATACCAGCCTTTCTGCAGACTGGGGCCCTCTGCATTCCTAAAGACATCACAGCAGAAACAGAGATGGTTGAGTCAAAGAAATGGCTTAGCTTCATTTTGCTTGTTTTCATTTATCTGTCCACTGCTGGAATACTGAATTCAGCAGAGGTGTCCACATTATTGAAACAAGTGAGACTAGCAGTCTGCAAAGGCCCTAAATGTGCAGAATAGCAAAAGGGCTTCAAAAAAAAAAATTCAGGGCTTGGGGTGTAGGGGGAGAGTGCTTAGTATAAAGGCAGGGGTAGGCAACCTTTTCCCTTTAAGGGCCGAGGGACTTCAGCTCCCAGAATCCCAGGAGCTATTGGCCAACATTGGGACTATTGGCCAACGTGGCTGAGGCTTCTGGGAGATGAAGTCCCTCAGCCCTTAAAGGAGAAAGGTTGCCTGCCCCTGTATAAAGGAGTGCAATGCCATTTCAGTTCTCAGTTCCCTCATTTCCAGCAAGAGAACAGGGCTCCTGTAATCTGCTGGGCTGCAGGGGAATTGGCTGAGGTTCTGCTAGCTCCAGAGATGACACAGTGAGTAGCTGAGGGCCACTTTGTGCACTCCAAAAGACATGGCCATACAAATTCTATAGCAGGGGTCGGCAACCTACGGCCCCCGGGCCGGTTCCGGCCCAGGACGCCGGACTTGCAGGCCCAGGCGGACCCCTGCCGCCGCTGCCGCCACTGCGGCGGCACCTCCGCCGCCTGTTTTGGTCGGCGCGCAACCGCGCGCGCCGTGGCCGGCATTTTTTCTCCAAAATGGTGGCCGCGACACGTTTGCCCATGCGCAGGATTTGCGCATGTGCAAACACGTCACGGCCAGCATTTTGGAGAAAAAAATGCCGGCCACACCAGCCATTGGTGGAGGCAGCGGCGGTGGAAGCAGTGGAGGCGGCGGCAGAGGCGAAGGTGGAGGCGCCACCCCCTCCGCTGCTGCCTCTGCCTCCGCAGCTGCCTCTGGCTCCGCCGCCGCTGGCTCCTCCTCCTCCTCCTCCTCCTCCGCCACCACCACCTCCGCCTCCTCCTCCTCCTCCGCCACCGCCACCTCCTCCTCCTCCTCCTCCTCCGCCACCTCTGCCTCCTCGTCCTCCTCCTCGTCCTCTGCCGCCTCTTCCTCCTCCGCGACCGCCGCTTCCGCTACTGCCGCTGAGCCCGCTTTTGGCAGAGCGGGACGCGCCCGGCATTTTGGAATCTAAAATGCCGGGCGCGTCCCGCTCTGCCAAAAGCGGGCTCAGCGGCAGTAGCAGAAGGGGCGGTCGAGGAGGAGGAGCCAGTGGCGGCGGCGGAGGAGGAGGAGGCGGCGGAGGCGGAGGAGGAGGAGGAGCCAGAGGCGGCGGCGGCGGCAGGGGTCCGCCTGGCTTGGTAAGGTAAGGGGACTCGTGGGGGGTGCGTGCGCACGTTAGCGGAGGGCGTGCACGCGTGCACAAGCGTGTGTGCGCGCGCCGCCATCCCCCCCCTTGGCCCAGCCGAGACCTGGGCTAGTGGAGACCGGCCCAGGTCTCAAAAAGGTTGCCGGTCCCTGTTCTATAGTTTCGTTATGTCGTCTATGAAGTAATAGTGCCTGTTCTGTACTTGTAGCAGAGCATGTCATTGGGTTCCTTGACACAACTGTTCTAGCATGCTGGACATATGGTTGGTATAAATAAAGGCAATTTGAATCAGCAAGGGGAAAAAGGAAATTTAAAATACAGGTGACCCTCTGGATCCATGGATTCCTTATCCATGATTCTAACATGCATCCGTGGCTTTAGACAAACAGAGTTTCCTTCCTCAGAGGAAGACATTCTTGATTATATGTCTTTCTAAACCAGGGGTGGGCAACTGTGGGAAGTGAGGGGATAACATTAGCCCATCTGGAGACTGAGGAGGGATGCTCCCCACCCATTATGCCTCACCAAAAATAAATAAATAAATAAATAAATAAATAAATCCCTAGATGTTCTCAAGAGGCTATGGAGAAAGTTTTGCCTTGTGTCCTCTGCTGCACACATACACATTTTTGGCCCAGAACAATAGAAAGTGAGTGGAAATACACCCACCCTGAAATGTGGCAAAAGCTTTCCCCATACTACAAGGCATTTGAGGGCAAAGCAATTTTTGACCCTTGGGGAACCCTGGAAGCCACATGCAGACACTGGGCGATACCTTGTCCACCCCAATATACTGAGTGGATATTGAATCTTACAATTATAATCATGCTGGATGAAGCTAAACTTTTTACAATGAGCAGAAGCAAATAAAAGTTTGATTAAGCAAAAAAGTAAAGAAAGAAAAAAATAGGTTAACACTAAAGACAGAATCAAAGACCACCTGTATGTATTTTCAGGCACAGTTAAGCATTTACAGGTGTTTACGAACAAGTATGGAAAAATATCCATTTGATCCAGTCTCTTACATGTGTGGCACAATGCTAAACAGCCTATTCAAATGGAAGTCCCATAGAGTAATGGAACTTACTGTCTAATAAGTGTGCTTATGGTTGCAGACATGAAGACATTCTGAGCATGTTTCTCAATTAGGAATACTCACTTTAGCTTTGGTCGTCACTCCTAGGGACTCAAATTGTACTTTGGGGTTATAGACTGAATCCAAATTGGTGCCGTGAATGAAAATATCTGACCCACTGCCAAAAAACAAAAACCATTAGAAAGCTGCGAAATGAAGGCAAAGATTTTTGCAGGTATATACTGATGATGCAGTAAAGTATTATAATAGCTTATTTCTATTTTAATTGTCACATTTGTAAGCTTTTAACTGTACTGTGCTTTTAAACTGTAAGCTGCACTGAGTCCCAATTTTGGAGAAAAACGGGATACAAAATAATAATAATAATAATAATAATAATAATAATAATAATACATGAAATTAGTGAAGCTGGCATCTCACAAAGAATCCAGCTGCAATCCTATGTATTTTTATTTGGGAGAAGATCCAACATTGAAATAAAAGTACTTATTTCTGAGGACTGAGCTCTTAAAGACATTCTCTTTATTTGGTTAAATGGGATTCTTATGGTGTAATCCCATATATGCTTACAAAGAGGCGAGAGCCAGCATGGTGTGGTGGTTTGGGTTTTGGACCGAATCCCTACTCAGTCATGGAAATTCACTGGGTGACCTTGGGCAGGTCACACTCTCTCAGCCTCAGAGTAGGGCAAAGGCAAACTCCCTCTGTACAAATCTTGCTAAGAAAACCTCATGATAGATTCACCTCCAGATCACAATAAGTTGAAAACAACTTGAAGGCACACAACAACAGCAACAACAATAACAAAGACTTTCACTATATTCATTGATGCTTCCTCCCAGGTAAATGAGTAATTTTATGTTTGGATGATTTTAATGTGCAATTGTTGTCTTAATCGTATGTTTATGTGTTTTAACATTTCATGTGTTTAGTTATATACTGTATTTTAATCTATGTTGCTGTGTTGTACCCTGCCTCAAGTCTTTGGGAGAGGTGGGTAAGAAATGCAACTACAACAACGACATGTTAATAATAATATATTATTTTATAATAATATAATATTTATAATACATAAATAATATATTATTTTAATTATTATTATAATTATTTGCAATAGAAGAAAGACATTTCCTCAGAAATTAGGTTATAAATGAAAAACAGACTCACTCATAGGTGCAGTTTGGGAAGATATCCTGTATCTGGGGGTCTTCTCGATACCAGAAGTGCTGTGGGGAAACAAACTGCTCTCCATCAATTATTACAGTCACAGAAGCGTTGGACAGGTGGGTTGCAGGAGGGGTGATACAAATTATGTCTTCCTCTCTCTGGCTGGGGAAAAGAAAAGAAACTGGACTGGTCAGCTATACAAACTGTCCCCATGTCAGCAGAAGTTCCATGCAGCATACTGTTTGTCTTCAGTCTGAGAGATGTGAGGATTCACCATCTAGGAAGGCTGATATAACATGGCACAAGAACTATAACACTAATTTAGTTTAATAGATGCACTGTAACTACTTAGGAAGACATGTTCACCCTGCATATACTAATGAAATGGCTTTTGTCCCTCCTACATTATCTAATCTGGATGGACTTCTACACAGAAGTAATGGGGAAAGCATGTTATTTTCTAACAAACTAGGTTGGTAATTTGATCCTAGGCAATTCTTCAATCCCTTTGAGGAACCTGTTAAAATTAATGAGTTTAAGATCGAATATGCCTTCCATATTGTATAGACAGAAGGTACTTGACACAGCAGTTGCTGTGATCTTCCTCATATGCCTTTGCTTAGAATAAGAATTATCCTGGGAACATGACATATTCAGAATAAAAAATGATGGCAGAATGATATGAATAACCACTTCCTCAAAACAACTGCCAGCTCTCTTGCTTTCATTTATTGTAACTCACTAGGAAAATATGAGACATGTAGCATTAGCCAGCCACAATTCTTCATACAAAAGAACACAAGATAGATTTGTTTGTTGCATCATCCTGCATCATTAGATGTTGGAAGGATATTTTTTGAACATTAAAAACTGACTGGCTACATTTAGGCAGGGGGTAAATCCAGTTCTATGATTTGCTTCCTTTTCCTAGAAATACAGGACATTACTACACAAGCCCCGTTCTTGCATCAATCGTGTCAGTGGAAAAAAAGGGGAAACATACTGGTTTCAGAGCAGCCATTATACAACGTCTTGTCAGTCACGGGATTGGGACTCCTTTGCAGTCTCTTCTGGACTCCCCTTTAACCCTGCCTCTCTGCCCTAGATCTTACCCAGGATGTTTTTTTTTTATTTTTAATTTTTATTTTTATTTCTACCTTTTCATGCAATTCCAGAGTTCTGCTAATGCAATTTAAGTTTTTTAAAAAAGAAAGAAAATAAAATAAATAGAAAATAATAATAATAAAGGCAATAAGCCTGCTTGGGAATGGGGCGGGGGAATAGGAGGAGACACTGATGTGCCAATATCCGTGACAGATAGTCCCAGCCCCAGGAATCCCTCCCTTAAGAGGACTTCTAAGTTTTCATTTTAAATATGTAATTATAAATCGCTGCCGCAAATATTATTGTTGTATTTTATATTGCGTGTTTTAATTTGTAACTAATTTAATAACTTTTTAAGGGGGGGTGGGAACTAGATTTTATTGTTGTATGCTACATTTTACTGTTGTTAGCCGCCCTGATTGATCCCAAAGGGGCGGGATATAAATAAATAAATAAATAAATAAATAAATAAATAAATATTATTATTATTACAACTGCCCCGGCAGAGACATTTTGCACTTGAAGACTAGTGCAATTGCGAGCAATGAAAAGGGGTGTCCTAACCACACTTTGAGGACAGAGCAAGTACAGGTTGGTGGTGGAGTGGTGGATAAGTATCGCTAAAGGCACTTTTTTTCTGGCTGTAATTGTGGTTTAAAAGTTACATGTGCTAGTCTTCACAGCTGAAGTATGGAAGTTCTCATTCATTTCTGATATATCAGTCACAAACCATCCTAACATGTCTTGTTAAACCACATGATTCCCAATTGATACTACACTGTTAAAAAATGAGACATATCCAACTGCTTTAATTTTGACTACTCAGAAGGCTGTCAAATATTAATCAACTAACATTCTAAATCTGTTCCAATTCCAACACATTGCTCCAGTCTTTATAAAAGGCTTTGAATCCAGTTTCTGTCTGACAAGCCAATGCAATGATCCTGGTTCTGTTCTGTGTTTAGCATACCTTTCTCCGCTCTCCAAGGGACAATCTAGGCCATTAATCATAACCTTCCTTGTGCCTCCCACCAGGAGGTTTTGTCCTCGGATAGAGATGTCTGTTCCTCCAGCCAATGGCCCATACCCAGGGTGAATGGAAGTTATTTTTGGCAGCTGATGATGAGAAAGAGAACAAACTTTAAACTCCCCCAGTCAAGGTCAAATGGCAATTAATTCAAGCTGTGTTAAAGAAGTATTAGGTAAACTATAATGGCAAATCCTGACTACAAATGCGGCAGCACAACAGAAAGGGGAAAAAATCCTAGGAACTGCAAGATGTCTTTCTGGAATATTATCAGCACAGAATAACTAAAAACAGGTGAGTCCTAACATTTTGCAAGAACTGTCTTTACAGACCTAGAAGTTATTTCTAGCCTTTATATTCTGTGAAGGAAATTAAACTTCACAGTTAGCAGTAAAGCTATTCAGTGTAACATCAAGTATCGAGACTTTTCAAGCCTGAAACAAATTAATTTTCACTCTTTTCCTGTAAGAATACTGTAATACAAATGTACAAATACAGGCAACACTTTTTACTGCATATTTCTTAAGAATTCCAGAACTATTATTAAAGTACCAGAATAAATACCAGCAAGATCTCAAGCAAATATCTTTCTGGAACCTTTTACAGGTGGTTTATTTAGCAAAGAGATCATGACTGTTCCTGGGAATGTATGAATGCTAAACATGTGACCAGTAATTGACCTGTGGTCTTTCTGCCAAAGGATTCAAATCCAGCAGATGAAATATTGGATGATGTATATGCACCAGGGATGGGAAGCCATGCCACTCCAGATTCCATTGGATGCCAAACCATAGCAACTGGTCAGGGATAAGGGAATCTGCAGCCCAACAACATTTGGAGGGGCACAGGTTTCCCACAGTACCTGTCAAAAATCACCAGAACAGATATACAATGTTCTGACTTTCATCAGCAATTCTATCAGGTAAGTTCTCACTGTATCAGGATTGGAATCATGCCTCCCATCCAGATATTGTTAGACTGCAGTCCTTGTCATCCCTAGCCAGCATAGCCAATAATGAAGAATGTGGGTTCAAGAACATCTGGAGGCCCATGTGTTGCCCACCACTACAAACATCAGTGAGGCAGCTACAGCTATGATGCTCAAGTAAGAGGAACATTAAACTCACCATAAATACAAAGCTAGTGAGTGCTCAAGTAAGAGGAAAATTAAACTCACCATAAATACAAAGCCAGTGAGTATTGAAGTGCCACTGATATAAAATGGGGTCCCTTTCTTCTCAGCAATGATGAGTGTTACCTCCTGGGGTTCCTGCAGCTTCTCTTTCCCCTTTGATGCCAAACTGCAGACAATAACCTCAACAAAATCCTTCCAGTGTGGCACTTGGCTATACCTTGAAAGCAGAAAGAGTGGGAGAGATACAAATGCTTCAAACGACATGAACAATTGTGGTCACGATCTTCTGAACACATTTTTAACCTGCCAAATTATTCTGATTTCTAGTTTGCTTACATACCATGAATCTCTTGGAGCAATGAACTGTAACTAAGGGCCTTTGCAGACTGCCAGAAATAGTGCAAATTGAGTCCACTTTAAGGGTTAGGGTTAGGTAATCATGGGAACTGTATTTTATTGTGGCACCAGAGCTCTCTGACAGAGAAGGCTCAATGTCTCAGAAAAAAAAAATATTCCCATGACTCCCTAGCACTAACCCTAACCCTTAAAGTGGACTCAATTTGCACTATTTCTGGCAGTCTGCAAAGGCCCTAACTGGAAGAAATAATTACAAGGCATATAACTTTCTATTCCTGGCTAGTCTCAGGAGTAGAAAGTTTTACTACTGTTAATTTCTGCAGTAGCCAGAATTGTATTCCTAATGCCAATGGGCTAGACAGGATATGTGCCTTTTGATTATTTCTTCCAGTTGCTGTGGAAGCCCTAGAAGGTTGCTTAAGTGATAGGTTTAGAAACATTTTGACAGTAAAGGAATGATTGATATGAAATGCTGTTATCTCTTTATTTGTAATCAACTCATCCTTCTCTGACTAGGATTTAGAAATAAATGGATTTTAGCATCAAGATTCTTGGATGTATACCTGTACATTGTGGTGTCTGTAGATTTTTTGCATGTATAAGATCTGAGCCCTCATTGTATTGTAAATGTTTCCACTTCTATATTCATCATTGAGGAACACGGGGAATCACCCTCCTTTTTGGCAGCGGTGGTCAGGCATAGTAAGGAGCTGCGATCTGGACATAATCTGGACTTCTTTCTGCTTTTTCCCCTCTCTCCCCAACTTGTATGTCCTGCCATTTTCTCTCTTTGTTCCCTCTTTCATTTGCTTTCCTTCAGTTCCCCACCACTACCATCATACACACTCTATTTTCCCATTCTATTTCCCATCTCTTTCTGGCCCTTTTCTCATTCTCTCTCCCTTGATGTTTCCTCTTTCCCACATTTATTTCACCTGTTTTCCCTAACACCCTTCTTTTCCTTTTCTGTTTCCCCTCTCCCTTCCCTGCTGTTTTCTACTTCTCTTAAACTCTCTCTGCATGTTCCCCTCTCTCTGTTCTCTGTCTTGCTGCATGTATGCACACGTAGGCATGTGTGTGTAAAAAAGAGAGAGAAAACATGGGGGAGCCATTCTGTGGTTACATCCACATAATGTCTTTAAAATTTCGGAAATGTTGGGAACTCCTAGTCTAGATTGACATGATCACTTCTGAACTATTTATTGGAACACTTCCTTTAGACCATTTGGTGATCCAGAGTTAGAAGTGGAAAACAAGTTGGGCTACAGCAAGATCCAACCAGTGTAAACCCTATTATTTCTTTATATACATCTCTGCTGATCAGCACCACACAACTCTTGCAAGGTGTTTCTTTATCCTAAGATTATATCCTTTCCCATTCATTAATTCTTTTCAAGGAAATACCTGCCAGTAATCATACCTAATTGACTTGCTGTTTTTCAATTCAGATCAGAGTTCAGTAGGATGACCGTCTGGCCCAGGTCATAGAGGTGAAACTATAAGTACTCTGTGCTATTAGGGAACAGCAGACACTGCTGCTTCACTTCCGTTCTGGGAAGGCTGCCAATGTGTACTCTATGACACACAAATGTCTCCTATCCTGATTTCAACATAGTGAGTGTAAGGCTGAGCCTATATTGCAATGTAATGCCTATGATATCATTGTAGCACCTCACACATGTAGAAAAGGTTATCAGAAGGAATCTTAGCAAATTCCATATTTTAACCACAAACTCCAAATTCTGGACTATATGAATCAAAATGCAGAAATCTGTACAAACTATTAAATATGCATTTTCCACAGGTCACATAAACACACAAATGATCTATGAATGTTCCTTCTTTGGTGCAATTCTAATTTTGCTTTGTTGTAAGGGTCTGGGGAAGAAAGTAGAGTGGGAAATTTTGCAAGAGAAAAGAAACATGGACTTTGAAGCTATATGCAATGTTTTGCTAAGTGAGAATCAAAGCTCCAGCCATGGAACCAATTTCTCTATAGAAAAGATAATGCCTCTGCAAACACAAAAACTAGAAGAGGATGTGTTTTTTTAACGTACGTAGCAACCTAAAATTCTGCAGAAATTGTAGGATTCCACATTAGACAGCAAAACTACACTCTTCAGTATGCTCATGTTGATCCAGAGAGTTATAGATAAATACATTTAAAAACCGCAATGTTTTATTTATATTGTAATTCCTGCCTAATGGTGCTTAGGGAGCTGTGAAGAAAATATAACGCACCAAAAAGCCATTTAAGATAAGTAGCAGGAAAAACACCCACAAACAAACAAAGAAACAAATATACAAACAAACAAATCAAAATCTAGAGTTGAAAGAAACAACATTGTTCACTAAAGCTTTCACACATCTATATTTTCTATAGCTATCACCTGGTTGGTGTCACCTTCGTTCATGGAGACACCAGAAGCAGAAGAAACTATCACTAGACCACTGTTGGCTTTCTGTTCTTTAAGGGCAACATTAAAATGAAGCATAAGATGGGAAGCACCAGCTCAGAGCGCTATTTTGTTGTCAGTAAGGATAAATTCTTCAGCATCTCCCTGGCATATATCACTGGTGAGAAGCACTGAAGGGCAAAGCCCAAGTGTACCAGCCTTTTGGAGCTAAGGAATCATAGAAGAGTCTGGGATAAATGAAAACTACTCCACCTCTCCTCTAGGAGATTCATTTTACAGATTTGCTTTACAAATCTGAAGAACCCGAGCCTCAATTTGTAAAGCAAATCTGTAAAATGAATCTCCTAGAGGAGATGGAATATTAAATAATAATTATGGGACATATATTCATAGCAGGGTCAGAGCCAGTGTGGTGTAGTAGTTTGTGCATAACTTTGGAGACCAGGATTCAAATCCCAGTTTGGCATGTAAACCCACTGGGTGACCCTGGGCAAATAACACTCTCTCAGCCTCGGAAGATGAAAATGGAAAAACCCCTCTGAAGAAACTTGCCAAGTGATACAGAAACGACTTGAAGGCACATAACAACAACAAGGAAACTATCAGAGGCAGGCAAAACACACTGATCACTTGCTTGGCTGGGCCTATTCCCATTGTATCCCCTGAAATATACCAACCCCCAACTTCTGATTTATTCAGCTTCCTAGGTTGTTCTGAGAAAAAAGAAGTGACATTGGTGTGTGTGTGTGGGGGGGGAGATGTTTTTAAAAACTGAAAAAAAGAATTTGAGGGGGTTGTAAAAATAATCCTGGGGCAGTTTATGACCCACAAGCCATACATTCCCAACACTTGATTTATAGTCTAGCCTGTTTTGAAGGCTCAGAACAGTTTACAACCTAAACATTAACTGGCCTCCAAAATTAAAATATAATAATATTGATCTAATTATAATGCCATTAAATGTCCCCCCATTTCTCTTGACTGCCAAATACCATCCAAAGCATCCCAAGCACATATGTTACACAAGTGTTCTCAAAGATGCATAGGTGGCAAATTTATGGTGAAAAGAAGTTCCTTAAACAAGAAGCAATAACCAAAATTCCTCTCTACGTACTGTATATACTCATGTATAATTCTAGAAATTTTAGTCAAAAAAATTGACCAAAAAACTGAGTCGACATATCCATGGTTCAATGTAAGTACTGTATTTTAACTCTTATTTTAAAAAAAGAACCATCCCCTGATGAAAGACAAGTGGAATCTGTCCTGGAAGCATTGACTCCTCTCTATTCTCTCATCCATCCAGACTTTAATTTGAGTAAAAAGGTTATTCCTGCTGGCCTTTTGTAAGTTCTTTGGCACTGTATTCTCTTGCTTCATCCTTTAGTTCTTCTGTTACATGTGCCTAAGTTGTACCCTTGACTTATCCATAGGTCATATCAAAATCCATAATTTTGGCCCCAAAACCTGCCCTTGACTTATACATGAGGTCGACTTATAGTCAAGTATGTAGAGTACCTTTCTGAGAATTTGTGGGACACATTTACAAATGGCTATTCTCTATATATCTGTGCATGATGTTAAACATAGGAATAGGAAAATGAACTTTACAGAAGGAAGAAGGACAAGTATGGATCTCTCTTTTTTAATTTCCAACTGTTACCTGTTTGCCAAGCTCTCTTCAAACAGCACAGTGCAGTTCCTTTTACCCACTGTAACTGAGTAATCAGTGGGGTTTGGCAGTGGAATATGAGTACCAGAGAAATATGGACGTGACTGAAATCCCATGCCACAGAGAGTCACCTTAGTGCTGCCATAAAGTGGTGCACTTCTAGGGTGAAACTGTAAGAGCAGAAGATATACAAACAATTACATATCATCACCATTAGGAACTGAACAGCTCTATCATTTCCCCATCAATTACTGAAATTCTGAATACAAATAAAACCCAGTTATTACTACCATACAGTGTAACATGCATACCTGCCTATACAGTGAGAATATACAGGGGGATGAGAAGCTTTTCCTAGGCCCTCCTTCTGACTATTGCATTGGGTTTATATGCTTTCACTCTTGAAGCACTTTGGTTGGTCCTAATAAAGGTAACATGCAAATGCAGATTTTCGATTTTTCCCTCATGGATCAACACAGCTGCCTTTGTTGTTTACATATGAACCAAGAAGCAGAAGTTACAAATGAAAGAAACATTCAAGGGAATCCATGGATTTTTTTTAAAACAAGCTTCCCCTCAGTTACTTTTCTAGTTTAAAAATCTACAATGGGAAAGTAATTTAAAGTTTAAATTACTGAAATGGATTCCTTTACCAAGGTATTCCACAGCTTCTTTATGAAGTCAAAGGGCTGGTGTGGCAGACAAATCAAAGGCTGTAAAGAAATGGCATTACTGCCCTAGGCAAGTGAAGAGGCTGCCTCTGCGCAAGTGAAATGACTGTCTATGAATATTAGGAAAACTTTTTTTAAACTCGTAAGTGTGTGAAGACCACCCAATCCCAGATGAACCAATAAGCACTAATAATCTGCTGTACAGAAAGTCAAAACCAAGACATGGCCCACTTTATAACTGAAAATTCTTCAGTCCTGCTTAGAAATAACTTTCTGGACCCTCTTCACACTATACAACTGTAGTGTTATGATTCCACTTTAAGCTGCCATGACTCCATCCTATGGAATCTTGGGATTTGTAATTTAAGGGCAGTACTTAGAATTCTCTGCCAGAGAGCTCTAGTGCTACACCAAATAACAAATCTCAGGAATTCATAGGATTCAGCCATAGCAGTTAAAATAGAATGAATGTGCAAAAAATGTGGTAGTGTGAAGGGGTTTGAGCCAGTGATTCCAAATTACAAGAAATGTGAGTGTGCAATATAAAGATAATCTTAAATTGCATTAGGCCTATGAATATTTCCATTGATGCTTCAAGAAAAAAATACAGCAGGAAGGCACACTGCTAAATGACATCATGCTAAAGCCAATCTTGGAAGGAACAAAAAAAAATGTATTAAGCACAAAATTAAGAAAGAAGGAGAAAACAATCCCAATGGAGCAGAAAATCATGTATGCAACATTCAAACATTCAGGTTGTAAGGTTCAAATAAAAAGCATGTATCAGAAAATACAGGCATTACGGTTCCCAAGACGCCAAATATTCTTCAGATTCTATGGCACATATTTGGCAAATGGAAATAATAAAATAGACATTTACAAAGAAGAATTGAATTAAAGTAGTCTCAAAGCACCAAGTGGCTCAGTTAGCACTGGCACACTGAATGTTAGCCACAATACTGATTTGCTAATGATCAATCACATGCATAAGGATAGAGTTTCATACATCTGTGAGGACAGGGGAGCAGCTCTCCTGGTTCCAGTTTCCCTTGCACTCTTCCCTACGGGTACACGAATTTCCACACCAGCCACATTGCATAAAACGCTCTGCCTTCAAGCAGCGGAAACATGTCAGGAAATGGTGGCAGCCTGGACCAATCTTATTGATCTGGAAGATCTGAAAGATGGACAGAGAATACAGGCCACTTGTTGAAGAGAGTGACAGCCACTTCACTTGTCAACTTATTTATTTCAAGTATTTTCATATCACCTATTAATCATATTCTTGGGGTGCTCTTCCAACAGAAATAGAGCAGTGAAAAATGTCAGTGATGCATTCAAGTCTTTTACTCCAAGTCTCTACTTTCAAGTCTCAAGTCGAGTCTCAGGTCTAGGGGCAAACTTTTAACAGAAAAAAAGGAGGTGAGGCACATTTCTCAAAGGGCTACAGCAAGCACTTTAAGCAATGGGCTTGAAGCAAGGGTTGAGGTCTGCTTGTCTCTGCTGCACATTAGGGGAGCTTTCTAAAGTTTTTCAAACACTTTAGAAGGATCCTTCCACTTCAAGCCCATTGCCTAATGCATTTGCTGCTCCCATGCAATAAATGCACTCTGCACTCTATGGGAAGGTCTTGCCTGTTGTTCAAAGTGAATGATGCCAGCAAGTCAGTCACTAAAAATATATGAGTCTCAAGTCGAGTCAGTGCACCATTTATTGCTGAGTCAAGTCCAAGTTGAGTAAACAAAGTGAACTGAGTCTGACTTGAGTCCAAGTCAATTGCCTTGAGTCTGTATCACTGGAAAATGTTAATAACAGCTTTAGCCACATAGACACTCACATTAATGGGGTGGCTTTAGTTTTCCATCTGTCATGGCTTCTGAACATCAGGACAGTAAAGAGACAAAGTGTGTGGCCTCATAACAGTTTGTAAAGGTCCTCAACAGGCCTTGAGCTCTGCTTTGCAGTTGTCTGTCCAGAACATGGATTTTCTAGAAATTCTAGAATGGCTGGAGGAATGAGCAAGTAGGAGAAAGTGCTAAAAAGCTATATATGAAAAAGCTATGTAGCAGGAAATCCAAGACTGAGCTATTGGGTTACAGGCTGCAGCAGCCTCACTACTCTATTTTAATGTAGAATAAGAACAATTTTTGGGGTAATCAATTTTATTTCCAGAAATAGGCATCTTAAGACAAGTATAGTCAGGTATAAGCACTTCATATCTCTCACCTTATTTCCTGTTGCAAACAACAAAGAGTCGTGCAGCTTGCTGACCTCTCGCAAAACTGGCAATTTCTCCCCTAAAGAGAAGTTGGCCACTATGGCTGTGTAAACACTGGATCCCTGAAGCACTACCTGGAAACACAAACAGCTGTTTGGATTATAACAGGGAGAGCTGGAGACAACATGCTTACCAATTTGGCAAGGACAATAGTCTGCTGGGACTGCTAATTAGGAACCAGAGAATTGTAGCTTCATGTGTCAATGATCAGCTCAAAGCACTGTGAAGTACTGTGAGATGCTGAAACAAATGCATATTACCTTTGAATTGGGCACTAGGGATCCATGCTCAGCATTCTCATTAGCCAGCTTTCCAACATCCCCAATATAACCCATAATAACAGCAATGAATCCTACCCAAGCAGCTACTCTCACAATACTGGACAGCATTTTGACTGGCTTAAATATGAACAAGGAACTCGGGGGGGGGGGGGCATTGTTATAATTTAGTGATGATACTGTAAATTACCCCTCTGAGTCCCTAGCCCCTAAAAGAATTAGAATTGGCAATGTTTCTTACAGGAAAAGAGCAAAATATAAATAAACATTTGTTAATAATAATAATAATAATAATAATAATAATAATTTATTTCTATCCCGCCCTTTGGGAAATCAACCACATTTCATTATTCGATCCCCAGCCATACAACACAGAAAGACACATAAATATTTGTGGTAGTTCAGAGCACCAAGACGTTCACCAGATGGATGAAAATATAGATGCACCAGTGCTGAAAGTCTGAGTTTAACTGACCTGCAATATACGTCCTTCTGATGTGCCAAGGTGAGCCACAGTCACTTCATCTATTACTGTTACAAAGATGGATGTGAGTAGCACATCAGACATGCGTCCATTAAAAAGATCCAGTCTGTAGCTATCTGTAGCGATATAGGTGGGTTTCTTCTGGCAGCTGGTGTCCACCACCGCAGCTGAATAGTTTACCTGGTATGACAAAGAACAGAAGTAGCTTTAGATAACTGAGGGGCCATTCACACGACGTTATAAGCCAGTTTGCAAACCGGTTTAAAAATGGGTAGTTCACACTGGTGCCGGGTTTTGCACACTCGAATACACAAATCCCCCTCATTATGGGTTTTCTGATATAGAGTTTTCTCCCATGTCTTTTGGGGGAAAAAATGGGTTTTGTCAGGATGCTGCCAATGTGAACTTGCCCCCTATCCTATTTGGGGCTTCCTGAAGGGAGGGATTGATGGCCAGAGGGTGGGCAGAGGGACAGAACATGCCTATCCCTTCTCGTAGGTTGGAGTGCATGGCAAGCACCATTTTTGTGCCCACACCTAGTTGCCAGATCTGATGGTTTCAAATTTCCTTCTACAGGGCCCTTTAAGCAACTGCTCAGCTGTTTCTCTCTTTCCTGCTGCCCCTCGCCCGCGTGATGATGCCATAGCCCGATGTCCAGACATTGTCCAAGCTGGCAAAGGAGGGTCTTTGGGTGTTTTGGGTTTTGTTTTTTTTATTTGACAGAAAGTGTGAACTTTCATTTTTGTGGCTTCAATGCATAGTGATTTTATTTTCCAGTCTGAGGCTGGCAGGGGGGATCCCCCCAAGGAGAAGCTCTCATGGGGGTTTCATGGCAAGGGGTCCTCCAAAAGGCTTGTCCTCCCCACCCTCCGAGAATGAGGGGGGTTAGCCCAAACAGTGTGGCATAGATGTGCATCATTTGATTGACAGAGAAAAAAAACCCAAAAAATTATCGAATGCGATCAATAAGGAGGCTCCATTTTTATTGGTTCTTTGGTCAATGTGAACTTGACAGGGTTAAATTGCACCGGAGATATTTGATCAGGGTAAATGCCATGTGAACTTCAATTCAGGTCAGATTTGGTATTGCATCAATAAATCTGGCTGGATCTACCCAGCACAAAAAAGCAAGTGTGAATGGGGCCTACGAATGTGAGATATTAGGATCATGAATAGTGTGTCTGTGTCTGCTGACACTCCCTATTCCACACCATGGTTAAGATGCAGGAGCCTTCTGATGGAAGGGCTTATGCATTTTTGCCCTGTATCACCAGGACAGCTGTTGGACAGGGAGTGTCTTCACTTGATCTCTGTTGTGTTTCCATAACGTTCAGAGCCTGTAGTAGTGCTGTCAGATTAGTCATGCCAGCTGACCTGAAGAATGAACAAAGACCTAGCTGGTCTTATACAGACATTGCTCCAGGCTTATTTCCTCTGGGCATCATGTCTGTGAGAGAAGATGCCAAAAAGACTCCTGTCTCACCTACCTGCTTTGGGAATATGAGTGAAGAATATGTTTTTCAAACAAATGAACCTGATTTGCCATCTCTTTTAGACGGTACCAAAGGCCTCAGCCTTAGAAACATTGTCTGCTTGCACATGATAACTGGAATGGACAGTTTGCTTCTGGTTTGGTTAGACTGTTAGACTGTTAGACTTAGCAGATTATCGTACTCAGTTATAATGCGTCTTACCTGAACCAGTTTAAAATTAAAAGTGGGCAGCATCCTGATAGTATCACACACATTTAGCTACCGAAACCACCGCCCAGCTGCAGCCCAGCTCCATTGCTTCTCCAAGGGGTGCTCCTCATGCCTCTTTTCAGAGCCGGGAGTTTTCCGGCTTGAAAAAATGGCCGCTGGAGCGCCCCTCCGAGCGGTGATGGAGCCGGGCTGCAGTCAGGCGGCAATGGCTAAATGTGTGTGATGCTATCAGGATGCTGCCCACTTCTAATTTTAAGTCGGTTCAGGTAAGCGACATTATAACGGAGTGCGATAATCTCCTAAACTATGGATGTAGTAAATATCACACTCACTCACTCACTCACTCTCACACACACACACTTCTTCATTTGCCAAGACCACAAAGTGTAAGACAGAAAGTTCTAAAATTCCACCATTTTCTTCCAGAAATTTGCTGGGGAAGAGCTCATGGTTGATTTAGAGGCCAAATAAATAATTACCGCTTTTATTTAATTACCTAGCAACCTATATGCTCTTTGCCTTTTCACTATGAATTCGTTTTACTCACTACTACCCAATAATCCCATCCTCCAAATCACAACAGAAGCCTTGTGTGTATTATATATACAATATTTCATGGCTGAACCTAATAGAATTCACATTATTTGTTGGCTAAATTATTTAACAGGATCACATCAAGAGTTCATATGCAAAACATTTTGGTGGCAGAACAGTCCTGTTATCATTATGGCAATGCCCTGGGACATTGTTTTTCAAATGTATGCAGCTCAGTTCACACACAAATGAGACTGGTACTGGATAACACTTGAGATTCCTAGCATACAAATAACCAAATGGTGTTTAGTCACACTCAGGACCTGGAAAACCTTTAAGCATCAAGACCAGTTGCTACAGAAGAGAGCAACCAATTACTGTAAACACAGTAAGCTTAAGGACACAAAAATTATGCAAGGTACTGTTGTGAAATGGAAAAGACATCTGAAGTTTCAATTAACTCACATTAATGAGACAGAAGCAGAAACCAAAGCAAAAGAAAATAGAACCATCCTAATGACAATCACAGAAAGGGAGAGAGAGTAATTTGAGAGAAGAAAAATAAGAAATTACCCTAATAGAAATCATAGCAATAGAACACACGTCTAGCCAACTTTTTTAAAAGGAAAGAAAAATCAAATGGGATATTTCACAATGTTGGTGAGGGGGGAAAAAACACTTGCAGCAGTGTCATGCAAAACACCCAATCCAAAAGTTAACTAAACCATGATTTTGTGCTACGTGGGTGAGCCATGGCAGGCCTCAGATTTACCAAGAATGGAAGCATAGTTTTACTCTTAAGTGCAGGTCACATCGAACTGGGAACACTATTTTGGCTAAACTGTGGATTAAAAATAAGCCCAAATTTGAAACTGAACTTTGATCTTTGCTTCTCAGTAACCATAGTTAAAAAACAAACACCTCAGGTATCACAGAGATCAGTTTCTTGTTTCAAATCAGAAGTTAAAGCTTCCTGCAGGTGCAAAAAAGGATGGGAATGGGAGAGTAGATGAGCCTAACCTAAGGCATACTGCAGTTAATTAGTCAGTTATTAACCATGGCTTTCTGTTATGCATGAATCAGGCCAGAAACCAAGTATACAGTTAGTCATAGGTTCTGTCTAGCTCTGCAGAGGAGTCCTTAATCTGGAGGAGATACTGATCTTCAAACACTATTTCCTCTCCCCACAACACACACTCATACATACACACACACACACACACACACACACAGAGCAATTAAATATCAGAATGCTTTCCCATAGTGGATTCCCAAAAAAATTAGTGAAGAATCAGATCCCTATTATGCAGGTTTCCAGACACTATTGGACTGTGAATGGTAGTATTCTACACCAATTGACTAGGCTAGCTAGGGCTAATTGGAGCAGTAACTCAACAACATCTGGAAAACCACAGGATTCCTAATGCAGGCCACTTTGGACGTTTTCACACTAGACCCACCAAAGCTGCCTGGAGCCGACCGTGCCGCTCATTCTGGAATGGCTCCTTTTTTAAAAAGGAATTACCTTGCCGGGGTTGATGCCGGAGTTAGCGCTGGATCGGCCGGAGTGAGGCCGGACTTGCTGCAATGTGAGTGTGAACACACGGAGCAAGGAGCCGGACTGACGCAGGGATAGCACCGGAAGGGGCGGGGTTTGCTGCGACGTGAGTGTGAACACACTGGAAAAGGAGCCGGACTGGGGCCGGAGGGAGGTAGGATTGCGTCCGCCTAAAGCCTCATGTGAAAACGCCCTAGGATTCAGTATTTCATATGGGCTAACTCATTTGAATCTACTTTAAAATGAAACTGGACTTTTATGCATTTATTTTGGTCACTCAGACAATCTTGAATGTCTCACAATACATATTTACAGTACTAGGATTTAAATAAATCAGCAAGAGGTAAAGCTGGTTGTTTATTCTAAATAAAACAGACTTGTTGAATCAATGGAACTTAAGCAAGCATTGATTTACCACACTCCCATTAATTTAATGATCATAGTCTAGTAGGGACTAACAATTGGATTGTTCATCTGTATGCTCAAAATGCACCTGTGTCTTGTTTTGTTTTTTAAAGCAAAACTTCTTTTAGGTGATTAGTCGCATAAGAACATTGCGATTCCTATTTATATTACGGAAGTGGGAATTTCAAGAAGATATTCCCAAGATATACTGTACTCCGTTTCAGGCTTTGCACTGAATCTAGATGGACAGAGTTAAGTCACCCTGAGGCAATGGCAATTAAGAGACCACAGAAAACTGTGTGAATAATCTGACATTCTAACAAGGTAGCCGTGGGGTATAATTGTGGGATGTAATTATGGAATGAAGTAGTTTGTGAAAACCTCTCTCAGAGTGAATGAGTTTCTTACAGGGTAATATGTATTCTCAGCTGGAGATCATTCCATACAAAAGCTCTCCACTACTGCTCCCAGAGTGCCTTGTGAGGAAGTTATAAAACTTAGTGGCATCACTAGGGGGTGCGGGGGTGCAGACTGCACCAGGTGACACCTTAAGGGAAGGGTGACACTACTGCTCCTCAAACACCTACCTTTTGGCAGAAACAGGCTGCGGCATTCATTTGCTTCCCTTTAAAATGCTTTAAGAGATTATGGGAGTGGGGTGAAGCTCAGTGGGAGGAGAAAAGAGAGGCCCCAGAAGTTTTTAAATTAAAATTTCAAAATTAATTTTTTAAAAAAAATTAATTTTTTTGGAAATTTTAATTTTTTAAATTCTTTTAAAAAATTTAACCAACTCCTCACTATGTATATGTAAATACATTTAGATTGTGCATATGCTACTGCAATTTGAAGGTATAATATTAATTTTTTTTTTTTAGTTGTTTATGTCACAACTATTAGCATTACATTCAGTGACATATGGGAATTATGATTTACAAGTAACATTAGTGCAAAAAAGCATTACTAAGGATTCTGTATGGTGTGAAATGGGAGGTGGTCAATGAAGTGTGTGTGACACCATGAGTGACCACACCGGTTGACACCAACCCTAGGTATGCCACTGATAAAACTTAAACCAGTTACAGTCTGTCATGTAGCCTTTAGTCAGCAACAATACTTTGCTGACTCAGGGCCTCACCTTTCTATGTTCTGGAAGGTATTCAATGTGGGACTTCCATGGACGGATTTCCACTTCCACTTGCCAACTTTTCAGCTTCTCCCTGCTATTGCTCACTGTTAGAACTGACTGCCCAAGACTCATAAATCAAAGTAGGATCCAGAAATCTATCTCTTCTTCCTTCAGTCCAACATATTATAAGGGAGAACAGACCTGTGCTCTTGTGTCCTGACTGGAATATATATATATATTAAAGGTCACAAATATGAAGCAGGAGGGAATGTTTTCAGCTTTAGAAAGACTAGTGGCAAGAGGGCTTCAGAAAGGAGGAATGTCAGGATCCCTGGGTGATGATTCAGAGGAAAGAACAAAGGGGCAAAAGACCAAATAGTGCTCCTGCTTGATTGGATCACTTCAGCATCACATCCTATACACTGCATGCTGTAACATGTGGAGTTTTACTTCTCAAAAGTGCAGTTAAAAACAATGGATGTCAGAGGAATGGAATGGGGAGGGGCAGGAGCTATATCATATTGGAGCTGTTATTTAAAACCTTATCACAGGGGTAGGCAACCTGTCCCCTTTAAGGGCCGAGGGACTTCAGCTCCCAGAAGCCTCAGCCATGTTGGCCAGTAGTCCCATGTTGACCAATAGCTCCTGGGATTCTGGGAGCTGAAGTCCCTCGGCCCTTAAAGGGGACAGGTTGCCTACCCCTGCCTTATCAGATATCATACTAAACTGAATAATTGAACTGTTCTCATTTAAGCCAGAAACATACATCCCTCTTCCCATTTTCTGTATTTCTTCATCTGCTATCTGGATAATCTACATTACATCATGGCCCCTAAGGCCTGTGTGTACTCTTTTCCTTCTCCTTCATGCTCCTTCATGTGTGCCATGCATTCTTTTTTACAGCAGTCTATATTGATTGCTAGTCTCTGACAGAGGCTTTTCCCAACCCTACCTGGAATTGCCAAGAAATGAACCTCCAAGAAAAGCATGTGATCTCTTGCCACTGAGTTATGAGCTTTCTCTATTTCTTATAAAGTATTCATAACAGTACAGAGTATTGTAAGTGTTTATAGTCACATAGTTGCATCATGATGCTTCTTCATTTATTTTCAGTCCTCTTGCTACTAATCCTCAGCACTGATTTCACTGTCACATGGAAATAGTTAAGACAATGGCATTTCAAGACGTTTCCCCTGGTTTGGTCTCTTTGAAGGCTGAACTGCTGGCTTTTACTGTGTTATGGTTGATTTGTTATTTTACAATTTTATTTTTATTTTATGGTTGTTTTATTGTGAGCTGCTATACACTTCCGTGCAGAAAAGCAAACAGACTGAAAATGATTAAATAAACAAAACAGTCTTTCAGTATGACTCTTTCTGGCTGTTAATGCCAATCTAGTCTCTAGCCAGAGCCTGGAAAAGTTATTTTGGAACGACTATAGTTCCCAACATGGCTGCTTGCTATGTTAGATAGGAAATTCTGGGAGTTTTAATGAAAAAAGTAACTTTTCCTAGCTCTACTCCAGCTGTTTATATGTGAAGTCAGAACTGGGAGATAAATAGAGGGTGTTAGAAGGTTATAGGGAAAGTCAAATTAGAAGAGAAGATACAGATTTTTTTCCAGCAAATAGGAAGTGGTATGGTATGGTAGTGTGGGAAGGAGGAGGTAAGAAGGTAGGATAAGACAGAGGGGAAGGGAAGAGGGCGGGTAGATAGGTAGAATGGGAAATTTGAAAGATTAAAGAAAGTTGATGAAAGGAAAGAGTAAGTGAAGAGGGTAAGAGTGGAGAGGGATAATAGTGAATGGGGTGTAAAGGATGAAAGAGGTGATGGAGAAGGATGTGGACAGAGAGAGTATGGAGGACAAGGCAGAACAGGAATGGAAGCTGAAAGAAAGGATAAGGATGAGAATAGAAGGAAATGAGTTAGGAGAGACAGGGAGTGGAAGGGAGGGCTGTTGTGTTTTGCTTGAAATATGTATGTATGTATGTTCAATTTTATGTATGTGCTACGTTATGGTTGAAATAATTATTGTTGCATATAATTGATATATGATATGATTTTATATGTCTAATAATTTGTAAATAAAGAATTTCTTAAAAAAGAACTGTGTGTGTTCCAGCACAAATGACTTCACAACTTCAATTTCAGAGAAAGTTGATTTTCTTTCCACATATTTATCATATGTAGGTAGGTGTTCTTTGCAAAGGTCTTAGAGATTTCAGCACAGCAGCCACAATGCTGCTGGTACAGATTCAAGTTCCCCACCCAGTCTGAAGACTACAGTAATTCAGTGTGTGAAGCAACTTTCAAATTAGTCAACTATGATGCTATGTCAGGCCAAAATTTTCCAATGCCACTGTTCTTTAACAAGGAAATGTAACAAGGAAATGTAGAAATGGCTGAAGTTGTTTTTTTTAATCCTTATGTGTTTCCTTCCTTCTGGAAACAAGGTTGTGAAAAGTAGTCTTCATTACAATTTCACAAAAGTCTGATTCAGTCATTCCTAAGACTGCTATTTTGCAGCAAGTTGGTTTGGCAAAAGTTTGTGGATGGGAAGGGTCAGCATAAGTGAAGGGACATCAAATATGCTACAAGCAGTCTTCAGCAGGTAACCATTTTCACAGGTAAGAAGGAATCACTGAATCATAGAACTGGAAGAGACGACAAGGGCCATCCAATTCAACCCCCTGCCATGAAGAAATACACAATCAAAGAAGCGTTACTAGGAGGTTAATTAATGTACGCTTGTAGTCGCATATTAAAAGGACAGAAAAGTACAGATGCTAAGCTAAAGTTCACTGTTGCTCAAATAGTTCGCAGGAGAGGAATAGCTAACCTCACAGGTTCCAAGGTGTATCATTAAAACAAATCAGAAAAGGATACGTTGTAGAGTTAAAGGAAACTATTGAGTTTGTTTTTTAAAACTTCCATGATCCAAAAGAAAACTAATCTGTTGTTGGAGCTTTACTGAAATAGCCTTCCTCAGGAATAAAACCTTAACAGGTACCTAAACACACATAAATGTTTGTGCAAGGGGAAATAATGAAAAAATGTAAGTTTACAAAAAGCGCAAATCAAAGCCTTCTATGCCAAAGTGAAAAAACAAAAAATCTGGAAAACAGTTCTCTAAAACTCAAGTAATGATTTCTTTAAAAAGAAAAGAAAATAATGTTTTCTTCCTTCTTTTAGGATTGCCATCTTCTATTATGACAGTGTTTCTGGGTGTTGGAGAGCACTGGTTGCACTTGTAGTGCTTAGCTTGCAAAATATATTACAGTTGCGTTCTTCTAGAGAACCTGTAAGGCTAGTCATTCATTGCTACTTTTTAAAATAACATGAAAAACTGAGAATGACAGCAAATTTTTCAAAGTAATACAGTAATCCATAGCAGACAAAGGTATCTCAGATCTAAGGTATAGCACTTTATCTACTAGACAAAATGTTCCAGCTTGTCTCCCATAGTTTCACTGACTGGATTTTCTGGTATGTTGTTCCATAATATATTGTACTTTACCTTTTCAGAATCTGATAAATAAAAGCCTGGATAGGTCAGGAGATACTACACTGTAATCCGCATTCAAATAAGCTTTTCTGAATTCACACTGATCTGCCTATATTCCAGATCCTACAATGTGATTTCACTCAACTTGGGGTTCTCCTTTGAAAAATGGCCAGAAGTAAACATACAGTGATTCATATTCCCCTTCCCTGCGCTGATCAAAGTGTACCACTCCAAGGCATTTTTAGAGTAACAGTTATGTAGCCAAATGGACATCCAGTCCCTATTTCTGAACAGAGAGCTCAAACAAGTCAACCAGGTCTCATGTCAGAAAAATAGACAGCCTTTCCTCCTTATGCAATCATTAATTGCAAATAATAGCACATGTAATTAGGTGAATGGTACCTTTCTTCACCTGTTTCATGTTCAGTGCTTGCGCAAAAAGGGCAAGAGCATTGTTCTTCTTAACATGACCACCAGGATGGCAAGTGCATGCAGTGTTGAAAATATTGTAGTTCTTCATCTAGACACCAGAAAACTAATTCAGCCAGCACAAGCTTCAGTTTTGATCCAAACACAGTAATATTACTCGCAAACATCAAAGGCAAGGAAGAGAATGTTTGTACTATGATTTCAGGTCTGTTCCCAATACAATTTACTCCCTGAGATAAAAGCTATAACAGGGTGGCACTCTGTCCCTGTTCCATACACACAAGATGATACCACTGGCTGGTGACTCTTACCTCAACAATGGTGATGGAATAATGTCTTTCCTAGTACCAAAGAGCACATTTAGGATGCAAGGGGCAGGTTGTGTGGCATAGACATGTAAGTCTTCCAACAAAATGGCAACGCCTGGGGCCTCAGAAGGAAGAAGTGGGAGGCTGCCACCCAGTTGCATCTGCTGCTGCTCTGTATCCAAGATAGTTACCTCATTCTACCTAATGGCAGAGCCAACCCTGACTGATGAACATTGGGCTCCTACCAGTACCAGTCAATGTAAAGTACCCATATTTTCAGCCTATTGCTAAATGCCTAGGAAACAAGATGACAATAGCAAAAGAGGTTTGGACTGCTTTGATCCAGCAAAGATCTTGTCCTAATCCCAAAAGTCCCCCTCTGGTTTCCTAGTACTGATAAAAAAAAAACCTCATTTGCCCTCTTTTGCAATCAATATAATAGTCACACAGATGGAAAAATTAATTCAGTTCCCTTAAGTGCTTAAACTTTTGTGCATTGGGGGAGGTGGGGAGAGAATCATAAATTCAGGAAGAACCATCTACTCCAGGATTCCATCAATTCCTTACCTTAAAAAAAGACTAAGTAGATATATTCTCCACTGCCACCTGATTCCTCCTCAATATCAACTCTTTACTTAGAAAGACACAGGGCAATATACCTATAAAGCATATCAAAGTGTTTCATGTTCTATGAAGCAAGATGTCTTACCCTAGCAACCCTAAAATGGGTTGCTTATGCCCTGTACAGTGCTCTAAAATGGGTTACTTATGCCCTGTAATGGGTAGGATGAAGATAGTGCTGAAATTCCAAATGGATTTTAGCCACATTGGTCCTTGCACAAAAGGAAGGGCTATTAATACACAATACTTTTGCTCCTGATACAGTCACACATTATAGCAAGGGTGGGCAATTTGAGAGTTCATGGGGCTGCATTTGTCTCCTAGGACTCAAATAGTCCATTACATCCTCAAAGGAGTGTAACTGTTAGGGATGTCAGGTAGCCAAATTTTACTCAGATTCTAGGCATGCCACTGGATGCCTATTTAGACCACCATTTGGCTAAATTACAGTCGCCCTTCTATTTTTGCAGACTTGAACTTTGCATCCCTTGCCCATTCGCAGGCATCATACAGAGGGGGACAAAATGGGGGGGGGCGCCCATGCACAGCCCCGCATATGCACCACGGGTGCGCCTCCCATTATTTTCAATGGGGCTCGAATATTTGTGAGCCACCATTTTCGCGGGGTCTGGAACTGATCCCCCGCAAACTGGGAGGAGCTGCTGTACAAGCTCTTTCTTTTTCTTTCTTTTTTAAAGTAAGATTCTAGCCCTTGCAGAAACCAAGACATGGGGCAAAACATGTAGGCATTCTTACACCATAATGTTCTGCAAGAAACATGTCTGCCCCTGCCTTTCAAGTGCAAGGTAGAAAGAGTGAGTGGAGAAAATCTTGAGTGCAAGCAAGGGAAGGACACATAACAAGGGTGGATGGGAAGCTAGAGGAGAGAGCAGGAGAAAAGGGAGACTGAGTGGTGCAAGTGACAGAATACAAGAAACAAGGGATAGACACATTGTAATCATGCAAGGAGAGGTTGAGTAGCACACAGGAGAAATGGGACAGTGAGCAGTGCCAGCGGCAGAGCGCAATAAGCAAAGAAGAGATGTCTTGCGAGGGTATGAGGAAAGGTGAGAGAGTAGGAGTAACAGGAAAAGGAGTGGTGTGAGCAGTAGGGTGCAAAGAGAGGGAGTAGGAGAGATGGGAGAATGAGTGGTGTTAATGGCAGAATGCAAAAAGCAAGGGAGGAATATTTATGAGGGCGGAAGGAAAATTAAAAAAAAATAATGATCTGATGAGAATACCATTAAGAATGTCTGTACAAGACAGTATGTTGGCTGAAACACAGTGGAAGAAAAAAAAGGCAACCATGTGCTTATTTTGCATAATCAGAATTAGCATAATTTGAATAATAATTAATTCATCATCATCGATCACCAGATTTGAGGAAGTAGAATATGACAACCCTAGTGATTGCCCACTTTGTTTTATTTCCCTCTTTTTGACCTGCTTTAGGCTTGTTTTTCAAAATGAGAAGTGACATTATCAGACTACAGAAGCTTAAAGAAGATTCATATCAAAGTGTAGATAAAATAAAACTTTAGAAATACAATAGTATATTAAATAAGGGTTTTTTTCAACAAGTATAGTTACTCTTATGTATGTAAACCTATCAGCATTTGAATGCCCACTGTGAAATATAACGGATACAAACAAAGTTGTCTTGTAAAAAAACCCATGCTGCATACACCTGGTATACAGGATGCACGGGTGAATCTGTTTCTTTAAATTACCCAGCTTGTTGGGTAAGTACCCAGCTTGTTGGGGGGCAATCAGCTCACAGTTGTAAACCGCTTAGACATCCCATAGCGTGATATGAAGCGGTATATAAATAAGCTGCTTTGCTTTGCTTTTAAATTCCTTTGTGAACCAAGAAATAATTTTCAGGCAATTGAAATTACAGCTTCTGATCACTAAGCCTTTAAGTAAACTGTCACTTTCCACCCTAAATGACCCAGCTCAGGTTATTTGAGCTATGCCAGAACTGTTTCAGCTTTCACAAGTCCTAAAACCCAAGCTAAAGATTACACTCTGCAGCCACCTTTGTCAACAAAGAAGTGCAACTCTCTCAAAAAGCAGATTACAGCCTCACATTACATCACTTTTAAGATAATAAAGTATCCTTTGAAGAAATCCCATATATATATATATATGTATATATATATATATATACTCAGACACCTTTATCTTAACAGACAGGTCTGATGTGAATTTTAGTGATTTTGCAACATGGGTTACTTACCATGAAGGCCCATTCTAGAGCAAAGAGAAGCAAGTTGCAATAGATGAGTTAACTCCCATTGCCTGCAGGGCAGGTAGGAGCAACCTGTCCTAACAATTATTTTTAGACAATTGCCTTTTGGCTCCTCCCATAGCACAGAGAAGTCACAGAGAGAAAGAGGCTGAGAAATAGATATAAAAAGAAAGCCAATGCAACAATTGGATATACAATGCTATGTTGAAACCAGAGGACCTAATCGTGCCACTGCTAAGTGAAGCAGTGGCATCCCTAGCGTTGGTTTCACCTAGTGTGGTAACTCATGGTGTCACCCTCCCCCCCCCCACTGACCTCCTCCTATTTCACACCATACAGAATCCTTAGTAATGCTTTTTTGCACTAATGTTACTTGTAAACCGTAATTCTCATATACCACTGAATGAAATGCTAATAGTTGTGAAATAAACAACTAGCAAAATTAAAATTATACCTTTAAATTACAATATCATAAGCACAACCTAAATGTATTTACATATACATAGTGAATATTTGTTTAAAATGTGATGTTTTTAAAGAAAAATTTAAAGGAATATTTTTTTTAAAAAAATCAAATTTTAAAGAAAATTTTATAATTTGAAATTTTAATTTAAAAAATCTGGGGAGGGTCTCTCCTTTCTTCTCCCACTGAGCTTCACTCCACTCCCACCATCTCTTAAAGCATTTTAAAGGGAATCAGATGAATGTCACAGCCTGTTTCTGCCCAAAGGTGCGTGTCTGAGGAGCAGTAGTGTCACCCCGTTTTAGGGTGTCTGTCACCTGGTGCGGTCCGCACCCCCCTGCACCCCCTAGCGATGCCACTGAAGTGTAAAGGTCTCTTTTTTGCAGCCTAGAACACACCTGCATGAAACAATGTTGCATACTTATGCCATTTCTTTCCTGAAAAATGTATTAAAAATTTAGGCAAAAACATATACAAAAGAGATGACAAAATGAAGGACAAATGGAATAAAGAGCGATATGAAGATGAACGCCAAATTCTAAAAAACAAGGTGGAAACTGCAATAAGAGAAATAGCGAAAAACAAATCAGCAGAAACAGATGATATTCCAATTGAACTGCTGCAATCCACATTGACAGAGTCAACTCTAGTGCTAACCAACATATGTCAACAGATATGAAAAACAAAACGATGGCCAACAGATTGGAAGTGATCAATATACATTCCCACCCACAAAAAAGGAAATACAAAAGACTGCAGCAACTATAGGACCATAGCACTAATCTCCCATGCAAGCAAAATCGTGCTCAAAATACTGCAACACAGATTCCAACCATACGTGGACAGAGAAATCCCAGAGGTCCAAGCAGGGGTCAGGAAAGGAAAAGGCACTAGGGACCACATTGCAAACATACGACGGCTAATGGAGTGCACCAGGGATTTCCAAAAGAAAATCAACATGTGCTTTATAGACTATAGCAAAGCCTTTGATTGCATAGATCAGGGGTAGGCAAACTTTTTGAGCCGGGGGGCGGGTCACTGTCCCTCAGACTATTGGAGGGCCGAAGTAAGTAAGTAAGTAAGTAAGAAAGTAAATAAATAATTTTAAAAAAATAAAAAAATAAAAAAATAATTCCTATATACCCACTTTGGCCAAGTCACACTGTCTCAGCCTCAGAGGAAGGCTATGGCAAACCCTCTCTGAAGAAATTTTGCCAAGAAAACCCCAAGAAAACAGCAACAAATCAGCATCGACACAACAACAATTAATAAAAGAAATTTTGCCAAGAAAACCCCAAGAAAATAAATAAATCATCATTATCATCATCATTAACAATTTAAAATGCTACCCTAAATGAAACAAACAAGCACAGGGGTGGCATGAGTGAAGCACATGTCTGAGGCTGGAGTCTGGAGAGCTGGCCTCAAATCCCTGCTTGGCTATGCAAATGCACTTTCGCCAAGTCACATTCTCTCAGCCTCAGAGGAAGGCTATGGCAAACCCCCTCTGAAGAAATTTGGCCAAGAAAACCCCAGGATAGGGTCTCCATAAGTCGGAAACGACTTGAAGCTACACAACAAGGGAGGCACACTCTCTCAGCCTCAGAGGAAGGCTATGGCAAACCCCCTCTGAAGAAATTTGGCCAAGAAAACCCCAGGATAGGGTCTCCATAAGTCAGAAACGACTTTAAGGCACACAACAACAACAGCAAGGGAAGCAACAGCAATGGCAAGTTACCTCCTCCCCCCGAACCAACCTCTCTCCTCGTCTGTTTATAATGAAGCCACAGAACAACAAGGGAGGCACAATAATGTTAAACCTCCCTGGAAGCCAAGATGACCAAACTGAAGCTGTGGTACCTTGGACACATCATGAGAAGGCAGGACTCATTGGAAAAAACAATAATGCTGAGAAAGGTGGAGGGAAGCAGGAAGAGAGGAAGGCCACATGCTAGATGGATGGACTCTATTAAGGAGGTCATGGGTATTAAAGGGTTGCAGGACTGGCTCGCTCTCCCTCGCGCGCTTCCTTCCCGCTCTTCTATTTATGCGGGGCTGGACGTTGGCGTGCGGAGGGCAGAGAAAGAGGCGGAGGAGGCTGCATGCTCACAACGCGGCGTGCAACCCAGCCGCCATTTTGTGTTCCCCCGTGGCGGGAACACAAAATGGCGGCTGGAGATGCACACGAGAGAGAAAGGCGGCGGCGGCAGCAGGAAGGGCCAGGGGCCGGTAACAAGGCCTCGGCGGGCTGGGTTCGGCCCGCGGGCTGTAGTTTGCCAACCCCTGTCATAGATCATGAAAGGCTATGGAATGTCCTTAATGACAACGAAGTGCCAACACACCTGATAGTACTGATGAGGAATCTGTACTCAGGACAAGAGGCTACTGTCAGAACAGAACAAGAAGAAACAGAATGGTTCCCAATTGGCAAAGGAGTCAGACAAGGCTGCATCCTATCACCCTATCTGTTCAACTTGTATGCAGAATATATTGTAAGAAAAGCAGGCTTGGACACAGAAGAAGGAGGAGTAAAAATAGGAGGAAGAAATATCAACAATCTATGATATGCAGATGACATCATAATACTAGAAGAAAACCTCAGAGACCTGGAACACCTACTAAGGAAGATCAAAGAAGAAAGTGCAAAGGTAGGCTTAATGTTGATTATAAAGAAAACAAAAATAATGACCACCAAAAACCTTCACAAGTTTAATCTAGACGATGAAGAAATAGAAATAGTAAAAGAATTCCCATATTGGGATCAAACATTGATAGAAATGGGAACTGCAGTCAGGAAATCAGAAGAAGATTAAGAATGGGGAGGGTGGCTATGAAAGAACTAGAAAAGATTCTAAAGTGCAAAGATATACAACTCATCACATAAGTGAGAATCATACTAGCCATTGTATTCCCTATTACCATGGATGGATGTGAGAGCTGGACAGTTAAGAAAGATGATAGGAAGAAAATCAATGTATTTGAGATGTGGTGCTGGAGAAGAGTCCTGAGGATCCCATGGACAGCCAAAAAGACAAATGGATCCTAGAACAGATCAAGCTGGAAACCTCCCTGGAAGCCAAGATGACCAAACTGAAGCTGTGGTACCTTGGACACATCATGAGAAGAGAGGACTCATTGGAAAAAACAATAATGCTGAGAAAGGTGGAGGGAAGCAGGAAGAGAGGAAGGCCACATGCCAGATGGATGGACTCTATTAAGGAGGTCATGGGTATTAAAGAGTTGCAGGATTTAAGCAGAGCAGTGGAGGACAGAGGGTCTTGGAGATGTCTCATCCATAGAGTCACCGTGAATCGAGATCAACTTGAGGGCAGGTAACAACAACAACTAAACTCTTAAGCCTACTTGACTCTCCATCTTTTTTCTTCGCAACACCGGAAGGGATCGCATTCTGAACTGACTGAACAGGAAGACAGACATTATCCATTAATACAGACATTTTGGGACTACATTACAGCAGTATCTTCAAGGATAGTTTCCTGATTCTCTCAAAGGGGAAAATCTCTTTGTGTGAGCCTTATGCAAAGAGTTGTTGCTAGTTCAGTTGGCCTTGGTATCCACGGATATGTTATCCATGGATTCAACCATCCAAGGGCTTGAAAATATTCAAAAAATGTATACATTCTAATAAATAAACCTTGCTTTTGCCATTTTATATAAGGGACACAATCTTACCATGTCACTATATTTAGTGGGACTTGAGCATCCATGGATTTTGGTATCCATGGAGGGTCTGGAACCAAACTCCAGTGGCTACCAAGGGCCCACTGTATTATCTGTAAGAAGGAAAATATCACAATAATAACCTCAAATTATCAGGCCCATTCACATTACAAGCATCGAAAGAAAATGAATATAGAAATGAGGAGCACACATGTTTGCTCCTCCCCACATTTCAGCATACATTCATCACATAATTGAAAATAATGAGACATTGTCTCATTAAATGTTGCTTTTTCACTGTTAACATCAATACACTGTAGTAATGGGGTGGGGGGGTTGCAGTGAAGTACATACTGTGCTGTTTTTGAAAACTAAGTGTTCAAGCTCTGATTCAGCAGAAATTAGAAAAGAGTCAACTTAAGCTTAGGGACTGTTCATGTGATCAGGAAATCTGGCCAAAGGTCCCTAATCATGTGCCTTAAGCATGCACATAGAATCACAGAGTTGGAAGAGATCACAAGGGCCATCCAGTCCAACCTCCTGACATGCAGGAACTCCCAATCAACACAGGCTTCTACAAATGGAGACTCCTTCACAAGTTATAAATATACATAGTGGGGAACGAACAACAGAGGGTTCAATTCTTCTTCCCCTCTACTAGGGATGTGAAAAACTCTCTGCGTTAAGTTCACTGCATATCTCCACATTATGCCTGCATTCCCATCCCACATTTTGTTCATATCAGATTACAATATTTTTTTCTTCCTGGATAGCAATTCAAATGCATTTTCTGGAATGTATGCAGAAACCAAAGACATCATTTATGCAGTTTTCTTAATGATGCACACATTTACAGCATTTCCTAAAACATATTGGTACATATTTTCCAACTACAGTGGAACTTTGATAATTCGAACCCCAAGGGACCAGTAAAAAATTCAAATTATCCAAAATTCGAATTATCCAAAAAATGGGATACTGTATTGCAAAATTTAAATACAGTACACATACGTTTTTGGGACTCCGCCGCGGCCTCTCCTTCCTCCTCCTCCTCCTGGCGCTGGGGGAGTTGCCTTGGGCTGCAGTGGTTTGGGGTTGCCTTGGAAAAACTTCGAATTATCCAATATATAATTCGAATTAACCATATTTTTTTAACATTGTTTTAATACAAGTTTCTAGGGACCAGGGAAAATATTCAAATTAAAGAAGATTTCGAATTATAGAAGCTCGAATTATCCATGTTCCACTGTATATACATTTTTAGCCATTCACGTTTTTAAATGTGTACTTGGTTGCATATGTACAAACCACACTGCAAACCCAAATGAGTAAGGGGCAAAACAGATGGGCAGGAAAAAGCAGCCTGAAGATGCCTTTTCCAAAGCTTTATTGAAACCCCACCAACTGCACTCCCCACTCCCAAGGCAGCTGGAGTGCCCATGCCATGACCACACGGCACAACTTCAAGCTGCACTGCTGAGTATTTTTTATTGTTCCCCCCATCATTCCTGCACACCATCACAGGAACGAACCGCCAACGGAACGAACCGCCAACGGCTGCCATCCCATTGGACGGCCGTTCCTGTGAACATACACACATTCGCATGTGGAGCACTTCACCAGGACAGAGCATCAGAGCAGAGGTGTGCCCATGCATGGCAAGGTACAATCATGCCACCCATCACCCCCTTTCACCTCATGTGACTGTCTAGTTTGTGTATGTTGTATTCCTATCCATGAAATGTGTCAATGTTTCTCTTTTGAGCATTGCCACCCTCAACGCTTGGGTATGGCAGCTCCGTCCCTTTTAAATGTGCTCCTGCAACGAGGCGTTTATATGCACAATTAGGATTAGAATTTGGAACAAGTGCCCCTTTAGAGCTGCCCTGGCATTGGTGCATTTATATGTACATGTGAAGGTGTGTACTTTCTGGGAAGAAGCAGAAAAATCCAGCTCCTTTTTAGTTCAGCATTTTTCCCTGTAGTGTGGCTTGGGTGTACTTTCCAGACAGCTTCAAAGTGTGTGTCGTCTAAATGCCCCACCTCAAAGCCAGCTGGAAACCTGCTTATTTTGATCCTCTGTTTTGCCCCTTAGTTTCTGAGGCAAGGTGCATTTTGTCTCATGAGTCTTCTGAGATGTAAAATGGGTTCTTTGAAAAAGTGTACTGGAATTCCTTGCAGTATGATCAGCCTGTACACTTAAATAGATGATACAAAGCCAAATTTTAGTCCTTTCTTGAAATATAAATATCGTGGCCATATCGTGGGAAGACATGACCCATTAGAAAAGACAATAAGGTTTGGTAAGGTAGAAGGCAGTAAGAAATGAGGAAGACCACATTCCAGATGGATAGACTCAATAAAGGAAGCCATGGCCATGAGTCTGCAAGACCTGAATTGATGATAGGGTGACTTGGAGGTCTTTTATTCATAATGTGTCCAGAAGTCAAAGTTGACTTGATGACAGTTAACAACAACAACTCTTCTACCTCCTCATAGTCCCAAACTGGTTTAAGAACAGGAATATGTGTTATTTAAATTAGTTAAATTAAATTAAAGCAGGCAGATCTTTTGCACAGTTCCTCTCTCCTTTCAGTACTGTTCAGATTACAAGAGGTGGCCAATGAAAGCAAGCACATGACATGCATGGAATTATTTTCACACACACATCCTAAGGACAATTAATCCACTATACAAGGCAGTCACAGGGAACACGTGGGAATCCAGCTGTTGTTGGATCACCAGTCTCATCAGCTCTACCCACCATAGTCAATGGCAAGTATTGCAGAATACTGAGAGCTACAGTCCAGCAATATTTGGAAGGTTGCACATTCTCCAACCCTGAGCTAAGTGAAGACTCATTTGCTGTAGGAATAAAATAGTATTGTTTGTTTGCTGGACAACTGGGATAGTTCCAGAACTGTAGAGCAGCCTTAATGGAAGCTGCATTGTGAAATGTGTGCCAAACAAATTTGAGAAGGGAGACACCTGATTATTTAAAAATACCAATTTTAAATAGATATCATTGTAACACAAATACTTTGCACTTAGCAGTGTGCTGTTGGAATATATATGCAGCTTTGTTTTCTGTCATACATAGGGATTTCATTTATACTTATTCAGTGAGGAAATCTGTCATTCAGGAAGAAGCCCATGTAAGGATACAGAGGGAAGAGGAAGTGGGGGTGACTAAGGCTCCTTGCATAATCCTTTGACTACAACCACAAAACTGCACAGCCAGTGATACTCATTCATCTTGGCAATGTTACAGCAAAAATCCGTAGCAGACCATCTTTCCTTACAAAGCAGACAGCAAATCCAGAAGATCGAAGAACAGATTGCTTTATTGCAGGTAAAATGACTGTCCCTGAATCATTTCAGAAAATAAGACAGCCCCGAATGGGGGCTAACAGATGAGTTTTATACACAGAAACTACAAGGCATTATCTTGTTTACTCCCAACGGGATGATGCACATCTGTTTCACAATCTTACATCCTGCATTTCAAAGTGACCTTGACAAAGTACATTAAGTACATCATATCTACATCCTTCTTCCAACTAGCTTGCCAAGTATAATTATCAAGTACATTCTAAATATCAGGGTCTCTCTATCACTGTCCTTGTAACATCCTCATTATCGTCTTTTGGCAGAGAGGATGTAGTCACCTTGAACATTTCCTAAACAGATGTTTTCTCTTGCAATTTAAAATTTAGTTTAACCCTCTCTTATGAAATCATTTCTTAATAAAATCAGCTCTGAGCTTTTAATTTCTCCTCTGTTAATATTGATTACTTATAGCCTCTAGATTATCAATGATTAGCAATCTTTTAACCCTATCAGTCCCCCCTTTGATGATTTTCATCAAACACTGCCAGTGGATGATGGAAAACATCACCTTATTACCTTAGAATACCTCAAAATACCTGTCCAACCAATCCTTGGAATCTGGTCGTACGTAGAGCAGCTGATGTCATCAATGGTAGCTGCAGTAAGACCTAGCTCCAGTCTTCATCCTCTCCAGGTGCAGATCTGCCCGAGGGTAGAGAACAACAGCTTCCAGGTATGTGCTGTTCACCTTGGGGCTAGTCTGAATCTTCCTTCCCTCACCAGGTGCAGGTCTGGCTAAATCTGGACAGCCCTTGGAGTGTCTACAGATTTTAGCCTAGCCTGAGTTCTTCTGCTGCAAACAGCTGAACCTTTTAATGTCTCTTTCTCTCAAAATTGGACAGGAGGATTGCTGCTTACATACTTAATCTAAAACATAGTTGGTTAGTACATGTATATGCACTTATATATAATCAAAAAGCTCAAAGCCTTGGGGGGGGTATAAAAGAAATCTTATTCAGTTTCATTAGTGGGGAGGGATCTATATTCCTGTAGGGCCATTACATGTAAAGCGGTACGTCTATCAGCAATTTCTTCCATCATCCTTTTCATTCCATTTACTATCAGGGGCAATATACATGGCATGAAAATACACAACAAAACTCCTATTCCCACAATCCCAATTAGTCCCTTGAGACCTCCGAGCCACCCAAGCCAAGAATCCAATCCATCCCACTGAAATCCTTCCCACTTCTGAACAGGAACATGTGCTAGCTTAACTATTTTATCTGATATTTCTTCAATCACTTTCCCATTATCATCAATTTGTAAACAACAATTAGTTAAGTTAAATTTGCCACAAACACCTCCTTCAGCAGCAAGCAAATAATCTAATGCCAAGCGGTTTTGATAGACAGCATTGCGGAGCTGAGTCTGGGTTTTAGACAATGTAGTCAAAGCTCTTGCGGTTTCATTAGTGATAATTTCTAACACAGCTTGCAAGCGAATTATTCTGTTTAACATATATATAGGAGTCCTATATCCATAGGTCCCATCTTGGGCCCACGAAGCGGGGCTATAATAATTAATTATTCTCTCGGGAGGCCATTCGTTATCTTTCCAATCTCCTATAGTAATAGCAGATCTCTTTCTTTTAGCATACACAGGGTGTCCCAACAGAGTACCTTCAGAGAGGGGAATTAGGAAAAATGAAGGTCTGATTTCTCCTAAGGTACAAGCTCCTTGCCAAGGGTCAGGCAACTGTGAATAAGCATATTTTCCACATATCCAATAGAGTCCCCTCGGGGCCTTCCAGGGAGACTTAGTTCTATTGGATGATCTGGGTCCCTGCACTCTTGGTCTCAATTTATTTTTCAGTTCAGTGGGCCATAAATTGTTAACCGGAATCACTGAACTATTTGGCCAATAAGTTACATTATTTGTTCCATTTATTATTGTGGCCGTTTCACAAGGAACATATCCCATCTTAGGAGCTCTTTTTGTAAACCTCTGAACACACCATCTACTTACTATAACACTCTTAAGCATCCACTGACTGTGAGGATTAGTTCTGTTAATCTCATTGTAAGATTCACTCACATTCATTTCTGCAGCTTCCCAAGGCCACTGATCACCTACTTGAGTTCCCCCACACACATAACAATTTGACACATTCAACGCTGTAGCAACAGTTTCTGCAAAAGTAGTAAACAAGTTTCGGGCTGCCTCAGGTACCTGAAATGGGGTTTTTACCTCCTCCCAAAAATCAGAGTAGAAGACAGCTTGCTTTACATGTGCTGTCTCTACTTCTCCCAACTGGGCTATATGGATGTGAAACACTCCCAAGGGATCTTTCCCTTGTCCATCTATGCCCATTCCAACATATTGACCATACTTGGAGATATAAGATTGGGGATCTTTTATAGAGATATTGACATAGTTGCACTGGGTAGCTGAACATGAGCCAGAGACTGGTACTTTGGTCATAACAATCTCTGCCTCTGGATCAGTGAACCAAGTGGCTCCAAGAATACATTCCCAAGTACGGCATGGCCACCCCCCTTTCTTAGCAAACTGACAATCCAAGCGGTTTCTCCATCTTGGTAAATCAGGGGTTTTGCCTGGGCAGATGTATTTACCTTGATTAGCATAGTATCTTTGCCACAACAAATTTCCACAATATGGCCATGTTACCACTGACTTGCAAAACTCCACTGTAAAGTTAACTCTGGTATCAGGACTAGGCATTCTTGTTCTGACAAGAATTGGTCCCCGTTCCAATTTTAAATTACTAGTACGAACCTCAAACCACCACTGTAAGGGATTTTCCTGGGGATCATAACAAGTAACTGTAATATTTTCTATGCATGCAGTATAAGTGGTGTTTTTAAGAACACAGCTCTTTTTGTTGCCTTTACAAGCATATCTAGTCAAATACACCAGAGTTTCCTGAATCTTGGCTTCCATTCTAACTGTCTTAATGCAACTCCTACATGGATCCTTTAAAACCTCACAATAAGCCGGAGGGAACAGCAGCAACACAATAACCGCAATCAACAAGGTAACAACAAATACATAGGAACATTTGAGACCAAGTAGGATGTTAACATCAGGACAACATATAATTTTACTCCTGGAATTGTGAACCTCTTCTTTATCAAAAACAGGGGTACTGCAAATATTCTCATTATCATAGATGGAAATCATGGTTTCGTAATCACTCGGAGATTCCAAATCTCCAATTTCTCTCCTGACTTGCTCTTGGGCATCAGCAAAAGTCACTCTTTTCGGAGGGTCATCTTGAGGCCTCTCTGGTGGGCAATCGACCATCCTTCTGTAGCAGCGGGTTTAACCCGACTCCAATGAATCCAAATGGGATTTCCCTCCACCTTTAAAGCAGTAGGGCTAGTTAGTAGGACAACGAAGGGCCCCTCCCAAGTTTTTCCTAGGGTGCTTTCCTTGTAACTTTTGACCCATACAGTGTCCCCAGGACTGAAACCATGGACAGGAGTAGTGAGACCTAATGGGCACTGTTCTGCATACTGGCTAATTTCTAGGACAGTTTGGTTTAACTCCTGAAGTACTCTCTTGAGGCCTACCTCCCCCCTTAGATCCAAGGTCCCTACCATTGCTGGCAAGGGTGGTGGTCTGGCAAAAACCATTTCATAAGGAGTCAAACCATTGGCTCCAGGAGTGCATCTCATGTGCAAAAGGGCTACAGGTAGCATTTGAGTCCATTTGGTCTTAGTCTCTGCACACATTTTCCTCAGATGTAACTTAAGAGTCTGGTTGGCTCGTTCGACCATGCCGCTGCTCTGAGGTCTCCAAGCGCAATGGAACTTCCAGTCTATTTGAAGGGCAGCGCTTAATTTTTCTGTGACTTCGGACTGGAAACTTGTGGCATTGTCTGTGTTTAACTGTCGTGGTATCCCGTACTTTGGTACTATGTCTTCCAATAGATGTTTAACCACTTCCTTGGCTCCTTCAGTCTTTACTGGCCAAGCTTCAACCCACTTAGAAAAAGTACATATGGCTACTAAAATTATTTTGTAGCCGCCGGCAGGAGGCATGTGGGTGAAGTCCATCTGGATTACTTGAAACGGTCGACTGCCTCTTAGAATTTGTCCAGGCTGAGGGATGGGTCCTTTACGGGGATTGTTTTGTGCACAAATCACACATCTTCGGGATGCTTCTGCACAAAGAGAAGCCAGCCTGTCAATGTACATAGTCTTTTCAATCAAATGTCTGAGGGCTTCTTTTCCTAGATGACACTGATCATGCATATGGAAAACTGCAATGCGGGCTACACGTTGAGGCACCCAGAGTCGTCCATCCGTTAGAATGATCCAGTCATTTTTAACTTGGTATCCATTTCTTTTTCCTTCTTCTATTTCTTCCTTTGTATAGGGAGGCGAAGAGTCAAAGTGAGGCAGTGACACAACCATGAGATGAGATTCACCTTGGTATGGTCTTAGAGCTGCTTCTTTGGCTGCTTTGTCGGCTCGAGCATTACCACGAGCAATAGGATTCGATTTTCCTGTGTGTGCTCTACAATGAATCACTGCCACTTTGTTTGGTCTCCAAATTGCTTCTAGTAACTGCTGAATTTCAGAGGCGTGTGCCACCTCTTTTCCTTCAGCTGTTAGGAATCCTCTTTCTCGATACAATGCTCCATGTACTTGGACAGTCAGGAAGGCATATTTAGAGTCTGTATAGATAGTCACTTTCTTGCCTGTTGCCCACTCTAAAGCTTTGATGAGGGCTATCAATTCAGCTTTCTGAGCAGAGGTGTTAGCAGGTAGTGGTTCAGCCATCAAGGTTTGATCTTCGGTGACCACAGCATATCCTGCACGCCGAACTCCATTTACTATAGAACTGCTTCCATCAGTAAATAAAATAGTACTTCCAGGGATGGGCACGTCTTTCAAGTCAGGTCTGCTGGAATGCACAGTTGACATTATTTCTTCACACTCATGCACAGGCTGTTCTGGTAGGGGCATCAGAGTGGCTGGGTTCAGCGTAGTTCGGTCTTTGATGATGACACTGGGATTTTCACATAGCTGGGCTCTGTACTTTACTAGACGGGAGTTGGTCATCCATTTTGGCCCTTGTACTTCTAGCAGCGACTGAATGGAATGTGAGGTAGTTACTTCAATGGTCTGGCCATAGGTTAGTTTGATTGCCTCAGTGAGTAACAATGAAGCAGCTGCTATGCTGCGAAGACAGCCTGGCCATCCTCGGCTGACAGGATCCATGTTCTTGCTCAGATAGGCCACAGGTCGGTTCCAGCTTCCTATTTTCTGTGTAAGGACCCCCACTGCGGTTCCTTTGCGTTCATCCACAAACAGCTGGAAGGGCTTGGTAATATCAGGCAGGCCAAGAGCGGGGGGGCTGGTCAGAGCTTGTTTTAGCTGTCTCAATGCCTGAATTTCTTCACCTTCCCATTCTAGAGGATGTGATTCAGGAATTCTCCCTTTCAACATCTCATATAATGGCTGAGTCATAGAGGCAAAGTCTAGGATCCAAATTCGACAGTAGCCGGCCATTCCCAAGAACACTCTGAGCTCTTTTTTGTTGGCAGGTCGAGGTAGACAGTTAATGGCTTGGGTCCGGCTGGCTCCCAGAATTCTTGTATCCTTTTTGATGACAAATCCTAAATAGGTGACTTCCTGACTACAAATTTGTGCTTTGGCTTTACTGGCTCGGTATCCACAGTCTTCGAGCCACCGGAGCAGTTCAATGGTGTCAGTTAAGCACTCTTCTTCAGTCTGGCGGGGCAAAAGGAGGTCATCTACATACTGGAGGACAAGACCCACTTCTTCCTGGAATTGCTGTAGGTCTTTGGCCAGCTGTTGCCCAAATAAGACTGGAGAGCTCTTGAAACCCTGTGGTAAACGCAACCATGAGAGTTGTCTCTTCCGGCCTGTCATAGGGTGTTCCCATGTGAAGGCAAAGATAGCTTGGGAGTCTGGGTGGAGAGGTATGGTGAAGAAGGCATCCTTCAAATCGATCACAGAATACCATTGGCTTCCCCCTGGAATTAGGCTTATGAGGGAATATGGATTGGCAACTGCTGCCACAATGTCCTTGGTTTGCTGGTTCACCAAACGAAGGTCTTGAACTGGGCGGTATTCACCTGTGTTGGGCTTCTTTACTGGCAAAAGCGGAGTGTTCCAAGCAGAGACCACAGGGGCTAAAATCTTCTGTTGTATCAGTTTCCCAAGATGTGCATGCATGGAGTGCCGAGCTTGGGCTGGGATGGGATACTGAGGCTGGTTTATCACAGTATAATTGTCTTTCAGTTCTATGTAGACTGGTTCAGCAAATCTGGCTAACCCTCCTGGGTTATCTTCTGACCAAACTCCAGGCACAGCCCTGATGACTCGCTCTGCGACATCGGATCTATTGATGATTGATGGGGCACATTGTCCTATGGCTGGTCCCAGCCTCCAGACCTCTTGAAGAGGACAAACGATAGACAAGGGTTGACCTCCAGCAGTGCCTGTGACTCGGCCATCAGCATGAAAAGAAAGGGTTGCTTGTACTTTGCAAAGCAGGTCTCTTCCAATCAGTGGGATAGGGCATGATGGAAGCAGGATGAATTCATGTTCAACCTCACAGGTACCAATTTTGGTTTTTATGGGTTTAAATTGTGGGGCTCGCATTACTTGTCCTTCTGCTCCCATAACAGGGATGTTAGTCTTCTTAGCCAGAGGTATTGGTAACTTGGTGTTTACCACTGACCGCTGTGCTCCGGAGTCCAAAAGTCCAGTAAGTTTCTTGTCTCCCACTGTGATTTCCAATACGGGGTCGGGAGACAAAGGACCCCGCGGACACCTTCAATCTTCTTTGTAGTACTCCTCTATTGTCATGGTTCGGGCAGGTGGTGTGGGAAAGGGTGCTGCCTGAGGGTTCAAACTTCCTCGGCCTCTTCCTCTTCCTCTGGATGGTCCACCTCCCCGCCCTCGAATTCCATTGTTGAATCCTTCTCGGGCCTGGGAATTGCCTCGGGGATAGGGGTGGTAATTGCCTTGAGCAGCTGAATTGTAACCACTTTGAGCAGCAAAAGGGGAGCCACCCTGTGCAGCTTGAGGTCTTTCTGGGCACTCATTTTTCCAGTGGCCTTCTGCTTTGCAATAAGCACATTGTGTGCGGCTCAAAGGAATTCGTTGTTGTGAGTCAGGGTTCAAGGCAGCAGCAAGCAGGCTCGCTTTTTCCTTCATGCGTTTACTTTGTTCTTTCTTCTCCTCTACGTCTCGGTTGAGGTACACCCTGTCAGCCAATGCCTTCAATTGGCTGAATGACATCCCCTCAAATCCTGCAGTTTTCTGTAATTTCCTTCTGATGTCTGGGGCTGACTGAGAGACATAGACCATGGCGATCGTCTGTCGATTCTTCTCATCTGCTGGGTCAATCGGAGTGTATCTTCGGTAGGCTTTCATCAATCTCTCCAAAAAGGCACCTGGGCTTTCATCCTTTTCTTGAACTATATCATGAATCTTTTGCAAATTCATCATGCGCTTGCGTCCTTGCTTTATGGCACTCACTAGGGCTTCCTGATAAGTTCGCAGTGACTTTCTGTCCTCCTCATCTTCAATCTTCCAACCAGGGTCAGTGGTGGGAGCATATTTCTTTAGGTATTCAGCATGCCGTTCCTGGCCCACCCCATCTATTCTCGCCTTCTTCAGGGCTGCTTCTTCCAAATTAGCCTGAATCTGCATGCGTTGTTCAGAAGTTAGAACATAGCCTCCCAACTGCTGGATGTCAGACCAAGTGGGGTTATGGGCTGTCATCACCCCTTCTATCATGTCCACAAATTGCTCAGGTTCATCTTCATAAGAGGGCCCATGATTTTTCCAATTCAAAAGGTCTGATGTATTAAAAGGCACATAAGAGTAAGTATTCACTGTGGTATAGCTAGTGTGGCCCGCTTCATCTGTCTCTGGGACAACTGCTGGGGAAATCCGGATAGGCATAAGTTTAGCTGTGTCAGTGACTTGGATGGGCATGAGCCTAGCTGTTGAGTCGCAGACTACTTTGGGAGCTTGTCGGGTTTTCTGCCGTGTCTGCATCCTTTGGCTAGAAGTTGACACTGGTTCCACATCTATCTCGTCATCATTCCCATCGTCTTTCTCATCACTAGGTGGGTGCACGACTGTAGGAGCCTCGGCTTGAGCTTGTGTAGGGGCTGGTACAGGAGCTGGTGTAGCAGTTGGCACAAAAGCAGGCACTGGAGCTGACAGGGGAATAGGTACAGGAGCTGGCACAAGAACTGGCACAGGAGCAGGTACAGGAGCTGGCACAGGCTGGTCCCTTGGTGGAGCAGGAGGCACAAAAGGTACAGGAAGTGCAAGAGGTACAGGAGGTATCTGGGGTACCGGAGGAGCAGGAGGTGCCGTAGGAAAGTTAAGCACATAAGGCGGTGGAAGCTCCTCTGATGGGACATCTAATATTGGTAATTTCTCTTTTACCACAGAGAAGGTAAGGTTTTGTGGTAAGTCAACAGGCTTGTTCTGTTTCTTGCTTTTCTTGGATCTAATAAATAAAAGCAATGCTGCTTGTTCTACCATCTTCTTAGCCCAAGGGGGCGGATCTCTAGAAATTTTTCTCCATCCTTCAACATAAGGGATATCTTCGGGGTTCCCAGGGTTTCCTTCTACAATGACCACATTCCATAATCTGCCGATGGCAGGGCCATAAAATGTTCCTTGTTCTGGCCAATCTATTAGGGGTCCGAGGCGAGGCCAATCGATATTGCATTTGGTTTTCATATCTTCCACATTGCACTCCTTGGGGTCAAAGGCTTCAGCAAAATGTTTGACCATCAGATCTAAAGGGGTTGAAACACCTCCCCCCATCCTACCTACCTATGCTGACTTCTAAAGGATAGAGAGAGAGACACACTAGGGAAGGGTATGACAGGAAGCAAGTCAACTATAGGAGGGGGGGGTAAGTTGACTTGTGGACTTTTAGGGTTCAGAAGCCCCCACCCAAAAGCCCTCCCGACAGATTTCAGAAACAGAAATAAGAGGGTGATCAAGCCTCTTCTTTGCCTCAACTGAGGCAGCTGGCAGGTAACTGGCAGGACAGGTGAAAGAAAAGAAGAACCCTTTATATACTCGCCTGCGAGTCTTGGAGTCCTTTGTCAGCCGGGGTGAAAAGCTGGATGCAATCTGTACTAGGCTTCAGGGAAACTCTTCGTTGGCATCTGCAGCTCTCCTGTGTTTCTTTCTCAGCCTATCCAAGTCTCCAGTAATCTTCTAGAGTGCGCGCTCCCCGGCAAGGGTGATAAAGCAACGCAGGAGGCTTTGCCAGATCCAAGGAAGTTCCCGGGGAAAAAGCCCCTAGCTTTGCTGGATCTGCTGGTGGAACAGGAGAACAGGAGAACTTCTCCTGCTCTTCAGGTCCCTGTTCGGGCGCCAGAAATGTTACAGCAAAAATCCGTAGCAGACCATCTTTCCTTACAAAGCAGACAGCAAATCCAGAAGATCGAAGAACAGATTGCTTTATTGCAGGTAAAATGACTGTCCCTGAATCATTTCAGAAAATAAGACAGCCCCGAATGGGGGCTAACAGATGAGTTTTATACACAGAAACTACAAGGCATTATCTTGTTTACTCCCAACGGGATGATGCACATCTGTTTCACAATCTTACATCCTGCATTTCAAAGTGACCTTGACAAAGTACATTAAGTACATCATATCTACATCCTTCTTCCAACTAGCTTGCCAAGTATAATTATCAAGTACATTCTAAATATCAGGGTCTCTCTATCACTGTCCTTGTAACATCCTCATTATCGTCTTTTGGCAGAGAGGATGTAGTCACCTTGAACATTTCCTAAACAGATGTTTTCTCTTGCAATTTAAAATTTAGTTTAACCCTCTCTTATGAAATCATTTCTTAATAAAATCAGCTCTGAGCTTTTAATTTCTCCTCTGTTAATATTGATTACTTATAGCCTCTAGATTATCAATGATTAGCAATCTTTTAACCCTATCAGTAACAAGTTTGTTTTGGTTGTGTAGAGCTCGGAGGTGGTGTACGGAAATCAGTTCTTAACTAGCCAAGTTCTGACTTGAAAATGCTAGCTACATCTAATTCTATTCGCAGAACATGTGAATGTGTTTTTTTCAGTTTCAGTGTATTAAGGCAAACATTTCACTCCTTTGGAATTGCAGCAATAAACTGCTCCAACAAAATTACATTTCATACTAGATCTCACTAGGACTGCAAACTTTATACAGCATGGTCTACAACAGGGGTAGGCAACCTTTTTAAGCCGGGGGCCGGGTTGCTGTCCCTCAGGCAATTGGGGGGCCGAAGCACCAAAAATAAATAAATAAATAAAAATTTTAAAAATGCATGCACACTCTCTCAGCCCCAGAAAAGCCATGGCAAAACCCCTGTGGAAATTCTTCCAAGAAGATCCCAAGAACAGTTAATAACAACAATAATCAATATCATCATGGCATCCGGCCCCTGGGCCTTAGGTTGCCTACCCCTGGTCTACAAAATTAAATCAACCAAAGCATAATAAATTGATGAACTGCTGGGGGCTCATTTTAATTGGGAAATGCAGATATTTCTGTGACTATTTTGACTTCAATGTGGCTGAATGTGACCTCACTTTTTTTTTCTTAATAAGTGACTTTTGTTACATAAATTATTGAGAAACTTTTAACAAGCAGAAGCTACTTTGCAGTGGCCATGTCAACATGCATAGCAGTGACCACTGGAAGAACCCTAAATGTGAGCATAACTATGAGGGCTACAGAAGTCAAGTAACTAGTTAAAATGAAGTAAGGTATCAGTTAAGTTGGAAATGTTCTAACAGAAAGGGTAAACTCATCATCATCATCATCATCATGTCCTTTTTATTGTTTTATTTATTTAAATGTTACCTTGAGACCTAAATGGGGGTAGAGTCCAGAGACAGCCATGCTAGTCTGGAATATTGGTATACAAAGGGATCTTGTAGCACCTTTGAGACTAACTGAGCAAAAGTTGTAGCATAAGCTTTTGTAGACTTGGAAGCTTATTGCACCGCTAAATAAAACGTCTTACCTCTCCCGAATTCAATTTTAATTCGGGCAGCATCTGGATACTATTGCAGAGATTTTGCCACCGAATCCACTGCCCACATCCAGCCCGGGTCCAGCCCTGGTCTCAGGAGCGCTCCAGCAACTGTTTCCTTAAGTTGGAAACTCCCAGTTTCAAAAAGAGGCGCATTGAGTACCTCTGGGACCCAGGCTGGACCCGGCCAGTGAATTTGGCAGCAAAATCCCTGCGACAGTATCCTGATGCCGCCTAAATTAAAACTGAATTCGGGAGAGATAAGACATTTTATTTTAGTGGTGCAATAAGCTCCTTGGTCTTGGTCTGCTTCCTCTGATGCATGAGAAAGTGCACCTGAGGAAGTAGACTATAAGCTTATGCTACAACTTCTTTTGCTCAGTTTGTCTCAAAGGTGCTACAAGATCTTTTTGCATACTTGGGACGTAAAGTTAAATAAGTACAAATAAAAGTCCCCATCATTCAAACTTACAAAAGTTAGCACATAATTGAACTGAAAATAGAAATAAAAGCAAATTTAAAACACAGCCATTTTAAAAATCCCAAATACACACAATAGAGTACATTATCAGAAGTCTTTTTCCTCATGAGAACTTAATTCTCAAAGACCTGTATAAACAAAAAAGTCCTTGCCTTTTTCTGGAAGGTCACCATGGAGGATGCCATTCTAGTCTCTGCAGGGGGCTGAATGCACAGGCCAAAAGGCCCATGTTCCCCCCACCCTGGTGTTGTCCTTTACAGATGACACAGGCCAATAGTCGCAGCCTGGGATTGGCCAGTCCAAATGCCAATCTGTTGGTTCCAGACCGACCTCTGGCCCAAAAGGCCCTTAACATGGTCTAAAAATACCATTTGTTTGCAGTGGAGTTTCCTGGAAACTCCACCACAATAGCCAGCAGGCCACATGGTCCTGTGCATCCCTTACCAGCTGCTACTGTTGCATTCACTCTGAAGGACCCTACCACAGCCTGTGATGTTGGAAGGGGGTGCCTGGCCATGCGGGTACAGCCAGGTGCCCTGTTTTTAACCTTACAGACCACAGTAGGGGCCTTCAGAGAGGACACGATGGGGGCAGCAGATAAGGGGCACACAACAGCGGTAGCTCCATAGCATGGCAGCAGGTGGCACGACACCATGAGACAACAGCACCCAACATGGCTGGCCCAAGGACAGAACCAGGTCAGAAACGCGAGCAGGATACCATGGGGTTGACTCATGATAGCCTACCCATCTGTATAGGCCATAGAAAGACAGTCTGGTAGCAGGTATCAATAAGGCTTGGCCTGTGTTCACACCTGTACCTGTAAAGGTGATAGAATGGAGAGAAAGGTCTTCACTGAAGATGTTAAGACATGTGCAGGTATAATTCAGTTGACCTAAACCCAAGTCATATAGGGCTTTATACAGCACCACTTTCTGGGTTCTCCCCTCCAAGAAGGAGCAGAGTCACCATAAAGCAGTACTCCCAGGTTCCTCCCCTGCAAGATGGCCCTGAATGATACCTTGAATGATGGTACATAGCACTGAAAGCTGCTGAGAGGGCCAGCAGAACCAAGATGGACACACTCCTCCTGTCCAGTTCCTCCCATACGTCATCCATTGGGGTGACCAAAATTGTCTCTATCACATCGGCAGGCTAAACACCAGATTGAAATAGGTCCTGATAATCAGTCTCATCAGGAAGACATGGAGCTGGGGGGTAACCATATATTCCAGTGCCTCACTCAAAAACTGTATGGTAGCTGTCTAATGTGGAAGGATCCAGGAAGAGCTTTTTCAACAGTGGACTTATAACTATTTCCTTTAGGCACAACTGAACTCTACCTTGTTTTAGGGAAGCACTGACCACACCTTGTACTCATTTGTCAGTCTCCTTCTGGTTCTTTAATAAGCTGGGAAGGGAAAGAGTCTAATACACATACACAGTGGCGTTCACTTCTCCAAGACTCCTGTCTATTTCCTCATACTGTACTAGTTGAAAAGTATTTATTATCACTTAAAAAGCAGAGGCCAAAGTTACATCCTCTGGACCTGTCTTAACAATAGCATCCCAGCCAGACCAGACACAAGTGATTTCATCTGCAAAGTACTAGGTAAGTTATTCGCAGTGGGATTTCAAGTGGTCTGAATTCTCTTCTTGTGGGCCAGTATGAGAAAGACCCCAACTATACTTAAAACTTAATTAATTATCAGAACAGGGAATGCAGCCAAAATTCAGACGAAAACTAGGATTGGGAACGGCTGCTATGAAAGAACTGGACAAAATCTAAAAAGTGCAAAGATATTAAACTGAACGCTAAAGTTAGGAACATCCAAGCCATCGTAATTCCCATCACCATGTATGATGTGAGAGAAAATCAACTCACTTGAGCTGGGGTGCTGGAGAAGAGTGTTGAGCAGGGGTCAGCAAACTACCCCTGCCGACTAGCCCCTGCGGACCTCCGCCATCGCCGCATGCGCCGCCACCATTTGTTTGCCAAAATGGCGGGTGCGACTCGTTTGCGCATGCTCAGTACTCCTGCACATGCGCAAATGAGCTGTGGCCGCCATTTTGGAAAACAAAATGGCAGTTGCTGTGTGCGCAGCAGCGGCGCAACACAAATGGCGCCCTGGAGGAGCCCCACGGCGGCGCTGGGCCTCTCAGAGGCCCGTCGCTGCCGAGGGAAGCCTCCTGGGGGGGGGGCGCGGCAGCGCTGGGCCTCTCGGATACACTTGGGAATCATTTTTTTCGGATACACTTGCTGTGATAGACTTGGGAATCATTTTTTAAAAAAGCAAATAAATACAGTTGGCCCTCTGGATCCAAAGATTCAAGCAAATCTTGATTTTGCCATTTTATAGAAGAGACATAATTTTACTATGCCATTTTGTTTAATGGGACTTGAGCATCCATGGATTTTGGTATCCACAGGGGATCCTGATACCAAACTCCAGCAGATACCAAGGGCCCTATTTTAATAATCACAGATGGTATTTTTCAGCTTCATTTTATTAAGACATCTAGTGAGGCTATTTAACTTAAATTTAAATAGAAATGTAATATAAACTTAATAGTTAATTCTTCCTTCTAATGTAAATTATGGGGGTTGCTTATTAGTGATTAGTTAAATGCATTATCTCTTTTCTACAATTTCTCTGTGGATTGTATAAGCCTCCAAATGTTGTTATAAACTTCAGCTAACCATCTTCATCCCACAAATTGAGAAACACAAAATCAGATCCAGAAAACCTTTTCCAATGCTCAGATGACACAATCTCTCACACAGCCTTTTAAGTCCTGTAATCGACACCAAGTAATAATGCATTTTGAAGAGGTGCTGCCCATGGAGGACTGTTACGCTTCTTTTCAATGCTTAAATTTGCTCTCTGTTTCCATGCCACCAGGAGAACATAATGTACTGAAACTACTAGCAACTAAAGTATAATAAAAATGACAGGAATATTATTAACACAATTCAAGGTGGAAATGCTGCAGCGTTAAAGATGAGAAAAACTAGGCAGCTGCAAACAGCTGGTTAAGGCGTCTTTCATGCTTTCCAATTCGGTTATTACTTTTATTCATACAAGTTGCATATTTCTAATATCTAGCCATCAGAATGTAACTCCTCTAAATATTTGGATTTCTAGATTCCAGTCCTGGCTGAAGAGTCCATTTTCTCTTATCCTGCTGTTTGAGAAGCAGGACTCACTGTCAAAGGCTTATTTATTTCTGTTAATGTTTCAATAAAAGTTTATTTGCAACAATGAAACCACAAACTATTTAAAAAATTTAAAAACAGTCCTAATCTTAGTTTTGGTCCAGTTCAGATGTTAACTTTGACTACCTTATTCATTTATGAGGAAAATGCACAATTAAACTGTACAATTATAGCAATTTAATACCATTTCAGCTGCAATTATGTCCAACAGAATCCTGGGATTTGCAGTTTGGAAAGGTACTTGACATTTTCTAGTGAACTCTCCTAAATTATAGCATTATATTTCTCTGACAGAGAATTCTAAATTCTTCAAAACTACAAATCCCAGGATTCTGTAGGATGGAGCCATGGCAGTTAAAAGTTGTACCAAACTATTATAATTGTGCAGTGTGGAGACACCCATAACAATCAACATACCATGTAAACCAGTAGGTCCTTGCAGATTCTACCAGCTGAATGTTGGACTTTGGAAGGAAAAGGATGCAAATTTGGCCAGTATTCCAGAGATCCCAGTTCTAACACAGTACTATTTGCACATGCAGAAGAACTGCAGTACAAAAGACAAGGAAACAAAAGTATCATCTGAATCATTTTGCATGTACATTAGGACTGCCGCTTCTAGATGCCCCTCCAGATAAAACAAAACAAACAAATGCACACATGCAGCAGCACTGAGGCACAGCACTGTAACCCTAAGAACAAAATCCACATAAGTGTGTAATAACTTTTATTAGGCCAACTAAGGTTACTATGCTAATATGGATTTTGGAATTTTTCTTATGATAAGCATGACTGTTTTTGCTTTTGGAAAAAAAAAAACCAAAAGACTCTTGCTTTTTGAATTCCACTCCCAGACCTCTGTTCAGTCCAAAGAGCACACACCAGTAGCATATTCCCAGCCCATCCCATCAAAAAGATTTTGCAAGGCAGAGACAGATTTGATCTTTCAACTGCCTACGCCTCCAAATGGGTGTGGGCCTGGATCCCAGCCACCACTAGTGATTTCCTCCTGTGCCTTACACTTGTTGCAAGGTATACCCACATTGGATTAATAATCTTTTGCCAATAAAGCCCGGCTTTACAAATGTGGTATGATAAAATTCTTTGTCAGCATTCAGTAAGCATCTACAATTAAGGAGCTCCTTTCTTTTGTGTCCTATATCTTTGGTTCAGATCTTTAAGAATGCTTTATAGAATGTATTTGTTCACAGAATCATAGAGTTGGAAAAGACGCCAAGGGCCATCCAATCCAACCCCCTGTCATGCAGGAACTCAAAATCAAACCAGCCCCAACAGATGGCCATCCAGCCTCTGTTTAAAGACCTCCAAAGAAGGAGACTCCACCAGACTCTGAGGGAGTGTGTTCCACTGTCGAACAGCCCTTACTGTCAAGAAGTTCCTCCTAATGTTGAGGTGGAATCTCTTTTCCTGGAGCTTGCACCCATTGTTCTGGGTCCTATTCTCTGGAACAGCAGAAAACAAGCTAGCTTCATCCTCAATATGACATCCCTTCAAATATTTAATAAATAATAATAATAATAATATTTTTATTTATATCCCGCCCCTCTGCCAAGCAATCGGGGCGGCGTACAACAATCAAGACATCAAGCAAATAACATCAAATCAAATCCCATCCTCCCACCCCCGCCCACCCCTCAAAAACAAATCAAACAACCAAAAAAGCAATTATTAAAAATATACAGTATACAATATAAAATAAGCAGTATACAATATGAAATACATAATTGCGTTGTTGCTGGGAAAGGTGTTGCTGGGGAAGGATTTCAAACTCTTCCCGAAAAACTCTTTAAAGAGGGCTATCATATCCCCTCTCAACCGTCTCTTCTCCAGGCTAAACATACCCAATTCCCTAAGTTATTCCTCATAGGGCATGGCTTCCAGACCCTTCACCATTTTAATTGCTCTCCTCTGGACACGCTCCAGTTTTTCAACATCCTTTTTGAACTGTGGTGCCCAGAACTAGACACAGTATTCCAGATAGGGCCTGACCAAAGCAGAATACAGTGGCACTATTACTTCCCTTGATCTAGATACTATACTTCTATTAATGCAGCCTAAAATTGCATTGGCATTTTTGGCTGCGGCATCACACTGCTAGCCTTTCGACAGCATATAGTTAATACAGTTATTTATTACATTTATATCCTGCATTTCCTTCCTATATTTTTCCTTACAACAGCCCTATGAAATCTGGCTAAAAGATAATGACTGAGTCGAATGATCCTCATAGTTCAGTGGATGTACCCTTGGTCTTCCCAGTTTTGTTCAACTCTTAGCAATCTCAGTTTTCTTTAACTACTTGTATTCTGGCAGTGCTATTTTTTTAATGTTTATGTGTGCTTTATTGATAAAACTTTTGTGAGGGTAACTCTTTGAAAGAGAGCCAACATGGCATAGTGGTTTTAGTGCTGGGCTATTGGCAAACCTTCTCTGCCAAGAAAACCCATGATACATTTGTCTTAGGATTGCCATAAGTGAGAAATGTCTTGAAGGCACACAACAACAACGAATTATTTGAAAACCTGGATATATTGTAAAAACGGAACCAATAAATATAGCAACTAACACAAAGCCTCATTAAAAAAGCAGAATGCATTCATTTGGTGTTTTTATGACTTGAAAGGCACTTAATTTCTGGAGACCCTATGCTAGAGTTTTCTTGGAAACATTTGTTCAGAGGGGGGTTGCCATTGTCTTCCTTTGAAGCTGAGAGGTGTTACTAATCCAAGATCACCCAGTGGATTTTGTATATTTTAAATTCTAAACTTACACGTATTCTGACTGGCAGTTCACAAAGTCTGAATCCACCCTGGGTTAGTTCCTGAAGTGCTGGGCTATGCATCTAATATGTAGGTAGTCTCTTTCTATTACCTGCTTCTGCTTGTAGAGTCTGCTGATACAAATGACCCTGTAACAATGCTATTGTGATCTTGGTTCACAATTACTTAATTTTCCATTTTTAAAATGAACTATTTTGTGATGAAGATGTATAAAATCCTATAAACATTTAGCAGATTAAAGCATGTGTATAAGGGATTAATGTCAACCAACACTAGGCAGAAACTCTGAAATTATGCACAACTGTACCCGTCAACACAAAACAAAACAACAGAAAGTGTTTGGTGTGGGTACTTACATTATGGGGACAGTACTCCATATCTTGGTAAAATGATAGACCTCGAAAGATCTTGTCATGGAAACTTGAGCTGCAGCATTTTGTCATTCCATTTTCAATAGCTTCGTTGATCTTGCTCACTGGAAAAGCGCAAACTGCAGAGTTCCTTTGGGGCACCTTGCTTTCTGCTTGGCTTTCAGCAAACACACCAAAGAGAACCAGTTCTGTGACACTCAGAGTAAGCTCTTCAGCCAGCTTTGTGCCAGGCTGGGTAGCATGAGCTGCCTGCAAAATATTAAAGGTTACTTCCCTAGGGTTCACTACAAGGCTCCTCTTTCGCTTGTGCCCAAAACGGCACTCCAAGTTCAGCTCACGGTACTTGCGTACTTCACTCTCTTTAGTGCTGAGCCGTACTATCCTAGTGTGGTACAACCTGGAGTTGAGATTTTCTCTTTGGACCGTTAAGAAATATACATAGTCCTCATTGTTAAAGGAATACACATAGTCAATGGGGTATGTGTCTTGATACTCAGGTAGCACAGTCAAGGAGTGGAAAGGATGGTAAAACCCATCCAGTGTACTCTTCAGTCTCCGTATAGACACTGATTTGGGGCTATATGTCTCTGCGGTGCTCCTGTTGATAGAAGATGCAATGTAAAAGTACGAAGCAGATTGATCAATAACTACAACTTTAGTACCTAAGGGACTGGCCACACAATCCGGACACTCAGAAGGTTTGTTAAGCTGAGCTGAATACAAGCATGAGGTTTCTGTAACTGAAGCAACATTGTCCACTATCTCAATTTCATGCAGGAAACAGATTCCATGTTGAGAACTCCCACAACTGTAAAGCCATTGTTCAGAAGGATCCATCACCAACACTTCGTTATCTGTGTCTTCAAAATCCATTGGTCCTTTCACTGGGCACAAGGCACAGATTGTACAATTGGGACTACCCCAGGGCCCAGTCACTATGCTGGAGAGGATTTTTAGCTCTGAATTCAATATGTAGATCTTATTACGAACTGCAACAAAGATAGCATTAGCAGGCTCATAGCTTACTATGTTCTGGATATAACTCTCTGCGATGAATGTAGGGATGTTGTATTTCACTGAATAATTACTAGTCAGGTTATAAGAAATATGTGGGCATTGCCAAGTGTTCCCATTGATTCTTAAGGGCAGCAGCCCCAACATGAGACCAAACAAAAATGATGCTCCCATAATAGACAAAGGAATAATAATACAGAGTCCCAGATATCAGGTGCTACCTCATTTCTTCAGTTCTGTGCAGATCTGCACTCCATCTGATAGAGGTTCTCATTGCATTAGAGCTGAAAAGGACAGAGAACACAAATGAGTAATGCTGCAGCAATGTTTATAAGAATGATACCTGCATTTAACACTGATGAGCAATTGGTAAAATGGACACATGTTTTAATTAAAAAGACGATACAATAGAGGCTCAGATTTCCTTATGTGAAGGACTCAGTTCCAAAGACCTTTCTACATGGAGGCTTTTTAAATTTCATATTTGCAATATTTATCACACTTGTGCATTATCCATGTGGATGTAAGGTATCACAGAGTGTCTGCAAGTGAACACACAGAGTTAGTAGCACTGCTGATATTGGAAGAATACCTCTGGTCCACAAAACAGAACTGCAACCTTCATAGAACTCTTCATAGAGCTGTATGATACCAGCCTATAGTTCAGGGTGTTTTGTGCAGCCCTCCAGATGTTGTTCATGTACAACTCCCAATATTTCTTACCATTGGCTGCGTTGTCTGGGGCTTCTGGGAATTGCATTCAAAAACATCTGAAGGGCCAAACAATTCCTAGTCCTACTACAGATATAGATAAGTTTCTCCTTCTGGATCGCTGCTAAAACACTACATTGGGGGGAAGGAAGCCTTGTTGTTCAGAATACCCAATGCCATTCCACTGACAAGCAATTTGGACCTTAGCAAATGGAAAAAATAAAACAAAAAGTAAAGTTACTTGCATTGATTGAGCAGAGGAAGAGATTTTGTTTGAGCAAACGATGAACTGTTCTGATCCCTTGCAATAATAGCTTCTATAAGTCTGTTGCTGAGAGTAATCAATGCTCTGAATAAAAAAGAACCATATGAGCAGGATTAAGTCAGAAATGGAGTTCAAGATGGAGTGTGGTGCCTTATAACTTAGTTTTGCAAACATCCAGTTAATTCTTATTCTGCTTTAGTGAATGATCACAAATTGGACAAATTCAAAACTCAGGTCAGCTTCTAAGTGGAAAAAATACAGATAAATATTTTTGGAGCTTGGGAATAATTTCACTGCCAACATTTCTCTAATTTAACTATGCAAACAGAAAGGAACTATACATCACCCAAAGATTACCTTACAAGCAACACCAGGGTAATTGGATAATACACCAGGGATGCTGTTTTGCCTTCACCCTCCCAAAATAACAAAACTTTATTTCAGAGGTTTTACTACAGCCTTCTCTAATTGGCCTCTCCTAAACAATATTTCTATTGCTGCTGAATCACATAATCAAAGGTTCATGTTTTCTGCCCTATACTAATGTGAAATCTTATGCATTGTGCATATACACATAGGCATGAAAGGAACCGATAGTTTAGATGTAAATGGTATTCAGAGACACAATACATTTCATAGACCACATCATAGTGAAAGCCTTACGAAAATTAAAACAAAACAAGCACTCTCTTTCTCCGTAAAAATGATATGAATAAAACAGAGAGTGGGAGCTGTCCGAAATGTAACCAGTTTCAAATGTAACCATGTCCATAATTGGAATATTAGCCAATTTTAAGTCAACGCTTTCCCACTTTCTGTCTTGAATTGACAAATGATACATACATTATAAGTGACTGGCAAAACAGTAATTCATAGTTACCACTTATGAGACTCATATGCATGCAGAAAAGACTCCTGTGCAAATGTTCTTCTTGGGTGTGTCTGGCAGGTAAAAATGGAACACCCAGACTTCTTTAAAAGTACCTGCTCACCCTATAAGTGTATTTACATTAGCTCCAAGGCTGAAATCCAGTTGTTAATCTTAACCAGTGCAGATCCAGTGAATCAATGGGAATTGCTCAACATAAACAAATTCCAACTGATTAAGCAAGTCTCATCTAATTCAGGTGCAAGGGTCTCTGTGCATTTGCACTCAAAAGTGCCAAGGGACACAGTAGAATTGACTCTCAATTTAATAAGCATAGGCTTGTGACCGAAATCACCCAAGGAGTTTTTCCAGTACGCAGCTGAAAAGTCAGAGGGAATTAAAGAGGGATTTGCTTCGCACACTACATAACAATACATCTAGATTTACACTGGTAGTTGGAAAACCACAGCCAATTCAAGCCCCTTTGCAAGTGTACCTGCGTAACACATGCTATACACATGTTTTATTTGTTTGTTTAAACATTTCTGCCTCACCTTTCAGCTTTAAATGTTCAAGAGAGTGCCCATGAAGATCATTTTTGCCCTTAAAAGTCACAGATCCAGTAAAACAGCAGCACACTAGCTGAACGCCAGCAGTCTAATATAGATATCTAGAATACAGAATTCCAGGAAGTCAGGAGACAAAAGTTGTTGTTTTAAATGTTTTCTGAAGGACACTGTGCCAAAAGAGGCTTCTCTCCCTTTCACTTTTATACATTACATTTAGAGCCACTGTAGTGTGGTGGTTTGAGCACTAGACTATGACTCTGGAGACCAGGGTTCAAATCCACCACCCCCTCTTGGCCACAGAAACCCACTGGGGGACCTTGGGCAAGTCACACCCTCTCAGCCTCAGAAGAAGCTACTCTGAGCAAAGCTTGCCAAGAAAACCCTAGGATAGGATTTATATAAGTTGGGGTCAACGTGAAAGCAAACTTGAAGGACACACAGCCTACCGAAAAGTTTAAAATGAACTCTGGTGGGCAAAGGCTATGCAGTGCCCTGTTCTGGTTCTGCTCATTTCTGGGAGTGACTCTGGGACTTGGAGCTGGCCTATTGCTTCCTATTGAACTGGGAGAGGTGTCACTTCCCTTGGGCAGACTTAAGTCTAGGGAAAGCTCTTGCTGCCCAATTTCTGTCTTTCACTCTCAGAGGGATTTCTGAGATTTGGAAAACTATATATTTATTTATGTATTTATTTTAAAAATGGATTTATATCCCACCTTTCTCCCACCCAAGGCAGACTCAAGTCTAGATGACCAAGTCCTTGCTGATGTATATCCAGCATATGCATGTGTGGGTGTATACATACTTTTTAAGAAGTTGGGCAGCAGGAGCTTGAGAGTCTCAAAGGTGCTCCAAGATCCCTCTGCATACTCTTCTAGAGACTAACACGGCTAGGTCTTTTGAGTCCTCCCTTCGGCAGGTCGTCAGTCCCCTTGCACCCGCTCTTTCACTCGTCGTACCTGGCCGAGAAAGGTGTGTCGTTGGGGCCCTTGCTGCTGCGTGCCTTGACATCGTCTCCGACTTAAACGGCCAGGCTATCGGGGCAGGTTTCTTCAGAGCGGGTTTGCCACGGCCATCCTCTGAGGCTGAGAGAGCGTGACTTGCCCAAGGTCGGCCAGAGGGTCGAATCAAGCGAAGGAGGAGGTCCAAGGTGAGAGAGGGAGAGAGCACCTGCTGCTGCTGCGCTTCTCCCGGCCGCCCTTCTTTCCTTCTTCGGAGCTGCTCCTACCACACCTGCCCAGGAGGAAGAGGAGGAGGAGGAGGAGGAGGAGGAGGAGGAGGAGGAGGAGGAAGAAGAAGAGGAGGCAGAAGTCGGGAGGGAACCGGGCGGGGACACGGCCAGGAGGGAGGGAACCAGGCAGCCTCGCCTCCTCCTCCTCCTCCTCCTCCTTCTCCTCCTCCTCCTGGGACTTCTTACTAAAACAAATGATAGTACTTGGCCATAGGGAATCATTGCAGAATAGTTGCCCATAGGGAATCATTGATGGATTCCCTTTTTTGGGGGGGGGGTGTTGAATGTTTTAGCCACCCAGCCTCTGCATTCACTAGTCTATCCGCAAGCATTCTCCATGGATTCGCTATGGGGAAGTATTCCCCTATGTTTCCCTATGGGAGTATTCTCCACTGATTCTCTATGGGCAAGTATTCCCCTGTGTTTCCCTATGGGAGTATTCTCTATTGATTCTCTATGGGCAGGTATTCTTCTATGTTTCCCTATGGGAGTATTCTCCACTAATTCTCTATGGGCAAGTATTTCCCTGTGTTTCCCTATGGGAGTATTCTCCATGGATTCTCTATGGGCAAGTATTTCCCTGTGTTTCCCTATGGGAGTATTCTCCATGGATTCTCTATGGGCAAGTAATTTCCCTGTGTTTCCCTATGGGAGTATTCTCCATGGATTCTCTATGGGCAAGTATTTCCCTGTGTTTCCCTATGGGAGTATTCTCCACTAATTCTCTATGGGCAAGTATTTCCCTGTGTTTCCCTATGGGAGTATTCTCCATGGATTCTCTATGGGCAAGTATTTCCCTGTGTTTCCCTATGGGAGTATTCTCCATTGATTCTCTATGGGCAAGTATTTCCCTGTGTTTCCCTATGGGAGCATTCTCCATTGATTCTCTATGGGCAAGTAGGGTTTCCCTATGTTTCCCTATGGGAGGGGACGTACTAAAACAAATGACAGTACTTGCCCATAGAGAAGCCATACTTGCCCATAGAGAAATCATTGGGGAATACTTGCCCACAAGGAATCATTGGGGAATAGTTGCCCATAGGGAATCATAGGGGAATACTAGTATTCCCCTGCAATTCTCTATGGGCAAGCATCCTCCAATGATTCTCTATGAGCAAGTATGATTTCCCTATGGGCAAGTACTATTATTTGTTTTAGTATGTTCCCTTTCTGGGAGCATTTTGAGCTTTTCTTTGGTCCCATCCCTTGGTTTTTCTGGAAGGTCCTCCATTTTGCGGTGCCTGGTCCTCCTTCGCGGTCACCCTCAGCAGCAGCAGCAGCATGGTCAGTCAGTCCAAGGCCCCTCTCTTTCGTTTCCTTGGAAAGCTTCTTCAGAGGGGCTTTGCCCTGGCCTTCCCCTGAGGCTGAGAGAGTGTGACTTGCCTAGGGTCACCCAGTGGGTTTCCATGGCCAAGCAGGGAATCAAACCCTCCTCTCCAGAAACGTAATTCAACGCTCAAACTGATACACCACACTGTCCATCTGAAAGCGAACCTTGCAGAGGCAGAATGGCATAGTGGTTTGAGCCTTGGACTATGACTCTGGAGGCCAGGGTTCAAATCTTGACTGGGCCATGGAAACCCCCTGTGTGACACTCTCTCAGCCTCAGAGGAGGGCCAGGGAAACCCTCCTCTGAAGAAATCTTGCCAATGGTAGGGGCGTCGTAAGTGAGAAATGACTTGAAGGCAGGCACATTGCAATAATAATAACAAGAAGGCAAACCTGTCCTGGGGTTTTCTTGGCAAAATTCATTCAAGGGAGGAGGGGGTTTCACCATTGTAAAGGTCTTGAGAGCTAATGTCCATTTCCCTTTGCTGGCCGACTCAAGGAAAGGGGAGGAGAGGACACGCACCTCTTGAAACATGAGAGACTGGACATGGCTGCATCTGCACTGCAGAAATAATCCGGTTTGACACCACCATTGTGGGCCTTTGCAGACTGCCAGAAATAGTGCAAATTGAGTCCACTTTAAGGGTTAGGGTTAGTGCTAGAGAGTCATAGGAATTGGGGTTTTTTTCCTGAGACATTGAGCCTCCTCTATCAGAGAGCTCTGGTGCCACAATAAAATACAGTTCCCATGATTCCCTAACCCTAACCCTTAAAGTGGACTCAATTTGCACTATTTCTGGCAGTCTGCAAAGGCCCTGTGGCTCAATGCTATGGAATCCTGTAGTTTTGTGAGAGGTTTAGCCCAGTCTGTCTGAGAGTCCGGGTGCCACAACAAACTACAAATCCCAATATCCCATAGCATTGAGCCATGACAGTTAAAGCAATGTTACACTGCATTATTGCTGCAGCACAGCTGTAGCCTTAAACTTACAACAAGTGAGTTTTTCAGGACCAGGAAAATGGTACAGCATGGTAATTGTTGCAAGGTATGTATTGGTAATTGTTAGGATTTCCGACTAGATTAGCAGCCTGGTAGAATTTGGGAATGGCAGAATTCTGGTATAGAAGTTCTGGGAATGGCAGAATTCTTGGCATGGTAGTTTGAATTCTACAAACTACCACCCCCAGGATTCCATAGCACTGAGCCATGGGTGTCAAACCAGATCATTTCTGCAGTGCGCATGCAGTCCAGGTCACTACAGGTGTTTCGCCTGCTTTAGAGAATACAAACACACACACGTCTGCCTTAAGTTCGCTTGGCATGCGGAGAGCCTAGGAAGCTGGGTTTTCTCCAAAATCCCCTGAAAGAAATTCCTCCCTCCGCTGGAACATGTTGTGTCTGGCAGGGAGCTGCTGCTCAACTCTTTCTCACTCTCTTTCTTGAGGAGAGAAAGAGAGGCCAGGGCTGGCAAAAACAACAACAAAACAAAACATTTTGCTGCCTGAGGAGGAGGAGGAGTCCAGTCACACCCACCCCTCATCCATAATGACTGGGGCAGGGGGTTGGAATGAATGGCCCTTCCAGTGACTATTCCTGGCAGCAAAAAGGTAGGAGAGAGGCCCAAGCCAAACCAGAAACTACTGGACCATCTTCAGTAGATCCACAACTTATTATTCCAATTGCTTAGAATCATAGAATTGGAATCACAGAATCAAGTTAGAAGAGACCCCAAGGGCCATCCAGTTCAACCCCCCCACCATGCAGGAACTCACAGTCAAAGCACACACATACACACACACACACACACACACCAGATGGTCATCCAGCCTCTGTTTGAAAACCTCCTCAGAAGGAGGCTCCATCACTCTCCGAGGAAGTGTGCTCCACTGTCGAATAGCTCTTACTGTCAGGAAGTTCTTTCTAATGTTGAGGTGGAATCTCTTTTCCTCTAATTTGAATCCATTGCTCCAGATCCTACTCTCTGGAGCTGCAGAAAATAAGCTTGCTTATCAAATAGTGACAAGGATAAGGGAGATTCCTAGGGAATCCTGAGATTTGTAGTTTGTTGTGGAACTAGAGTGCTCTGAGAGAGAAGGCTAAATATCTCACAAAACTTCAGATCCCGGAATTCCATAGCAGTAAGCCAGGGCAGTTAAAGTGGTGTCAAACTGCATTCAGTCTGCAGTGTAGGTGCAGCCTCTCCGTTACACTTGGTCTGCAAAGGCCAAATGCCCTGTCCCCCCGCCCTCAATTCTGGCTTTGTCCTGTTTAGATGATGCATAGCCCAAACCTCAGTTATGGTGCAGGCAGTCCAGCAAGTCTCACACCAGAACCGTGGCATAACAAGGTTAAAAAACATCAAAATGATTCAACTGTTGCTCCAGACTCTCTAGGGATGCAGTGGCTCAAATGGTTAAGACGCTGACTCTGTTCATTGCAAGATTGGCAGATTGGCAGTTCGAGGCCCGGGTGCTGCATGATGGGGTGAGCTCCCATCACTAGTCCCAGCTTCTGCCAACCTAGCAGTTGAAAGCATGCAAATGCAAGTACCGGTAGATAAATAGGTACCACTTTGGTGGGAAGATAACAGCTTTCTGTGCAGTCATGCTGGCCCCATGATCACAGAGTAGTCTCTGACAATGCGGGCTCTTCGGCTTAGGAACAGAGATGAGCACCACCCACTATGGTCGGACACAACTTGACAACCTTGTCAACGGGAAATACCTTTACCTTTACCTTTTCCGGACCCTCTGGGAAGATCTGGAGCTGGGCCGCCTGGCACATCTGCCACTGGCACAGGTCGCTTGTTCTGAGGTCAGTCATGGATGTGACTGTTGCTGGCCATCTCAGAAGTGCTCAAAAGTTGCTCAAAAGTGAGCAACCCACAATGGTGGCACACATGCCTGGCAGCTTGGTGGGACAAATGTTTAGATAGCTGCCATGGCACAGAAACAGAGGCCAAGGTAAGGGAGGCAGGTCAAGGCAGCTGCAACAAACACAGCTATGCCTTCCAATGGGGCAGTGATAAATATTTCTCTCCTTCCTGACACAAATTTGGCTCTTAAAACAAATAAGCATCAGGGAAATCAGGGAAAATCAGGAATGGATTTTTTCATACGGAAGGACTTCACTGTAAGCTTGGTTTTGGAACTGGAAGCAAATGTCTGGACACTCTTGTTCCCTATCTCCTAAGAAGCAATCTGAAACTGCTTTAGTCCAGAGGTACTCTCAAATAAACATATATAGGAAGGTTTTCCTACAAATGAGAGCCAACATGGCATAGTGGTTTGAGCCTATGACTGGAGACCAGGGTTTGAATCCCTGCTCGGCCACGAAAACACATTGAGTGACTTTGGACAAAGTCCCACTCTCTCACCCTCAGAGAATGGCAATAGCAAACTTGCCAAGAAAACTCCATGAAAGGTTCGCCATAAGCTGGAAACAACTTCAAGGCAAACAACACGCGCGCACACATTCCTTCAAATGCATCCCTCTTCTCTCCCAGCCACTGTTTCAGAGATAGCTGCTCCAGTAAATAAATCAACTAGATCTCACAATCCCAGCAGTCTACTCACAGGAGGCCTAAGGAAGCTGGAGCAGGGTAGTCAGGGGAAATCCAGAGGTGGATGGGGTTAAACAGTGTCTCTCCACCCTCCCTCCTCTGTGCCCAGGAACAGCCTGTCACACAATTGCGTAAGCAGCTGTAATTTGAACCTCAGAGTCATACTTGGCTTGGCAAAAAAGTTTTTTGTGTGTGTGTCCACCACAAATCTCCAGGGGAATGCCATAAAGGTGTCTAAAGGGGAGGCGGAAGAGCTGCTGTGGCAGTTCCTGGCAGGGCTGCTCTCCACATGCTTAGAAACAATGGACATTCTCCCTCAGACAATAGAGACAGTGCAATAGTAGTAACCAATGTAAACTTGGGCATGAAGTGTCCGTCTTGGCAAGCCTTCTTAGCTCATATAAAGTCCTAGCCTCTTATTGCTTCCTCACATTTTATGAGGTAATAATTGTACTTGCTTTGGCTACACTGCTGCTAGTATGGGTTTGTGGCTCATATCCGCTTACTGTGTGCAAACAAATGTTACTCTTTATTTTGGGGCTTAGTTTATGGGTTTAAGGGTGTTGTAACCAAGAAGAGCCAGCATGTGACTGAATATTGGACTACAACTCTGGAGACTAGGGTTCGAATCCCTGCTCAGCCATGGAAACCCACTGGGTGACCTTGGGCAGCTCACTCTCTCTCACCTTCAGAGGAAGGCAAGAGCAAACCCACTTTGAACAAATCTTGCCAAGAAAACTCTGTGATTTGGTAGGCATAAGTCGGAAATGACTTGAAGGCATGCAACAACAACAACAACAACCAAGAAGAGGGCTCAACAAAGTGAGCCAAGCAATGGACCACAAACACCATGAAGATTTTCCTCTGCTTAGCTAAAACTAAAAAGAGACCAGAAAAAATATCTGTTGATGTATTCTTGTGGTTGGAATATAGGGAAACAACATGAATAGTCCCAGTGCTGGAAAACATGGAGGTGTGAAGAGCACAATAAAGCACTGGTAATTTTGTCAAGATGTAGACTCGAAAGATAACTTTCTATATGGAAAGTCCCTGACAACACTCATCAAAAGAAATATAAAAATGAGATCTTATTTGTGAACCTGTTTTGTCTAGTCATGAAATCACAGATAACTAATCGGGATTTTACTAAAGAAAAAGAGTGAAAGGGCAGAGTCAAGAGAACATTTTTTAAAAATTTAAGGTTAAAATTCATTTTCCTATTTTTAAAATTGTGCTACAGATCTTCTCACACAACTATGCTAACATTTCATATACTGCCTTGGAAGGTATTTGCATGATAAAAAAAGAAAAGAAAGAAATTGATCATTTAAGATTTATATTTATTTATTATAATAGCAACAAAAATAAGTTAGGGCCTTTGCAGATGGCCAGAAATAATGCAAATTGAGTCCACTTTAAGGATTAGGGTTAGGGAATCATGGGAACTGTATTTTATTGTGGCACCAGAGCTCTCTGACAGAGAAGGCTCAATGTCTCAGGAGAAAAAAAACAATTCCCATCATTCCCTAGCACTAACCCTAACCCTTAAAGTGGACTCAATTTGCACTATTTCTGGCAGTCTGCAAAGGCCCTAAGTTGCTGGGTGTTAGTTGCTTCTTTTTGTCTTGCTGCTTTATCCTAGTGTTTTTATCAGGATCACCTCCTCCCATATAATCTACTCTTTATGCTGAACTCCTCTGGCAAACATTTACTCCAGTCAGTTAGGACTTAGGTTGGCAACTGTTAGCCAGAGGACTTTTTCTTCAGCCACCCCTGGATGGTGGAATGACTGGCCGAAAGAGATTTGTCAGCTAAATACACTGTTCACATTTAAAACAACACTCAAGACCAGTCTCTTCTGGCAGGCTTATCCAGATGATTTTTAAAAGTGAATTTTATACGATGAATTTTAGATGTGGATTGTTTTAATATGTGCACATCTTATTTGTCCTTTTACATTGATGTGTGGTTTAACTGATAAGTTTTAACTGATGTTGTTTGTTTGTTTAATTGTTGTTGTCCCCCACCTTGATCCATGAGGAGGGGCTTGTAATAAATAAATAAATAAATAAATAGCAATTTCTATTGTGATTGTTATTAATGGTCTGCCTGTTTTGAGCCATCTTGGGTCCCAGCTCTGAGATGTAAGTGAAAGTAGCAAATAAATAACCTGTCTGGCACCTTTCATATGTGATGGACTGTAACTCCATCCATAGCATATGTGGCTCCCCACCCCACCCCCATGTAACAGTGGATCTGTTGTATTATGGTCACTTCAGTGGTTTAGTCCCCCTACTTTTTTTAGGATAGGAAGAGTAACTTGGTCTTGGTTACTGGAAAAAAAAAAGCATATAAGAGAATAAGGCCAAGTGCAGTGCAAAAGATGGCTAGGATGGAAATCATACTGATCCAAAGGCTAATATATTAAAAGCACAATTTGTTTGTATATAGAAAATGTTTGCCACAGATAAGACCAGAATACACTGGTACAAAGCTGTAAAGAACTGTAAAATGCAAGGACAGTTTCACTGAATCATCATGGTTATGCCTGGCAGTTCTAAGAAACAAGGCAAATAGTAAAGGGATAAGGAACTAGTAGCAGCAGAGTATACAGCATATAAAAGAATCTGGGAAATGTCTGGCATGTTGGATACCATCACATCTATCTAAACATCTATCCATTGTATGCTCAAGCTAGACCTGGGCAGTTAGCTGATGGGTTGGTGAGTATGTCTATGTAGTGGGAGTGTGCATGTAGAACTACTTGTTGCCAGAACTTTAAAAGCTACTTCCTGTCAAGACCAAAACCAGATTATCTGAGTAATACGTATCTCCATTGGCTATGCTGCCTAGGTCTGATGGGACTCGTAACCCAACCACAAAAACATTTGGCTGGCCATAGTTGTTCACCCCTCACATAGATGTATTTATCACAAGGTGCTTTAAATTGCAGATATCATAAATATCATATGCACACACCACTACCACCACCTGTACTGTTGAAAGGGAGGAAGCATAGGAGCTTCCTGCACTGTTCTGCATGAAAGTATTCCACATCTGTATTCTCTCCAGACATTGGACCTCTGTGTCCAGAAGCCCCAGCCTATCTGGTACCATCTAACCAGGTCTTGTACCTTCATGTACAGTTGCAGGACTCTATCCCATTGTAAGCGTAGGGGTAAAGCTCAGCTAGTAGTCCAGTTGTATATAGAATTGAGGAGGGCACTATCTTTCCCTTTGGCAGCAAAATGCTTTTGTCTGGCTTTCATTGTGGCTGTTCAGATTAAACAGCCTAACTATGAACTGAATCATAGTCACAGTTTGCAGAAGTAGAATGTTAAATATAACCTATCTGAAACAAGAAAGAAGCACATGAAAGTAAGTGTGTGTGTGTGTGTGTGTGTGTGTGTGTGTTGGGAGCATATAGGATACCCAGACATTTCAGACTGCCAGTTCATGATTTTTATACTGTCTATAATGACAGTGCATTACAAAAATATCAGTGCAATGTTGCATTTTATGACTCATTTCATATTTACATGCATTATTAAGACTTGTAATTACAATCAAATGACAGCATGAAAAAATTAAGAACTCAGTTCTGCCTATACCTGTCTAGAGTTCAGCAGCTGAGTTCAGTGGCCTTTGTTGTTTCTGTGTGCCCTCAAGTCATTACTGACTTATAGCAACCCTATGGCAAACCTATCATGGGGTTTTCTGCAAGCTGAGAGTGTATGGCCCTTATCACATGGGGTCTGAAGCAGAGCTAATCCAAAGGGCATCCACAGCTAATACATATTATTCCCCCGTGTTTACACATGACGCTGCCCCAGAACACGGAGCTAATCCGTATTGTTCCCCCGTGTCTACACACGACGCTGCCCCAGAACACGGAGCTAATCCGTATTGTTCCCCGTGTCTACACACGACGCTGCCCCAGAACTCGGCAGAATACGGAGCTAATCCGTCAGGAGCAGGGAGATTTTGACATTCGGTTTGTAGAGGATGTACCTAGGGAGCCTTCGCATTCATTGCGAATTGGTGGGCAAGGCGAATTGGTGGGCAGGGCGAAAATCCCAGCGAGGGGAAGCGATTGCCTTGGCAAAAGGCAAACCGGATTGGAAAGAAGAGGAGGAGAGGAAGAGGGAAGAGGGAAGAGGGAGGCGATCTCTCTCTCTCCATGGGCTGCCTTCCCTTCTCCAGTCCTCCAGCCCTCCTCCTCCCCGGTTCCCATGGCTGCCTTTCCTCCCGGCTTTTTGTGACGGGAGAGAAGGGAGCCTTGGTATTAATTGCGAAATGGCCAAAAGGGCGATTTCGCTACGGAACCGAATTTATTTCTACTTCTGTTTTTCTTCGCTTTTTCTTTGCTTCATGGCCAGCGTTTGATAAGGTCCTATGACTTGCCCAAGATCATCCAGTGCGATCTCATGGCTGAGCAGGGATTTGAACCCTGGTGTCCAGAGTCGTAGTGCAGTCATTACTTCCATATTAATGGATCTTCAGTGTCATCTCTATCCCATCCTACCCCACCCTATACCACTAGCTATTTACAGTCCCGTCCCATGCTTGCTTACTCTGTTGTAATTCCCATTAATTTCAGTGAGACTCACAGCCTTATTGCATGAGAAAAAAAAGCAGAAACAGATCGGGAGAGTAGCTCCTTTCTCCTTTCCTTACTGCATGACATCATAGCCCTTCAGTTCTCTTCCTGCAGGAGACATTTTTCTCGATGGAAAAATTGGTTTGGCAAAAGACACACTTTTACAACTGCCTCCCACAGGAAGAGAACTGAAGCACTACAATGTTATGCACTAAGGCACAGAGAAAGGCGCTACTCTTCAGCTTTGTTTCTGCTTTTTCTTTTCTTTTGTGATAAAGCATCAAGGGTGTTTCTTGAAGGTTTTCTTGTGCCTGAAATATGGAACTGTACAAAAGGATCGGAAAATATTGCCTTCTATTTGAAACTCTCCCATATTTTCCCAGTGCTTCTTCCATCTTTTTGCTTTTAAAGGGAAAGGCAGAAGATCTGCACAATGTGTTTTGACAAGCAGTAGTCAGTGGCATCACTAGGGGATGCAGATCACACCAGGTGACACCCGGGGGAGTGACACCACTGTTCCTCAAACACCTACCTTTTGGCAGAAATGGGCTGTGGCATTTGCCTGCTTCCCTTTAAAATGCTTTAAGAGATGGTGGGAGCAGGGTGAAACTCAGCGGGAGGAGAAAGGACAGGCCCCAGAATTTTTTAAAATTAGTTTTTCAAATTTTCTTCAATTTTTTAAAAAATGGAATTTAAAAAATATTTTTAAAATTGTCTTTAAAAACATTACATTTTAACCATTTTTTCACTATGTATATATAAATACATTTAGGTTGTACATATGATATTAAAATTTGAAGGTATAATTTTAATTTTGCTAGTCGTTTATGTCACAACTATTAGCATTACATTCAGTGGTATATGGGAATTATGACTGATGAGTAACATTAATGTAAAAAAAAAACATGACTAAGGAGTCTGTATTGTCTGAAATGGGAGGAGAAGGGGGCCAATGGTGGGGGGTGACACTATGAGTCAACCCTAGGGACGCCACTGGCAAAAGTAGCTGTTTGGAAGCTTACAGATCCCTCAATATAAAATTTCAGGTTTCATTGTTTATTTCCTCACTCTTAAGTTTTCCCATTCCACTTCCAAAATGTATGGGGGGGTTTTTGTAGTCTCTTTACTTCTCCACTTTCTTTTCATGCTACTTGTTAACCTTATTGTGCTCATCAATAAAAACAAAGGAAAGTTAGATATAAGTACACCATCCTTCCTCCACCCAGTACCCAATAAATGTTTTGGCCTACAACTTCCATAATCCTCAACCAGCCACAGGTTGAAGTAGGTAGTCTGAGATAGCTAGGATAGCTTCCTGCTTATCCCACAGCAGATACTAATTCCCATCATCTTGCCATAAGGACAGTAAGCCTTCCCAGACATAAGCATGTTATCAGCAAAGTGTTTCAGGGCCTTTGCAGACTGCCAGAAATAGTGCACATTAAATTGAGGCACTGCCCTGGCTCAGTGCTAGGGAATCATGGGAACTGTAATTTATTGTGGCACCAGAGCTCTCTGACAGAGAAGGCTCAATGTCCCAGAAAAAAATACAATTCCCATGACTCCCTAGCACTGAGCCAGGGCAGTGCCTCAATTTAATGTGCACTATTTCTGGCAGTCTGCAAAGGCTTTCAGTCTTGACCAACATTTATAGAAGTGTACCTTATTCAAATGCGGTTTGCATTTAGATTTATAGAAATGAGACAAACATATCAATTTACAGAATATGCTCCTTTTTACATAGACTCACAATGAAAGCAAAATCCAAACTATAAAAATAAAATAAAATCACTTTTTTGATATTCATACTTAGACATTTATTTATTTATTTATTTATTGAACAGGGCATTTTGGAGCCTTTCTTGAAAATGTATCTGTGAGATATGGTGACTCTCCTTAAGTGGACAACATGCTGTTGGGGAGAAAAATCCTGGTTCTTTTCCCCCAGAAAAAAATGGGAAAACTGAAAAAATGCAGTACTCTTTGCAGATTGCAGATTGCAAGTCACTCGGTTTCTTTAGGAACATAAAATGCATTAAGTATATCTTGGGATAAAAATTTCATGTTAGATATATTACAGGTATAGTTTGTTCAGGAAATAATTATAATTTGAGATTATTAGTCTTACAGAAGGAGCTAGAAGATCCTGAACTGTAAGGGACAACTTAACTATAAGGAATCTCTTTGCTTTTGTGAATTTATGAGGAACAGACAAAAAACAAACAAACAAAAAACAGAATAATCAACATTAGCAATACAAAGAAAATTATTTCCTCTCCATTAGCTACTTAAAGTGCCTTGCAGACATAAAGCACTCATTCCCAGAAAAAAAAAGAGAGAAAAGGAAATCACAATCAAGAATTACAATGATGTCAAATACTGTACATAGTCTTACATAAATGTCTACTGGCTATACAGATTTTAGAAATAATGTTGGGGGAGTATATAGACTTACATTTTTTCTTAATTACGGTATTTTCTTCATCATTCAGAAGGAAAATATTCCAAAATCCATTTTCCCGCAGTTTTTCAATGAAAAAAAAATTATGGGGGGAAGCCCTCCCTCCACCCCTCCCAAAAGTCTCTGGATGTTTGAAGTGCTTTCTTATATCTAGTTTTATCCCAAGGATATTAATCAAGTTGTATGCCCTCTAAGAGTTTGCCCAAGACTATTGGATCAATTACCCTTGCCAGCAGAGCACAAAGCAATGTAACGCCAAGGTACTGTGCCCAGAAATAGCAACAGCAGATGCAGATATACACGTGATAGAGTGGCTGCGGAACTAGAAACACGCAGATACACATTGTATGATTTACACACACACACCAAAATTTTCGTCGTTGATCGAACATGTCCGAGACAGAGAATCCATTTTGAATCAATTCAAAGGTTAGTGTGAACGTGAATTGAGTCAAATTACTATTGATAAATTCAACTGTGGCAAACGTAGTGTGAACTTCGAGTTGGTATCACTTCAATTATGTGATACGGATCTATTCAGCAGAAAAACGTAAATGTGAATGGGGCCACAGAACACTTAGAATTCTGCTATCCCAGGGTTGCCTATTTTGCTGGCCAATCTTGGTTTACATTCCTAATAAGAATAGGCTAAGGGTGCAGGGGTAAGGATGTGCATGTATGAGAAATCATGATCCTGTATGTGACAAAGATGTATCCTGCCATTTTAACATCTTCTCCACAAGACTTGGGACAGGACCAGGGCTAGGGGGTGGGGGGACACAAAAAACAAAATAGGAAGAAATGAAAAAACTTTGTAAGTCCCTTGGGTTAGGATTATTTGACTTTGGCTGAAACTGAAGCAAGCACTACGTGAGGGCATGCTTGATACAACAGTCACCAACCACAAGTTATGCAAACAAATAACGTAACAGCTATTTCACATATACTAAACTGCACGTTCTCTGAAATGAAATGGTACAATTGGCTAAACAGCGTAATTACCACAGTGGTAGGTAAGAATACAGTAGATGTTATCCAAAAACTTCAAACTGTGTACTTAGGATTAATTAAAGTATTATTCACAATATTGCTATAGGGAGGACTAAACTAAAAGTGAGTAAGTAGGAATTTGGTAATCAAGGTCTTCCACTGTGAAAAACCCTGGAGAAAATTCAGCACTCAAGAATCAATCTCAAGCATCATGACTACTGAAATTTAAAGCACCTATGTTAAGACAGCAAGTGTGGTGTAGTGGTTTGAGTGTTGGACTATGACTTTGGAGACCAGAGTTCAATTCCTAGCTTGGCCATGAAACCCACTGAGTGACATAATTTTTTGTGGGTTTTTCAGGCTGTGTGGCCATGTTCTAGAAGAGTTTCTTTCTAACGTTTTGCCAGCATCTGTGACTGGCATCTTCACAGATGCTGGCAAAACATCAGAAAGGAACTCTTTAGAACATGGCCACATAGCCCAAAAAAACCACAAAAAACTATGGATGCTGGCCATGAAAGCCTTCGACTTCCCACTGACCTTTGATAAGTTGCATGTTCTCAGCCTCAGGAGATGGCAATGGCAAACCACTTCTGAACAAATCTTGCCAAAAGAACCCCATATGGCCTTAAGGTTGCCATAAGTGGACATGACTTGAAGGCACACTGGCAAGTCTCATGAATGAGACGTCCAAGTTACCCTATACATCCACAGTAATGCTCAAGTCTTCAAGACATGACTTTCATATGCAGATGTATAGCAGAAAAGGTGACTTTGGATTCCCATGCTTAAACTGAAAAAATAATTTCTTATGAATATTTGCTGTGGATATTTTTTAAATATATATAAATTCTTTTATGTTAACACTGCACTGAACTATTAGAAAGCTCTTTCTCAAATCTAGCTCTTTTCTGCCATCATGTGGCTGTTGTGCCTCCAGACTTTTAGATATACCAGTTGCATCAAGTCCTTTTTTTCCCTTCCTGTGCTGAATTGTGTTTTCACCAGTCTATCCCATTGTTTCTCTGATTTTCTTCCTCCTTGTCCCCCATCACTCTCTCACACAGACTGACCATTCTTCAAGCTTGGAATGATCTGTTTTTTTTGAAGGCCACATCTAAAGGTAGAGATGGTAACCAAGTGGCCCAATACATTTTGCTACTTGAGCTAAAGGGCAAGATGGCATCCTTCCATATTCATTGTAGGATGCTGGCTAGACTGGTAGCTAAATCTTATTTTGCCAATGACAATCAGGTGTGTGTACACATTTATTTAGTCATACGAGCTGGAATTCTTTAGACGCACTTAATACTAGCAGTTACGTTATTTCCAGAGCTGCACATTGTTGGTCAGGGAAACAGACAGGATCTGGAAGGCAACTCCAAGCAGCCTGTTTCTCCAGTGAATTCATATGCCACTGGATAAGCAGCCTTTTCTCTCCTACTGCCATAAACAGGTATGCTGGCATAGTTATGCTAGCACATTACATCAATTTGGTTATGGCCATAATGTGTAGTTGGGAGAGAATTATGTAGTTGAAAGCAGGTAGTTTTACATCTGGAAAAATGGGGAGAGAGATGCATTGGAAACTGGCACTGGAATAGACATTTCTAATAGCCTAGGCTTATTCAGAAATTTTAAGAAAATTCAAGTTCATTTGTTCATTTTTAAACCTAGGGGTGGTGTTTAGAAGGTAGACATTTTGACAGCACTACTTTGATGTGCTATCAGGAATAGATACATTTTATTGACAAATGTATAGATCAATTATCACTGTGTAGTAGTAACGCTGGTGAAAATGGAGTACCTGCCATACCAAAGACATTACTCCACATGAAACATTAGATCTCAGGAAGAAAGGCTCTAGCCTAGCTTTCTTCCTGACATGCTACTTTTCTACATACAGAGATTTTCCTTTTCTTTTTGTACATATCAACATTCAGACACGAGTTCCCACTTGCAACCCAGAGTGGTAAAGCTCACTAACCTGGGACAGAGGGGAACAAAATGTGGCCTGCTAGATGTTGACAAAATGTATCACCATTAGTTATGCAGCCAGTACAGACAGAAAGATGTAAGGAAAAGTAGCTTTAAGCTGCATATGTGAAAACACCCCTACATCTTTATAAATTATGTTATTCTACAGCCTAAAATATTCTGTTTCTTCAGTGACTCAGATTTGAGTTTCAGTTTCCTTTGATACTCATTTGGATTTGAGTAATCTAAAATTAACTCTGGTAACCTCCTAATTGTTTGGGGCAAAATGTTTCCCTACCTCTCCCTTGAATTTCCTTTGTGGTTGAAATAATGAGTAATCCAGTAAATTTGTGGATGACAGTGTGGCATACAACAACACAGACATGAACCCATGAGAGTTTTCTGAACTGGGAACTTTGGTCAGGTCTACAACTAGAAGGAATTAGTCATTTAAACCAATCATAAAGGCAACTGTTGGTAACAGCCCCACATGCATTAGGTACATGTTCCTTTGATTGCCCATCCCTTGAGGAGGAAGGCAATTTGGCTGCCTACGTCTAAAACAGGGGCTAGCATTTGGAAAGCCTAGAAAGGAGTCTTTGCTACACATTGGACAACTGGCTTAGGCTTTAGAACATGGGTGGTGACGGATGGAGGGCTTCATTGATCCCCATGGGACCCCAAAGTGTTATATCCTGGGCTGTGCACTCTAGATGTCGTTGGAGTAATTGTTACCTTTTTGACATTTTGTTGTACCCATACTCCCAGTGCCGACGGGGGCAATTTTGCCATGTTTTGGGATCCTCCTGGGATATTTTATGTCGAGGTGATGTCCCCCCCCCCCCCCCGATAGGACATAACAGACTCCCGCTGTTCTGATGTGACAGGGGCAGTGTCGATCAATCCTGTCTTCCCACTTTTTCAGCTGCTTTTAAAATGTCCCACTTTCTCCCACTTTCCTTGTTTGTCCTCAACTTACTTCAGTTGCTGCAAGCTGAGATCAAACTGCAATAGTGGTTTTCACTCAATTAACTCAGCAGAGATGGATGCAGATAGTGAAACCTTGCCCTTCCCAGTAGGTTCAAGCAAAAGCAAACAGCTACAGCGTCTTTTACCCTGTCTGTTCTTCCTCATTAATAATTGTTGCCATCTTGACAAGCTCCTGATGTTGCTTGGCCACATATGCCCTGGTTCTCATCTGTGAAATGTTGGAAGGTATGAAATAAATTAGAGATCAACTTCCTGTCCCAGTTTACATATTGCCCTAGCAATAAAAAAAAAACTGCCCCAAACACTTCCTGGTACCGTAAGGAAACATTTTTATTTTATTTTTTTGGTGGTAAGGGGAATCATCTTTCAAAAATTGCCAAATTTGGTGGGATGCTAGGGAGCCAGAGAACAGCCTTGTAGCTTCTCACAGCCCAGGGACAACATTTTCCTCACCCCTGGTCTAGGATGACTAGTGCCCTGGGCATGGACAACTCCCTACTTCCCCACAGTCAGTTTATAGATTGCTTCTTCTGTATATATTTATAGTGCTTTTCATGTTTCTAGTTGTTTTTCCTCAAACTGTTGCTTGGAATTCACCAGTAAATCTCAATGCTTGGAAAATTTACTTTTTTGGACTATAACTCAAGAATCTTGCACCTGCCATGGCCAGAGGCCATATTAATTCAGGATTCTGAGAGCTTTAGTCCAAAATAAAACAATAAATAATAATAATAAATTTTATTTTTATACCCGCCTTTTGCCTGGGCAATCAAGGCGGCTTACATCTTAAGATAAATAAAAGACCCCACATTATACAATAAAACATAATAAAAACAAGTTACCCCTCCCCCTTAAAAAAGAATTAAATTAGATGACTTGCTAAAATAGTTTAAAAAATAACTGATGTTCAAGCAACAGTGAAAGAAAAATCTAAGAATATATTAAGAATATAAAAGAGGCAGAGACACAAATTAAGTAGAGTCTATTCTATTCTGGGAAGGCCTGCTGGAAGAGATCTGTCTTGATGGCTTTTTTAAAATTGTCCAAGCTGGTAGGTAATTTGACATATCTCTTCCAGCAAGGCATTCCAAAGTCTGGAAGCAACGAAGGTGAAGGATCTCTGGGAGGTTCCCACTAGTCTAGATTTTCCCAATTGCAGTAGGTTCCTCCCAGATGATCTGAGGGCGTGGAGTGGATTATATGGAAGGAAGCGATCCCTTAGATAGGTTGGACCTAGGTCATGTAGGACTTTAAAGGTCAATACCAGCACCTTATACTGTGCTCAGAAACCTATAGGCAGCCAGTGAAGGGATTTCAGAATCGGTGTTATATGATCCCTTCTAGATTTTCCAGTAATTAACCTGGCTGCCATATTTTGTACCAGTTGTAGTTTCCGAACAAGGTATAAGGGTAGCCGCATGTAGAGTGCATTACAGAAGTTGAGTCGCGAGGTTGCCAGTGCATGTACTACTGTTTCTAGGTCCCTTATTTCCAGGTAAAGGCACAGTTGGCATATCCTCCGAAGCTGATAACAGGCGCTCCTGACCGTCGCACTCACCTGGTCAATCATGCGAAGCGACAGGTCTAGGAGCACCCCCAAACTGCGAACACAAACTGCTGACCAAGACATGGAGAAATATATTTGGGTGTTATCAGCGTACTGATAACACCCAGCCCCATGTCTACGGATGATTTTCCCCAGTGGTTTCATATAGATATTAAAGAGGATCGGGGACAGGATGGTGCCCTTGGAGATGCCACAATTAAGCTCTGTTTTTGAAGAGCAATTGTCCCCAAGCGACACCCTCTGGAATCTGCCTGAGAGAAAGGAATGGAATCACTGAAGAACAGTGCCTCCAATCCCTAACTCTCCCAGGCGTTCCAAGAGGATGCAGTGGTCAATTGTGTCAAAAGCCACTGAGAGATCCAAAAGCACCAACTGGGCCACGCTCCTGCTGTTGATGCTTAGGCGAAGGTCATCCACCAGAGCAACCATGGCAGTCTCCACCCCAAATCCCAGTCTGAAGCCAGTTTGAAATGGATCTAGAAAATCAGTTTCATCCAAGATCGCTTACAGTTGGAAGGCAATGGCCCATTAAATCACCTTGCTCAAAAATGGCAGATGTGAGACAGGTCTAAAAATTTTCAAGTCCACAGGGTCCAGGGAAGGTTTCTTCAGGAGCGGTCTTCCTTTAGACAAGCTGGCACAATTCCTTCCCTGAGAGATGTGTTAATGGTCTCTTTAAAAAAGGCAATCAAGGCATCACCCCCCTGGATAACCAACCATGATGGGCAAAGATTGAAGGGGCACGTTGTCTTCTTCACTTTTCCAAGGATCTTGTCCACGTCATCGATACTCACCAGCTCAAACTGATCCAGTTTAATTTCAGAAACAGGTTTACTGGACACCTCCTCCATCGATTCTGTTACAAATCTGGTGTCCAAGTTGGCTCTTATCTGAGACATTTTATCTGCAAAGTAGTTGTTAAACGCATCACAGCAGGCTGTTGTCAGATTGAGTAGAGGGTTCTGCACAGGAGGAAAGTGTATCAGCTCCCTTACCACCCTAAACAGCTCTGCCAGGCGAGACTCTGCAGACGCAATACGTGCAGCAAAGAAAGATTTCTTTGCTGCACGTATTGCCTCTCGATAGGAATAAAGAAAATTCCCATGACGAGTCTTGTCAGATAAGAGCCAAGTTTTTCGCCAGATGCACTCTAGTCATTGTCCAACCCACTTCATCTTCCTGAGTTCCTCTGTAAACCATGGCTGACGATTTGAAGCGGGTTGGAAAGGACACCTAGGAGCGATTGTGTCAATAGCCCTGGTGAGATTGGTGTTCCAAGTATCGACTAGGGCTTCGACAGAATCGCTGGCATTACCAACCAAGGAACCCTCCAAGGCTTTCTGAAGATTCATTGACTTAATTAGCCTCTGAGGGAAGACCATTCTAATAGGTCCTCCACCCCCGGTGGAGTGGACAGTGGCCCTAAGTCCAACCCTGACCAGGAAATGATCCGTCCATGACAGTACGATGGTATTTTTTACCTCTACCCACAGATATGCCTGCTCCATACTAAAGACCTCGAGGCAATCCCACCTTCAGTTCACTCTGTTACCCAAAGTAGGCATGTGGCCTACACAGTGTGTTGGCCCAGAAACCAATTGGGATAGGCCCGTGTCTGTCATGGAATCCATGAACAGCCGAGCTGTGCCTGTTAAACTGGTCTCAAATGGGATGTTGAAGTTGTCCAAGACTAAAAGTCTGGGAAACTCCAACAGCAGCTCTGAGACCAGCTGTATCAGCTTGGATAGGGAGTCCATTAGACAACAGGATGGACAGTATACTAACAGAATCCCTATACTATCCCTGGTTTTCAGGCTTAGGAACTCACATTCGAAGCAGTCTATTTTCCAGATAGGTATCCTAATCAGGGTGAGGTTGTCTTTATGGACTAGAGCCACTCCACCACCCACCACCCACTTTCCCTTACCTGATGTGAGACAGGTCTAAAATTTTTCAAGTCCAGGGGGTCCAGAGCCTGGTTCCAGGTGATGGCACTATCTTCCCCCAGCCAGGTTTCCGTAAAGCAAGCCAGGTCAGCCTTTACAACCACGAGAAGATCGTGGATGATATGGGTTTTGTTCTTTATCGACCTGGCATTGCAAAGAAGCAAGGTAAGGTTCTGTGGCATGGTTGATAAGCTTCCAGCCTACTTTGGGTAACAGAGTGAACTGAAGGTGGGATCGCCTGCAGACATAGAGCCCACCTTCTTTTGTAACAATATTCCACTCTGCTGTCACTGTACTTTCCTCTGCCCCACACAACCTCAATCGTTGCTCCCACAGAGACCTCTACTAGCTCTCCCTTGTTGCCTTCCATCTGGGAGGTTGTTTTATCAATCCCAGAGTTCTTAAGCAAAACATTATCGGAAGGCTGTGGCTGATCAGCTCTGGTGGTGAGTGGTAGGCGGGCTCTTGAAGCCTCTGCCGGGCATTCAGAGACTGGCCCTTGGCTGCTGCACTCCCAGATGGTGAGGGTGGGCAGGTTCCAAAAGCCTTTTAAAGCCTTCACTGGGCACAGAGACTGGCCCTTGGCTGCCCTGCTCTTGAAGCCTCCACTGGGTGTATGGAGACTAGCTCCTCATTGTCACGCTACCAGATAGTGAGTGGTGGGCAGGTTCTTAGAGTCTCTTGAAGCCTCTGCTGGGCGTTCGGAGACCAGCCCTTGGCTGCCGCGCTCCCAGATGGTGAGGGTGGGCAGGTTCTTAGATGAGATGAGAATGATGAGATCTTCACCCATTTCTACATGGGCCTATGCATTGCAAGTGCAATTAGCAGCAGCTGCTATTGTTAGTTCAACAGTAACTAACAGGCTATATGTGCAGCCAGCCCACAGGACAGTCAAGCAGAAATGTACTGAGCAGTCTTCATCCAGTGGGTTTCCATTACTGAACAGAGAGTCAAACCCTGGCCTCCTGGAACCCTGGTGTAATGCTCCAACCACCATACTACACTAGCTCTGAAATTGTATCATGGAGCAAATTCATGATCCTGAATGAATTGTATTGGGAAGGGGGGGGAGCGTATTCATGGGCCTGTGATCCAGGCCTCTCCCATGGTTGCCTTCAATAGGGGGTGATAGAAAGGCAGCAGGGACAATGCAAATGTCAGTAATGATTCTCCTCTTTAAAGAAGAAAGTGCTTGACTATGGCTGCAACCATGCATCCTTTTAAATTAAAGTATTTCCTGAACCATACAGATATTGCCTGGTAGCCATGGCCAAAGGAGCAGCCAACTTGCTCCTCTCATGCACTCCCTAGCCTCAGGCCCTGAAGGTGACATCTTCTTTGTTCAACTTGCTGCTATTTCCTTTAGTAATATTTAAAATTAACATGACACTTGGCTGAAGCCTTGACTAATGTGTCTGTCTACAAAGCACAGGGAAAGAGGGGAGGAGCGTTATTGGACCAACTGCCACTCATCAGCTTTTTTTATTTTATTTTAAAAAGTAGTATAAGTGGGATGGCAGAGAAAGTGTCTCCTGAAAATCCCTTACCCAAGGAGCCTTAGACTTAGCAGTGTCTCTGGAAACAAGGTTAAGCGTAAAAGGAAAATAGGAGAAATGACAAGGGATGAATAAGGATACTTTGAGAAGCATGTGGTGGGAGAAAGAAAAACATACAGTACATGCAACTAAAATCTTCTCTACTTTGAGCTGCTGGAAGAGCAAACGCTGTCTGAAATTATACCCATAGTACTAATGCCTGTGCTTCAGCTGAGAAAACCTAAACCAGTGATGGTGAGCCTTTTAGGGGCTGAGTGCTCAAACTAAAAGGCGTTGTGGCACTGGGTATTACCTGGTGCCAGTGGGTAGGATTTCTGAGGCAGGACTTCCAGGGTGGGACTTCTTCCCCCTACCTTCTCCCTGGCCTTCAGCTGCCGGGACATCTGGGAAAGCCCAGGACATCCAGGAAGAGGAGGAACAGGCACGTGACTGTTCCTTCTCTTCCTCGCCCTCTGCGTGCCAGGGAAAATGGCTTCACATGCCATCTCTGGCACACATGCCATAGGTTCGACACCACAGACCTAAACCATCAAACTCTCTACTACAAAGAAATAGCTGTAGCAAAGAATTTAAATGTAAATATAAATTGCAAGCTGATCATAGAATCATAGAGTTGGAAGAGACCCCAAGGGCCGTCCAGTCCTAGCCCCTGCCATGCAGAAACTTACAATCAAAGAACCCCTAACAGATGGCTATCCAGCCTTTGTTTAAAAACCTCCAAAGAAGGAGACTCCACCACACTCCGAGATAGTGTTTTCCACTGTCAAGCAGCTCTCACTGTCAGGAAGATCCTCCTAATCTTGAGATGTAATCTCTTTTCCTGTAGCTTGCATCCATTGTTCCAGGTCCTATTCTCTAAGCAACAGAAAACAAGCTTGCTCCAGTATGACATCTCTTCAAATATTTAAATAGGGATATCATATAACTTCTTAACCTTCTCTCTCCAGGCTAAACATATCCAGTTTCCTAAGTTGTTCCTCATAGGGCATGGTTTCCAGACCTTTCAGCATTTTAGTCGCCCTCCTTTGGACACATTCCAGTTTTTCAACATCCTTTTTGAATTGTGGTGCCCAGAACTGGTCACAGTATTTCAGGTGAGGCCTGACCAAAGCAGAATAGAATGCCACTATTTCTTCCCTTGATCTATAGACTATATTTCTATTAATGCAGCCAAGAATCACATGGCCTTTTTAGCTGCCACATCACACTGTTGACTCATGTTCAACTTGTGGTCTACTAGAACTCCTAGATCCTTTTCACACATAGAAGTTTATCACACAGGGGAAATCCCGTGTAGAAACGGGATTTAAAAGGTGGGGGGAAACCTGCAAAAGCGGTTAGTTTTTCACACACATCGTTGTTAAATGGGGTTAACCCGAACGGAAAGTAGTCAGAAACTACTTCTTTTTACTTTTGGGATTTTCCAAAAGTAAAAAGAAGCAGTTTCTGACTACTTTCCGTTCGGGTTAACCCCATTTTAACAGCGACGTTGTCTGAAAAACTAAACACTTTGCGGGTTTTTTTCTAATTTAAAGCCCCGTTTCCACACAGGAATTCCCTTGTGTGATAAACTCCATAGTCTTGTTAAGCCAGGTGTCCCTTAGCCTGTATCTATGCATTTCATTTTTTTGCCCTAAGTGCAGTACCTTACATTTCTCCATGTTGAAATTCATTTTGTTAGCTTTGGCCCAGCTATTAAGGTCATTTTGAATTTTGATCCTATCCTCTGGGGTATTAGCTATTCCTCTGAATTGCCATCTGCAAATTTGATACGCATGCCCCCTATTCTTTCACCCAAGTCATTGATAAAGATGTTGAATAGAACTGGGCCCAGGACAGAACCCTGTGGCACCCCATTGGCCACATCTTCTCTTTTATCATATCAAATTCATCCTATATCTGCCATCATTATAGGATGGATTTCACATTCATTGCATTCCTCTTTTACGACTGGTTTGCCTTGGTCATTTTCATTTTAGTCATTTTCAGTTCCCCCCAAGTTCATGAGGGCAGAGGTATGAGGAATCCAGGTGTGTAGCATTTGTAGGACTTGCGACCAAGTAGCAATGTATTCTGCATATTTTTATATAGAATGAATGATACCATCAAAGTGGAAAAGGAAAAAGAAACATACTTTAAAGCCAATTGGTAGAAGTTCATCTTTGTTTTTAGCCCCCAAATGAACAGTGCAACTTGGGGGGGGGGGGGTTTAAATACACTTACTGCTAAGTTTCATTTTCCAACCTAGCTCGCTGTACTCAGTTCATTTAACAAAGTTGCTGAGCAAAACTCAGCACCCAATCCAAAGTGAGCACTCAGGAGAACTATGTCAGAAAATATTACCTGTTGACTACTGGAAGGGAAGAAAAGTAGGCCATGGAGGTGAGGCCAGCATCTTTCTAAAGATGGTCTCAGAAATGAAGTCTGGAAATGGTAGAAGGGGCCATCTACAGTGAAAAGTGCTGTAGGTTGCTATGATATCCATGTTTCCGTTCCAGAAGCAGTAATCATAATGTCTAAAATCTAGTGCAAAACAAATACAAATCTCCTTCACAGATGTGAGCAGAAAGCTCTACTGTCTCCACATACTCCTGTCCCCTCCCTATTCATGGCTATGGGAGGAATCTACCTGAGAGAGAGAGAGAGCAACTTCCCAAGGTCTGCAGCTGACCTGGAAGTACAGCATTGCCCTGCATGTCCTACTGATCCTTTTTTCTTTTAACAAAAGCTGAACTGAAAAGGCCCTTCATGCTCTGTAAGGCACATGGAGATCACTTCCAGTTTTGCGGGGAAAAAGCTCCCCTCAGCCATTCTCCCCTGCCAAAAAAACCTGGTAAAAATTGCCTTCATATAGACCCGGCCGGGAGGAGTGCTTTTTCACTATAACCAGTTGAGATTGAGGAGGCAGACTATGACCCCTGAGTGCATCATGTTGCCAGTCCCTTATCTGGACCCATCAGAGGTGTGAAGATGTTCCTTTGCGAATTTGCTAGCACTGAGAAGAGCTCAGTAAGCACAGGGTGGATAGGACAAGTCACAGTGGTCAGTAAGTTTGGGGTGATAATATAAAGAGCCGGTCTTCTTCCTTGCGGATCCATTTCATAAGTTTGTTAACAGCAGTGAGAGCTGTTGCTTTGGTTCCCAGGGGGCTGAAGCATACGTAGAGCTCAAACGCACTAGTCACCTAGAGAAAAGGAATGTTAAAACTGCATTAGAACATGCCATCAAAGCAAAGAAGTCCCTCTAGTGTTGTTACTGACTATGTTCAGAATGAACTAACCTCCCATTCATCTTGTACACAAAAAGATGTTGGCATACTGCTTGTAAGGAATGATTTGTGATATTTTGTACTGTGCTGTCTGAAGCTGGGGAGAGACTATGTAACTTTTCGGGAAGAAAACTAATGAAGAATACTATACTTGTAAAATGATAATGGTGAAAAAGCCTGGAAGATTAGAGTTTAGACCTTGCAGACTTTTTAAGCAATAGCACTTAAAAAACATAGTAATGGGTATTGCTGAAATTATTTATGAAATATTCCCTCAGAAGACAGATAAACAAACTAATGTTTATTTGTAGTTTGTTACAATATATGTTAATTTAGCTTTTGGTCTTTTAATCTTCTAATCCTAAAATGACAAATCTGTATAATAAAGGAATATACCACCTGTCAGATAGCAAAGTTACACCTGGGGAACCTTTTGCCATCCAGATATTGCTGGCCTTAAGCTACCATAATACCTTACCATTATTAGCCATGCTAATTGGGGCTGATTGGAACTGAAGTCCAAAAACACCTGGAGGGCCAAAAGTTCCCCCCTTTGAGCTCCTGCTCCAGTTCCTGTTTTTGCTACAAATTCTCTAGAAATTATTGAGTCACAGCAGCCAGGAAGGGGAACTCTCACCCAAGCCAGGAGATTTTCATTTGATCCAGTATAATAGATGTTATGCAGAGGACGGGAGGAATTATGGGCCCGGCTGTGTAAATACTGATACAGTTCCAGAAGTCTCTCTTTTTCTTCCTCAGTAATGTAGGGAGCATCAATTTCTGGGCTGGAAAAACAATTTTTCTTTGGTTAAAGCTTCTCATCACAAAAGAAATGAAAGCAGAGCAGCTGCTTCTCATGCATCTCCCTCAGGCAGAAAGCAAAACCAATGAACATACTAAATGTTCTCCATATTGTCAGATGAGCTATAATTGAAATAGAACATCTAGTTAGTACAGCTGCAATTTCATTTATAATGGGCACTATTAGCTGTAATTAGGAACTTGGGATGAGGAAATGGATAGACTGACTGGGGACTCCCATGAAGTCTACAAATGCATTTCTGTCCCACAGATCAGATGTCCTGTATTGGTGCCGTGCAGACGGCCCTTTAGCTGGACCTTCTCTTGTTTTGTTTACAACATCCAGTTTGCTTGATTTATTCCAGAAAAAGTTACTAAACTGGACAGATACTCTTAATAATCATCTCTCACCATCAGGTTTGAAACAAGATGTTAGAAACATTTCCACAATCCATCATTTTATGCCCAAGAATTTAAAAAGCATAAATTGCAATTATTTTTGTAAGCACATAACAGTACATATGTAGTCCTTTGAGAGTGTGTTTTGACTCCAGACTGCTGAAATGGGGGGAGGGGAACCAAGGTGCCCAAACCTGGCTGGTATTTTAAAAACGAAGAATAATGTTTAGCTCAGTTATTCAAACAGTTACAGCTCGCTTTCTTTGCCAGCTGCACAACCAGTGGAGTTGGTAGGAACTTATCATACAGTCTCTCTTATAAAACATATCCAGGGTAGCCGGATTGGTCTTTTGCAAAGTACAATAACATTCAAAATCCACAAAACAGTGATCTTTTTATTGGGCCAACCAAAATGCACAAAATACATGTTTGTTCTTGTTCTTGTTGTTCTCAGTTAAAATGATATGAGAGGATATCCATGCAGGCCGGCCACTCCTCCTCCTGATCATGTGGGTTCTGGGAGACAAAGAGTTGTAAAGTGCAGGAAATAAAATTTAAATTCCATTAGCAACAAAAAGAGTTATCTCCTTTGTGACAACAACAACATCTTGACAAAATGTAGGCCTATGACTAACATCATCATATTTTCCTTTCTCCTGTATGATTTTTAACACCTTTGCCTGATGAAGGAGCCAGTGGAGCTTCAAAAGTCTCTCTTATAGTGACTCAGAAGTATCTTGATGTCCTATGACTAAAGAAGGATGACATCCTGATTGGTATGATCTACTCTGACCAAAAAGAAGCCCCAGGAAAAAAAAAGACTCCTGTTCAACCTTGCTCTCAGCAAAGCAGCCAGAGATGTTGATTAGAAGAGACTCTTACCTGGTGAAGAGCCCTGAACTCTTTGATTTGTAGATGAAGTGCCGGAGCTCTGGGATTCCTACTTGGGAAGCACTGTAGAAAGGTGTGCGCAGTGCTTCCAGGAGGGCGTGATAAATACCACGCTTCTTCAGGCGCTCGTGGAACTTGCGCTTACAGTCTGATACAGTAAAGAAGTCCTCACGGTCCGTGGATATCAGGAGAAGGCACAAATCAGTGTCTTGTTCTAAGTAGGAAATGTGGGCATGGAAGAAACCACTGGAATTGAACTTGGGCAGGCAGATGGGTGTCCAGGCCTCTCCTTCTCTAAAAGAGGAGGAGGAACTGATAAGGTTAAAGAGTAAGTGGAGGTCAATTGGGTGTAGGAATTGGTCCTTTTTCCTCACTAGAGACACCAGCTGGTTTTTGGACAGTAGGATGGCAAACACTAGACTTTTGGCTTTGGCTTGCTGGAGGCAGGAACTCACTGCATCCCTGACTCCAGCAGCCATAGGCAGGCAACGGGCAGCTCCCATCAGAAAGCTGGGGTCCCTGGCCATCAGGTCTAGCAAGTTGTTGGTGATGCGCTCAGAGCCTGCCAGCAGTCTCCTCAGGTCATAGTTCTGCTTCTGCTGGAAGATGCGGTTGAGCTGGGTCCATGTCAGGAGGCTAACAATCTGGTAGTAAATATAAAGGAGCTCTTGAGCAATTTCTTGCTCTGACTGCCGAGTGTGAGCCACAGCAACCAGCACCAGTGGGCTTCTGCGCACAAACACCACCTTATATCCATCTGCCAAGAAGGCAAAGAGGGAGAGGGAGAAAAAAAATGATAAAACACATATCAGTACCTTCCAATTATTGTGCCAAACCCAGCAGGAAGCAGTGATTGCCCCTTTTTGGGTAGAATGTGAGGTTCACCAAATGTTGCTTGACTGCATCTCCCATCAGACCTAGTCCTTGGGACAACAGTCTGGGGTGAGGGAACAATTCCTCATTTCCCTCTCCCCCTTATTCTACAGCAGGACATGAGACTCTGTAGCCCTTTAAAAGTTGCTGAACTGCAGCTCCCACCAGCACTGACTTGGTTAACTCAATGTTGAGGGATGATGGAAACATCTGAGGGCTTCAAGTTCTCCAGCCTTACTATAGGTAATGGTGAGAAGAAAGGCAGTGTCCCAAGCAAGTATGTTTGCATGCATTACTCTGACAGGAAAATTAAACTCTACCAGTAATCCAGTATTTTCAATCTATTAGTAGCAAGGGACTGGGAACACAGAATCCTACATCAAGCATGGGCAGATTTCTGGGGTGCTTTCAGGTCTGCATAGACAAAGGACCTTATCACACGTGGCCCACAAAGTGCTAATAATCCTGAAATGACAAAACCCGAAAAGAAACCGCAAAGAAACCGTCATTACACAAATGGTTATCACATGCAATTAGCATCATCGCGCATTTAAGGAAATACGTATGTGCCGTGCACACACTAGCGAGGAAATCCCGTACATGAACAAGCAATGATGTTCTTGCACATGCGCACTATGCTCGCCGCGGCTGTCACTCACTCGCCGCGGCTGTCACCCTTTCCCAGGTCGTCCTCGGTGCAGCCAGCCCTCCGCACGGCTGGCGCTCCGAGGAGGACCTCCCGCCGCAGCGTTCACCGAGGAGGTCCTCCTTCGAGCGCCGGCCGTGCGGAGGGCCGGCTGCACTGAGGACGACCTGGGAAAGGGTGACAGCCGCGGCGAGTGACTGCTCCGACGCAGGGCCGGCGCTGCAAGGGGGGGGCCCTCGGAGCGTCGAACTGGCACAGGGCCGGCGCTCCAAGGAGGGTCTACTTGGAGCGCTGATCCGACGCAGGGCCGGCTCTCCAAGGGGGTCCTCCTTGAAGCGCCGGCCCTGCGTTGGATTGGCACTCCAAGGAGGTCCTCCTTGGAGCGCCAGCCTGCCTCGGCGCGGGGCTCTGAGGAGGTCCCCTTGGAGAGGCGGCGCTACGGGGAAATGCTCCCCAATACGTATTTGGCGATACGTATTGGGTGACCATACTTACGGCAAAAGCGATATTAATCCCGTCGCGCAATTGTACTTCCTGAAGAAACCGAAATTCAAAAGAACTCGGATCATGCTGCATTGTGTCCGGGTTCTGTCGGGGTTCTGTGCGACGTCGTGTGTAAACACGGAAAAATAATACGTATTAGGTCGGGATTCCTTTTGGATTCTGTCAGGATTTGGCCCCGTGTGATAAGGTCCAAACAAAAGTGCTCTAAATGTATTATTTATATTATATTTTTAGTTATATTAATTTTTTTTTAAAAAGCAAAACAAATGTGGAAATGGTGTAAAAACGCTTTTCATTTTTTAAATTAAAGAGTCCAGGGTGGGGAGGGGATTCAGTCTTGAGGGGGTAACTGTGGTGGTGGGGGATGAAGAATTTGCCCCCAAATAAGATTCCCTCCAAATTTTTCTTCAGTCTCCCAATTTCCAGCATGACGGTAACTTATATCTTCAGTGGAGCATTTAAAAACATAGTGAAGGCATCCAAATAAAAGGAGTGGGTGCACTTGCCAAGAGAATGTGAACACAGAGAATATAAGAGTTCTAGAGGTAAAGCTTTAATTTACACCCCATAAAGCTACACCTCTCCTGTGACCTATTTAAAAGGGAAACCACTGCTTTTGCAGGCTTCTAGGAGAGGCAACTCCCTCTTTATTTTGCCAGACCCAGTCCAGAGGCATCAAATAAGGGGGGGAGAGGTTGCACTTGCCCACCCCTTCTCTGCCTAGTGAAAAGCCTGCCTTGCTATGACACAGGACTATGAATGATCTGACTTTAATAGAAGCTTGTATTAGCAACCATTCTGTTCAAGCCCTGTTTAATCTCTGGTATGGACATTAGGCAGTACTTCAGTGTTCCCCCTGCTTCTCTAGGGAGCTGGCAGCAACAAAATGAGTGAGGCAGTGACCAGAGAGATGCTGGTGGAAACCTTAGAGTGAGTCTGAGCAAACACTGTCCAGAGCCTATTTGAAGACTTATGTTGTGGCACTGTGGGCAACATTGCATCTGCAAAGAGCCACCAGAGGAGCTGTTTCAAGTGTCTAGGGGTCTTTTACAACTTGGACCATAAGATTGCTCAGACCACTCAACAGTCCACTGCAAAGAAACTGAGTAGCACTTTGCAGATAAAATCACTTGGATTTATTTCAACTTAGACAGGCCTGATCCAAGTCTGGTGGATACAGTTGTGGCCTTTGTTTGGATATTTTTCAATTTGTGATGCCCAAGGAAAGGGACAGGATGCATGGAGAGGTGACAGCCACCACATGGGTAGTGGACCTTTGCCCCTCCTGGCTTATTAAACATGCCAGTAGAGGAGTGGGTAAAGGAAGTGGTCATTGCCTCTTTACAGCAAGGAAAAATCCCATCATAACTGAAGAAGGCTGTTGTAAGACCTTTACTGTGGTGGTGGGGGGATGGGGGGACCTTCCCTGTATGCCACTATATTGGATAACTACTGGCCAGTCTCCAATATTCAATTTTTGGACAAGTTACTGGAGTGTGTGAGTTAGGTCCAGGGGTTCCTGGATGAGATGGATTTCTAGATCTATTTTAGTCTGGCTTCGAGACAAGTTTGGTCGCCTTGGTGGATCATGTGTTCTATGGTCTGGACAATGGGAATATATCTCTTTTTGTTCTGATGGACCTCTTGGTGGCTTTCAGTACCATGGGCCATGGTATCCTTCTGGACCTGGAGACACGGTTTTACAATGGTTCTGGGGGGGTTTTATGGAGGAGAAAGCTGAGGAGGTGGTGCTGTGGGATTTCTATTTGACTCCTTGGCCATTGGCCTGTGGAGTCCATCAGGATTCTGCTTTGACTCCTATGCTATTTAACTAATGCTTGGAAATGCCTTGGAGAGGCTGTCCAGAGTTTTGGGGTCAGGTGTCACCAGCATGCTGATGATACTCAGTTCTTTCTCTCCTTCGAATGCAACTCCAAGGTTTCTGTACTAAGCCATTGTCTGCTCTTGGGCAGGATACAAATGAATCAACATCAACAAAGACAAAACAAAAACAACTTCAAATATGGATGAAAAGCATTTTCCAATACTGTTTTTCAACAATGATGCCTAATCATCATCATCATCATTGCAGTTGTTGTCATTGTAATCATGTAAGAAGAGCTGGAAAACATACTTTTTTTGTCTGTAATTCCCAGAATCCCCTAGCCTGGACTAGGTGCTTCTGAGAGTTGTAGTTTCTAAAATAATTTTTCTAAGCTCTCAATGTAACTTGGGAAGAACCCCCTTGCCAATATGATATATTTTGTACCTGCATGAGTCAACTTGATGGCATTCTTCTCTGCTTCTGAAAGGACACTAGAGCCATCATCACCCCCATTTGTTATGTTTTAAAGGAAAATCTTTTAAAAATGCTGTTCCAAATGATGGCACCTATCTCTAGTGAAACTGGCCAAAATATATAAAAGAGTCAATAACAAGTGATGGAAATGTAGTAAAGAAGGAGGTTCATTTTTCCACATATGGTGAAATTGTGAAAAAGCAAATGAATAAATAAAAACTGGAGTTGCATTAAATTACAAATACAGAAAATATTGAAATTTAAAATGGTCAGAGAATCTGGAACTCTTTCTGTTAGGAATTTTTGATAAAAACTCAAAAATAGAAAAAGAACATGGATTTTTTTTCTGGTATATGGTATTGGCAGCTAGGGTAGTCTGTGCAAAATACTGGAAGAATCCCAAAATGCTGGAAATTGATGAATGGTGAAGAGAAATATGTTAGAATATAGATGGGTTATACAGTCAAAGGTGAAATGTAGAGATGTGTGTCTGAAATTTTCCTCATGGGAACAATATCTAGGCAAACATAAACAACCCAGTCCAGGTGGCCAGAGAGTCATAACATCAGAAGTTTCTAGCTGGGAAAGGCAGCCGAGACCAGATAACAGTAACCAAAACATCGTTAGCCTGGGAAAGAAAACTACGTGGTGGATGATGGACAGCAAGGGGCTGGGTTAACAAACATCATACACATAACATCCAATCAACATAAGGTTAACACCCAGAAGGTGGAGAAAGGGCAGGGCTGAGAAATCTTTTGCCTAGAATTGTTTATATTGCTTGTTTCTTCTTGATTGTGTGTGTGTTTGCAATGGATCTAACTATGGAGTTAATTCTTGGACTATAATATGCTTGTATTGCTTTTACAATGTAGCTTCTGGATCTGGAAACATGGATCTGTAACTCTTTTGTTCAACCACATCAGCATGATGTGATCCTATGGTGGACTGTATTTTTCTTTGCTTATTTTTACCTTTTGAAACAATAAAGCTCTACTTTTAAAAGTTTGGATTTTTGTTCCCTGGCTCTGCTGGACTTTCAAGCATACCACACCACTGAAATTCAACAAAATAATGAAAATTGTGGCGATGGAGAAACTGATGCATCTGATTAGAAGGAAAACTATAAATAGTTTCTTAAAGAATCAATATTATTTATAGAATATGTGCAACAGAGGGAGGGGGAATACAATGGTAATACGTTTTAGTAGTTAATATTAAAATAGACAAAGGTAAGAATTGTGTGTTAGTTGTAAGGGAAACTCACAGCTTGTGGATTAGAAAAATTAAGGTAGATTTTATCTAATTGATTAGCCTTATATAATTAGAGAAATTGTGGATGGTTAACAACTGCGGTAGAAAAAAGTTGGAAGTATTTTATTGTGTCTATTATTAGTATGTTTAGTGTGTGCATGCTAGATCGTGTTTATTAATGTTTTTTGGTATAAGAAGTAATTGGACGTTTGTTTTTTACTTTCTCTCTGTTGATGTGTATTGATATTTGGTTTTAACGATGAAGTTTCAACTTCCTAAAAAAATAAAGTAACTTTCCTAAGCTCTCAGTGAGACCCAGTGTGTTGTAGTAGTTGGAGTGCTGGACTAGTATTCTGGAGGCCAGGGTTCAATTCCCTGCTCAGCCATTAAATCCACTGAGTGACCTTGGGCAAATCACACTCTCTTAGTCTCAGGATGGCAATGGCAAAGGCAAACATCCTTTGAACAAATCTTGCCAAGAAAATCCCAGAAATGACTTGAAGGCATACAACAACAACAACAAGCTCTCAATGTAACTTGGGAGGAAATCCCCTGCCAATGTGATATATTGAGTACCTGCATGAATAGACCTGATGGCGTTCTTCTCTGCTTCTAGGAAGGACACTAGAGCCATCATCACCCCCATGGTGCTGGACAGTGCCTCTTCAGACCCATAGCGGGAGTACACTGGCTTGCCTGCCTCACTTAGAACAAAGACATGTTTCTGGTGCATACGCCAGGCCTCCATGGTTATATCTTCTTCCTCCTTCCCAGACAGTATTGAATCTCGGCGTGAGGATTGTGGTGAGAGATCGAGTTTGTCCTCTTCACTCTGCCTTATCTCTTCTTCCAGATCCAGTGCTATACCAGTAAGCTGAGTACTTAACTCACTGAAGTCCTTGCTGATCTCCTCCATTTTTGTCTGGTTATCCTGGGCCTCTTCCCTCTCAGTTGGGCTCTGGGGGATTACATCCTGATTATCTGTGCCAGTCAGGTCTTCATAGGACTTGGCATGAACAAACATGGCTCCCTCCTGGCCGGCCCCTTATAAACAATACCAGAATAGTTATTTAGAGCCTTATCGCATGACAAAAGAAAGCCAAGAGAGAACAGTGATGGACAGCTAGAGCAAAGGAACCAGGCCCTGAAATTAACACAAGCACCTTTAATGACCGAAGTAAACCAAGGTTTTCCTCAACTTCATGGCTGAGTATCTGTATCAGTGGTAGTGGAGAATTAGCTGAATGGATGCCATTTATTTTAATAGCGCTATCATACTAGCAGATGGGGATGGGAATAGCCTTTATTTTAATAACATGAAATATAATGAATATCAGCCTCCTGAAAGCACTCCAGTTCTACAGTTTTCTGTACAATAAAGCCTAAGTGCCTTCCATTTTAAAATTATGGAAACTCTACTGCTAGAGGCTTGAAATTTTGATTCTCATCCAAGTATCTGAAATTCATTATACATTGTTCATATTAAAGCAAAGCTAATGCATTCTTCAGATACATTTGGTATTTCTTACAAAAGAACATGGTTCCTTGTATGCCTTACAGGAGTCTAATAACTAAGGAATGGAACACTTTATTTTGGGCAATGATTGGGGGGAAAAACTCAACTATCTGCAGGTTAAGGTTATTCCCAGGAACATGGGATGGGGAGGAGGAATAATTCTCACTGTTCAAAGCAGAATTTATTCTCTGGAATACAGATGGGATGGGTTTGGGCTGCATGCCAATCAAAAGGGGGGATTAGCCATAGTTTCTTTTATATAACCATGCCGCTGCTATAACCCAGATAATATGTCTTGTGGAGAAACTTTGGCCCAACAGAGTTTCAGAGCAGAACTACCTAAAATCCCTTACCACTAGACTTGATGGCTAGGGCTTCTGACCATTAAAAGTCAAAGCATTGGGAAGCCAGCAGTTTCCCTACCTTGGTCTACATAATGTTTTATATCATCTTTCCCCCCACTGAAATGCAGAAGTTGGTTCTGTTTTTGTGGCTTCCACTTCCTTTGGCTAATGGAACGTTGCATGTATTAACTGTTGGCATAAGGAGTCTATTTATGTGGTTTGTAAATGGTTTGTACATCACAGTTCATATACTTAGGGCTTCTTCAGAATAACATAGGACAAAACTCTGCTTTTACCACGGCTGAGACTAGCACTGATGGTTGGAGGAGAGAGTTTTAGGGGGTTAATCAGAGAGTGGTGCCTGGCTATGTTTTTAGTATATACTTGGGAGGATCAGAGACCTAACAGGCAGCTAGGCATGGGAATCACAGTAAATCATTATTTCTTTAATATACTGTCAGTTGAGAAATGAACTCATTATTTCCCATGTTAAACAAAAGTGGCTCTACCATGTATATCAAAAGAATTATAAGGAGGCATTAATTTTCTGTAATACAGTTGTCCCTTCCGATTCATGGGGGATCCATTTTCAGAACACACACACACACACCACAAATAGGAAAAATTGCAAATATTGGGGCCCTATTGTTTTCAATGGCTGCGCGCTCTCACACGCACCATTTTATCCCTCCCCACTTGCTGGTCCACAAAGGGCCGAGACTCCAAGTCCGTGAACAAGGAGGGACGAGTGTAGTTCTTTTAGAATGTCTCCCACAATGTCATTTTGTGTGGAAAGTATTACATTACCGCATTCAATTCCATTAGTTTTTCTGGAATGACTAACAAGTGCTATGCTCCCTATAAGCCAGAAGTACATCACTGTGGCTCTCTCAGTCCCATCTTTCCCTTACAGTTAGATGTCCTGGCCAGGGCAGTGGGAGTTACAGTTAAACAACATCTAGGAGCCACAACTGCCCACCTGTGGTGTAAATCATCACTTGAGCTGGAGGCCATCCTACTTACCACTTGATATTTAGCCAAAATGTCACAGGAAATAGGGTCTCAGTGTCAATGAGAAAGTGATGATAATATTGCTACCAACAAAATGCTTGAATCATTTTCTGCCCAAACCTACCTGGTTCGGTTCCCTGAGCCAACCCTGGCGTAGGACTTTCTGATCTCTCAGCATGTTGTCTGTCAGGTGGGACCAATGACTCATAGGGCACATCTCCACTTTTCTGCTTGTAAACATCAGCAGCCATCACTGAGATACTAGAGGAATCTGTAACCAAAAAAGCAGAGGGGAAAGCAAACCAATCAACCAACAGTTGGTCTTGATTGTCCAAATGTACTGCAGAACAGCCCAGCCTGAGTGAAAAGGCAAGTGGATCTGAGCTTTTCCCTAGTTATTATATTTATACAATGGCAAAGTTTCAATATTAACTTTCCCATAGTTACCATGTGAAATGATTATACTGCAACTTTCCTTTTACACCTCGGCATCTAAGGAAATGTATGTTACTGTATTAATATTTTCACATGACATATGCAGAAGTGAGGCTACAGTCCCATTTACACTACACAGGTATAGAATTTTTATTCCACTTTGTTGTTCAGTGAGGTATTTACCGAACTGCAAATTCTCTGGCAGAGAATTCCAAATCCCGCATAAAACTACCAATCCCAGAATTCCATAAAATGGAAACTCTGGTAGTTAAAGTGATATCAAAGCATTTTAGACCAAGATCCTATGTTGCTTAACTGTTACATAAATATCTGGCAGCAGATTTACATTATGCAACACCTACACTGAATATCAACATAGCGCAACGGATGTGGATCAGTCTCTCTGGCTTTTCTTCGCAAACGAAGATTCAGGAAGGACTCATCCCACGCTTTCTGCAAGCGCACTGATGACTAAAAAGGCCAATCCGAGATAAACAAGTCTGGTTGCAGAAAGCACAGCAGAAGGTCTCCTTGGGTGATGTTTCCGGGTTGTGATTCTTTCTGCGTTGTCATTTCTCTTCGAGACTTGTTCGGCGTGACTTCTCAAATAAGGCTGCAGCATTGTGGATAGTGCGTCTCCATGCCTCCCGATGTGAGGCCAGGGTGGACCATTGTTGGTGATCAATTTGGCCGAGCCTGAGATGTTGTTTCAGGGAGTCCTTGTATTGCTTTTTTGGAGCGCCCCTCTTACGCTGACCCGTGGCGAGTTCACCGTAGAGTACTATTTTTGGGAGGTGATGGTCCGCCATCCTAGAAATGTGCCCTGCCCAGCGCAGCTGCGTTCTCAATAGCATGGCCTCAATGCTGGTGATCCCTGCTTGCTCAAGGACAGCAACGTTCATCACATAGTCAGTCCAGTGTATATTTAGGATTGTGCATATACAGCGCTGATGAAAGCGTTCGAGGAGTCATAAGTGTTGGCAATAGGTGACCCATGTTTCAGACCCATAAGGAAGAATAGACAGTACAATGGCTCTATACACACTGATTTTTGTGCTTCGCCTCAGGTGACTTTTGTAAAGTCTTCCAAACGCGCTATATGGCTTTGCTAATCTGTGATCGATCTCTTTGTCAATCTTGGCGTCTGAGGAAATGATGCTTCCCAGGTAGGTGAACTGCTGAACGGACTTAGGCACAGATTTGCCTACAGCGATGTGGGGATCGTGGTGTCTGTCCTGTGGTGCAGGCTGGTAGAGAACTTCCGTTTTCTTCAGGTTGACTTCCAGCCCAAACATTTCTGCAGCTGTTGCGAAGCAGGATGTTAAGCGCTGCAGAGTTGCTTCTGTGTGGGCAACAAGGGCAGCATCGTCAGCGAAGAGCAGCTCACGGACTAGATAGTTTAGAGCAGGGGTAGGCAACCTTTCCCCTTTAAGGGCCAAGGGACTTCAGCTCCCAGAATCCCAGGAGCTATTGGCCAACATGGGACTATTGGCCAACATGGCTGAGGCTTCTTGGAGATGAAGTCCCTCAGCCCTTAAAGGGGAAAGGTTGCCTACCCCTGGTTTAGAGTCTTAGTGCGAGCCCTCAGATGGCTTAAGTTAAAACAGCTACCATCAATACGGTAACGTATATAGATGCCATCTTCTTCTTTGAGCTCTGCTGTAGTCCTTTGGAGCATCATGCTGAAGAAAATTGTAAATAAAGTTGGAGCAAGAACACAACCTTGCTTCACTCCATTAGTTATTTGAAAGGGCTCTGAAAGAGCATTGCCATATCTGACTTGACCGTGCTGGCCCTCATGCAGTAAGATATATTTTCCGGTGTATAAGACGACTGGGTGTATAAGACGACCCCCAACTTTTCCAGTTAAAATATAGAGTTTGGGATATACTCGCCGTATAAGACAACCCCTCTTCCAACGGGAGAAAATGAGAAAGTGTTGGGGGAAAGGACTGCCAATATACTAGGTAACGCATTCTGGGGTATGTACAATTTGTGGCCAAGTAAGTGACCCTGGGCATGTCACACACTCTCAGCCTCAGAGGATGCTAATGGCAACCCCCATTTGAAGAAGCATGCCAAGAAAATCCCATGATAAGATTGCCTTAGGGTTGCCATAAGTCGGAAAGGACTTGAAGACACACAAGAACAACAAAACAGTCTGCAATTGTTTCATAGGTAGTACATGGGAATATGAGCCAGCATAGTGTAGTGGTCTGAGTGTTGGACTACCAATCTGGAGACCTGGGTTTGATTCCCCACACTGCCATGAAACCCACTGGATAAATTTGGACAAGTCATACACTCTCAGCCTCAGGGGAAGGCAATGGCAAACCTCCTCTGAACTAGTCTTGCCAAGAAAACCTGAGGATAGGGGTTCACCTCTTATCTGCTGCTGCTTCCTCCTCCTGCCTCACGCCACACTACGCCACCCCTTCCTCCCCCTCCTCCTCCTCCTCTGACCTGGACTTCCTCTCTTCCTCCTCCTCCCGCCTCCCGCCACGCCACACCTTCTTCCTCTTCCTCTACCACCCGGCGTATAAGATGACCCCTGACTTTGGAGAAGATTTTCCTGGGTTAAAAAGTAGTCTTATACGCCAGAAAATACTGTAATCATTTTGGGTCAATATACATACATGGCTAATAATGCTTTGGGCAAACGCAGTGTACAATGCACAAAGGCAATGCATAGAAACAATGAGCGTTCACATACAATGCACTACCACATGAGCAACAGCCCCACAGCTGATCTTGTTGTTATTGTGTGCCTTCAAGTCGTTTCCAACTTATGGCGACTCTAAGGTGACCCTATCGTGGGGTTTTCTTGGCAAAATTTGTTCAGAGGACGTTTGCCATTGCCTTCCTCTAAGGCTGAGAGTGTGCGACTTGCCCAGGGTCACCCAATGGGTTTCATGGCTGAGGGGGAAATCGACAGTGCATTTATTTCCATCAAATGAAAAGTCATTTGTAACAGATCTCTCTTGAAAATGCTGACGTAATAAAAAACCAAACAAACCAAAAATGTTTCTTCTATGCCCCTCACCCCTGTTTTCATTTATTATATGTGAACCATACCTAGCAGGCATTTGGCTATGATTGTCAAGAATCTAATGATAAACATAGGCAAGACAACTGTCTATTATGAGATAAGAATGCTAAATTATAGAAGGCTCAAAAGCAATACATTCAGGATTCTTTTATTTGCCCTTAGGTTTCATGACTATGGCAGCATATGACTTCCATATGGAGTAATGCAGATATGACATTTCTACAATTTCTCACTGGGTAAAAAAGACAGGAAGACGGTGAAGGCCATTTTATCCATTTCCATTAAATGGAATCTTATTGCAACTTGCACACTTTTTAGTTTCTAAAAGAACAATTCCAAACAACAAAACAATTAAAATTTATATCTCTGAACAACATTCTTCATCTTGCCCCAAATACACAGCTATCAAAAATGTTAACATGTTGATGAATCATATACATTGTAGAATTCTCATCCCCTGAAGATGTAAAAGCAAGCAAAGGGATAAACAAATGATTTAAAGTGCATGAATAAAAATAATGCTGAGTTTCCATCTATTTACAATTCTATACTTTACAGTAATTCGTTTAACAGTTCCGGTCATGTGCTCAAAGCCTTTGAGATGGGATGAATTACACATTTAGACAAGCCAGTGCTACAATCTAGTGCACATTTATATAAGAATAAATCCCACAAAACAGCATATTTGTTAGATCAGTTTCTGAGTAAAGGTGCATTGGATCAAATTGCATATAAATAATTATCCAAGCACACAGGCATTTTCCATAATTCTGTGCTGTACTGAATTTAAACTGATTTAAAATTCAAGTTATTTTTAAGAGAGCTGAGTATTCTTGCTAATACTTAGCGAGATTCCAAAATATGTGGAGATGGAAATCTGGAGCTAACTTTATACCAAGTAATTGATATACCTACGATAAGCCATTCTGTTTCTTTGCTCTCTGGCTTTCCACTGCGACATTATCAGCTTTTCTTCAGATTTTTGTAATTTTATAAGCTTTTCTTCAGGAAAAAAAATCCCATTGAATTCCATGGATATCTTATTGCTAAGTAAACATGCACAGATTTAAGCTTCATGTTATTTCAGGCTCCTAAGCCTGAGAGCCTAGGTTATGATTGGTAGATAGGTATACTCTGCAAATGCTTATATGTCACGGAAGAACAAAAAAATAAATTCAAGCAGCCATTGAGAGCCTGAAGTTGTTTTTTTTTTGGGGGGGGGGAGGTTTATAGCCCACAATTCCTCAGCTGACACGGCAGATTCTCAGAGGTTTTTAAGCTCTGTTTCAAATAATTGCAATAAATGTTTAATAAAAATATTTTTAGGTATAAATTTTACAAAGTAGAAAGACTGAGAGGGGATATGATTGTTGCAGTGTTTCCTCAAGTCATCTGTGAATTATGGTGACCATAAGGTGAACATATCAAGAATATACAATACTTAACTAGTGGTTGTGGAGGGAAAGATGTCCCTCCTTCCTCTGACAAGAGCTCTCACATTCTAGGAATTCTAGAGTGGTCTCTCTAAACAAGAACCATTCTCTGAACGTCCTGAGTCATTAACAAGCAATTTGGCTGACATAAGATAGCACAACTAACATTTTAAACAGTTTATATAATCATGAAATCAAATACACTTGTTCCTCCCCATTTGAGGCTTTGACTTTTGTGGATTTGATTATTTGCAGATTTGATTAATATGCTGTCTCACTAGGAATCTGCAGGTTCTCCAGAGAAATTCTGCTGGAAGTTAACCATAGAGTTGTACTGGAGGACCTAAAAATTCCTAGAGAAAACACTTCTCTAGGAATTTGTAGGTCCTGCAACATGATTCCATGGTCAAATTCTGGCAGATGACCACAGAATTCTGCTGGAGGACCCAGAAATTTATAGAGAGGTGTTCTCTCGGGTTAAAAAAGCACTGTTTATTTATTTGCTTTCCCCCCCATTTTCACAGGGAGGGCTGTGCCCCCAACCCCAGCGAATGTGAAGGGAGAAGTGTATCTTTTCCAGTTATTGATTCTCTGTCCATTGATCATTAAAGTCCCTGGCCTAAATCCGACAGTTAGATCCCACTCAGACAAGAGACAAAAAATATATAAAAATTATGACTTAACAAGTTTCCATTGATTCAGTGGGTATATTCTAACTGAGACTAACAATTTAGGCCCCATTTCCCAACTGTGAGAAGACTACTAGCTGACACTATATTGTTTGAGAAAGTCTTCATAAAAGAAGTTTGGGTATCTTCAGACTATGATTTTAAAAATAAAATAGCTCAAGGCTGGGTAAGTTGTTGACAAAGGGGTTCTCGGATGTGACATATTATTTAGACCCACTGTGGTCTGGTTTCAAGCCTGTTATGGGACAGACCATTTGATTGTCTTGATGGATGCCCTACACTAGAAACTGGGCTGGCAGAGCATGTCCCTGTTGACTCTGCAGGACCTCTCAGCAGCTTTTATTTATTTATATATTTATTTTATTTGTATCCAGCCTTTCTCCCAATATAGGACCCAAGAGGGTTTGCAACAAACTTGCAATACCATTGATTACAGCAGGGGTAGGCAACCTTTTTGATCCGGGGGCCGGGTTGCTGTCCCTCAGACAATTGGGGGGCCGAAGCACCATAAATAAATAAAAAATAAAAAATTATATTTTTTAAAAAAATTAAAAAATTAAAATATATATGCATGCACACTCTCTCAGCCCCAGAAAAGCCATGGCAAACCCCCTGTGGAGATTTTGCCAAGAAAACCCCAAGAACAAATAATAACAACAATAATCAATATCATCATGGGGGGCGGTGGGCGGTGGACGGTGGCAGCAGAACTGGCCTGGGCCCAGTGCAAAGGCCTCGGGGGGCTGCATCCAGCCCCCGGGCCTTAGGTTGCCTACCCCTGGATTACAGTATCTTTCTGGGCTGCCTCTCTGAGATGGGATTTGGGGCACTATATTCTTCACATAGCCTTCTTTCCTTCTCTGGGGTCTCATCTGTCCTTATCTGTCTCTCTCCCCCTGCCTTGAAGCACATGTGGTAAGATCCTCTCTAGTTGAGATGCTTCAACTCCCCTGCACTATATAGTACTCTTTCTGTTCTTTAAGAAGATGAACCTGTATTGATTATGCACAAGTATTTAAGCGAAATGCTACTTTTTCTCAGAGGAAAAAGAAGCTGGACTTCAAGCCAGAGTATTTGTGATTCCCATTATTCTACTCTATTTGTGATTGAGAGGGAGCAGCATTACATGGGCCTTGTGGGCAACTGGATAGACCTTCACAAGGGTTCCAATTAAACCTGTGTCTGGATGGATGGAGAAGAATTCAACAACTTACTGAAAATGAAAAGTGTATATAGAGAATGTGCATTTCTGAGCACCGGCTTTACCTGTCCCCTTGCATAGCCATGAAACAAGAAACTGGATATGCATACACAAAATATAAAAGAGGAATGAAAAGCCAGTGGAGCCTATGGTATTGCAACCTATATGCCTAGCTAAGGTTTAAATTAACTGAGAGACCATACCTTCCTATATGAGCTTGCCCAAGTTTCAAGTTCCTCAATCACATCTAATGAGGACATGTGAGAAAGCCTGCTTGATGTGTAGTGATGGCGACCGTCTAGGAGAAAAGAACCTTGCCCAGCCTGGGGTTGGTGCTGGGGCAGTACTGGAGCAATTGGGCCAATGCTGCTAAACTAAATTAAGCAAGCGGAAATTGGTAGCTATCTTGGAAGAGAAAGTTAGTGCACTACTACTACGTGCTGTGTCTCTTCAGTGCATTAGAGAACAAGAGTACTGCCTGGATTGAACACAGGGAGAATTGATCATACAAAAGCAACAGGAAGAAACTGGCAGAGAAAACGAAGAGGTCTGTAATAGTGAGGAAACACCCTGGAGGAAGGTCAGCAGCCTGTACAGAAGAGATTCATCTCTCTCTAACTAAACAATCATTTACTACATCTTCAGGAAGATAACAGCAGTAAAGATGCGCAAACAGGAAACTAGCAACAAAGGATACTTCATTCCAACCACCAGCAGGCAAAAACATTCTTATTTAAGCAAGCTTTTTAATGTTAAACAGGGAAGGTTTTTTTTTTTTAAAATGTAGATGTATGTTTTATCTGTTTTTAACTTTTCTCAGTTTTTAATCAGATTTATAGTGTTTTAATGTGGCATTTTTTAAATGTGCTTGAACTTTTGGTAAACATTTTTAATCTATTATGGAAGCTGCCTTGGGTCCCGGCCTGGAAGAAAGGCAGCATATAAATTAAGTAAATAAAATAAAATAAATAAAGGGATTCTACCTCAACATTAGGAAGAACTTCCTGAGTTTGACAGTGGAACACACTCCCTTGGAGAGTGGGGGAGTCTCCTTCTTTGGAGGTTTTTAAACAGAGATTTGGATGGCCATCAGGGGTGCTTTGATTTTGAGTTCTTGCATGTCAGGGGGTTGGATTGGATGGCCCTTGTGGTCTCTTCCAATTCTGTGATTCTAGAGAAATCCTAGAAACAACAAGTGGGGGGGGATGCTGATGGTTGTGGACGTTGCTCAGGGGTATGGAGGCACCTATGTGCCAACCTAATAAGATGTATTGGAAGGTGTACTGTCTTCCTGGCACATGTATCTGGGATGTCACTGACAATTTGGCAAAACTCATCAAGAACACAGATCATTACCCCTTATTCCCTTATTCATGATTGTACCAACAAAATGACCAAGAACATATTTTGAGCAGATCACTTCTGACTATGAAGCTTTGGGTAGGAAAGTGAAGGGTTTGAGGCACAGGATGTATTCTGATCCATTCTGCCAGTGAAGGATAGAGAGCTACATAGGGAGAGTATTAAGATACTAAAAGTGAATGAGTAGCTGTGTAGATGGCATATATGGGAGAGGGTGGCTTCCGGGACCATGGTCTTAATTTCTTAGACACAGGACTAATGGCTACAGAAAAGCTGCACTTCACAAAGACTGGGAAGAATGATTTTGGTAGTAACATGGCAACTCTGATCAAGAAGGCTTATACTAAATCTTTGAGAAATCAGAGATAATAGCTCAAATATCAACCAAAAGGCAAACTCTAAACACAAGTGTGCTGGATGGTGTTACACCCTTAGCCCCAAGACACAGATATACAACTCGGGGATACTAAGATTCAGCTTCTAAAGCTGGATATTTGGGTTTCTGTGGTGGCTAAGAGTGATTTTTCCCACTTAAAACTAGTGAGCTGGCTGTGCCTATACCTAGAGATCTGTCATCTGATAGTGATACACAGCTTTCTTAAATCTCATTTGGACTACTATAATGTGTTCTATATAGGACTGCCCTTGAAGAATGTTCAGAAACTTCAGCCAGGACCAAAAATGTGCAGCCAACTACCCTGGTGTAACAGTTCCACTGGTGACTATTTCCAGGTGCAATTCTAAGCATTGGTTATGAGCGATATGGCCCTATATTATTGCATGTTTTTTTAACCTAAGATGTTTTAATTAGTGTTGGTTTTGTACTTTTTTCAGGGGGGGGTATTGGGTTTTCTTGGATTATACTGTATGTACTTTTAATTGTTGTCAGCCGCCCCGATTGTGCTCAGAGGGGCAGGGTACAAATGAATGTTAATATTATTATTATTATATGGCTTTGGTCCAGCTTCCCTCGCAGCAGCTGTGGGTGGATGTGGGTGCAAGTGTGGGGTGTGCTTGTGGAGCAACTTGGAGATCCATCTCACCATGAAGTTCTGCCCTGCAGGTCCTACAAAGGGGAAAGGCTTATGGGGGGGGGGCATGGGAGCTACCTCCAGTTTCCCCCTCTCAATCCCTCCCTTGCCTCGGCTTGCCTTGCCTTTCCAGCCTCCTCCTCCTCCTCGGCTCTCTTGAGAGGTCCTAACCCCCTTCCATGCAGGAGGACATGACCCCAAATGTAGGACAGCCTGACATTTCCTCCTGGGAAATGCAGGACTCGCCCTGGAAAAGGAGGAGTCTTGTCACAAAACACACCCATTTCCAGTACATGTACGGGTTCTTTTCACTTGTGTATGAAAGTTAAAAATGTCTTTTTTTCGCTTTTAACTTAATTCCATTATTACTGTAATTACGTGTGAAAAGCATTTGTGCAATTAAGCTCTATTTTTGCTTTCTTTTCAGGATGCTTCATTTCCACTTTATTATCTCTTTAACAACAAAACTGGCCCACGTGTGATAACATCCTCAGTCCCACTACCTTTGCAGGTTAGTTGATCAAGACTCAGGAAAGAGGCTCCTCCATGGTTGCTCCAAGACTGTGGAACTCGCTTCTATGGGAGGTCAGGTTGGCCCCCTCACTGCTCACTTTTCCCCAGCAGCTGAAGACATTTTTATTTACGCAGGCTTTTAGTGGGTGAATTTTACTTATGTAGTGTGGTGTGCTGTTTTAATGTTTTTTACTTTTTAAAACTGTTTTAACTATGCTGTTTTTAACTTATGTTTTAATATTTAATTATTTTTTTAACTTTGTAATTAATGTTTCATTTTTATTAATTATTGTAAGCTGCCTTGAATCTCATTTTGGGAGAAAGGTGAGATATAAATCCCATAAATAGATAAATAAATTAAATAATACATAGTTAAGTCACCAGGCATTCCTATTAAACTTGGAAAAATATTCCTATTTGGTCATATCGTTTCTAGTGGAATTGAATCTTATTCAGATGTGTTATTATAGGAACAAGAAAGTTTTAACTCTCCAGATGCTGATAGACTGCTTCTTCCATTTTACTTCATCACTGGACATGCTGAGTAGGTCTTATGGTTACTAGAGTTAAACAGTGTTTAAGGCCTCAGCCCTGTGTTACTAGATGCATTCTAGCTGGTGTAACTTATCACTAAATAAGTACTTTGTATTGCTTTCTTTTTAGGTTTGTAAGAAAAAATAAAACAGCAACAGCTGCCCAGGGTTTCAGCAAGTCAGCAGCCAAAACAAACATTGGAGGAAGTTTTCTTTCAAGGGGTGCTAAAAGGAGTGGCTACATAGCAGAGATAAGATTTTTGGGTGATAGTGTCACAGTATCCACCCAGGTCTAAAACAGCAGAAATAACTGACCATTTAATGCATGCAGGGCTCAGAATGCATGTCAATTTGCACAAACTTACATGACTGAAGATCTACTGGTTCTTTACTCATACACACCCCAGAAATTCAGCTCTCGACACATATTTGCCTCTTGTCAAATAGTAAAATTTGGGGGCATTTTATATAGCAAACTCCAGTTGATTTATGACAGCGTACAGGTGATATGCCAGGAGCTAGTACTTTCCTCTGATGATCCTAGGAGAAAATATCTTTTTCTACCTGGGTGCTGAAGAATATTTGAGGTCTGTCATTATGGTGGGCTTACTTTCAGAACCACTGGTGGTAGTTTTGTGCCATCTGCTGGTGGGTAGTTTTTTGCCACTCTTTCTACATATCATCTGAGCCTCTGAGGCATCCCCAGCAACTGCTAATCAAGGACATCCTAACTATTACCAATGTGGACCTTTATTATATTGTATTCCAATCTTGATTTTAAAGTACATTTCCATGGCCCTGAAAAACTCACTTGTAAGTCTAAAGCTGCAACTGTATTGCAGCAATAATGATGTTTGACACTGCCTTAACCCAATGCTATGGGAATACAGGGATTTGTAGTTTGTTGTGGCACCAGAGCTCTCTGAGAGGGCTAGATCTTTCACAGAACTACAAATCACAGAATTCCATAACACTGAGCCATGGCAGTTAAACTGGTGTCAAACTGCATTATTTCTGAAGTACAGATGCAGCCTAAGATTCAATAAATTGTAATTAGTCAAGCTCTTACCGGTAATTCTCCCTTTTTATGGCCATCAAACACCTTATCTACAAATTAGCATACGTTCATTCCAGTAGGATTTCTTCTATCCTGTTGCAATTCCCACTTCATAAATTCTTCTTCCCCTTGTTCATTCGCATATCTTTTGTGCTGGGATTTAAGAGGAATTTCACTTCTCTTTTTAAATGTCAAAAAGCTTACTCCTATGCATGTTTACACAGAGACTGGATTTTAATGAGCAGTACTTCCAAGTAGGTGTAAACAGGGGGTCAGCCAAACTGCTCTCTATAGGAAGTTGGAATGCTCTATTTTATTATGTTCAGTTTCTGCATCATCATGGAAAAATACAGAACTATAGGCAGTCTTACTACAGAGTTCGGGAAAATAAATTTCATGGTCTGCAACTCCCACAATCCCCCAACCAGAATGACCAGCCAAAAAAGGGAGTATTTCCAAGCTTAGGGCCTTTGCAGAGTGCTAGAAATAGTGCAAACTGAGTCCACTTTAACTGCCCTGGCTCAGTGCTAGGGAATCATGGGAATTGTATTTTTTTTCTGAGACATTGAGCCTTCTATGTCAGAGAGCTCTGGTGCCACAATAAACTACAGTTCCCATGATTCCCTAGCACTTAGTCAGGGCAGTTAAAGTGGACTCAATTTGCACTATTTCTGGCAGTCTGCAAAGGCCCTTACTTTTCTTTCTTTTTTAAAAAAATATTTTTTATTCAACAGCATAATAGCAACAGAGTAGTCAATAAGAAAATAACAGAAATGTATACACAATAGCTTATAACCTTAATGTAATACAAGTTTTGTTTTTATAATGCTAATATCTCTAAATAGTAGAAACTTTGTGTACAATTGTAAAAATAAAAATAAAAATATTTCTTTATAGTATTTGACATTCATTTAGATAATTTAATCTGTTTACTACTTCTCATCTAGCCTTATTGAGCATGATTTCTAAAAGGACTCCCCTTGAATTTTATAACATAAAATAAAGAGAGTGCATTGAAGGACAAATCTGAGGGGAGACACCACCTGTGTGTGTACTCAGAAACAGAGGTCATCCTAAACTGCATCTTCAGTTGCATCTGATTTACTTTCTGTTTTATTTAATTCTCTCTCCATCATATTTAGAGCAAAGCAAAGAGTGTGCTCCCCAGCATTTCACAGACAAAAACTGCCCAAGCAACATCAGAGTGTGGTGAATAGGGCAAAAGATGCTAATGAAGGAGAATGTACAAGTTAGGAGAGGATACAGCCTTTGCTTTTGAGTCTACAGGGGAAGGCAAGATCCTGCCCCCTCCTCTACTATCCCATCTGCCGAGTTAATTCAGGACAAGATTCTGTCCCCTCCTTACCTCTCAGGGTACAAAATACTTTTGCACTTTGAACTCAGTTTGCAGCAACTGCTGTGAATAAAATGGGGGAAGTGGGGAAAGAAGTGAGAAACTGGGACATTTTAAAAGCAACTGGGAAAGTGGGAGGATAGATTAATGGGGACTGTCCCTGCACAGCTGGAGGATTTGACAGAGACCAGCCTGGGAACAGACTCTGCTCTCAAAATGGACATGTTTGGTCATATCTCGACTGTGTCTCCAAGTGCACTTATTTATTTTCTTCTGTGTAACTGAATGGCTGCCATAAGGACTTTGGAGACCTGGATTCAGGTCTTACCATTGGTACAGACTGTGGCTTAGCATAAGCTTTACTAACTCACCTATATCATGCAATAATAGCCATTTCTAGCAAAGCTGTCAACACAAACACACTGCCTTTGCAGACTGCCAGAAATAGTGCAAATTGAGTCCACTTTAATTGCCCTGGCTCAGTGCTAGGGAATCATGGAAACTGTAGTTTATTGTGGCACCAGAGCTCTCTGACAGAGAAGGCTCAATGTCTCAGAAAAAAATACAATTCCCATGATTCCCTAGCACTGAGCCAGGACAGTTAAAGTGGACTCAATTTGCACTATTTCTAGCAGTCAAGGCCCACATATGAAGTGCTTTGCTAGTAAAAAGGCATAGCATAAAAATTAAGAACAAACAGCACTGCTGTTCTTTACCTAGAGAGAAAGGGGTCTCGAGCATATAGTTTGACTGGCTACTGCTTGATAGCATAAAATGTTCTGAAGACAACCCAGCACATTTCCCTAAAACACTTGTGCTATTTTACAATATCATGTTCTAAGTTACAAGAACTCAGGCTAGTAGATGATTTAAGGAGAACTAACACAGCTATATCATCTGCCCCTGACATTCCCATGGGTTATCTCTCTATCAGATATACACTTCATGTTCTGGGAAGCACTCCATACATCTGACTAGGTGGGCTACGGTCCATAGCAGCTCATGCTTTTATTAAATAACCTCAGAAATCTTAATTGTATTTAATAAATTAATGAGTTTAAATCTGCAGGGCTGGACAAACTGCTTCCCAAAATACTAAGGGAACTAGCTGATGTATGCTGTGAACCCCTTGCCATCGATCTGGAGAAATCTTGAAGATCAGATGAGGTGACAAAGAACTGGAGAAGCACAAACACCATCCCTCTTTTCATTAAAAGGTAAAAAAGAAGATCCAGGAAACTACAGGCCAGTCAGCAGGAAAAATATTACGGTAATTAACTGTTTTTAGCCAAGCAAAATCTCCCAGAGCGTGCTGATTAACTCAAGCCATTGTGTAGGCTCCAAGATTCATTGGCTTTGGTGGGGCATAGTAGTCTCATTCAATAAACTGAATTTTTTGCTAATTTATATTTGGCTGCATTTCTGTGTCTTGACTCCAGAACAAGGGTGGGGAGAGGGGTTTGTGTCGTATTGAAAACAAAGCACTGAAAAAATTATGTCAAGTTAATGGAGGAAATCAAGAGGCCCACCCTCCCTGCCTGCTCCTTCCTGTTTGCTCTCACAGCCCCAGCTAGCAATAGCAGCAGCAGCAGTAGCACACAAAGGATACTTACAGTTTTGACAGGAACAGGGAGCCAAAGAGTGGAGCTGTGCCTGTGGGTTTCTGCTATTGCTGTTGCTGCCTAAGGAGAAAGAGAAGAGAGTAATAAGTCTCCAGAGGAAGAGGAAAGACTCTCCTGCATGCTGCTGTCTCTTTAGGAGACTGTCACTGCAGTCATGGCTATGCTTCCCTGATTCTGCCCTTGCCAGCTGCAGCCAGGAAAGTGCTGTGCACTACCTACTTCTCTTCTCAGAGGTCACTTTTGCAGAGCCACAAGGCCCAGTGCATCTTGGGGATTGTAGTTTACAACTGCAATGGAGTCTTTTGGTCGATGAGAGGGGTGGATGAAATCCAAAGAGGATGACGGAAAAGGATTAGAGCTGTTCCACATCTTCCAACATTTTAAAATCCAAAACCAGAAATCCCTCCTCCCTGTTTGATCATAGAATCATAGACTCATAGAGTTGGAAGAGACCACAAGGGCCATCCAGTCCAACCCCCCTGCTGCCATGCAGGAACTCAAAATCAAAGCTTCCCCGATAGATGGCCATCCAGCCTCTGTTTAAAGACCTCCAAGGAAGGAGACATAAACATAAGGGAGACTCATAGTACAGACTGAGCCTCCCTTATGTTTGGAGCAGAAGTGTTTTGGATTTTGGAATTTTGGGGGGGGGGGGGGTTGGAATACCTGTATTTGCATATGCAGTGCATTTTTTTTTTTAAAAAAATTTTATTTAGAGTATTTTAATCTTCACCCACAAAGGCTCTCAGAGTGGTTTACAGATTGCTAATTTGACAGTTCCCTGCCCTCAGGTTTACAATCTAAAAAGACATGACACAAAATGAGAAGGGAATGGCAGTGAGGAAGAGCTAATAAGATATAAAACATAATAAGATATCTTGGAGATGGGGCCCAGTTCTAAACACAAAAATCATTTAAGTTTCATATACACCTTATACACATAGCCTGAAGATAATTTTATACATTTGATTACAAGTACGTTGAAAGTACAAAGAACAAAGTACATTGAACCATCAGCAAACAACAGTGTCTCTACCTCAGCCGCCATGAAAAGTGTTGGTTTCTTGAAATATTTTGTAATTCCAGATAAGGTGACTCAACCTGTAACAGTTTTTACAGCACTTTTTCAGTGTCTCGGGTCCTATACAAACATTAGACCACTGATTCTTACCACAAATCTCTAAAGTTGGTCTGAATTACTATCTTCCTATTGTGGTTAAGGATGAAAGAAAAAGCCTCTTTCAGACTATTAAATGACTTGGAGGCACACAACAAGAAAATGGTCTGATGTTTTCAATAATATGCACCATATTATTAAATGTTAGGTTTAATACCATCAAAACAGTAGCAGCAACATTTCTCATTAGGAAATTTCAGTTATTTTTGGTCTACAACTCCCAAAATTCACAACCCAGTATGGCCACTGGTTACTCTAACTGGGGGATTATGGGAGCTGTGTAGTGTACAGCTGGCCCTCCATATCAACAGATTCCTTATCCATGGTTCGTAACCATCCTCCAAAACTGAGCATCTTCAGTAATTTTCTTGTTATTCTTTCAAATAAAATCTGCTTCACTTTCTTCTGTGCATGTTAGCCAGAACCACATTTTTAATCTATATTACTACCAGTCAAGACAGACAGCATGGAGAGTGATTTGAGTGTTGGACGAGGACACTGGGAGACCAGGGTTTTAACATCTAATCGTGTCAGGGAGGCTTTTATACAGGGTGTGTGCTTCAATTATGTTTTTAACTTTTATGCTTTTATGTAATTTTATATACTATTTTTAGTTCATTGATTTTAGTTGCTTTTTATTTTTAATTGCTTTTTAATTAACATGATTTTAATTGCTTTTAAATTTAAATAATCCAATTTAAATTTAATTAAATTGATTTTAATTGCTTTTAATTTTTATTGTAAAATTTTTAAATGGTTTTATTTGTGAGCTGCCTCAGGAGAAAAGTGGCAGTCGCACGGATATGAAATAAATAAATAAGGGTTCGACTTAGACATGGAAAGCTACTGGATGACTTTGGACAAGTCACACTCTCTCAACCTCAGAGAAAGACAAAGGCAAAAACAACCCCCCTCTGAACAAATCCTACCCACAAAACCCCATGATTGGTTTGCCTTAGGGTCACTATAAGTCCAGAATGACCTGAAACTATACACAGTAACAACAATAACACAGCCAGCCATACTGAGGGGGCAATGGCCGACCTCCATAGCCTCCCCCATCATTCCTACAGAGGCAGCGTGAGAAAGTGAACTACAAGCCTCACCAAGCAGAGCGACGCAAAAGACAAGAGGGAAAGAAGTGGCCAAGCATCCTGGGAAATGTAGTTGGAATAAGATTGTGATTTCTTATTTTATTTTGTTAAAGACATCAGCTTAGCTTCTTGGTTCTTCTTGCTTCCGAGCAAGGCATGAAGCAGCAAACAGGAGCGCGGGAAATTAAAACTATGCAGTTATCCTGGGTCCAAGACACACTGCAGAAATAATCCAGTTTGAGACTGCTTTAACTGCCCTGGCTCAGTGCTAGGGAATCCTGGCAACTGTAGTTTGTTGTGGCACCCAGAGCTCTCTCTGACAGAGAAGGCTCAATGTCTCACAAAACTGCAGTTCCCAGAATTCCCTAGCATTGAGCTAGGACAGTTAAAGCAGTCCCAAACTGGATTTTATTTCTGCAGTGTGGATGCAGCACCCAGTTTCCCCTCTGTTTCAGAGCATCTGGAGGAGGAGTGGATTGATATCCACGAAAGCACCTGCTGAAATATATCAGTTATGACTGACTGTGAAAACATTGCTTCATTCCTTCCCCTTCTCTTTTTAAAATATACTGCAACAGACTTGTTTTGTGTCTTCAAGTCATTTTCAACTTTTGGTGATACTATCCTGGGGTCTTCTTGGCAAGATTTGTTCAGGGGAGACTTTGCCCTTTCCTGAGGCTGAGAGAGGGTGACTTGTCCAAGGTCACAAAGTGGGTTTCCATGGTCAAGCAAAAATTCGAACCCTGGTCTCCCAGAGTCATAGTCCTCAGCCATGTTGGCCAATAGTCCCATGTTGGCCAATAGCTCCTGGGATTCTGGGAGCTGAAGTCCCTCGGCCCTTAAAGGGGAAAGGTTGCCTACCCCTGCCCTAAGTGGTAAGCCAAATTCCCCCAACAAGCTGGGTACTCATTTTAAAGATGGAGAAACAGAATAGTTCCCAATTGGCAAAAGGGTCAGACAAGGCTGCATCGTTTCACCCAATCTTTTCAACTTGTATGCATAACATATTATAAGAAAGGTAAGCTTAGAAACAGAAGGAGGAGTGAAAATAGGAGGAAGGAATATCAACAATTTAAGGTATGCAGATGACACCATAGTTCTAGCAGAAAACCTCACAGACTTAGAACACCTACTAAGGAAGATCAAAGAGAAAGTGCAAAGGCAGGCTTAATGTTGAACATAAATAAAACACAAATGATGACCACCAAGGACCTTCCCAAGTTCAAGCTATACATTGAAGAAATAGAAATAGTAAAAGAATTCCCATACCTGGGATCAAATATTGATAGAAATGGGGACTGCAGTCAGGAAATCAGGAGAGGATTAAGATTAAGAAGATTAAGAAGGTGGCTATGAAAGAACTAGAAAAGATCCTAAAATGCAAAGATATACAACTCAGAACAAAAGTCAGAATCATACAAGCCATCGTATTCCCTATTACCATGTATGGATGTGAGAGCTAGACAGTGAAGAAAGATGATAGGTAGAAAATCAATGTATTTGAGATAATGTGGTGCTGGAGGAGAGTGCTGAGGATCCCATGGACAGCCAACAGGACAAACAAATGGGTCCTAGAGCAGATCAAGCCAGAAACCTCCCTGGAAGCCAAGATGACAAGACTGAGACTGTCGTACTTTGGACACATCATGAGAAGGGAGGACTCACTGGAAAAGACAATAATGCTGGGGAAGGTGGAGGGAAGTAGGAAGAGAGGAAAGTCACATGCTAGATAGATGGACTCTATTAAGGAGGTCACTTTGGGTATTAAGGGGTTGCAGGAATTAAGCAGAGCAGTGGAGGACAGGGGGTCTTGGAGATGTCTCATCCATAGGGCCGCCATAAGTAGAGATTAACATGAAGACAATTAATAACAATAAAGGATGCCAGGCTGAGTCGACCCTGAACCCCTGGCTGGCATTGAACTCACAACCTCGTAGCTAGTGAGTCAACGGCTGCAGTACTAGCGTTTAACCACTGCGCCTCCAGGGCTCTTCAACCATTCCTCCCCGACGCTCCTATGGGCAGCGCCCACTTCCGTCTAACAGCGGCTTTTCCGACTAATCTGGCCGCTCTACCCATCGCGACTCTATGCTCACGAGGGCTGGGGAAGTCACGTGTCTCTGCGCACCGGAACTTCCGCTTTCTTCTCGGTCGGCGCAGCGGCTTCGCAGAAGAGGAGAGGGAGGGGGGCGCGATCCTGGAGCGGCCGTATGCCTGGCCGACGACCCTGGTAAGTGCTGAGGATAATAGTCATGGTACAGGAAGGCCTCTCTGGGGCGCGCGCGCGCACTCTTAGTGTCTCGTGCCCAGTGTCGGTTATTCGAGATGATGACGACGACGACGACGACGACGACAGGCGGGAAGCGCGCTCTCGGCCTTCGTCGGCCGAGGATGGGTCTCTCCCTCGCGGGCGCTTCCCGAAGTCCCTCAGGCCTCCTCCTCCTCTTCCTTCTGTATCCTTCGGGCGAAGGCTCTTGCTTTTGTTCCTGAGGGGCCGGTGGGTTTCCACAAACGCCCGCTTTCCTGACGTGAACCTACAATGTAGAAATAATAACACCTTGGCGCCGCTTTAACTTGGCCCCCGGCCCCATCGTCAAGAAAGAATGGTGGGATTTGTAGTTTGGCGAGGCACCCACACCCTTTTGCGGAGAAGGCGAAAGATCTTGTAAAAGTACGCGTCCCAGGATGCCATAGGATGGCGCTGGAGCACTGTGTGTCATATATATATATATCTTCCCAAAAGCAAACTTTGACATTGCCATTATAAGGGACATCATTTAACTGTACCATTGTATTTAATGGGACTTAAACATCCACCAATTTTGGTATCAAACCCCTGCAGATACCAAGGGCCCACTGTATATCTTCAGAAGGCTGTGCTCTGGAGACTACAGCTAACATTTGTGTTGTCAAAGGCCTTTAGCCAGACTGACACCATGGAGAGCTGCTGTGCAGCAGAGGGCAACATATGTCTCATACTTTTTCAAATAAGATGTCTGCTGCAACACTGCATATTTATAAACATAGTGAAATTTTTCCTTCAACTGTTTGCATGATGCACATAAAGATATAATCTTAGTGGTTTTAATAAATTAATTGAATTAATAAATAATTGAAATAATACATTAATTTAATAAATTAATTTATTCATTGATCACCAAATTTGGTTATAACTTTATTCCTAAGAAAGAGACCAAATGCGGGGGGGGGGGGCAGTTTTCAGTTTCAGTGGCACTTTGGTGCTACAGTAGCACTGCAGTGAATTATGAACTTGATTCAAAGGACCTGAGCTCTGCCCATAGTGAAAAACAGAAATTATACAGAGCAGAAAAGTACAAAATAAACTGAATGAGCCAAAGTGAAATGCCAGTATATTGATTTTCACTGTGCTACATAACACCAGAATGACCTCATATTTCTCCTTCAGTTGCTTAAAGACTGGGTGGATACAAATTTAAATGTAAATCAAAGCTGTTTCATTTAATGACACTTGGAAGAGTTCTGTTTGGTGCATTTGTGTTTAAATTAGAGGTCTTGAACTCAGGTTAAAAAGAAAACTGGAACACTTGTTGGAACAGTGATTTCCTTGCAGGTACCCAGTTCTGTAGAACTTTAAAAAACTCCTCAAAGTGGCCTTAAGTGATAAAATGTAACTTGATAAAAACCAGAGCCAAAAAAATTAATAATAAGATTTTTTTTTTGCTCATTGAATAATAATAATTCAGTGATTTTACTCAGAACACTGAGCATTTTTTTTATAATTTTTAAATTTTAAACATATGTGTGTGTGTACATATCAATTCTTTTTGAAAAAAATAAGAAACGGACAACACAATTTATTAACTGTAAGTGACTTTCCTAACATTTCTAATAACTGAAAAGAAGATAGGACCAGGCAGATCTTCAACAAAAGGTAGTCCTTTAATCTAGGCACTATGGCTGAGAAGAAGGTCCTGATCTGCAAACCCATCAATTTAATCTCAGGTGCTGTGACGCAAGGTGCTATACTTTAGTGCAGGGGTAGGCAACCTTTTTGAGCCGGGGGCCGGGTTGCTGTCCCTCAGACAATTGGGGGGCCAAAGCACCCAAAATAAATAAATAAATAAATAAATTGTAATTTTTTTAAAAAAAAAATGCATGCACACTCTCTCAGCCCCAGAAAAGCTGGGAGATTTTGCCAAGAAAACCCCAAGAACAAGTAATAACAACAATAATAAATGTCATCATGGCGGGCGGCGGCGGTGGCAGGTTGCCTACCCCTGCTTTAGTGGGCAGGCAGAATCATTGAAGCAATTGGCCTCTCAGGGCCGATGTAGACCGGTAGTTTAGGCTGACTCTGCCCCGATGCTGTGCGCCTGTCCACATGGCGTGCGGTGTCAGGACACCCTCTTGGCACAGCGTGCATACACGATGCATCAAAAGGATGCAAAAGAGCTGCGGTGGTGGCTCTAAGGGCGGCTTTTTGCCGTCCCAAAAAGTGGCATTTTGCCGGTCTTTTGGGGGCGGCAAAAAAGAGGATTGGGGCCATGGCGTATGGTTGCTGCAGGCCCAATCCACTACTCTCAGGGGTGGCACAGAGCTGCCCCAAACAGGCCGTCTGCATCGGCCCTTAGTTATAGTGGGTCCCTGCCATACAGAATTTTAAAGGTGGTGACTAACTAACTCTTTGACCTGGACATGGAACAGTATTGGACTAGTATGATCTTAGTAGCATCTTCTTGACATCAGCTATAGTTTCTGCACTTTCTTTAAAGGCAACACCATATACCACAGAGAACACTCTTTTTGATAGCAGTTTTAGTCAAAATGCTAGTGGGATTTTGTTTTTGTCAGCTCAAGCTGGTTGTGGCTCTTGTGATAATGATTGAGTTCAAGGGCCAAACTGGCATTGGCTGTATGGGTTGACTAATGAAATAAAAAAGCCAGAGTAACCACTGTGTGCACATTGAAATCATCCAGCTTGGATTAATATATGACACATATGACAGTAGCCAGTTCTGCCACAAGGCCCTGACCATGGAGTGGTTCTCCAGTTGAAATATGTGTAAAAGCCCTTTGCACCATATGGTCAGCTTAGTCCTTCTGGAGCAACATGAGGGCAGAGGCATTTGCAAATGCAACCTTATTTTTTCAGGATGAGCACCCATTTTTTGATTGATTTTCCTACTGATCATATGAAGCTAATGAAATGTGAGCCTGCTCAAAGATTTTATCTATTCCTGCTTTCTAGAGAAAGAGTGGAATACAGCCGGCTCTTCCTTTCCATAGGCTTGCTATCTGCGGATTGGAGTATCCATGGATGGCCCTGCACCATCCTCCTCAGTGGTGGCGCAGCTGAGCCAACATGCTTGTGGACACGTTGAATGTCATTGAGGAGAATGGGACTTGAGGTCCCGCAAAATTTGCCATCCGCAGAGGGCTGGGTCCCACAGAATGGAAGCCCTGTGGATATGAACAGCCAACTGTATAAGTATATAATAAACAGCTGGTGATCTCATTTTTGTTAGGGAGATGAGAAGCAGGACTCTATGCCGAGGTGTGACATTTAAAAATACTGCACACTAAGGAAAAAGCGGAGTTTCTAGTCTGTTGTTGTTTTGCAGTGGAAGGAGAGGGTGTATGTTTTTACCATGACTTAAATATTTGTCAGCAAATTCCAGTTCATGAGCCTTTTAGTCTTTCTGCCACTACATTTTTTTTTTTTTGCTTCAGTACTGTGACCTTAAGGGCAGAAATGAAATGTCTTTAGATTTAAATACCCTTTTTTCTGTTCTGATATTTCTGATGTCTGTCCTTTCAACCTTATACAAAGGTTATCCTGTTTATCTTGCATAGAATATAGGAGGTCATCATTGCAAGTGATAGAAAATTGACATCATCAGCAAATATTGCTTGTTGCTAAATCAGCTGAAGTTAATCTGTTAATTTATTCTTTATACTCAAATCAGTGAAAGTCATATTATTTGCAATGTGGTATTCTTTCACCACAAACTAACTATTCATAGACTAGAAAGATGAAGCACAGAATTTGGCTTAGAAGGAAGAACAAAAGGTCCAGTTGTGTATGTCTTGTCCTTGGGACTATTATTTTGGCAGTCTGCTGCACTCTGAGGCTGAGCTATTTCTTTACAAATTCGCTTTAAGAGCTAATCCTTTATATAATACAAGAGCAGGAAATAAAGCTATACAGTAGTTTTTGCTCTTGTCTCTGAGCAGTTTATTACATTTCTTTTGCCTAACAGTTAGTTGTATAAGAGAAGAATCTTTGGCTGTCCAAGATGTTTGGCTCCCACCTGCCACAAATCCTTACCATTGGCCACCTAGAGTGAGGTTAATGGGACTTGTGAGCAAAACATCTTAAGAGCCAAACTTTCTCCATGATTTATTAGACTACCATATGACCTCCTTCTGTTTCCTGCCATAAAAGGCAGCAGGGTTATACTAGTTCAGAGATTTCTTTAATGTAACAATAACAGATTAGTAATAGTATCCTAATTCTCCCGTGCCTTTTGTTGGCATGCTGTACTACAGTCTTGTAACTTAAGTCCATAACTTACCTGCCAGCATTATTTTTTTGGGCTGTTGGGGCTGCTGAAAAGGGATGTGTAGTTTTGTTTCCACTGGCAATCTGCTGTGTTGGGTGCAGAAATCCTTCAGTATACTCCTTCAGTCTGTATAGATTCCATTAAATTATGTGTGTACAATTCTTTTTCATCTGTGATTATGAGGCTTGGCTAAAATACATTGCTGGTCTAATACAAACCTTCACTAATGTAGACTGCAGAGGAGTGGGTATTTTAAAGTGAAATTTGTGTAATATTTGTGGCGAGGCAGTATGGGTCCCATACCAGGAGAAAGGTGGGATATAAATAAAATAAATATATAAAATAATAAATACATTTTAAATTATCTAGAATATTTGGTATAAAAACTGGAAACAGCCCATTGAGCAGTGTATGGGATAATTCCAGCTACATGATATTTACTAATTTTGATGGTTGCATTACTTGAACCAAAGTTTATTTGAAAAAAAGTAGGACATAATGCAGTTAACATTATATTGTGTTCTTTTCGATGGAGCAGCTGCAGCAGTTTTAATCCTTCCTGCATTTTCATTTTGAACATCTTGTACAAGATACAGAATTCCAGTGGAATCCTGCTGAGGGGATCTGCTTCCATCAGCAGAATTAGGAGACAGGAATGCACCAACCTTGGTTTATCCCAAAAATGCAGAGTAAGGCTGGGGAACTCTTTGGAACAGATTTTTTTAGTGATGCCAAGGGATTCAGGAAGGGGGGAGAAGAAAGGTTCATTGTGCTGGTGCTCTAGTGCAACATTGGTTTTATGCTATACTTTTGTTTTTGCTATGTTGAATTTCTGAGACACCTTTGGGTGGACTTCAAGAGACACCAGAATAAACAATTTTTAGGTATTAGGGATGGCTTGGGTCCAGACTACTTGAGAGACTATGGGCCAAAACACATGACCCTGAAGGAAGTGGTTTGAAGTTGTCCCTTCCGAAGATGGATTGGGGCTGTGGCAAACACACATCACTCCTTTTTTAGCCAGCTAAAAGGCAGCTTCTTCCACCCTGCCGTGGCCAGAAGCTGGCTTTAAGACACTCCGGCAGCGCGCAGTGTATAAACGCCATGCCGCCAGAAAGCCTTGAAGCCGCCCACTTGTAAATGGCCAGGGTGGCTTCAGAATGGCTTCAGGACGTGTGCCATCAAAATGCTGTGCTCCGAAACTGCCCAGATGGTGGGACAAAAGTGCCTTCTGATTCAGCCCTCTATCTCCCTATAAGAGTTTGCTTGAGTTCCAGGGCCCTCAGAAAAGGGCTTTCTCTTGGTCCCAGCATCACCATTAATAGGATTTGTGAGGCCATGTGAGAGGACCTTCCTTGTGGCTTCTCCCAGACTGGAACCTCCTCCAGGCTTAATGCAACTCCCAACTCCCATTTCCTTCTGCTGGCAGGAAAAAAATTTTTTTTTGTATGTATAAACAGGCTTTTGACTTAAGTACTTTCTGCAGGAGGAGTTTTAATGCTAGTTGCTGTATTTATTAATACTACGTACTTTAAAAATGTTTTCTATCTATTTTATAATTATTTTTAAATAGGAAAGTTAATTTAGAAGGGGGACCAAAATGGTGAAAGGTTTGGAAACCATGCCCTTTGAGGAGCAGCTTAGGGAGTTGGATGTATTTAACCTGGAGAAGAAAAGTCAAAGGTGACAAATTAGCCGTCTTTAAATATCTGAAGGGTGTCATGTAAAAGATGGGGCAAGCTTGTTTTCTGCTGCCCCAGGGATTAGAACATGAACCAGTGGATTCAAATTATGAGAAAAGAATTTGCACCCAAACATTAGGAATTTTTTTATTTATTTTAGTACAATCTGTCAAACTGTTGAATAAACTGCCTGGGTGGGTAGTGGACTCTCCATCTTTGGAGGTTTTTACACAGAGGTTGAATGGGCATCTTTCAGGAGTACTGTACTTGTGTATTCCTGCATGGCAAAGGGTTAGACTGTGTTGCCTTTGTGGCCCTTTCCAGCTTTTAAGATTCTGTGACTGCTGAAAATGAATGAAATAGAATCAGTAGCCCAAATCCTCTTCTTGTTTTGAAAAACTATTTTTAATTGTTAAATACTGCAGTGATGGCCTACAATCTGCTTAAAAAGTAAATAACCAGGACTGATTTAAAATAAATGAATAAATGGTGTTTTTTTTAAAAAAGTTAAAATTAAAATTGAAATTTGATTTTTAAAATTTAAATGAGATTTTAAAATTGTCTTAAATGATTACATACAAGGGTTTAGGTGAAAGATACAGCATGTGTACATTCAGTGAAGGTGTTAAGATGAAGATGAAAAATGCTCACTCCAGGTCTGTAGCTGATGTACTTGAAATATGCTTTCACTACTCTCTCTCTCTTAGAAGTTAATGAATAGAGCAGGGGTAGGCAACCTAAGGCCCGGCGGCTGGATGCGGCCCCCCAAGGCCTTTGGACCGGCCCTAGGCCAGTCCTGCCCCCCCCCCCCCGCTGCCCTCCGCTGCTGCCGCTGCCCACTATGATGATATTGATTATTGTTGTTATTACTTGTTCTTGGGGGGTTTTCTTGGCAAAATCTTCACAGGGGTTTTGTCGTGGTTTTTCTGGGGCTGAGAGAGTGTGCATGCATATTTTTTAAAAAAAAATTAATTTAAAAAAATTATTTTTATTTATTTATTGTGCTTCAGCCCCCCCAATTGTCTGAGGGACAGCAGCCCGGCCCCCGGCTCAAAAAGGTCTACCCCTGGAATAGAGCATTTGGGAGCATTTGGGAGAGGGATTGCTTTGTGTTTACCTACCTTTTAATGAACCCTTTGTTGTTTGCTGTTGTTACTGCCTCCAGTCAACGCCAGTTCAATCTGACTTTGTGGATAGATAATACATCTCTCTGTCCTCCACTGCTCTGCTTAGGTCCTGCAAACTCAGGCCCATGGCCTTCCTGATTGAGTCCATCCATCTGGTGTGTGGTCTTCCTCTCTTTCTGCTACTTTCTACATTTCCTAGCATTATCGTCTTTTCTAATGAGTCATGCTTCTTATAATGTGGCTAAAGAATGACAGCCTTAATTTGATCATCTTGGCTTCTAGGGGTATTTCAAACTTGATCTGTTCAAAGACTCATTTGTTTGTCTTTTTGGCTGTCCATGGTATCCTTAGCACTCGTCTCCAGCAACACATCTTGAATGATTTGATTTTCTTCTTACCCACTTTTTTTCATTGTTCAACTCTCACATTCATACATAGTGATGGGGAACACAATGGCTTTAATGATTCTAAATTTAGTGCTAAGTTGTGTATCTTTAGGATATTGTCTAATTCTTTCATGAAACCTACATTTTTGAATATGTTGTAAGGTTACATCAACCAATACTGAACTACTAAAAATGTTCATTAAATAGAATCTTTTTTCATTAGTGATTTAAACTGATTTAATTTGTTAAAATTGATTTGTTCAAAGAAGCAGTTCTTTCATCCTTATACAAAGGGATCAGGATCAGGTTGAATCCTGGGAGACCAGTCATGGATCTAACCCGATCCTGAGGTAAACAGCTCTTAACATGGGTCATTTGACCCACAGTTTGCTGCGGAGTTTCCTGGAAACTCCACTGGAAACTCTGTTTAGATGCTCCCTGCTTGTCCACGAGTGAGTAGACCCCCATCGCCGTGCCAGATGCGGAACGGGACCCCTGACTGCACCCATGTGACCAGGTGCCCCCATTTTCATGTCAGGCATGGCAGCAGGGGTCTGCTCATAGTGGAGACACAGAGGAAGGATAAGAAGCACATGCAGGTAGCGAATCCCCAGGTGAGTACAAAGATGGGTGTGTAAACACACCCCTCCCCATCCCCTCCCCAGCATGGGGACTGATCTGAGTTAGCACCTGGGCCAGCCCCTGTTGGCTCAGGACCTTAGGCTGCTGAACAGCAGGGACAAATAGAAACATTTTTACAAAGAACAGAATTTTCATTCAACATCATACCTGAAAGACATGCTCCCTCTGCTGCAGGATGGCTTTTTGATAAACTTTCCAACAATACTTTGCATGTTCAAACTAGCTTAGTTATTTTTCAAGTGGAAATGTGTGACATTTGTTGATTTAAAGAATGATGCCTATTTCTGGCTCATGGATTTTAATTAATTAAAATGTGTTATATCTGTATCTCATAGATTCTGCAGTTTAGCAGCAAAAAGAACATCGTGGTTGTCAATCACAGGCAAAATGTGGGGAAACCCTCGACCAGCTAACAGAATGGGTCCCTTTCGGTAAGTATTTTAATGTGAAATATTATTTTTAATGATACTTATGCCACATGTACAAATTGAGAGATAATATATTTCTGTTAGCTTACTGAGGATGAAATCAAAGATATTGGGTAGCTGTAAGCTATGTTTCAGCCTGAGAATAAAGCAATTATCTGAATTCTTTGCTTCAGGGGTGTCCTAAATAGAGCACAGGAGAGGGGCCATTAAAAAACCCAATTTTTGCTGATTCCATGTCTTTTTGTACTCATTAGAAATTGTTTATATTCCAGTTTATAAACTTAAAATATAAATGTAGAGACTGGAGGTGGGAGTGTCCATCTTGTGTGGAGGGTATCATTTTGGCAATACACAGGAAGAATATGCAATGAGCTTACCTTACATATATTGCCAGGTGGAGTGTTGCAGGCAGGAGTATCCTCTTTGAAAATAGTCGATTCATTTCTCCACTCCAGACTTGGAGAAACTGAAAGGTTATGGAAATGCAAAGATAATCTGCATATTTCTCACATCTCCCTTCTTTAACTTTCTGTTTCTCAGCACTGTAATGTTAGATCAGAATCCCTCAGCTGCATGTTCACACATTCACCTGGTTGTCAATTGCATAGATCAAGGGTCGGCAACCTATGGCCTGCGGACTGTACCTGCCCCGCCGCCGCCACCGACAGCTACTGCCACATGCGCCGCCACCATTTTGCTTTCCAAAATGGTGGCTGCGACTCGTTTGTGCATGCGCAGTACTCCTGCGCATGCACGAACGAGCCACGGCCGCCATTTTGGAAAGCAAAATGGCGCCACGGAGGAGGCCCGTCGCCTCCAAGGGAAGCCTCTTGGGGGGGCACTCGCGGCAGCGCTGGGCCTCTAGGAGGCCCATCGCCGCCGAGAGAAGCCTCCCAGGGGCAACCATGGCGGCGCTGGGCCTCTAGGGCCTCTAGGAGACCTGTCGCCGCCGAGGGAAGCCTCCCGGGGGGCACCCACGGCAGCGCTGGGCCTCTCGGAGGGAGCCCTCCTGGGCCCCCCCGCCGCTGTGCGCATGCGCACGCAGGGGGGGGCGTGCTGCACCGCCATTTTGTTTTTCAAAATGGCGGCGCGCGCGACCGCAGCACGGGGTGCGTGTGACTGCGGGGGGTGCACACGTGCGTAAGCGCGCACCGGCCCCCAGCGCCATCTCCCCCCCGACGGCCCGTTGGCAAAAAAGGTTGCCGACCCCTGGCATAGATTATAAGCTTAGTGTCATTAACTTTCTTTTTTTTTTACTCTTCTGAAAAAATATTTGAGTCAACTTCTAATTTGTCCCTTAGAATGAATCTGCTGAGTCTGTTTGACAGATCTGAAAACTTGTTACAATTTTAATAACCTAAGAATTGATATATTTAGTTTAAGGTAGAGAAAATAATATAAAATGTTTTTGTGTCAGGAATGGGGGTGGTGGACGCAGTTCAGTTCTCCTTTCCATGATTTTGCTGAATGCATGAAAACAAATGTCTAAAGCAGGGACAGGCAACCTACGGCCCCCGGGTCGGTTAAGGCCCAGGTCGCCGGACTTACCGGCCCAGGCCGATCCCTGCCACCGCCGCGCGCTTTCTCTTCCGTGTGGCCATGCACGTCGCGGCCGCCATTTTGAAAATCAAAATGGCGGCCACGGTGGCGTGCACTGGGGGTCGCGCATGGCGGAGCGCACGGGCAGGAGCGTGCCCGCCACCATTCCCCCCCCCTCGGCCCAGCGGAGAACTGGGCTTCGGGGGACAGGCCCAGGTCGCAAAAAGGTTGCCTACCCCTGGTCTAAAGAGTCCTTGTTTTAAGCTCTCTTGTCATATTTGAAAAATAGATATTTATGTGTTGAAATATTTTTTACAATTTTATAGTCTCATTTTACTAGAAAAATATTACGTCTGTAGCAATTCTGTTTTTGTGAGTAGGTTTGAAAACAAATATTAAATTTGAACAATCTCTCATTTTCATACTTGTGTTTTTCACAAGAAATAAGTTTCAAATTCACTGAGAGTAAAGCTTTATATTAAAGGAAGTGTAATAATAATTTTCAAACCAATATACATTCTTGGTAGAACAAATACATTATTAAAGGTGTGCTTACAGTATAATGTTGTTCAGTGTTGGGTTTTGGTACATAGTATTGGAAAGCCAAAGAGTGTAAATGGTGAGGCTGTAGATGACATTCCTCCACCTATGACAGGTGATTTGTATTTTTAACATATGCTAATGCAGTCTAGAAATAGCTGCCATATGTAGGAATGATACATGAAGGATTCCTTCACAAGCTGTAACAGGAGAACCAAAGAGAAGAGTTTCTTTTCAGATGGTTGTATAAGCTGGTTTGATGACTAACCACTGATTGAAGGAACAGAACAGTCAAATGTGGTGGCTTTTTAGAAATAACTCTCTAAAAGTCCCGCTTGCAATATACTATGAAACTATATAGATTGTTGCCTTCATTAATTCATTAATATTTCAGGTATTCCATGTTGAGTTCTTCTGGGAATTATGGTGAAATGGGAGGCGCAAGTTTACTTATCACGTCTGTCGTACACTACCTGCTCTTAAACTACCAAACATCACTGTCTTCTGCGGATCTTACTGTTGAACAGCTCTGTAAATTTTTTAGAGAAGAACATGCTGATGTGTAGATTACAAACTCGGGACATTATGAATAACACTGTCTTTATTTCTACAGTGGGAGCCAAGAAGAGAGATTTGCTCCCGGGTGGAACAGGGATTACTCTCCTCCTCCCCTTGATAGTCTTGCTCAAGAAAGACACTCTGGCAACTTCTCTGGCAGAGAATCACTTCCTTTTGATATCCAGGGACTCCCAGGCGTCCTCAATCCTCAGTTTGCCAACAGAGAGGAACCTGCTTTCAGCTTTGGAGGTAGAGATGGACCACGTAGTGACTTCAGAGGTGGGGAGGGCCATTTACGTGATTTTGGAGGCAGAGATTACCCACCTTCTGATTTCCAGAGCAGAGATGAGTCACATTTGGACTTCAGAGGCAGGGCACCACTCCTTCCAGACTTTAGAGGTAGGGAGATGTATCCAGGAGATTTCCAGGATAGGGAAGGGCAGTCAATGGATTATAGTGGAGGAGACATTCCTCCGATGGATTTCAGGAATAGGGAAGCATTCCATATGAACTACAGGGATAGGGAAGCCCATGCTATGAACTACAGGGGCAGAGATGATGCCTCATCAGATTTTCGTGCAAGGGGATCATTTGATTTAGATTTCAGAAACAGGGATGGATCTCATCCTCACTTTAGAGGAAGAGATGTATCTGAACAGGAATATAGGGGTAGAGAGCAGCCATATTCAGATTTTAGGAAAAGAGATGCGCCTGATGTAGACTTGAGAGGTATGGGTGCTGCTGACCTAGACTTGAGAGACAGGGATGTACCACATCCAAACTTCAGAAACAGGCCCAAATCCCAGGCTGATCAGGATTTTAGGGGTAGAGACATGCCACCACCCCTGGATTTTGCTGACAGGGAGACACCCTTGGTGGAAGCAAGTGTTGTCAACTACCAGCACAGTCAGCCTACAGCACCTATAACAGATAGGGAATGCAAAATAGAAGAGGCTGTTCATGTTTCTAGAGAGAGGTCTTCTTTGGGCATACAGAATGAGGAGTTTCCACAGCCAGAGCCAAGAGCCAGAGAAGAAGAAACCCAAGGACAGAATCTTGAGACCGAATCTTCAGTAGAGTTCCAAAATAGCTGTGGTCCTCTTCCTGCTCATCAGGACCAAGATAAGCCTCCTCAGGCCTTTGCTAGCAGTCACGAGCTCTCTGCGACTGAACAGCAAGTACCTGAATCATCTGGACTTGGAGCAAAGGAAAAAAGTGAACTGGATTTCCTTGGAAGGCAGGATACAGATTACAGAGGCATTGAGTACCGAGACGTAGATCATCGACTGCCAGGAAGCCAGCTCTTTGACTATGAACATGGCAAGTCTTTTGCAGAAGGAAAGTCTTGTAAAGATTCTCAGCCAGATCTTCAGGTATGTGACTTACTGGAGAACTTGATTACATTTCATAACTGTAAGCATATTGATGAAGTCTTTCAGGACAGATGATTTCATGTTATTTAATTAAAAGAACTAAATTCCCTCTGCCTGTTAAGTAGATCCATTCCTCCAGTGTACTTAGTAGTTAAGATATTCCAGAATAATGTTATGTAGAGATCTGTAACCTCCAAACGTTTTCAAATAATTATACCCATTTTACTTCCTGTAAATCAACATCCCTCATCCACAGTTAAAGACAACTGTTACATAATTTACTTGTGATGTTGATGTATTTGAGTATCTTTAAGACAATGATATCTAAAACTAATCTATTGCTATTGATCCTGAATCAAAATTAACATTTTTAGTGAATGGGCATACATTTGATTTAGCCTGTTGGCACTGTATCTTTCCTGTGCTTTATAATTGTTTTTTAAAATTCTCTTGAATTTTTGTCTTCAAGGACCAGGATTACAGAACCTGTCTCAAAGATGTAAAACCAAGCAAGCTGATTCGACTAGGAAAATTGCCTGAAACTGCCACAAAAGATGATGTAAGTAGTGTTTTGCCCTGTAACTGTGTAGAAATGTTCCACATGGAGAGTTTTCTATGTGGAAACACTTGGAGATGGGTAAGTTAACAATATCTGTCTGGAATACCTGCATGAATCATGTTTTCTTTATCATTTTGATACACTTCAATTGAAGCAGTTACTACTGAATCTGAGGCCTGGATCCATAATTATATTGTTTGTGCCTCATAAAATCTTGTAAAGATGTTACACACATTCCCTATTATAATAATCTAGTAGAAATCACAAGTCCTAATTTCTTCCTCATTTGGCTAGGAAGAGGAGTAGGATTGATAGCATTCTAGTTATGTTGGTGTCATAAGATTTTGGCTGGAACATTGTGGTGCACTAGCAGTTGATTTTTTTCTGAGGATTATGAAGCAGTGGTAAGGGAGGGCTAATAATCTGCTGGCTCCATGTACCAAATTTTCCCACTGCCTTACTCCTTTCTTGGTAACTGCACCCACACCTTTTTTTTTCCTCCTGCACCTACTGCCTACACTGGCATGCACCAACAGGATTGTGGCCTTTACCTCCACTAGTCTCTGTGCTTTAAATTTCTGCCTTGCTTTTTAATCTGTATTTATCTTGCTGCTAGAGAGGATTATCTATTTTTTGCCATAATTAGAAAAAAATCTCATTACTTAGGAGAACCTTAAAACAATGTATCACTACATAAAGACAACCGAAGGCAAGATTGTCAGTTTCAACTGTTTAAAAACACCACTTAATCTTGGTGCATTCTTAAGGACATCCAGTTTTCAGCAAGTAATATTGAAACGCAATGATTGATTGTAAATGTTATTCAGCATTGGACGAGCACACTAAATCTAATTTTTTTTAAGCATCAGTGCATTGGTACCAAAAATTTGAATTGTGGAATGTACTCTCAGAGTTGCAATCAAAACTTATAGGAGGGCTTTGAAGATAGCCTTTTTTATTCTGGCCTTTGTAATAATTTTGATGCTTACTGAGATGTGATGACGATAATGGTTTTGTTTTTTTATTTGTAGTAATGCTTGCTAGCCACCTTGAGCACTGTTTTATGGGAAAGACAACAAGAATATAATAAAATTACTGCATAATAGATAAATAAAAACTTAGGAAAGAAAATGGCTTGTGTATATTTCAGTCTTTGTTAGAGTCTGGAACTGAAAGTCCCCAAATCATTAGAAGCCTTTAAATTCATGCTTGTCTTTTGAGGCAGGAAATAAAAACTCTCCAAAGTGTGGTAGCACTTTAAAGAAGGAAAAAGTATTCTGGCATAAACTCTCATGATGCTGAGATCAATTTGTCATCTGCATGCTAAAGACCTTCCCCTCCTCTCCCTCTGGCTTTGGATTTTTATTTCCATTTTCACTGAGTAGATGTTAGTATTTGTATTTAGGCCAAAGAGAATGATCTTTATGTTTGTGGTGTTACTGTTTATAATGTAAGTTTGGAATTTGCTTCTGCAGATTCTCAACGCTTTCCAAGCAAGTGCTGGTACCCCCATGAAGAACTTGCGTTTAAAAGATTATACTACAGGTGAGAGTTTTTTCATTGTTCGTTTCCATTGCATGGGTTTGCCTTAAAGGTTGTAAAAAGAAGGTCAGTTTGTCATTTAATTATAGCTTTTCTTGCTTATATCCTAATTACACATTTTATATACTTTTTGGAAGGTCATCTAGTCTCTCCCACATCATCTCTAGGGTTGGTCAGGCACAGGCTTAACAAATCAGTGATAAATCACGTGTACCAGTTCTGCACTGTGAGGCATCTATGAGAGACACAAAACAAAGCTGTTCTGAGAAAGTATTTAAGAACTTTCTTCCCAACTAGTATTCTTTATTAAATTCTTTCATCAGGGCCATGTAACAATCTCTGTATAAATACAGAAGTTTTCTCACATGTAAAGAGATTTCATGGTATCATTAAAAGATACGTCTCATTTCAGTATCACCAACTCCTAATAGCTCTGAATGGCTCAGTTTTAAACTTTGTATATTTAGGAGTTTAGTATCCTCTATAATGGGTGGTTTTCTTATTTCAGAGGATAGTTTGTTTACAGTGTCCTGGCTTCACTTCCAATGTTCCTGGCTGGTATCCAGATAAATTTTATAAAGGAATAATTCACAGTTTTCTATGTGAATGGAAATAAAGTACGGTATATAAAGTTAGGCAGGGAATGTTTAAAACAAAAACAAGTTGCAATTCCAGAAGGTGGAGATATACACAAGGAATATGGAGAGGTGCTCTGGAAGTCTTTCCCTTCTTCAGAAATATAAATATCTGTACAGCTTTATAGTCTGAAATGTCTAGTAAATATTCTATGCAGCCTACTAACATGTAATTCATCACTATTACAGCTTATTTCCTAGGAAGCTAAGATGTGTTGGTCTCATAGCTTGCTTACATAGCTACAGTCGAGATGTGGTTACTGGGCATGCTCACAGTTATTTTTTTCTTTTCAGAAGTTATCCTCATAGTGCCCCTCAACAGCATTCAATATTCCTGTGTTCAAAATCAGTCTGGTGACTTGGTATAAGCAATTTAAGAAGGAACATGATTTATGGTTGCTTTTTGTGTTTAAAGAGCAATGTTTAGCTGTTGCAGGAGCAGTTTCTAAGAAGGAAGCTGGGAAGAAATCCTGGGGTGTGTGCACTTTTGGGCTGCCCTATAGTCTTTATTATTTTTGAGGTAAATAATGGACTGTTCAGATGCAACACCAAATTATGTTTGGAGTTCTGAGCATGAAACTTATGCTCATGCAAACTCTTTCACCCTTGCATATGGAAACCAGAAATCTGCAATCACAGTTCTTGACAAAGTATAGTCCACTGTTTAGTTCAAACCCAGCAAACTGTGCTTTATGGAAACTATAGTTGCCTAGAAACTATCGTCGTAAATTACAGTAGACAATGGTATGAAGTGTTGGGACATGACTGCAGAGACCATGCTTGATTGAAAACTGTGGTCAGATGTTTCTAATCACTGAATATGTGGGAATAAGAAAAAGTGCAAGCACAAGGCTTGCTCTTGTGACACCAAACATGTTTCAGTACTGTGTCTGAATATCCTCAGTAAGTGTGTTCTGCTGGATGCAAAAATATGTCTGTTAGGAAGATAAATTTATTTTATTCTTTTATTTAAATTATTCTTAAACTTATTTTAAGCATTTTTATATGATGTCTATATGTTTCATTGGCAATGGAATAGTTGTAACTGATATTTCCTAAGTGGGATGCAAATCTGAGGAAAATCGGTCAGTGTGCCACCTTCTGTATGTGGCCTCATATATTACTGTATAAAGCATGATTTTACTCAAATGTAAGATTGGTATGACAGAAAAACCTACAAGTCCACAGTAGTTCATTTAAATATTCAAAAGATACTGGACAGTACCCAGTGCCAGATTTCTGCTGGTGAAAGGGCAATCTTTAGCAGAATGAGGAGTGTGTGATTCCCTCCTGCCTACTGAACCCTCCTGTTCCCCACAAACCTGGCTCTGCAGGGCTTTGGAGACCCTCTAGGGCCAGTTTGCAGGGAAATGGGGCTGCAGTGGATAGGGAAAGAAAGCGCCATACCTACCACATTTGGAACCAGGAAGATTGACTACAAGTAGTAAAGAAAAGCAATGAAACTGCATCAAAAATAGCGAGTAATAAATGTGTTTCAGGTACATGCATTTGATTATTTTAACAATGTCACAGGATTTTTCTTTGCAACTAGATGAAACCTCCTGGAGAATAGAGCTTGGTGCTTCAGTGAAGCATGTTTGGAAGTAAAGTTGGAATTGAATGGGAACTTAAACATGAATACAGTTGTTCCTACTGTGATATAGTGTATTACAGAAACCAGTAATAATCTAGGATTGAGTAATTTTGTCAGCTGCTTCAGCTACAGTGAATGCAAATGTCAGAGGAGTTATCTCTAAAAATTAGTAGGAAAACAAAGTAGATTTTGAGGAGATTTTTTTTATTATTTAAATATCAAGAAGGAAATATAAACATGTGTTACAGTTTACTTTCAATGGCAACATATCCCCCCTCCTTGGCAAATTAGTGCGTATCTATCTGTATTTAATGCCAGAGAGCCCCACATACCAGCTGAAAGTGCTTCTTGGTGCATATGATGATAAAGGGATGTTTGCTGGGGTTTTTCCCCTTTTTTTTCTTTGAATGCTGCTCTATAAGGTTACTCAACCTTCAGGAGTAACCATTCCAGGTGATTCTCAGTAGGAATTGAGGGTGGGGCTCCACTGTACCTGTTGAACTCACTGAACTTCCTTTGGAGGAATGATGATGATGATGATTTTATTTATATAGCAGCATCAGTGTACATAGGACCCCAACATATATATTACATTGCTTAATCTGTGACAAAAAAAAACCACATTTAGATCCTTGCAGGTCCCTTCTAAACAGCTCCATGTGCTGCCTGAGGTTGCCTTCTGATCTTAAGGGCTAGGAACTGAGAAATAGGGTGAGTTAGGGCCTTTACAGACTGCCAGAAATAGTGCAAATTGAGGCCACTTTAACTGTCCTGGCTCAGTGCTAGGGAATCATGGTAATTGTATTTTTTTCTGAGACATTGAGCCTTCTCTGCCAGAGAGCTCTGGTGCCACAATAAACGACAGTTCCCATGATTTCTTAGCATTGAGCCAGGACAGTTAAAATGGCCTCAATTTGCACTATTTCTGCCAGTCTGTAAAGGCCCTTAGTTTCAAGCCTTTCAACCAAAGCTTCAAGCTGAAAATAAATTAGAAACATCCAGATTTGTAAGGGATTCAAAATGCAGAGAAATTTCTAGACCCTTCAGTAATCTAGGTTTGTAGAAAAGGGAGTTTTATTTAAAGCCATTTTGATACTTATTTGTAAGAAGAACATGGCAAAATAGTTATTCAATGCTTAGAGGAATTAAAAAATGTGAACAGCTCTTGTCAAATATTGTGTAGGGTTATGAGCAAGTGAAAGAACATTGCAATATTTGTTTTAAACCTAGTACTTATGTACTCGGTTGGGAATTTTTTAAAGGAGATGAGCCCCTAGCATTGTCAGACCTGTGGTTTATTCTCTGAAATTTTTCTGAGCAAGTGAGGTGTTTGATTGCTGGACTAGGACTCTTGAGATCGGGGTTCTAATCCTTGCTTAGCTATGGAAATCCACAGAATGTTCTTGGGCAAGTCCCATTCTCAACCTTAGAGGAAGCCAAATCTCATTTGCATAAATCTTGCCAAGAAAACCGTACAATAAGTTTGCCATGAGTTGACTTAATACAGTAACAACTACTTCAGGAAGGGAAGCAGAATGTTGTTGTTTTGTGCCTTCGAGTCATTTCTGACTTATGGCAACCCTAAGGTGACCCTAATAATAATAAATTTTATTTATAGCCCACCCCTCTGCTCAGCAATCGGGGCAGGTTACAGCATTTTAAAACATACAGAGTTAAAAACATTCCCACATCCCAGAATCTACCCCTCCTATCCCATTAAAACAAGATTAAACTATAAGGAAATTAAAATGCCATAATGCAATAAAAACAACAAAACAATAGGGCAACCATAATAAAAAGGAACAATAGGAACCATCTCCGCTAGAGCCAGGGAATTATTCTGGGAAGGCCTGCCGGAAGAGATCCGTCTTTACTGCTTTTTTAAAAGCAGCAAGAGTAGTAATAAGACGGATCTCGTCCGGCAGGTCATTCTATAGTCTGGGAGCAGTCGCAGAAAAGGCCCTCTGGGAGGTCTGAGACAGCCTAGTTTTTATTGGCTGTAACAGATTTCTCCCAGAGGACCGAAGGGCGTGGGGGGGATCATATGGAAGGAGGCGGTCCCTAAGATAAGATGGACCCAAGCCATGTAGGGCTTTAAAGGTTAACACCAACACCTTGTACTGTGCCCGGAAACTAATCGGCAGCCAGTGGAGGGATTTAAGCACCGATGTTATGTGCTCCCTCCTGGATGTACCTGTAATTAACCTGGCTGCCATATTTTGAACCAGTTGTAGTTTCCGGGTTAGGCACAAGGGTAGCCCCATGTAGAGCGCATTGCAGTAATCCAGATGTGAGGTTACCAGGGCATGTACCACAGCTTCCAGATCCCTCATGTCCAGATAAGGGCGCAGTTGGCGTATCAGCTGAAGCTGATAACAGGCGCTCCTGACCACCGCATTCACCTGACTAGTCATGTGAAGCGATGAGTCTAGGAGCACCCCCAAGCTGCGAACACAGTCCTTAGAGGAGAGTGTGACTCCATCCAGGACTGAAGACTGTATTCCCAAATCTGGTTTCGGGCCTGTAACTGTAAGTACCTCCGTTTTGTCTGAATTCAATTTCAATCTGTTTTTCCTCATCCAATCCATTACCGCTCTGAGACAGTCATTGAGAGGAGAGACACCATCTGAAGTCTGAGCCGATGATCTAGTCATGGAGAAATATATCTGGGTGTCATCAGCGTACTGAAGACACTGTGCTCCATGCCTCCGAATGATCTCACCCAGCGGCTTCATGTAGATATTAAATAACATCGGGGACAGGATGGCGCCCTGAGGGACGCCACAATTAAGCTCTATTTTAGATGAGCAGCTGTCCCTGAGCCTCACCCTCTGGGATCTGCCTGAGAGGAAGGAATGGAACCACTGCAGAGCAGTGCCTCCAATTCCCAACTCTCTCAGGCGATCCAAGAGGATGGCATGATCTATAGTGTCAAAGGCTGCGGAGAGATCCAAGAGCACCAACAGGGTCACACTACCCCTGTCGATGCCCTGGCAGAGGTCATCGGTCAGAGCAACCATGGCAGTCTCAACTCTATATCCTGTCCTGAAGCCGGTTTGAAATGGATCAGGATAATCGGTTTCATCCAAGACTGCTCGGAGTTGGGAAGCGACTGCCCTCCCGATCACCTTGCTAAGAAAAGGTAGCAAGGAGACTGGTCTGTAGTTGTTTCTATCCAGGGGATCCAGGGAAGGTTTTTTCAGGAATGGCCTAACCACCGCCTCCTTTAAACAAGATGGTACATTACTTTCCCTGAATGACACGTTGATTGTGTCCCGAAGGAACACCTTCAACGCGTCCCCCCCGGACGACCAGCCACGATGGACATGGATCGAGGGGGCAAGTCGTCTTCCTCACTCTTCCAAGGAGCTTGTCCACGTCATCGGTACTCACAGATTGTAATTGATCCAGTAAAATGCCATCAACGGAGTTCCTGGATGCCTCGTCTACAGATTCTGCCAGAACACTGGCGTCCAAGTCGGCTCTTATCCGAGAGATTTTATCTGCAAAGTAGATGTTAAATGCCTCACAGCAGGCTGTCGTTGGGTTAAGTAGGGGATTCGACACAGGTGAAACCTTCATCAACTCCCCCACCACCTTAAACAGCTCTGCCGGGCAAGACTCCGCAGACGCAATGCGTGCAGAACAGAAAGATGGGGTTTTCTTGGCAAGATTTGTTCAGAGGAGGTTTGTCATTGTTTTCCCCTGAGGCTGAGAGCATGTGACTTCCCAAGGTCACCCAGTGGGTTTCATGGCTGAGCTGGGAATCAAATCCTGGTCTCCAGAGTCATAGTCCAATACTCAAACAATTATACCATGCTGGCTTTCATATTCTTCTTGTGCACTGTGCCTATATGCTGGGGGTGGAAATTATGCAGCCTTCTTCATGCTGTTGAACAGCAAATCCAAGCAGCTCTAGTTAGCCTAACTAATGGCGAGGAAATCTGGGAGCTGCAGTCAAGCAATATCTGGTGGGCTGCATGATTCCCATCCCTGCTCTGCAAATGAGGGATGAACAACCCAGTAGGCCCCTGCAGGAAACTGGAGTAATAGGCTTTTTGTCCAATCCAGTTGGATTTGTCCAATCCTCTTCTTACTTTAACCACATTCCACTAAAATTACAGATAGATTGCATGACAGAAAGCACTGTTTTCACATTCTGGAATCACATCTTGCTTGAAGGCCTGAGTATGATATTCATTTATACTCTGTTCTTGATTCTCTTAAGGAGAAGGATACACTGCTGCATTTCACTGCAGGTCCAAGTTGATTTGTTTATATACAGCTTTTCTGCAAATATAATACTTAACTACGTCAGTGCTAACCATGCCTTGTTATGTTTACCTTTTTTAGGTTTTGCCATGTACAGGGCACGTATGGATATCATACTAAATCATACTTTATGCATCATAATAAAGAGCTGCAACAGGCTTCAGACATGAGCGCTCTTTCTCTTGCCTAGCTGCCTTTGGCATGATCACAGGGAGCAATTGGGCAGCTTTTATTTCCAGTTCAGATTAACTGCAGCTTGTTGTGTGATGCAAGCCAGACAAAGCAGGATTATTTTGAAATGGGGAGGGTGTGTGAATCAAACTATGGGTTATGAATCTGGCATGTTTTTTAAAAAACCATAGCTTAAAAAAATATAGTTAACATTAAGCATGATTTGGGATTTGGAATAAATGGTAAACTAAGGTTGATTCAAAGTGAAAGCAAGCACTCTTTAACATCTCATGACATCTGAATGAACTGAGGAGCATGAGAGTCCAAACTTATTCTTGCTACAGCCCATTATATTTCAGCATGTCTGGGTGTGGACAGTGAAATAATGATTTAACTTGCTTAGTTCAGCCTTAACTCAGAGTTTGTGTTTAGAGTGACCCTAGAGATACCTGTTTGCCACTTTGCAAGGAAAGATGCCACCAAAATCATAGATTTCTTGATATATGTTAGACTTAGGAGTTTATCACACATCATTTAGCGCAATTTACCTCAGTCGCATTAAATTTTGAAGCCGGATCTTAGTGCATGTACCAGGAGCCAGGTGAGTGCAACCCGGCTGCTTCCCAGTTTTGAAAAGATGCTGGTTAAGCACGGCTGGGGGCCGGGATGCAGCCGGGTTGCACTCACCTGGCTCCTGGTGCATGCGATAAGATCAGGCTTCAGAATGTAATGTGACTGCGGTAAGTCACATTAAATGACATGTGATAAACTCATTAGCTATAGTGTTTACAAAACACTGCAAATGTTCAATCTCTCATACATATGATGACCATTGAGGTCATCAGACTAAACTAGGCAGTCATCAGGCTGTCTGAAGAAAAGGGAAAGTTTACTAACAACTAAAATGAGTTAGATGGGGGTTAGGTGAAATGTTTTAACACAGACAAGTGTAGTTTGAAGTATTCAGTGCCTCCAAAAGTGCTTACCAACATTATTAGTATTGGTGACTTGAAGAAACACACACATGTATGAAGAACTGACACAGTATGTATACACCGAAAGCTATACATGCATTGATTATACATACATAGGTTTGTCACAGAGTACCTTTGCAGGGGCTTTGCTGTTGTCACAACAAACCTACTTCCCTCCAGGCTGACCTACTTTTAGGATGAGGTAATGCGGCATAGTGGTTTGAGTGTTGGACTACGACTCTGAAGGCCAGGATTTGATTCCTAGCTCAGCCATGAAACCCACTGGGTGACCATGGGCTAGTCACAAGCTCTCAGCCTCAGGAAGGCAATGGTAAACCTCTGAACAAATCTTGCCAGGAAAACCCCATGATAGGGTCGCCATATGTCAGAAACGACTTGAAGGCACACAACACACACACATACACAGTCCTTTTTTGTTTTTGTTTTCTCAGCAGCTGGTATCTGGAGATAGGTTGCTTCTGATATTGGAGGTGGTATAAAGGGATTGCGTACAGTTGCTGTTATTGGAGGTGGTATAAAGAGATCATGAACAGTTGCCACTGTAGGTTTATCCAGCATGCATTTGTTATTTCCCCTGTTAAAGCCAACTTAAGTTAATGACCATCATAATTTTTTGTGGCAGTGAGTTCCATAGTTTGATTATGAGCTGCAGGAAAAGGTACTTAATTTTATTCCTACTTTTATTGCTGAGCCTCATTGATTGACCATGGGTTCAGTCATTATGAGAGGAAGAAGAAAAAAAACTTTCTCTACTCCATAACTTTATGTTTCTGTATCAAGTTTGCTTTTTCTTTCTTTTGGACATAATGCATCCCAGGTGTCTTATTTTATCATCTTTGAGCATATTCACAATTAATTACACAATGCATGTCCATTTCATTAGAATTTAGTCTTTGCTTCCTTGCTTTGTTCTAAAAGTATGGCACAAACATAATACTGGTACAGGTTGAGTATCCTTTGACTGAAATTCAAAATACTCCAAAATGTAAAAGCATATATATGAGTGGCTGAGATAGTGATATTTTGCTTTCTGATGGTTCATTGTACACAAACTTTGGTTCATACACATAATTGTTTAAAATTTTGCATAAAATTACCTTCAGGCTATGTGTATAAGGTGTATATGAAACACATGATTTTTGTGTTTAGACTTGGGTCCCAACTCCAAGATACCTCATTATGTATATGCAAATATTCCAAAATCCCAGCCCCCCACCATCCAAAACACGTCTGGCCCCAAGCATTTTGAATAAGGGATATTCAACCTGTATTTCTGAATCTGGCCAGTGCTTGTCCAGTGCTAGTTTCCAGATTACCTATGCAGCTGTGGAATGGGGAGGCTCAGTGAGAAGGGTTTGATTCTTGGGGGGGAAAAACACCCTTTTTTCAGCAGGAGGAAGGGGGACTCACAGTATACATGGTCTGATTTGTAGATGGTTGGTAGCTTTGTCTACACAAATTGATTACAATCAAATGAGCAGCTCATTCTCCAGTTAAATATAGTTTTCAACATGGATATTCCAGTTATTTCTGAGGAGTGAAAGCACTAGCAATTCCTACACTACTTGCTGAATGTCAGCTTGGAAAGATTGAAAATGTCACTTTGGTGCCATTTCCCTTATGAATAAGTAGTTGCATCTCATAATAGCTTGCCATTACATTTTACATTTCCTTCAGGAGCCACTAATCTAAAGTTGAGATGAACACACAAGGATCTACTATTTGATGACCACCCAGTATACTCATTATATATATATATATATATATATAGAGAGAGAGAGAGAGAGAGAGAGAGAAATTGTTTTTGAATGTCTTCTCGTCTGATATGCTAGCTACATAGACATCATATTCCTGTAATTGCAGTGTTTTATTGTCATATGAAGTCAGTTTTGTTCTTATTTTGTGCCTTCAACTCCTTTTTGACTTATGGCGACCCTGAGGCGACCCTATCATGGGGTTTTCTGTGGCTAAGAGTTACCTCTTGTTGTAGACAGATGGACGATGAGATATACACTTGTAACTTAAAGTTCCTGGCTATTTCGTTGTTTATTTTATAAATATACACATGTGTGCTGGTTTATTTTGGTTATTTATTTTATAAATATTCACATCAGGGACAGTTCCTATTTAGTTCTGTAGAATTGTTGTGAAAGCCATCTGTACTACTCCTTGCTTAAACTGGCATATCTTCTTCTGAGTAAACCTTGTTTTTAATTTAGATGCTTATGAATTTTTGATAATTTTGAGGTAGGGATGTTTATATGTGCCCCTCTGACCTAAATTTTAAGCAGATGGATGCATTGCTTCTTGAAATGGCTTTATCAGAAGCAAAGTTGATTTTTGCACAGTATGGATGACAAATGGTTTCTTCAGGGAAAATATATTACAGATGACTTTTGTGATTGTCCTTTAATCTGGACTGCTTTTAAGGAAAGGACTAATACCATTTTATAATTCTCCTTTAAATATTTATATGTGTCTTTGAATTATATTAGCTACATTTATGCATCAAAAGGAATAGGGTTGATTTTTAAATGGTATAATATCCTTGGAATGAAAGGGATTTCTAGAATTTAATGCTATTCTAACTACTGCTGAAAAGTGACTATAAGCTAAGAAAGTCCTTCTGTTTCTTGATTCTCTATTTTATTTCTCTTGGGAGAAGACTTCATATATAGATTTATGAAACTGATAATATGCTTCTTCAGTAAGTTGTGCCCTGTAATGATCAACATTTCTTTAATTCAGTGAGAATGGAACCATCACACTATGGGTCTTTTTTGACGGAAAAACAAATTACGCAATGTATTGTATAGATTCATATGAACTCAACAGGACTATGAGTTTGTGGTCAGGTATCATCAAACCAAAGCTTCATTTGAGCCTAGTTTTAAAGAACTTTCTTTTATCTTGTTTTGTGGGAAGCATAGGGTGGTGGTAGCTGGGTGTATGCTGAGGGGGAATTGAGTACTGAAAATATGGCTTTCTGGCACTAACGCAAATCCCGTCTGTATTTAAATGCTGTCCCCAGGTTACAACTATGGCTATATCTGCGTGGAGTTTTCCCTCTTGGAAGAGGCCATCGCCTGCATGGAAGCCAACCAGGTTGCTTTACACTTCGGTCGAAAATGATGCTAGAAGAATGTTTTTGTGGGGAGGGTGGACGCCTAGTGACGTTTTTGAAATGGAGGTTCAAAGGAAGGATTTTAATTCTAAAATGTACAACATGGCAGCTTCATACACTGGTGTTTCCCATAACTCTGGAAAGGTCTAATATTTCATGGAAAGAGCCTGTCTTTTTTCTGAAGAATCTGCCTCCTCAAGTGGTAGGCTTCGTAGATTCAAAGCGCAATAATGAAGAATAGGGTTTCCAGTTCTGGAGATTGCCCTTGTGTGTTAGTGTGTATTGTGGCTTTCAGGTACGAGGAACTGCTAACCTCGGATAGTTCACTTTCTGAACTGTGTTCAGTAAAACCAATCTACACTTCCTCTAGGGAAAATGGTGATATATTTGAATACACACATAGACCTCTATCTGTGGTTCTGCAGGCTAGACCCCTGGTATGCAGCTCTGAATGAAAGAAACTGTATGTGCCTCATTTATCCCTGGATGGGTATGTATGGGGCTTTACCTGCTTCCTTTTGTATTCATTTTGCATTTTAGGCATTTTGGAACTGCTTAAGAGAGGTCTGGTCTGTTGTAGATGAACCTAGTTAATTTGATTTCCTTAGAAATGTTATTCTTATTAACTATAAATTGTAGTATGGATTAAATTTTTATAGTAAATCTTATAAAGAAAAATAAATTTGATATTAGTACTTATGGTTCCAAAATTTAGAAAATAAATCCTATGTTTTTTCCTTATTTTAGAAGCTATTCAAATTCTCAGCTATTTCTACATGATAAATTAATTCATTTTGCACATCCCATTCGAGCTATAACTTCAAGAATTTGGCTTTTGTCAGTTTTGAAGAAAATATTTTTTCACATTTTGCATGAGCTAGCAATACTGTGTTAAGTAATTACAGTAAACAGATTTATGTTAAATGTAGATTATCATTTAGTAATAGAGATGAGCACAACCCCCTACACTCAGACAACCTTTTTGAGGGAAACCCTTTACCTTTTTACCTTTATATAAGTATTACAATTCTGGAATAAAACAAGGATTTACATCCAAGTTTAAACCCTAACTTATATGTTGTTTAGATTCTCAAAATCATGGCTAAATTTTGAATCATGTATTCAGATAAAAATATTACAAGTTCCCTAACTTCCTTTGATTGTTTGCAACTTCATTCTGGGTTATAGCAAGTTCTTCCCATACTTTTCTTTCATTTGCATTATTTTTACTGTATAACCCATCCCACTCAGAAGATTAAAGAACAAATATGAAATTGGATTTACAATTCATTTTAAATACGTAAAATAAATATTATGAAGAGCTCTCTTCTAACTTAAAACCTGTTCAGATAGAAAGGTCCTGGAATGATTACAAAGAAAGTCAGGCTTGGAACAGAATTGTACTGCTATGAGTTGTACTGCAATTCTGTGTACATACAATTCTGTGTACATACAGGAGCAGTGGAGCTTTCCACATCATATATACTGTTTAAAAGTTAGGAATCACCCAAGAGAAGTAACACATACAAATGACTGGGTGATGTACAATGCACAATAGTAATGCGCAACCACAGTGCATAACTGCAATGCACAGCATTGTTGTATGTGTAGCTTTCATCACTGTGAGCAGCATAAGCCTATTGTGCTATTATGAATAATTTGCCCTGCATGCATAGTGTGATATATGCATGCAAATGTTACTAACAGTATGCCAGTCAGCATCTGTTTCCCTTGAATGTCAGTCAACCTTTTCACACACTTGAATTGTGACTGAATTTTTTTAAAAAAAAATGTCCAGTTTTGCATTCAGTATTGTCATTAAAAAAAATTGGTCAACAAAAATTTGTTTTCAAAATTTATCTGTGTCGCACACCCTAACCTGGAAGAATTCATCTGTTCCCTGCAATCAGCACTCTAGCAGTAATGTAATTAGCTCAATATATCTTCTTCAGAAATTCCTGTTGCTTACATTTCTGCTCCTGCAAGTAATAATTGTTCAGAGAAGCAGAAAAAACAACAACATGGGTAACATTTTTATTTCCATATATAACTTAAGGATGCACTGCAGAGAGCCTTTCCTTCATTCAGGGTAGCATGCACGTTTATTGTGTTTTGGATATTTTTAAAAGCAAATTGACCAGGTCTATCTTCAGTCTGTTGAGTGATGGTATTATGTGTGTATTCTGGATATTGAGGAAGGTTTGTTTAAAATAGACTCCCTCTCCTTCCTCCCCATCCAATGGGAAGAGGTGTGTACCATTTTGGCCCTTTAGACTGCTGTAGCCAATACAATTAAAATGCCCTGTGTAATGTAGAGGCACCGCTGAAAGTATATTCAGATATAGCAGTGGCCTGAAATTTAATGTATGGACAAGTTAGCAAAGTCATCAAAGCAATAGGAGCTGGAACTACTAATTATGAAATCCCACAAGATTACTATTATTGTTGTCCTCAGAGGGATTTACTTGAAAATTCAGGCTTGAGGGAAACAAACTTAATTTTGTGCCTTTACATTAGAATGTGTCTTCTGATGTACTGAATTCATTGACTGCACACTATCTTCTTTGAAAGGTTTTGACATCATGTCTCGTTCCTTTGGTAGCCTGTTTTCGTTTGCCTGCCATTTAGGTTTTGAGATCACTTTCCCACAGTAGTATGGTTTCTGTTGGCCACTAAGAGAGACACTGCTTTTAGCTCTGTTATTGAGAGGAGGTGAAGAAGGTAACAAGATTATGTTTCTGGTTAAATTGTTTTCACACACTAAGTGAATTCCTTACCAAAATCATTGCACCATTGGTGACCGAACTCCTCATACATTTGTTTTTTTCATTCTTCATTCAAATATTCTTTGTCAGCAACATTGACAAAGATTATGGAATTTCTTAATAAGTATAACAAGACCAAACTGACAGCTGTGTTGAGCTTTCTAAAACTAGAGCATTTCTAAAACTAGATCAGAGGAGTGATGGAGTGCAGTTCTTCACTGAACGATGAGTTGCACAAGAGATAGAGATGTGTGCTGTCTTTCGACCAACCACTTTTCAGGACTATTGTGTTCCCATTTTTTCTCTCTGCAAACATTATGTCGGGAGTGCCCAGTTTTTCTTCCTTTTTTTTTTTTAGGAGTCTTTCATTTTTAGGAATTGTAAGCTCCCAGGATAATTTAGAAGGAAAAACTTGTTCTAATGTGTAAAATCTCAGTCAGCTAGGATGCTTAGTTGCTTTCATTCATATAATTTGATTGAATACAGAGAAATGAAAGAGTTAAATAGCTATTCCTTATTTTTGATCTATTTATACATTGGTTTGCAACTTATATAGCTTAAAGATTTTGGCCTCATAACTTTCTATATGCCACTGTAGTTTATACTACATCCACTACTGTTCTGTCTCAGTTTATATCTAACTTACATATTTCTCTGAAGTGTTGATTAGTGGTGTGATTCCCATGATATCGTTTCCAGAATAAACCAAGGGGGAGGCCTCTCATTAGGGTATGTTACGAGGCTGTCTTGTTGATTTGAATTTGGGAGTCTTTTTCTTGCTGGCTAGAATCTTCATAGGCAGGAGTATACAATCAATAAATAGGTGTATTTTGAAATTTTCATGCATCTTTCCTTTTAAGTAGCTGGAAACAAAAATCTGCTTTTCTTACCATATTATTGATTGTAACTAGGTCGTTAGGATGTGTTAGAATGCTTTCATTGAAGAATGTTGAAAAGTGCAAGTAAAGTTCTCAGTTTCCTAATGAGGTTAGTTTATTCCCCCCCCCCCCCCCCACCATCTAGCATTGAGAGAAAGATGAGCAGAGATCTTTCTGTGAAAGATGTTGCAGCCAATAAACTGTGTTTGAGATGTTTGTATAGTCAGCAGAAGAGATGTGGAGAGCTATTGTGGGCTGATGGCCTGGTGTTTTGTTTATATGTGTATGACTTAATTTATGGCCAGAAACCTCTTTGTGATTCATGCAAGAGTAATTAGGTGCTGTGCTATGGCAACTGATTGTTCTGGCCTTGTATAAAGAGGTAACTAGTACATGGTTCTGCCACCCAGCTGTGGCACCCTAGTGTCACTACACACCCAATTCACACCCAACTGATTTGCTATGGGAGGTGTGCTAGGAGAGCTCCCTTGCACTGCCACTTAGCCATCGTCTCCCTCTTTGCTGGATTCCCTTGGCCTTCCTTGATCTCAACGGAAGTACATTAACAGAACTTTATGATCCATTACCTTCAAATAAGATCTGGACCTGTGTAATGAACTTCTGAAACTGCAATTCTTATTCACTCTTTATTACTTTTTATGTCTGTAATCATGTTGTTGATTTGTGTACTCTAATACAATATGAGAAAACATTCAGTAAAAAGAAGAAGAAGAGAGCCTGTGGATGAAAAAGCAAGTCAGGGGTGTGACTACAGTTCTTTGGCAGTATTTTTTTTTTAACATTGCATGGGTTCACTATCTTTTCCCAGTAAAAATGCTCTTGTTGTGAACACTTGAGGTCTGTCTAGGCTTGACTATATGTTAGGGACTACATGTGGCATGTATCTGTGGAATTCCTGTGAAAATGTTCAGAATTTTGAAGTTGCTTAAATTGCAGGATTTCTAAGTTCATTTCTATTTTTTAAGTATTGCATCCTATACTGCATGTGGCTGTTATAGGAAGCTCATAAATATCAAGTCTTGTATTATCATCATTTGAATATAAAGGTTTATAACATTTTTGAAAAATTAATTCAAAATATATTTGTTAATTGTATCAGGGAGCACATTTATGTAAGGAACTGTTCCTAATGTGTGATTATTAATTGCCCTGTTCACTGAGGGGCATGTGAATAAAAATGCATGTTATCAGTTTTGCAGCTATCTCTACAGATGAGATCTCTGTTTATAAGGTGAATTACAGATGTTTTCACAGAGCAGGAAAATTCCAGGTACCCCTTGCCTGGTCTTATTCAGACATCTAAGAATAAAATATTTTTCTAACCCAAACTTGAATGAAAGTCAATTCTGTGTGATAGCATGTAATTGCAGCACTAAAAAGACATCCCTTTCATTATGTCTTGGAGTTGTCTATGCACTGCCAGTGACTAATGCATTAATTTTTGTATAAAACTCCCATATTATAAATTTAGAGGTATAGTTGGGATCCATTTGGGTGACAGCATTCTCAGGTACATTACATTACATTCTCAGGTGCTCACAGTTATGTTTTCTAAGGATGGGAATAGGAATCTACCAATTTCCCAAATTAGATTGAATTTGGAGTGCCTGATCCCTCAAGAAACATATGCATGGGAAAAAAGGGGTCATTGAAAGTTCCCCTTTTCCTGGCACAACATAAACAAAGCTTATTTTGAAAACTGGAGGAGTTTGAGAAAATATAATTTTTATTGTCAGTCTTTTCACTATGCACAGAAAAGTGCAGCTTTCTGAGGAAAAAAAATCCACTTGCTTATGTTTTTCGTTTTGTACTTGGGAAAGTGCAAGCAATGAGATTCAAGGGTTTGACATTGTAGTTGCAGCCTTTGCTGCTGCAAATGTGGGTATGAATCTTATATTATGCAGCAAGAAAAGAAGCTTAAGCTGACTGAAATTGCAGCTTTTGCCACTGTAATGTTGAGCAATTTCCTTTCTGTGAGGAAAGCCAGAGAAAGCTGCAGTTTCCAGAAAATAGTGCAGTTTTCTAGGCAAGCTACACAACTTACATTTTAAAAGCCACACAGTTTTCCATCATTGTGTGGGTGTGGGTGTGCCCTGAGTGTCCCAAACTGCAGCATGTAAAATTGTTTCATTTTTCTCAATATTCATTGGAAAACTAAGCATTAACCATCACCAGTGTGTTCTCGCTTTACATTGAAAACAACTCAGACATTATAGGAAGCATCTGTGGTATGTTTTGAGGCTGTGCATGTCTTTTTTTTTTTTAATAGAGGGTATGTGATATTGTTGAAGCTGGCTTCATACTATAATAATGTCTAGTAAATTTTGAAATAAATATAAATATATCTGTTACTTGCCATTTCCACAGAAATCTTCAATTGAATTAAATGATGCTTCTAATTTGTTGTCATGCAGTGGTACATAACACTTTGCTTTGCTCTTGGCCTACTGGGAGACAGTTTTCTTGAAGAAAGATTTGAATTTGCATTAGACTAGTAGTAGTTCCTGTTTAGACCCAGTCTTACTCTTGCCTCTTCAGTGAGTGCAGACAGAACCTTCTCTGTTCTGCCTCCTAGAACAGACAGTGACAAAGGTGGGAGGAAGAAAGGAAAGCCAATAGTAGGTCTTGTTGAGATTCACCCAATTCTGAAGTACGTTGATTGCTTACACAGAAACCTTGTGACAAAGGAAATGAAATTGTACTGGATTATTCAGATGAAAATATGCATGATGTATTGGATATCTGTTACCTTTAAGTACTTTCTGTGTTTAGTTTCATTGAGCTTGATTGTAGCTTCAGGATAGTATGTTAAGCTATTGGTTTGCCATGATCTGTTATCTATTTGATTTGATTTTCTTACCTGCTAGAATCTTGGCAGGTATCACCTCCACCGATTACCTATTTGTTTCTAGACTCCATTCATTTCTAAACTCTATTCACATTTGTAATATTTAAGAAAGCCTTTAAAGGCCTAAGACCTGGGTATATAAAGAAGGTTCTTCTAAGTTATAAGATAAACAGGAGAGTTGCTTCACTATGTTCTGTTATCAGCAGTGCTGTGGGTGGACACAGAGAGTGCCTCTGTTCTAATAGCCCCTAAATTGGGGTAGACAAGTTGAGGTGGTGGAGGATAACACTAATCTTCCTGAATTCATTGTGGGCTGTGCCTACCATTGTTCTGCTGCATTTGGTGTTCGATTTTCAGTTTCCCTTTAAAATAAGGTGCATGTACAGTCGCCCCTCCGTTTTCGCGGAGTTAAAATCCATGTGCCTCACCCGTTTGCGGGCGGTGAATGGAGGGGGACAAAATGGCACACATTCCCATGGTGTGCATGCCCATGGTGTGCGTGCCTCTGTCCCCGCAGCGCACACCTCCGTTCAAGCCAATGGGGTTTAAATATCCACGATTTTCTGGTTTTGCGGTGTGTGTGTATCCCACGAGAACGGAGGGTCGGTTGTATTGTTTTCAAACTCATTGGTTATTCTAGCAGCACCACTGAGGTTGTAGACAAGGCCTGCACTCTCTGCTCACCTTGCTTTAAAGGAAGGTTGTGCAGTGTGTGTTTGCCACTGCTGTGCTGAGCTTTAGCAATGGTCTAGGCCTTCCTGAAAAACAGATGAAACAGATGGAGGATACGTATGCTGAGTATTCACCAATCCTGTTCTAGATTATCGAACGCCCTCCCTGGAAAAAGCACGGATGCATTCACTGCTTTTATAGGTAAAATCATTTGGTTCCTATGGGGTTTTGGTTTTTGACTGCTGTGCTGTAGGGCTTGATTTTCTTACTATGATGCTGTTGCTTTAAAGCTGTTGTTCTGACTTCTTTAATTTTAACTGTTTTGATTATCATATCTATGAGAAGGATATAAATTTGGTGAAATAAATTTTCAAAATTACAGTCAGATGACTGAAAAGTAAGTAGTGTTCATATTCGACAGTGTCAACCAAAAATTCCCCGAGAAAAACGTTGACTTTCATTGTCATCTGTGAAATGTGAAAATATTTTGATGATCATATTTTATGTAATCCCATTGTGTTTGTGTATGTGGATTGGCAATGCGTATTTTGGGTCCTACATTTTTCCTCTTTGCAAAGGGAGTCACTTTACTGGTTCAGAAGAAAATAGAAGAACCTGATCAGTGATGGAGACAACATCTGAAGGGCTTCAAGTTGCTCATCTTTATCATGTATATTATTTGTCCATGAGACAGTTTTTCATATTGATGTGCTTTCAGTTAGGGTAATTTGTAACTAAGGGATGGGCAAGGTGCAGTCCTGGGCTGCAAATCACTTTCCAAGGCTGTTTTTGCAGCTCTTGGCCCTTCAGATGCCCCACACTGCCCTTTTTCTGGTTCTCCTGAAAGAGGGGTGAATTGCTGCTTCTGGAAGCCTCTTTGAGCAACAGTTAATCTTTGAAGTAAATTTCACAAGGCCTGTGCACTATTTAACTTACACCAATTTTCAGAACTAGAAATGGACTTCTGGCAGTTTGTCTGGCCCTTAAAGGATTCCAGAGGCAGAAAATTGGCTCCTGAACCTGCTGCATTTACTTGCCTCTGCTTTAACTGAAGGTTTTATGATATCTGGGAAGGTTGTCTGTTATTCCAAAATTAAGGCTGGTGCACTCACTGAAGGCACTGTGGTGTTAGGATCCTTTTACATACTGATGGAGTAGTTCTCCATTATCAAGTAGTGAAATCAGTTCTGTAATCCATTTGAGGTTGCTTCTGTTAAGTAGAGGTATAGAATCAAACCTGTAACACATTTAAAACCTTCTTTAGATGCTGTTAGAAATTTTGCATCCAGTGACTTGACTGAGATTTTCTGTTGTACACTTCTTATAGGACAGAATGTTACTACTTCTTGTGATGTGTATGTGCTTATAGTTTTTTTTTTAAAGTTGGCTGACAAAAGTAGATGCCAGAATTTTAAAGAAAACATTGCTGTATAAACCACTGTGTTTAAAATAACAACAATGGGAAAGGCAAATGGGAATGTTCAAACAAAAATTGTTCAATTTGGAAAAGATTATCTCATGGTGTGTTCTCATTACTTCGGAATATAGCCATATCCAGTTAACAAATCCTCTGACAAAGAAACTCCATTTTACAGTCTTTTCACAGGAGCCCATCCCATCTCTTCTCCCCACCCACCATTTCTTGTCTTCTGTCTAGCTGGAACAGGGGTAGGCAACCTTTTTGAGCCGGGGGCCGGGTTGCTGTCCCTCAGACAATTGGGGGGCCGAAGCACCAAAAATAAATAAATAAATAAATATTAAAAATTAAAAAATTAAAATATATATATACATGAACACTCTCTCAGCCCCAGAAATGCCATGGCAAAACCCCTGTGGAGATTTTGCCAAGAAAACCCCAAGAACAAGTAATAACAACAATAATCAATATCATCATGGTGGGCGGCGGCGGCGGCAGGATTGGCCTGGGGCCAGTCCAAAGGCCTCGTGGAGCTGCATCCGGCCCCCGGGCCTTAGGTTGCCTACCTCTGAGCTGGAAGGTTTTTGGTTTCGTTTTTGGTTTGGTTTTTTTGGCAGCATTGCCTTTGGGAGGATGGTGTAGGAGCACTGGATAAAGATATACTGTCAGTGTTGGGTTGCAGCAGTGAGTCTGGAGTATTTATTTATTTATTTAGAGTATTTATACCCTGCTCTCCAGCCACAAAGGCTCTCAGGGTGGTTTACAGATGGCTAATTTGACTGTTCCCTGCCTCTAGGCTTACAATCTAAAAAGACATGACACAAAAGGAGAAGGGAACGGCAGAGGGGAAGGGAGTAAACAAAACTTCACCTGGGAAAGAATGGGATTCTACGCTAAGTGATCCTAAATCTCTAAGATTTGCTATCACAATGGAAATGAGAAGAAAAATTCAGGTTATCAAAAGAAAAGAAAAATCAATCCTGAGATACATTTTGTAGCAAGTTTTCCAGTGATCTCTAAAAGATTCAAAACATTTTTGTTTAATTATGCAAGGCGTACCTGATCCAGTTGTTTCATTTCATGTGTGCATGTTGTTAGTTTTAGATAAAAAATCTGCTGAAACTTACTGAGCTGCTTTTCTTTTAGGTGGTGTAGGAACCTATCCCCGTTCTTTTCATGGTTTTTTCTGCCTCTGGTGCCAAAGTATTTAACTGAGTGACAGCGACAAATGACCTTTTAAAATGTGTTAAGTAATCTCAGAGATTAATATTAAACTTGTTGAATGTGCATTTTTGAACTAGAGGTTAATTTTGCTTTTGCTTTATTTTTTGTTTGCTATGGATTTCTAGAAAGGCAGTTTTGTTTTGTTTTTAAAGAGCTATGTAGTCCTTTAGTTTTTACACCAAAATTGAAATCAGAAAGAGAAGCATAGCAGAAATTGGATAAAAAAGGCTGTCCATTAATTTCCAAAGCATTTCATGAAGATAAATTAAAAATCTTAATTCACTCCCTATATGTAGTAATGGAGAGATAATAACATTTGAAGAACTGGTTCATCTTTGCTCTGTTGTGATTGGATAATAAAAATGCCAACCTTCCCACACCCACCATAGGGCATTTTCTCTTACAATGCAGTCCTGTGTATGACTCCTCAAGAGTAAATTCAGTGGCAGTTACTCTGTATGCATATAACCTTAGGCCAATTTGACATCTTGTGTAGCAGATTGTAATGTTGGTTGAATCTCTTAGTGAACACATTATATTATGTGATCTCACAACTATGCTGTGTTTTTAGTAGCAAGACAGTACTTCAACCTTCTGCTTTCTTGGAAGTGTGACTGTTATTGCTTATAGTCTAAATCTCATTGCTAGATTCTGCTAGAGTAGATGCATTGAACCAATGGGATTTATATAAATGTTGATTTACCATTCAATAGTTGAGTCACCGGTCTACTACTCAGTGGCCTGTTGAGATATCAATGGGATTTAGGCCTCAGGTTTTTCTCAGAGTGACAAATCTGTTTTAAAACACTGTTTGGCTTTATAATGTCACTGTGCTTGAACTGTATTACTTGGTATGAAAAGAAATTTCCACCTATATTACTATTAGTGCAAACCTTTCTCATTGTTTTCTTACCCCAGAATATGTGACATTTTGACACATGTATCTAAAATATGTCTTAATTTCACTTCAGCTGTGATACAAAATGGCTGGATGTGTTATTAGTCCATTGTTAAGTTAGGTAATAAATAGCTATTATTTTTGGGAACAGGATCTATGTATTCCTTTTAGGGAACTGGACTAATGGTCATGTTTATTCAAACCTAATGACTTTGTGAATCAACCTACTTTGCCACACTTAATTGAAGTTTGATTTCTGCACCATTTAATTCATTATCTTTGTCCTGACTCTTATTAAGAGAATGTAGGTTGGCTTCTGATCAAATGTGTCTTACTGCTAATTGATAGTGTGTGTGTGCGTGTGTCACATGCACATATACATATGTGTATCATACATAAAGGTAAACATTTGCTCTTTGACAGGATGGTCTACTTGTGTCCGACTATAGAGAGTGGTGCTCATCTGTGTTATTAAGCCGAGGGAGCCAGCGTTGTCAAAGACAACTCCGTGGTCATGTGGTTAGCATTTATTTATTTATTTAGAGTATTTATACCCCGCTCTTCAGCCACAAAGGCTCTCAGAGTGGCATGACTGCATGGAATGCTGTTACCTTTCCACCAAAGTGGGAGCTATTTATCTACTTGCACTTTTACATGCTTTCAACTGCTAGGTTGACAGAAGTTGGGTCTAGTGACGGGAGCTCACTCCATCACACAGCACTTGGGTCTTTAACTGCCAGCTTTGTGATCATCAGAGTCAGCATCTTAAACACTAAGCCACCACAAGTTATATACATATATAGATGCTAATTAATGGTATGCATATATGTGTGTATGAGTACAGAGAGAAAGAAAGAAAAACGAAACTGCTTCTTTTCTCTGAAAAAATAGCAGCTTAGCCTTATGCCTGGCAGTGTTGTGAGATGATGCTTTATTTTACTGATGTTTGCACAGGAATCAAGTAAAGAAGTACCAAGAATCCTTACCAGTTAATGTTAAATTCAGGACAGTCATCTGCTCACTATTTCATTTATGTATGTTAGCTTTAGCTAATAGCTCAGAAACATAGACGCACTTGAGTATTTGTATAGTATGAAGTGCTGTGGTAGGGAATATGGCTTGTAGCATAAAGCTTTCTTCTCTTAAGAATGATTTTTTTAAATTCAGTAGATCATATATATTAATGCTACAAAGGATAATGGTAATTTTTGGGTTTTTAACATCAATACAAAGGAAGGAAAGAAAGAAAAGATCTACAAAGAGAAAAAGAGGGGAGTACAGAGAAGATAAATGTGGGCTAGGCACCTGACCTACAATATATACTCATGTGTAAGTCTAGAAATTTTTTCAAAAAAATTGACCCCAAAACGTTGGGTCAACTTACTGTCTTCTACATTGTACTCTTCCCCTTCTCAGAATAGAGTGGTAAAAGGTAAGAGCTTACTTCAACCTGGGAGCAGCCCCAAAAAGCACCAAGCCCCTCTGCTCTTTCCACCATGATGCCACTTCTTGCCTTTTTGAATGCTTGGGTGGGAAAATGACAGTGGTGGCACCTCTTTGGTGCTTCCCCACAAAGGAGTGCCAAGAGGAATTGAGTTTAGAAGGATCTGAATAAGATATTTCTGTATGAAGACAGTAAACTTTGTCCTTTACATTCTTTGTTACATGCCCCTAAGTTTTATCCTCGACTTATCCTTGAGTCATATCAAAATCCATAATTTTGGCCCCCAAACTTGCCCTCGACTTATACATGAGGTTGACTTATGGTCGACTATGTATGGTATGTCTATGCATGGAGGTTTCCTAATACCCTTTTAAACACAAATGCTTAGCTTAAGATAGCAGAAAGTAGAATAATTTCCTTCCAGTCAAAAAGCCCAAGTACCAGTAAAGAGAAAAAATCATCCTACACATGGATACGTAATTCAGCCAATACTTTGTCCTCCAGTAGCTCTTGAAAGCTAGAAGAGGAAGATCTGCTACTGAGACATGTTGTAGTCCTATTAAATTCTTGAGTTAAAGATTACAGCTATATCTCAGTTAGCAAAATAATTGTATCCCTGGGGATTACTATTTTAATAGATACTTCAGTACCAGAGGTAGAAATAACATGGAAAAAATAGGACTAGGTTCCTGCACCACAAAAAGAAGGGGGCGGTACCGACGGAGGTCCTATATAGGGATGGGCGGAGTTACTGCCAAAAAGTTGCAACTTAAGTCCAGCCCAGGCAAAAGTTGCAACTTTTATCCTGCCTAGTGATTCCAGAAGGTTCCGAAGTTGCTGCGCATGCGCAGTCATTACCCATTTGTGTGATTTGCAGAGACCACGAAGAAGAAGAGCAATTCAACATGTTTCAGCAAATTTTTTTTATTCAAAATTATGGACATTTGAAATGTAACAACCAAGTCAGTTATGCCTTACATAAATGAACAAAAACATTTTGAATCTTCTAGGAGCCACCTGGTAGCGTCTTCCAGTATGGATCCCACAATGATTTGTTTTCTTTCAACAGCCTCCAATTTTCTCATAGTTTCCAATTTGGAGACACCTGCTTACCATGCCTGTTGCTTGTAAGCACACACAGCTACAGTAGGATCACCTAGAGTGGAATCTCATTCTTTCCCAGGTCAAGCGTTATTGCATTGTTAACTAGAGACATGTTGCTGCAACCCAACATTGAAAGTCTTTCTCTAGCCCTCCTTCACCATCCTTCCACTGCTAGTACTGGTGGAAAAAGCCTTCTAGTTTGACAGAAGACTACACAAGAAAGGGGGCTGGGCTCCTGTAAAACGACTTTGCAAAAAGGAGCTTCTTTTTTTAAGTTTTGTTAACTGAGGTATGCTTGTGTAGTTTCCTGTATCACAAAAAGGAAGAGCAGTTCAATAATTTTAAACAAACTTTTACTCAAGGCTAAGAATATACCTATGTGACATGAAACACACAGGTTAGGGAAGCCTTGCAGAACTAGACAAAAACATTTTGAATTGATTAAAGACCATTTGAAGGCTTCTTTCAAAAAACACTCCAGGATGACTTTTTCTTTAGCCAGCCTCCATAATTGCGGCTTCCATTTTGGTGGCTAAATATATAAATTTATGCCTATTTTTACTTGTGTATGTAGCTGATGAGGCAAGTGTATCTCCCCCCCTCTCCTGTTTTGCTGGTTACACATACTAAGTAAGGGAGGCAGCTGCTGTAGCCTGTTGTAGGGTTATGTGGACACACAAAACTACAGTAGGATCAGCTAGAGCAGAATCCCATTCTTTCCCAGGTCAAGTTTCATTGCATTGTTTACAGCAAGCACATTGCTGCAACACCACCCTGAATCTCTGTTTATCTAGCCCTCCATCATTCTCCCCTATGCTGATGTTGTTAAAATTGTCCAGCTAGTCAGAGGACAAGGAGGAAACATGAGGCTTAGAGGGCAGAAGACTTTGTAAACAGAAGCTGTAGTTTCAGAAACCTTGTTAACTAAGGTGTGCCTATACTTTCTGGTACCTTACACTTAAGTTGGAGAATCCTGATTTAAATCGGGGTCTTCCAGCTGAATTTTATGGTACCATAAATTATAGGTACACCATGTATAGTTGGCATTGTATTTTATAGTTTAGTGCTGACTCTGATCAATAGGCATCCTGTACCAGAAGAACACTATCATTACTAAATCTTGTAAATGCAAGGGCTTGGACAGGAAAAACACTCCAGTTATTCTTCAAACATTTTTGTTTTGTGTAGGTGAGCTTTATGCAGTGATTCAGGGCACTAATAATGAAATCATGGTATCCTTTATTATGGCATGCTTTGGCATTGAAAGGATTTTACATATGGTTTTGTATTATAATTTATAAAACTTGACGGGAGTCTCTCCCTCAGCTTAGTGGTTCATATTTAGCATTGTATTCAATCCCTTCCTTTCAGTATTTTTAGGGAAATTATGACACTTAGAGTAGCTGCAGTAACACATACACAGGGTATCAATTTTTGCCTTGCTCTTTGTGGTTAGACTGTTCCAAAGTAATATGCATTCTGAGTGCCTAATAGTCCGGTAGTAATGTGTCAGGTGCAGGCGTTTCCAGTGAAACAACAACTAGTCAATAAAAGATTTGTTTTCTACTATTGTGTAAATTACTCTGATATGCATTGTTTTTTCAGTCTAATCTAGTGTTGGTTTGGTCTGTGAGTCCACTTTCTTTAAACACTGCAGCAAATTAGCTAAATTAGCTAAAATTGCACATGGCTTAAAGTAGCAAAATTATTTAAGTAGTCAGCTATGCAGGGGGAAGCAAGTAGTTGTTTATGATGAAGAGCAAGTATGTTAATTCAGCCTGTGAAAGCAATTCAGGTTTTTCAGGATAGAGGTACTGGTCTGATGTCTATTGCAATGGAGCAAGTTACAAACTTAAGCTAGTTCAGATAAAACCAGCTTTTTGAACTTTTTAAATAGCAGCTTTTGGAAATAATATTCTTCCAGTTGCCCCTTCATTTTCCCTTGGTAGCCACTGAGTACTAAGAAGGATGTACTCTCAGTGAACTCTGGTCTTTAGTAGTGAAAAATGGAAATGTTCATCCCTCAGCAAGAACATCCTTGACTCAGATGACTTTAGTTGGATAGCCTGGGGTCAGGGAGATGTTGTGACAAGGCTGTTAACCCTTTGGGGTTTACAGAAACATTTGAATTTTTGAGAACATTGAGAAAAATTTTGTTGCTGCCCACCACCATCTGTGTATACAATGTGCACACATAGACTTATTTGGTCAGGCAGAGTTGTATCCGTGTGAATGGTGTTATTGTTCTGTGCCACTAAGTCATTTCTGACTTATCACGACCCTAAGGCAAACCCTGTCATGGGGTTTTCTTAGCAAGATTTGTTCAGAGGGGCTTCGCCATTTCCTCTTTCTGAGGCTGAGAGTGTGTGACTTACCCAAGGTCATCTAGTGGGTTTCATGGCTGAGCTGGGACTCAAACTCTGGTCTCCAGTACAACACTCAAACCACTACACCACAGTGGCTGTCAATCACCCATGTAAATCTTACATTCTTGTCCTTAAACTACATAATAAAAGTCATGAATCTTGTGCTTATCAGCAATCCAATGACACAAGCAAACAAAAATTCCTGCCTCACAAATCCTTGTGGATTGTCAATGTTTTCACTTGGAATGCAAAGAAAAACCAAACCAAACCATAGAGCACATCTGTAGGTGCAGTCTTGCTGGTGGTGGATCTCATATAAAAAGCATGAGGATTCATAGGATCTGTGATGCAGATCTGTGATATTTACTGTGCTTCTATGACTTCATGGTTCAGTCCATCAAAATAGATATAATTAATAATTTGATTGTTCCATGAATATTCCTATGTTAAAAAAAATAATCTAAATTGAAGGGGATCTGTTCTATCTGTGTGGACTTTTCCCTTGCTTTCCTCCTCCATTCTAGCTTTTTCCTTACCTTCAGATTACTAGGTTTCCCCTTTCGTATTGACATTCTCACTCTTGCATCCAGCCCGGAGACAGCAGTGCATTTCATAGCTCCTATACAGAACTATTGCAACCACCCACTAGAGTTGCAATAACAACAACAATTATTTATTTATTTATTTCTAGCCCGCCTATTTCCAAAGGGAATCAAAGTGGGTTACAAGCATAAAAATAAAAGAACACAATAAGAAAACAATAATACAGAAGTTCCCCCCCCCCCAAAAAAAAAACATTACATGTGCTACATTGGCTATACCAATGTTATAACTTAGCTTTTCTGCCTTCTGAATAGTTTGTTTAAAAACAAAAACAAAACTCCTCTTAAGCAAGGGGAAGCATATGGAGATCCAAGCTAATTCTCTGCAGGCACTGTATAATGTAAAATCTATCTTTCTGTACACTGCTCATAGTTGCCAGTATCATTCCTAGGATAACAGTTCCATAGAACAGTTTCCTAAAGAATTGGAAGACAAAAGAAATGCTGGTCTGTAATTGTTGCCATCTGTGTATCTTCTTGGGTTTTCATCTCATGGGTGAAATAATTGTCAACTGAAAGCTCTCTAAGCCACAAAGATGTTAAGAATATGGCCCCTACAAGAGGACCTCAGAAGGTTGTGGTGGGCATCTGTGTATGGGCCCTGTTAGTTGTTATTTATTATGATTATATTCAGAAGTAACTCAGGTCTTACTGCTGTCAGAAACATTGGGAAAAGGTCATAAAAACGAAAGTCCTGCAGGCAAAATCTTTGTAAGCGAAGAAATATTGGGGGAGTGGCCAACAACATAGAAAGAGATGTGTATTTGCAGTGCCTCAAGGGCAGGGCTTACAAGTAGAGAGAAATTCCAAAGAGATGGTTGTGTTGGTGTGTTGCATCATAAACTATACAATCCTGAGAAAGCTTAAAGACTAAAATAAAAAAATAAAATTTCATGGCCCAGATTTAGGTATATATACAAACTGCAAATGGCAAGAAGGAGAAAATGATGTTACAAAGCCAAACCAGGCAAGAGTAGTATATGAAACAGTTCTGTGCAAAGCACAAATGACTAGAAGATACCATTTGCGTGGGTGCTAGCCATTGATTAGTAGCCACTAGTGATGAATAAGCACAATTTCTGTATTGTGGAGGTTATCCCTAGAGTTTGTCTAGACTATCAAATCCTAAAAATGGCTAGCTCAGTGCTGAAAATTACTATAATGTCTATACCCAATGTTGTTCTTCTAGAGGGTGCAAAGTGCATGCATGTGTGCTCCAGAATACTCCCCAAATGCACTGCAAGGGGAGTGAAGGGCATTTCTACCATGTTCAGAACCACCTCCCATCAAAATGATGTTATTCCCTCCCCCTAATTTTGCACCAGGCACCACATTGCAAATATACGATGGCTAATGGAGCATAGCAGGGAGTTCTCAAAAAAAAAAAATCAGCATGTGCTTTATAGACTATAGCAAAGCCTTTGACTGCATAGATCATGAAAGCCTGTGGAACGCCCTTAAAGACATGGGAGTGCCAACACATCTGATAGTCCTAATGAGGAATCTGTACTTGTGTCAGAACAGAACAAGGAGAAACAGAATGGTTCCCTATTGGCAAAAGAGTCAGACAAGGCTGCATCCTATCACCCAACCTATTCAACTTATATGCAGAACATATTGTAAGGAAAGCAGGCTTGGACATGGAAGAGGGAGGAGTGAAAACAGGAGGAAGATATATCAACAATATGAGATATGCTGACGACACCTTAATACTAGCAGAGAACCTCACAAACCTGGAACAGCTACTAAGGAAGATCAAAGAAGAAAGTGCAAAGGCAGGCTTACTGTTGAACATAAAGAAAACAAAAATAATGACCACAGAGAACTTACACACATTCAAACAAGACAATGGAGAAATAGAAATAGGAAAAGAGTTCTCATAACTGGGATCAAACATTGCCCAGAATGGGGACTGCAGCCAGGAAATCAGGAGAAGATTAAGAATGGGGAGGGCAGCTATGAAAGAACTAGAATAGATCCTAAAATGCAAAGACATACAACTCAGCACAAAAGTTGGAATCATAGAAGCCATTCCCTATTACCATGTATGAATGTGAGAGCTGGATAGTTAAGAAAGAAGATAGGAGGAAAATCAACTCATTTGAGCTGTGGTGCTGGAGAAGAGTGCCGAGGATCCCATGGACAGCCAAAAGGACAAACAAATGGGTCCTAGAACAGATCAAGCCAGAGATATCCCTGGAAGCCAAGATGATAAGACTTAGACTGTCGTACTTTGGACACATCATGAGAACGCATGAATCGTTTGAAAAGACAATAATGTTAGGAAAGGTGGAGGGAAGTAGAAAGAGAGGAAGGCCACATACTAGATGGATGGACTTTATTAAAGAGACCATGAATAAGAGTTTGCAGGAGCTGGGCAGAGCAGTAGAGGACAGGGGCCCTTGAAATGTCTCAGCCATAGGATTGCCATGGGTCGAGACCGACGTGAAGGCAGTTAACAACAACAAATTTTTCACTGAAATGCTACACAATCTCCACTAGGGAACATAGGGTGCATTTCCACCACATTTTGCAAGCCTAGGCTGAGTGAAGCCCAGAAGATGCCTTTTCTCAAACCCAAAATATGATGAAAATGCCCCCATATCTCCTAGATGTAATTAGAAGCAAAAATATTTTTTTAATTTAATTTAATTTTAATTTATTTTTTGCAGGAACAGGTGCAGCCCTCCAAGATCTCTTAGGTGCTAATGCAGCCCCCTAGCCATCCACACTTCAGCCCCCTAGCCACACATCCAGTTCAGTTCTATGTCTGTTTTATCATCAGTGGATGGCACTTGTGTTGGTTGAAACATGCATTAATGTGACTGTATTCTATATAACTTCTGTCCTCCATAGTATTGGCATACGTAGTGCTAGCTGTTCAATTATTTGACTTTTAGTACCTTGTTTAATAAGCACACCAGAGCTATTTTTGTTGGTTTCCTCTCTGAACTAGTGACATGTATCTAGGCATTTGGGACCTGGCTCACAAGTATTTATGTTGTAAAATACTCTATAGATTGAGAGCACATAATATTTGCCTGAACAAACATTGGGATAAGGAGGAGGGAGTACAAGTGAAATTCTAAAAGTGTCATGCTGACTTACAGAAATTTGAAGGTAATGGCAATGGTTAGATGTAGCAGGCTTCCACAATGTAGACAGTCATTTTAAGGCACTCAAAGATGAATGTTATTGGATTATTAGTCAAAACAGAAGGCAGACTGCTCTGTCATGAAGGGATACGTGACTACAGGAGAAACTACAAGGAAAAGTCATAATAGTCATGCCTAATTAAGCACAAATTTTCTGTTATTTGGTGTTAGTCCTACACCTTCTGGACATAACTAAAGTGGTGGTGCTTGAACTTTCACAGTCACTTGTGCCTGAAAAATCAAAGGGATTTTAGCTTTCATAGGATAAAGATTCCCACAGTCCTCATTTAAGGTCTACACTTGAGTGAGTACTCTTCTGCCGGTGGAAGCATTGTCACAAAATCCAAGAATTTCTAGAACCTTTCCAAGCTGGTATGTGATGGACTTAAAAATTAACATTACCATTCTGACAGTATGTTTTGCAACTATGGTAGCCACAATCTGTCTTTAATACCTTCTGGAGTGATTTCTTAATACATGTGGTATTTGTTAACCTTTGACCGCTTCATTGATTGTTTGGATTCTCCAATTTGTTGCTTAGATCTCATTGCCAGAGTTTTTGGGAAGAGTATCTGAATTTGTAATTTTATCAAGTCAGATCCAGATTACAAACTCCTTCCAAGATTCCTCGGTCTTATGAGCTTATGAGAAAATGGAGATTAAAATAGAAAGTAGCACTACAATTTTCTGAAAACTTTAATAAATCTCTGCCATGTTTGAACAAAATTTTCATAATCTAGTGCAGTAGTTCCCAGCTGTTGTTCCTCCAGATGATTTGGACTTCACCTCCCATAATTCCTGACTTTTGACCAGTGGCGTCCCCAGGGTTGGTGTCACCTGGTGTGGGATCTCATGGTGTCACCCCCTCTCATTTCACACCATACAGAATCTTTGGTAATTCTGTTTTGCACTAATGTTACTCATAAATCATAATTCCCATATACTACTGAATGTAATGCTAACAGTTGTGACATAAACAACTAGCAAAATTAAAATTATACCTTCAAATTACAATATCATATGCATAACCTAAATGCATTTACCTATACATAGTGAAGATTTGGTTAAAATGTAATGTTTTTAAAGAAATTTTTAAAAGAATATTTAAAAAAAATAAATTTTGAAATTTGAAATTTTAATTTTAAAAAATTCTGAGGCCCCTCCGTTTTTCTCCCACTGAGCATCACCTCACTCACACCATCTCTTAAAGCATTTTAAAGAGAGACAGGCAAATGCCACAATGTTTTGCCAAAATACAGGTGTTTGAGCAGCAGTGGTGTCACACACACACACCCCTTAGTGTGTCACCTGGTGTGGGCCACACACCCTGCACCACCCTAGTGACGCCACTGCTCTTGACCAAATGGGCTGGGGCTTCTTGGAGCTGAAATCTAAAACAAATGAAGGATCGAAGGCTGGAATCACAGATTTAGTGTGCAGCCACAAGTTCACCATTCTGAAACCTCAACATATTGTTATGTTTAATTCTTAGTTAAATGAGGGGTTGAAATTTGAGTACTGAAAGTGCTACTAAAATATTTCTGCTCTATGCTTAGTTGTTGTTGTTGCTACGTGCCTGTACATTAACCCAACCATATGGTGACCCTATCATAGGTTTTTATTGTTGCTGTGTGCCTTTAAGTTGTTTCTGGTTTACAGCAAGGATTTTTTGTGTCAAGATTTGTTCAGAAGAGGCTTGCCATTGTCTTCCTATGAAGCTGAGAGAGGCTGCCTTGCCCAAGGTCACTCATTGGGTTTCATGGCTGAGTGGGGAATCGAACCCTGGTCTTCATAGTCTCAGTCCAGCACTCAAACTACTATTGCTACGTTACTCATATGGTGTCATCCACATATCTTGAATTGTTGATGTTCCCTCCTTCTATCTTCACTCCTTTTCTAAGTCTAATCCTGCTCTTTGTATGGTGTTAAGCAAGAAGCATGATAAAATGCAATCTTGCCTGACCCCTTTGACAATTGTGAATTATTCTGTTTCTCCATATTGTGTTCTAACAGTGCCCTCTTGTCCAAAGTACAGATTTCTCATCAGGACTAGCTAAAGTATCAGCACTCCCATGTCTTTAAGAGTGTTCCATAGCTTTTCGTGACCTATGCAGTCAAAGGCAACAACAAGAAGTTTTATTGATTAGTCGACTGACCATATCAACAATAAAATATAGTATTTCAAGTACAGGTTCAGCATATCGAAAAACAAGCAATAATAAAAAGCTCAATTCTAAAACAAATCTAAAAATGACCAAAATTAGAACATATTCATTTAAGTAAAAAACAGAATAAGTAAAATAGTGTCCAAAATAAGCTACAAATACAATATAAAATGTATCAGGTTAAAACTGGGGGAAATAACACAAACTAAAAAGTTTAAATAAGCTCATCGCCATAGCACGACACTCCATGCTGAATAATAAACTGATCTTTCAAAAGAGCAGCTTTTATAAGAAATTTTGCCGTACATCTTGCTAAGTGTAAGTTCTCCCCAGAGAGAAAATAAGACAATTTAGCAGTAGGATCCCAATTAGTTGTTCTGACCAGATAAAATTGTAAAAAATGGGATCTCTCCTTTGCATATATACTACAATCAAACAGAATATGCATATTATCCTCCACAGTGGGGGCACCACAAATACATGTTCTTTCATGATAAGGTATTTTCCGAAATTGACCTGATCTGACCATAGAGTTTAATTGCTCAAATCTAGCTCTTGTGAAAGCTGTTCTTTGGCCTTGTGTTAACTGTAGTCTAAGATATTTTTCTAGGCCAAAGAAATTTTTATTTTTGGCTAGCCAAATTAAGGATTTACAACCAGCCATCGCAGCTTTATCTGTTTGAGCGCTAATATCCTGAATCCTTTGTTTTAGAATTCCTGGGCTTTGCGATCAGCAGAGAAAAGAAAAGAAGAAGAAAAACCTAACTGGTGTATTGATAAGGAGACATATCCAAAAATTCAGATGATCAGTAGCTAACTGTTCATTGAAACATAACTCCATGTTATGGATCTTTAAACAATAATTAAAGGCCTTTTCCAAGACCCGACCTTGCATTCGAATAGGATGCAAGCTCTGCTCTTACTGCTTGTGCTGGGGTGGATTTATCTAAGCCAAGAATCCTCCTAAGGAAATTGCTCTGGGCCTGTTCCAAAAGAGGTACTTCCAAATAGCCCGTAGTCAAAGGCTTTGCTATAGTCTATAATGCACATGTTGATTTTTTTTTTAATTCCTTGGTGCACTCCATTAGCCATTTTATGCCTTTCCTCAACCCCACTTGCATTGCTGGAATTTCTGTCTCCATATATGATTGAAGTCTATGGTCCTATAGCTGCTGTAATATTTTGTGTCCCCTTTTTTGTGGATGGGGATGCATATTGAATGTTTTCAGTCTGTTGGTGATCGTTTTGTTTTCCATATTTGTTGACATATGTTAGTTAATAATAAAATTGATTCTGTATTTATGGACTGCAGCAGTTCAATTGGTATATCATCTCTTCCTGGTGATTTCTTCCCAATTTCACCTCTTGCAGTTTATACTGCATTTTCTAGCATTTGGGGTTCATCTTCGTATGATTCTTCATTCCATGTGTCGTTCACTTTTTCATCTTTTTAAAATAGTTCTTCTGTGTATTGCATCCAACGTCCTTTTATTTCTTTTGATCTTGTAATATGTTCCTGTTCTTATCATAGAGCATCCCAGCTTTTGGTTTGAACTTATATTTTAGTTCCCTTATCTTATGGAAGAGATATCTCATTCTTCTTTGTTATTGTCAAATTGAAATTAATGACACTTTTGTAAATAGAAGTTGGGAATAAAAAGGGACACCTTTCATTAGAAAGTAGCCAGTGTGGTGTAGTGTTTTGAGTGTTGGACTGTGGCGCTGGAGACCAGAGTTTGAATCCCTGCTCGGCCATGGAAATCCACCGGGTGTCCTTGGGCAATTCACACACTCTCAGCTTCAAAGTAAGGCAAAGGCAAACACCCTCTGAAGAAATCTTGGTTGCTATGACCAATCCAGCTGATAGCTTGGGAAGAGGGGTTTGATATGGTACTATAAAACCTCTATGTTAGCTCAGTTCCAGCCTTAGATGCTATTCCTAGATACCTCATAGACAGGAGATCTTCTGTGATGTGTGTTTGAAAGTGCCTTCAAGTCATCTGTTGACTTATGGTGACCTCCTGAATTTCATAGGTTTTTCTTAGGCAAGGAATATTCAGAAGTGGTTTTGCCCAGTTCCTTCCTCTGAAATATAGCCTACACCACTGGGTATTTGTTGGCAGCCTCCCATCCAGGTCCTAACCAGAACTGACCCTGCTTAGCTTCCAAGATCAGACAGAATCTGATGCCTTTAGGGTATTTAGGGCTCTGTGACATTACATTATTCTTAATCAAGGTATGTGTCAGGGTTAATATGCCATTAGGAACCATATCTGCTCCTTTCCTTCCATTGAAATTGGAGGTGTGGAGAACAATATTCATAGGACTCCACTTCATGGAAAGAAGAGTTTTTTAACCCAATCATGATCATAATCAAAAGTGTTTTTTGAAATCCTCACAGCAATGCCAGCGATGGATAGTTCTGATCAGGATCATATTAGAGGAGGGAAGGACAAAGCTTCCTTCCTTGGTTGCTGTGCCCCCCCCCCATATGAATGTCTCCCCACATCTTTTGCTGTAATTAAGGGGGCAAACCTAGTTCCTTATGACACTTTGGAACATGAGCAATTTAAGTGTAAAACAGAATTCAAGAGCTTCTCTCTTTCTGCACCAGCACACAGTGGCATCAGTAGGGGGTGAAGTGGTGTGGCCTGGACCTGGTGACACCCCAGAAGAGGGTTGACACTTTGTCCATCCCTCCTGCCACATGCTGTCCCCTTGCACACTCCCCTATGTGCTATCCCCATGTGCTCCCTCCTGCACACGATCCTTGTGTGCTCCCCTTGCACTGTCCCATCCTTTTCCTGGAGGCCACAAAGGGAAAGGAAGTGCATGCCTCCCTAGAAGCAGCCCCCCCCCCCCGCATTGGGTGATACCAGGCGCAAGGAGTGCCAATGCCAGCACACAGAATTTCAGGGCTCTGAACTCCTTGGCTTCTGCTAGATTAAGAATATCCTGTCATCTAATTCATAATGGTATGATTATAGTAAGTATCAATATAATAAATTGATATGTCACCTCTTCCTTAGACCTAGAAATATCCTGCCAGCTATTCCTCAACCCACAAATAGTGGCTTCATTTGTAACTGGGGAAATACTTGTTACTAGAGCCCTGTATTGATATCTTAATTTTGTCATGGCGCATAACCAGCATGGTGTAGTGGTTTGAGCATAGGACTATGACTCTAGAGACCAGGGTTTGAATCTTGACTCAGCCATATAAACCCACTGGATGAACTCGGGCAAGTCACACTCTCTCAGCCTCAGAGGATGGCAGTGGCAAAGACCTTCTGAAGAAATTTCCGAAGAAAACCCCATAATAGGTGTTAGGGTTGCCATAAGGCTTTGAAGGCACACAATAAAAGTCACCACTTTGATTTTCCTATTCCCAAGCAAACCTATATTTTGGTCAATTCTAGCTACAAGCAAGTAAAGAAAGTATTACATGTTATAAGTGTTCTTCATTGAAGATTGTTCTAGAATCTATCATTTTGCCTACTAGTGCTTAAGCTGTGTTATGATGAAACCTGGGATATTTCTGTGAAAAGTATCAGGGCAGCTTGCTGATCATTCCTATCCCGAATTGGGCTGCTTTGGAATTGTATTCAAGTGTTCGAAGATGCAGATTTACTAGAGGAATGATAAAAGCTGACTGATGAGTTCTCTGTGAGACCTAAAATATACCCTGGTTTGGTCTGTAGCAGACAAAGAGATTTGGAACATTTGTGCAGAGGTTCCTTGGTTGATCTCTATAGGAAAAGGTTCCCTGAAGTTGATATCCTAAACATATTTACCAAAGAGCAAATCTCATATTGAATTCATTAAGATTATTTCCAGTGTTATTTTTTATGGTATTTTCAAAATGTGTACAGAGGACTCCTGGGAAGGTTGGGGGTGTATTTATAAATGTACATTAAACTGGAAAGCTTCTTGAAAAGGAAGTCTCTAGACTCATATCTAACTTTGTACAAATTACAAAGAAACATGGTTTTTTGGTTGATTTTCATAGTGTCTCCATACATGAATGTTACCAATACATACTGGGAAGACAACATTGGAGGTGGTTCTGAAAATAAATCTTGTGTGGGTAAAATAACTTTAGTTTGAATACTTGAGAGGGACAGTCAGGTCTTTCTGAAAGTATTTGATACAGCCCGCTGATATCTGTTGTTTCTCTGCTTAGCACCCATTTTTCTAAATTGTGGCCACTGGCCGATATTTACAACATTCCCTGATCATAAGAGCTGGGTTTGTTTTGTTTGTTGTTTTCAAACAGAAGGATAAAAACATTCTAAACTTACATCTGTGCTGCTGTAGTGCAGGGGTGAGTGACTGTGCAGGAGGTGGGGGGCATTTTTCTACTTTGTGCCCACCCACACATTTCCCTCTGCACCATCATTTGGCATGCCTAAAGTAATGCAGTTACTTCCACTGCCATTTTGGCTGAATTTCTTGACAATTCAAATTTTTTTGTGTGTGTGTTTTAGTGAGAGGGCTTTAGAGGAACAGTGGAAGCAAACAGTTTGGGCACATTTTGGGCAGTTTAGGGCACACAGACCCCCGCCCCATAAATCAGCCCAGTGTATTTTGTTGGGATCTTTGGGAGGCTTCTTGGGGGGCTTCAGGGGCTGTATTTAGGAGTCCCAAGAGTCGGCTGCAGGCAACACTTTACACACTCCTGCTGTAGTGAATGTGTATGAAAGTTTAGTTGCTAAACAGCCAAAGGCAGGACCAAACTACATGGTATGCTCCAAAGCCCCCTCCCTCAAAACTCTCTTTCTGGTTCTACAGCAAGGCATTCCATACTAGGGGAAAGTGTACTGAGAAGGAGCATGTGCTGTGTTGTCCTGCTGCTTGGTGTTTTTCCTGTTAGACACCAGGCCAGAGGGTACTGTCACCTCATGGGACTGGGCTTGTGCCCCTGAGTCAACGTTTCCCAACTAAGAACCCAGCCCTGACAGAATGCATTATTATCCAAGGACATAAAAGCAGAACTGCAGTGGGAGTAGGCCCACTACTAGTGAGTTTGCTACCAAAATGGACAATACCAAAGTGTGGGTTGCCATTTTCCAGCTGTGGAGGGAAGGCGGGTTGGTTCCCTCTGTTCGCTCCTTAGCAGGCAGGAAATGATGTTTGAGTACTTATCTACCAGAGGGAGCCATTCCCCCTGTAGTCCCAGTCTAATTCCTGCCTTCTCTCCATTCAGGACGCTTTTCTAAAGCTCTCTCTCATTTCTCCCTTTTCTTAAAAAAATAAATCCCTTTTCCTCCCCGCTCTTGCTCTTCTCAAACGTCCCTTGCGCAGGGTAGATTGCTAAGGCCATCGCCATGGCCGCTCGGGCAGAGGACCAAGATAGTCTGGGGATGTCTGGGGAATTCAGACACACCGAGCAGCACCTCTCTGGTCACCAGGAGGGACTCTGGACCACAAGAACCTGGCCAGGAGGCCGTTTGGCGCAGCCGGAAGAGGGATATCCGTTGTCTCCATGCATCACCACACTTAGCCTCAGCCACTTACCCTCGAATTGGGAAGGAGTGGCCCTCTCTGATTCCACCCCAAGGGGCATGAGTACCTTCCCAACCTTAATGCCCTCTCCAACTCAACCTCTACTGCTCAAACTGGCCACCCTGATCTCCTCTTTGATAGTCATGCAAACGACGGCCATTTCCTCTGCTTCTGCTGGCTCTCAGCGCTTTCCCACCAGGAGGGAGACCCAGTAGCACCCTGTCGGCATTCAGGCGGCTGACTCTGACTGGGACCAAAGGTCGGGGGGAAAAAGAACTGGGGAGTTGACAGCGTGCAGGAAATCTTCCTCCCCTCCCCCTCCTGTTCCTCCCTGGATGCCATCCCTCTCTTGGAGCAGAGCAAATTTGTGCCAAAACCCACCTCAGGGCATACAGAAAGAAAAAGAACGGGAAACAGGCTTCTTCTGCCATTTCTGCCCACTCTCAGCCCCAAAACAAGTGGAGAGCGCCATCTATTAGACATAAACTAAACCCAAGAAACAAAATTTTCCCCCTGCTCCTCATTCCTTGGAGGATGATGTGGTCTCTAGCTCCCAATCTCAGACTGCATCCAAGGTGGAGGAAGGAGAGTTGTCAGACGAGGAGGATCTCGATGATCCATCTTCCACCCCCTCACCCAGGCTATTTTCAGATTTTCCCATATTACTGAAGAAAGCTGTTAAAGCCCTAGAGCTTGCAGGTCAACCTCGGTCTTCTCAAGAAGAAGACACAGACCTCCCCAAAGTCAAAGGGGATTCCGTCCCCACACCCAATCCTGCAAATGATGAGGTCCCCTTCCCATCAGATTTTATGAAGGTGGTGAAGGACGAATGGGCAAAACCAGCTGCAGTCAGACCAAATCCAAATTCTGTTAAAAAAAATTTACTCCCTTCCTCAAACAGTAATGACCAAACTACAGATTCCCCTAGTGGACGCACCTGCCTCAGCTCTGGTTATCTCGGCTATCTACTGCAAGGATGGTGATGACTCTCAAAAGTCCTGAAGATAAACAAGCTGACTCTGGTCTTAAAAAGTCATTTGATGCCTCCTCCACCACCATCAAGTCTGCTTCTTCCATTTCCATTTTGTCCAGAGCAGCTTATCTCTGGGCCAGAGACCTCATATTAGAGGTACCCAAGGGCAACACTAGACTACAACAAAGTATCAATAAGTTCTGGCTTTTGTTTCTGACTCCTCACTTGATGTAATTCAGTTTAGTGTGCAAGCACAGGCATCCTTGATTCTGGTGAGGCATATTTGGCTAAAGAATTGGCAAGTGGACTTCCACTCTAAACAAAACCTTACTACGGCTCCCTTTGGGGGCAGTAAGTTTTTTTGTGAAGCACTAGAACCAGTTCTGATTGAGACAAAGGATAAGAAGAAAGCCCTGCCATCTCTTTCCCGCTGGGAAGACAGAAAGCCCTTTCGTCAGGGTCAGTCTTCCTTTCACCCCAACAACAACTCTTCTCGCATGAGGGGCAGCAGGGGTAGTGGACAGCAGGGGTAGTGGACACAGTGGTCCAAGCGGAGATCATCTTCATGCCAACATTATCAAAACCGCTCATTTAGAAGACCAACTAACTCTGGCCAATCCAATAACAACACTCTACTTGGAAAACGAGACACATCAGCATGACTATCAGGGCCTCAAAGTGGGAGGCAGACTTCAACACTTTACCCACGTTTGGAGTTCTACAACTTCGGACGAGTCCTCTCCACTCTAACCTTAGGCTATCAGATAGACTTTACATGCATGCCACGCGACCATTTCATTGCTTCTCTCAGGTCACTAAGACCACTCAAGCATCGGCTGATGCAGGAAGCAATTGACCACCTCATTCAGATTGGAACTGTCAAACCCGCTCCTTCTTTGGAAGTCTTGAGTGGCTGTTATTCCATCTTGTTTATAATCTCAAAAAAAGACAAATCTTGGAGGGCTGTTCTCAACCTAAGGAGGGTGAACAGATATGTGACAAAGCATCAATTCTGGATGGAGACACTCAAGACCATTATAGTGGCTCTCAGACCAGTGGACTACCTTGCATCCTTGGATCTGACAGAAACTTATTTACACATACCAATTCACCAGGACTATTGAAGGTTCCTCCGCTTTGCGTACCACAACAGACACCTGCAATACAAGGCTCTCCCATTCAGTTTGTCATCTGCCCTGAGAGTGTTCACCAAGATCATGGTGGTAGTGGATGCTCACTGGAGGCTTCAGGGCTTTCACATTTTCCCACATTTGGACGACTTGATGATTGCCTCTCCATCGCTACTGCAGGGAATGATGAACATTCAACTCATCCTCTCATCTCTATCAAACCATGTTTCTTGGGTAAATCTTGGGAAGAGCCACCTTACCCTATCTCAATGCATCCTACACTTACGGATAATCATAGACATCAACACTGGCTCAATCTCCCACCAGAGAGGATCAGAACGATGCAAGATATGATTACCTCAGTTACCCAAAGGCCATCAGCAGACCTTCTCCTCCTGGCAAGACTATAAGGACTCATGATAGCAGCGACATAGTGTGTCCCCTGGGTTCACTTTCACTCACGAAGCCTACAATGATTAATTCTTCCATATCAAAAGCTGATTACACATCAAATACACAAACAAATCCTGATTCCACACAAAGTCAAGGACTCCTTCCACTGGTGGAAATCTTACCACATCGGACTCCTGATTCAGTCAATATCTCCAATCCACGTCACGACAGATGCCAGTCTACGGGGTTGGAGTGCCACCCTAGACGACCTTTCTGCTCAGGGCAGATGGAACGCTCATGAAAAAACACAGCATCAACTGGCTGGAAATTAGGGCAGGAAGACTCTAACTACTGGCATTCTCTCAGCTGATCAGAGACAAAGCTGTCCTAGTAAGAACCAACAACATAACCCCAAAGGCTCACATAAACAGAGAAGGAGGGACCAGATTGACATCTCTGATGCGGGAGCCAACACTACTTCTTCAGTGGGCTGAAACCAATCTACTTTCCCTGCGAGCAGAACACATAAAGGGAGAACTAAACACAAGGGCTGACTGGTTCAGCCGAACAAACATAGATGAGGGGGAGTGGCAATTACATCCAGAGACCTTTTGACTAATCACTCTTAGATTTGGAACCCCACTGGTGGATCCATTCGCCTCACCAGCAAACACCCAGGTTCCCAGATTCTTCTCCCACTTCAAGACACAAGGAGCAGAACAGATAGACACCCCATGCACTCCATGGCCACTGGGTCTACTCTACGCCTCTCCCCCAATGGCAATGATATCTTGGTGCCTCCAAAACCTAAGAAATGAAAGATTGACACTCACTCTGGTAACCACACTGGCCAAGAAGGGCCTGGGTTTCTGAGATAATCTAACTGGCACAAGATCACTTCCACCTACTAGCGTTGCAGAGACCTTCTAGCTCAGGGACAAATACTACATCCAGATCCGAACTGGTTAAACCTTCACACTTGGAAATTGGACGCCAGTTAGAAGATGGGCTTTTACTACAGGAGGCCGAGACAATTATACAATCCAGAAGAGAATCCACCTGGGGGATTTATGAATGTTCTTATCAATCTTTTGCTAATTGGTGTGAATCCAAGAATATGTCACTGCTTACAGTTTCAGTAAACACCCTCCTCTTATACTTATAAGAAGAACTCAACAAAGGTCTGAGATCTAATACCTTAAAGAGACAGGTATCAGCCATCACTTCAGCTCTCCCATCAAAACTGGCCACCAAGTTTTCTAATCACCATTATGTCAAAAAAATTCCTCAGAGCAGCCACTCTAATCAAACGTCCCACCATCCACAGGTATCCCAATTGGGATTTAAACATTGTGTTCCAGGCACTTAACCAGGTCTCCATTCAAACCCCTTAATAAGAAAGACATAAAACTTCTCACATCTAAAACCCTGTTTTTAATGGCTATCACATCTGCTCGAAGAATATTGGAATTGGTGGCGTTATCTACCAGAAGTGAGCTTTGTATCTTCGAAGAAGAATCAGTATTGCTACATCTCAACCTACTTTCATGACAAAAGTAAACTCTACATTTCACAGTTCTCAAGAAATTGTTCTCCCATCTTTTGTACCAGATCCCAAAAAGGAACACGAAAAGACATGGCACACACTTGATGTATTATCGGGCTCTTCGTATATATATCAAATGCACCTGACATTGGCGTAAGTCAGATCGTTTGTCTCTTTCAGCTCTAATGCTCTGGGCAAAAATGTTTCGTCTTCTACTCTGGCCAGATGGATTCGTTCCTGCATAGCAAAGTGTTACTCTTCTAGTTGATCTTTGCTGCCGGGAAAGGTCACCACTCATTCGACTTGCAGTGCCACCACCTCTGCTGCCATTGCCACTAATGCCCCACTTTCCGATATTTGTAGGGCAGCTACATGGTCCTCTCTGTCTACCTTTGTTTGGCACTACCGGATTGATGCTTTCTAATCAGTGGAGGTGTCATTTGGTAAGAGAATACTTCATTCCATTCTATAGGTCATCACATGCCTCAGTTCACCCACCCAGATTGGGGAGCTTTGGTATGTCCCGCATTAAGGATGCCTCCCCTCCATTGCTGGAAAAATGAACATTGGCTTACCTTGTGAGATGTTTGTTTTCAGCGATGGAGGCGGAGGCATCCTGCCCTCCCTGAACTGACGAAAATTCTCCCAGTTTCGGGGCGGGGTGGTGGTGGAAATGGTTGATAGGTGTTTATAGGTACTCATCAACCAGAGGGAGCCATCCTCCCTGTAGTCCCAGTCAATGTTACAGCCGAGTAGAAGTAAAATTAACATAAACTATAGAGAATAACTGATAGGGAGATGTCTCCAACATGTATTGTAACAACTGAATAGTACAGGGGTAGGCAACCTTTCCCCTTTAAGGGCCGAGGGACTTCAGCTCCCAGAATCCCAGGAGCTATTGGCCAACATGTGACTATTGGCCAACATGGCTGAGGCTTCTGGGAGCTGAAGTCCCTCAGCCATTAAAGGGGAAAGGTTGCCTACCCCTGTACTATTCAGTTGTTACAATACATGTTGGAGACATCTCCCTATCAGTTATTCTCTATAGTTTATGTTAATTTTACTTCTACTCGGCTGTAACATTGACTGGGACTACAGGGAGGATGGCTCCCTCTGGTTGATGAGTACCCAAACGTCATTTCCTACCTGCTAAGGAGTGAGCAGAGGGAACCAACCCACATTAAGGATGTCTCCACCTCCATTGCAGAAAACAAACATCTCACAAGGTAAGCCAATGTCCATATTTGAGGGAGCCAGAGAGGAGACTTCCTGGAAAGAAGAGAAGAGAAACATACTTGCTTTTTTTTTAATTTTATACCCATCTGCCTGAATTATCTGTAATTTTTTAGCTGCTAAAGCTAGAGCTGTTACCTGCTGGCAGGAGAGATGCGTTCTAAAGCAAGGGGGAGAAATGGATTGAAACAAGAAGGGGTCACTGTAACATGCAGTGCCAGAGAGCAACATGGTGGGTTACATTATTGTGGAGGGAGGCCACTTACATTTTGGGGAACAAGAGAGAGCAGCAAGTTCTTGATGTTCACAAGCTCTCCCAGTATAGATAACTTTCTAAACCTCAGTAATAGGTCCCTTGGCTTAAAAATATTGCTGCTGGATGCCGTTTGTTAAGTGGAAAAGCAATAACCTGAATGTGATCCTGAATGAACATGCCACTCTCCCTTTTATCAGAGAAACTTGATTGGATGAATGAAGGAGGGGGTCTCTTGACTGCTCTACCTGCCTGGGTTTCCCATGCAACTGCAGACAAAGTCTGACAGCATACAATAGTTTTAGTTAACTGAGGTGATTAAGAATTTGTTAGTTCATAGAAGTGATTAATAAGCCACTGACTCATCAGGTTTTCCCTGTTCAGAAATATCTCTACTTCTGTTGTGTTGTGAGTTACTTTGATACAGCAGGAGACATGGGGATAAATCATTCTGAAGCATGAGGCTGGATACATGTATAGTCCTGTGACCATATTTACTTTGCAAGACAGAGGCCATTTCCCTGTTATTCCTTCTGTATGATTCTTGCCTTATTTAAATGGCTGAGTGCATGTGACATCAAACTATGAATGCAAACTGTAGCTGCTCAGAAATAGAACAAAATAGAACAAATCATTCTTTTCTCAAAGAAAGGTTTATCAGCTGGTTTGTTGTAATATTTTGTTGGCAGAAAGTTATAGGATACTTTTCGTGCTGGAATAAGAGAGAGGTCCCCCCCCCAACCCCCCATTTCTGTTCTGCCTGCAGTTTCTTGTACAGAGAGGAAAGGGTGACACTTCCTCCCTTTCCCTTCAGCAGATGCTTCTGCTGGACTGGATTCACTTTCACAGATGGAAGGTCTTCCATTTAGAACTTAAAACCCAGCCCATGTAAGTAATTGTGTATTATTGGCAGTAATAATTCTGAGTCTTGAACTTGGGATTATAAAGGGATGGCATTTTAAGGTATAGTAATGTTGTATGAGGGGATGTCATAAAATTTAAATTATCACCTTTTAAAAAAATTGACAGAAAGTTTGTTTTGATTTGTAGTTGTTAGCTTATGTCTATGTAGTCACTATCCAGATTTACACATTTTTCCCAGCGTTTCTTGACCCTCCAAATACTGTTATTGTAGAAGTCTGCAGATTGTGCCTCATGAGGATTTTACACTTTAGTCACTTCTAGCACAACCTGTCACAGAAATAAAGAACACAATGAGCTGATTTTCTCAACACCATGCACTTAGAGACTAATGATGACACTGACAAAATTTCACCAATATACCATAATAACTTCCGGGTGTTAATTATTACTTTACAATACCTCCTTATAAGGCGCAATCTGCAGACTTCTACAATATCAGGTATTTGAAGGGTCAAGAAACGCTGTGAAAAATGTGTAAATCTGGGTGGTGACTACGTAGAAATAGGTTAACAACTACAAATCAAAACAAACTTTCTGTCAAAAATTTTTAAAGGTGATAATTAAAACTTTATGATGCCTCCTCGTAAGGTATAGTAGGAAGATTTGAACATTATTTCCCACTCATATCCAAATCTGAAATATGGAAGAAAATGTATAAATTATATGAAAGGCATGTTTTTCCAACCATTTAAAATTGTAGCATATATTAGATGTCATAAGAAAAGCTTCAAAAATTCCTTCAGTTATGAGGTAGAATGAAGGCTGGATCTTTGGAGGAAAAAAGTGTGAAATCTGTAAGTGTATGCTCAAGGTCTTGAAATCGCTTGGATCCTAACTATTGCTTTGTCGGATGTGGTAAAATTCAAAGACATAGCCATGTTAACATGCATCTGAGAAAGTAGGTTCAAGTCTTAGAAAGCTCACGCTACCCACTTCTTTCTTAGATTCCAAAAGATCCCTTTGCATACTGTTTCTCAGATGAGTTTGCACAAGGCAAATGCTTGTGAATTGTAGCTTGCTATTATAAGCTGCGTTCTTATGATTGCATCCCCTTTTCCTCTACTTGGCTGTTCTGGTTATGTTCCTGCTACAATGACTAGCTAGGCAAACTATTAATTGTGGTTTGTTAATCTCTTTATAAGCCAAGAGGATAACCAAGATTTATTTTTGCTGTACGACTCTCTGCATGTACAGGGAGCAACAAGGCACAATGTTGGATTCACAGAACATGTTAATCAACCCTTTTCTGGTTTATATTATTGTGAAGGAGAAAGCAGCCAGCATACAATGTATTCATGGTAAAATGTGATTCACCAGAATTCTAGTTTACACATCTGTGCAAATATGGTCGATAATTGCTCAAAGATTTAAACTCTAATGATCACTTCTTTCAGTGAATAAATTTAGATGGGACAGTTTTGTAGTGGGTGCATTTTCCATTATGCTTACCTTTTCCAAAAGCTACTGCCTTCCTAAGACTCCAAGAAATAGTTTCTAGTGCTTAAGTATGCATATTTGTTTCACATGTACTTTCACATGTACTTTGGTCTTAGTTCTAATGCATTATAATCCAAGAAGTTAAGTATGGAGACTAATGCTGTTCATTCTCCACCAGTTTTTATTGTCCCCTTTTCACACAATATACATATCTGTAGACTAGAGATGAGCAACTGGCAGGAATTAAAAGGCCACATCATTCCCCCATGGGACTTTGGAGGAGTGAATGTCCCTTCCACTTCCCCCAGAATTTGGGCTGTACACTTTTTTGTATTATTTATAGTGAGTAACACCCCACAAATGCCTAGATGGGTGCCAATGATATATATTTGGAGGTCTTTAAACTCCTCCTTGCAAGCTCCAGTCCCATTCCTAGAACAGGTGAAGAGGGTCATAGAGGACCAAAACTACATTTAAATAGCCACAGCACACCCACCCTTTGCCCAAGATTTTGCTGTTTGGGAAGCAAAAAAGAGAGGAAAATGAGAGTCAAAAGACTCCCTCAAACATATGGCCCTGATATAGACAAACAGTCCCAGATACATAAAATATAGAAGGGAGGTAGTGTTTGACTATTTGGTGGGAGGGAAGTGATGTATGTTGTATATTATTGGAATTTATCTGAAAAGAAGAAGAAAATTACTGCTGAGTTTTGTTTGAAATTTTTTTGGGTATAATCTGTTCTGGAAAATGGAAAGTGAAACAACAAAATGATTTTTTCCTTTGGGGTTGGCTAGGGATGGGTAGGAATATGTATATGTAAAGCAGAGGAAGGGGAGGATATATGAGCAATAAATAAAAATAGCATTACAGTTTTGAACAAGTAAATTATTAAATGACTGATATGTTCTATGTAATGGGCCTTACACTGCTGAGATGGTGTTTTAATCTTTGATATAAAAATAGCAAATTATTTTTAACACAAACACTGGAAAACACTTTTCTTTTGCCTATTGGGTGTTTCCTGTGATACTAAGACGTTGGTAAACTGGTTAATAGAGTTGATGACTCTTTTGTGGTATCCACGATCAAATGCAACATTGATAACAGAGCCCCTATTAAGCAATTCTTTTAAACAAAGAAAAGCTTGATTCTGTGACTTCCATCTGGTAAGTAGTAATTACAATTGTTAATCAAGTAACTTAAAAAATAATTTAATTGATAATAGGACAATGTTATCATTTCTTAATGCTTTTGTATTTCAGGAGATGAAATGTTTCCAGATTGGAACCCACCTTCCACTTAGGAGTACTTGGAGGGCAGAGGAGCTATGATCTTCAATCTGAGAAACTGAACTGCAACCTCAGAGTTTATATACATATATAAAGAATACAGCCAACAGAAGAAATTACTGCTGTTAATTTAAGATTAGCCTTGGTAGATGAAAATTCTTTACACAAATTAATATGACCAGTAAAATTTGTTATAAAAGCATTTGCTCCTTAGTTTTTATTTCATTTGGAATGGATGGAAAGTCATGCCAATGGAAAATTGACTAGTGAAACTTGAATGAAATGTTTGTATTACACAGAGAGTAAGTTTATAGTTTATACACAGGAAAAAAAAAATTGGCTTGTTCACATTTTCATTGATATGTAAATGGCATCACTCATGAATGCCATTAAGATGTAGATTATAAATATGTCTTGGGACTGAGGAGGAAATTGAAAAAAGATTTCCATCATGGAAGCTTTTCAATGTAATGAGGCACCTAATGAACAATCATTTACCAGAAATCAAATTGGGATTTGTTTCCATTGGTCTTGATAGTATTGCAAGAATTACAAGCACAGGTATTGCAGTGACCAGTTGGTCACTGAGATCAGCAATATCAAATCATCTTTGTGCTCTTGGAAACCAAACTGTGTGAGGAGGAAGGCTTTATTTTATGATTTATGGATAAACTTAGAGGTTTCAATTCAAAGGCCTATCTGGCACTCTTGTGTTCATTTTTTTAACATAATTATGCAGATTTTGTAATAATAATAATAATAATTTTTATTTCTAGTCCTCCCCTCTGCTCAGCAATCACAGCGGGTTACAGCATAATTAAAACACAAAGAAGTTAAAACATCTTACATTCCAATCCCTAACCCTCCCACCCCCTAAAACTGAATTAAACCAATGAATAATTAAAATACATTATATAATTAAAATCAAACAGTTTGTGGGCAGTATACATCAGTCATGGGGGGTCCCAGGGCAGGTAGCTGGACTCCTCTCGCTGGGAGGCTATTCCGGATAGCCTCAGCATTTTATAAAAAGAAATATTCTACAGCCATATCTGCTTTGCTGCTGAAACATTGGCATATTTTACTTCATTGCTAGTGGCTTATACTCCCAAGAAATGCTCCCCATTTCCCCCTCATTGTGCATGATGGGCTGAATGTTTCCCATCTATTCACTCTAACAAACCACTATGTAGGTCTCTGGGCAGTTTACAGGGTGTTGAAAATATAAAATAAAACCATAATACAATGACCAAAAAAGCTAATAGTTGCCTAAGTAACTGTGATGCCAAATACTTTTCTGTAATACAGAATGTCAACTCATTGGAAACTCATGGAGTAGGGAAGAAGTATCACACAGCTCATAGTTAAACTGTAGAATTCACTGCACAAGATGTAGTTAGGGCTGCCAGCTTAGTTGGCTTTAAAAGGAGATTGGATAAATTCATGGAGAACATGGTCATCAGTGGCTACAAATTAGGATGACTATGTGTCACCCTTAGTATATGAGACAGTGCAGTTGTGTTCACATTCCTTTGGCAGGGCTCCCTTTTGGGCAACTGGGTGGCCACTGTGAAATAGAATGTTGAGCTAGAAAGGACTTTGGTCTAATCTAGTGCAACATAATTCTTGTGTTAAGTGCCAGTGATTAAATACTCTTGAAGTAATGGATAGATTTGGTAAGTTAAGTAGCTAAGGGAAGAGCTTAACAGGAGGACACCATACAGACAGAAATGGAGGGGCAAATGAGGTATTGAGGTTGGAGGTTGTGGCCAAAGGTGTAAAGGTAACAGAGAGATCAGACATTATTTTTAGATGTAATTTAAACTTGCTCTCTAAAACTTTGTTGGTTCAGTTTTGTGAATCTCTAGCTAGATGACTCTGTATAACTGCCGTGCTGGAGCTTTGAGTCAGAGATGTCCATTACAGGTGAAAGTAACACTGATTCACCACTGCCACTCCTTTTTGGATTCGGCTGTAGTTTGGTGGTTGTGACTAATTTTTCTCCCTGAAAAATGAACAGTGTAATGTTGTGTTCTCCTTCTGGTCAGTTGATTACCTTTCCTACTATTTTAGGGAGAGCCTTGTACAAACTGAAGGCAGTAGCATAGATTATCTTTGTGGGGGATGAGTGAAACATCAATATAATGACTTCAATTTGACCAAGTTTTCCCCCTCAGGATATTGATTTAGGTGAAGCCAATGAGAACAACATAATGGAATTACAAACATAAGATGAAATCGTAGATAAAACCAACCAGAGCAACTTAGAACAAAAATTACAATACAGTCAGTTTTTTCTTTAACAAAGATAATTCCTGAAAAAGGCTCAATTGCCCTTCTTAATAGAGAGGTCTTAAGTGGTTGACGCTTGGGACATAGGGAAATCTTGCCAATTAGAGAATTCAGATTCTATACAGAAGTTGATACTCTGAGATTTAGCTACACACACAAAAGAGTCCAAATTTTAAAATCTGATATTCTGAAGAGCATTCTGCAGATATATATAAATTTTCTTTTAAAAATTTTTTTAAAGCCCTAGTGTTGTTCAGTATAAGATAATCTGCTTTAGATCCCCATTATTATCCTGCCCCCCCCCCCCGCATTATACTCATATTGCTTCCTTGCTTCGGTTTCTCTTTCTCCACACACAAATGGCATACTTACTATGAGGAAGAAGTCACACTGGGAAGAAAGTCTGCTGAATTTTGTGGAACCTCTTGCATACACATGGTCAGGGCTCCACTATGGGTAGGGGTTGGGTAGTTAGAGATCCTGTTAGGGAGCTTCTCTCATTTTGCTTTGTTTCAGTTGGGGCCTATGCTTCCTCTGTTCTTATGCTATTCTTGGCAGGTTTGTGGCACACAAAAAGAGATGAGAAGCAAATGACAAAATGAGATGTAGTCTTTCCCCACACCCTATATATCTGTGAGTTTGTGGTTGAATTCACTGATGGAGGTTTTGCATGAAAGTTGGTGTCTCTTGAGGAATGTTGGCTTTCTAGGAACAAACTTAGAAGTTGCCCCCTCCATAAGTTGGCAGTATAGCAGCATGATACCAACATACCTTGAGAAGTAAAGGTAAAATGAAAGAGGCACGGTTTTGGTTAGACTGCCTATAAACACAGTATAGAAACACTGGAGAAACCAAGATAGCAGTTCCCAGGGCCTCGGGGAATATATTTTTGAGAGAAAAAGAAAGTATTGGTAAAAATGTAGATAACATTAAAACAGTGCCTTGAAGACTGTTAAAACATGGCCAAAATGCTGCAAAATTGCAATAATGGTAATAGTATTGTGCTGGAACAGATCACCAACATTTTCTTGAATCTTAATTTTTGTGGTTGTAAAAAAATTGTTGTACCAACAGATTACTTATTTGATATCAAGTAATGTTCAACTTATGGCACCTCTGAATAAGACGTTCAATTGATTGATTGCCTATAATATTTTCTGAATGGTTGTTCCTTGAAAATGAACTTTATGAGATTATGGTATTGTCTCATTCTAATTCTCTGAACTGAGGCGTTATATTTGTTCAGAAGATCAATTAATAAAAGTTAACGAGTTTTATAGTGTTTGTTTTATTTTTATGAAACTCCTGTTACATCTACACCATTTGCGCTCATTTAACTGTAATATACTTTGATGCACAAGATTTCTACATTTTGTATATGTCTTTGAACAAGTTAGGGGAAGTTATTTACCGTATTTTTCGCCCTATAGGGCGCTCCGGCATATTGGGCGCACCCAATTTTTAAGGGGGGAAATCCAAGAAAAAAGGATTCCTCCCTTTAGCCGGAGGCCGGGCTGGTGCTGGGATTGGAGACCGATCCCAGCACCAGCCCATTGAACTGAGGTCGCGGGGGGGGGGGGGAAGGAGGGCTTCTTCCCCCCCCCCCGCGACCTCAGTCTTTGAATGGGCTGGGGCCGGGATCGATCCCGGCACCAGCCCATTCCAAGACTGAGGCCGGGGGGAGAAGGAGGGCTCCTTCTCCCCCCGGCCTCAGTCTTTCAATGGGCTTGTGCCGGGATCGAAACGATCCCGGCACAAGCCCATTCCAAGACTGAGGCCGGGGGAAGAAGGAGGGCTCCTTCTCCCCCTGGCCTCAGTCTTTCAATGGGCTTGTGCCGGGATCGAAACGATCCCGGCACAAGCCCATTCCAAGACTGAGGCCGGGGGGAGAAGGAGGGCTCCTTCTCCCCCCGGCCTCACTCTTTCAATGGGCTTGTGCCGGGATCGAAACGATCCCGGCACAAGCCCATTCCAAGACTGAGGCCGGGGGGAGAAGGAGGGCTCCTTCTCCCCCCGGCCTCACTCTTTCAATGGGCTTGTGCCGGGATCGAAACGATCCCGGCACAAGCCCATTCCAAGACTGAGGCCGGGGTGGAAGGAGGGCTCCTTCTCCCCCCGGCCTCACTCTTTCAATGGGCTTGTGCCGGGATCGAAACGATCCCGGCACAAGCCCATTCCAAGACTGAGGCCGGGGTGGAAGGAGGGCTCCTTCTCCCCCCGGCCTCAGTCTTTCAATGGGCTTGTGCCGGGATCGAAACGATCCCGGCACAAGCCCATTCCAAGACTGAGGCCGGGGGGAGAAGGAGGGCTCCTTCTCCCCCCGGCCTCACTCTTTCAATGGGCTTGTGCCGGGATCGAAACGATCCCGGCACAAGCCCATTCCAAGACTGAGGCCGGGGGGAGAAGGAGGGCTCCTTCTCCCCCCGGCCTCACTCTTTCAATGGGCTTGTGCCGGGATCGAAACGATCCCGGCACAAGCCCATTCCAAGACTGAGGCCGGGGGGAGAAGGAGGGCTCCTTCCCCCGACGGCCTCGGTCTTCAATCGGCTGGGGCCGGGATCGCTTGGATCCCGGCCCCAGCCGATTCCAGACCGAGGCCGGGGGGGGGGGGGAAGGAAGGCTCCTTCCCCCGCCGGCCTCGGTCTTCAATCGGCTGGGGCCGGGATCGCTTGGATCCCGGCACCAGCCGATTCCAAGACTGAGGCCGCGGGGAGAAGGAGCCCTCCTTCTCCCCGCGGCCTCAGTCTTTCAATGGGCTGGCGCCGGGATCGCTTCGATCCCAGCACCAGTCCATTCAAAGACTGAGGTCGCGGGGAGAAGGAGGGATCCTTCTCCCCGCGGCCTCAGTCTTGGAATCGGCTGGTGCCGGGATCCAAGACTGAGGTCGCGGGGGGAAGGAGGGCTCCTTCTCCCCACGGCCTCGGCCCCTTCGCCCTATAGGGCGCACTCACTTCCCCACGCACGTTTTGGGGAAGAAAAAGTGCGCCCTATAGGGCGAAAAATACGGTAATGCATGTTATAAATAAATGAAATGAGCATCACCCCACAGAATGACTAGAACTGACTATATACCATTTTCATTCAACTTCGTCTGGCAACGAGACATTTCAAAAGGAAGCAAGAAGTTGTATATCCATTTCCTTGCATGAAAATGAGCAAGTTAAAGATACAAGGATAAAGAATATATCGAGTCTTTTCTGTTGTTTTTCCTTATGCAAGCTAAGCAACAGTTGTTCTTCAGAACATGCACAATCCAAATCCAGTTTCCAGAGTATTGGGCATAACTTGCTGTGCCAATTGCCTTTTGCCTGCAACATGTTTTTGCTCTCCTTTCCCCACTTCTGTCAGTCCTCTCTACCCACTGAAAATCCTCTCAAGAAAGTTGGAGGGATTTACCAAAAAGTGTAGCAGTGTATTCTACAGCTGCGGTAAAAGGAGAGAATAACCTAGAATGGGTTGGAGGAATTTTGCATTGTTCCTTCCTACATGTTTCCAAATTTCAGTCATCTCCCTTCTCTCTTGTAAGATTAGTCTGCGTTGTTTGAGAGACAGCATGGTGTAGTGGTTTGAGTGTTGGACTATGATTATCAGGACCAGGGTTCGATTTCCAGCTCAGCCATGAAACCCACTGTGTGACCGTGGGCAAGTCTCAGCTTCATGAGAAGGCAATGGCATCTCTAAGCAAATCTTGCCAAGAAAACCTATTGACAGGTTTACCTTAGGGTTAGCCTAAGTCAGAAACAACTTGAAGCTACACCACAACAACATTTAGTGGAGTGCTAAAGAAGAGGAGAAAGATCCATTGTGAAAGCTAGAGTTCCAGTTGCACACTGTTTGATATATTAGGCTTTTTAAGGGAGCCTGAAATCTAGCATGCATGTTTGTAACTTTAAAAAAGGAGGTAGGAACAATTGATAACTATGCAGCTTGTTCTAGAACTTCAGATTGAAGTTTAATTTGTTATAAATATACTTCTCATTTTCTTGAATTTGGGGGGTTAGGGTGGAACTATTTGTTTACAGGCTTTTGTCACATATTATGTTCAACTTATTTCTGCTGACAGTACTTTCAGTGTGTTCACAACAAAACACTTGAAGGATTTCTTTGTATTTTTTTTCAGAATAAGATGTACATTTATTTATTCTCAGAAGCCTGCCTAGATGTTTTTAGGGAACAAATCATGAATATATAACAGGTGCCTTTTTCATAAAATGATTTGGAAGAGTGTGTGTCAATGACTGATGACACATAATTGTATTGATAGTGATGAAAAACAGAGGATAGTATCTTACCAGCCATCTGTCAGATGTGAATTAAGAAATCTGATTATGGTAACTTTTGCTCTCCCCCCCCCTTCATTTTTTTAGTAAATAAAAGAACCACAGATTAACTGAACACCCTTTTGTGCAGGCTGTTTTCAGTACTCAGTATTTTACAAGTCAATTCTAGCTGGTGATTGTGTTTGCTTACATTGCAAAATAGAGCATTCCTGAGAGCTTCTGAGTCTTGCTTCTCTGCCAGAAGAGGTAGGTTGTTGGAGAAAAACCTATAGCTAGATAAAACCATCTTCTTTCATGTACCGAATTCCTTTTATCCAAGAAGTGCCCACAGGGAGCTCCCTGCTTTTTTAACCTTAATCAGTATGGGAAACTTTAAGAAGAGATAGTGATCTGGGAAAATAGTACTATTTACACCTCCTTTTTTAAATTGGAAGAACGACATCATTTGTTTTTCTGCACACATGACCTTAAAGGTAAATGTGATACAAATGGCACAAGCATATGATTTGTCTTCAGGCTGGAAGCCAAATATATGTCTTGCCAGTCAAATTTGAAGATAATCACAGTGGTACAACTCACGGTTTCAAAATGTAATGTTAGAAAACATTCATACAGTTTTCTGCTTTAGCAAACAAAAGCTTAGGATGAGTGGTTTGATTATATCCATAGCTCATTGCTCAAGATGGAATTTTTCATTAGTGTTGTAATGTTTCAGTGGCATGGCAGTCAATTACTGATGCTTTAAGATCGTAACATGTGTCCTTGCTATTCAACATGTCTTGTCTTAGGCCCAGTCTAAGCTCAGGTTCATTGTGATCATCTTTCTTCTACTCAACACACCCTCTACAGCACATTGGGAGCATTGGCATGCATGTTTGTCATAGCAGAAAATTCCCCTTTTAACTTCCGTTTTGCAGAATGAATGTAAGCATATGGGCCCACAACAATATAGAGCCAATGTATCTGGAGTACAATGGTCATGTTACATTTGTTTTTCATCAACTTCCAAAATTTCAGGTGTTTAAACCAGCCAGATGGCTTGCTCTTTCCAGTACAGCTTCTCGTCTTGTTTTCTGTTTTTATTAACATGTTAACTAACATAACACACTCTCTCTGCCTCTCTTACTTTTTCACCAGGGAACCCTTACGATTGGTGGTAAGCAAGTGACTCTGGAATACAGCCAGTCTCCTGAATTTTGGAATTGCAAGCGAGTGAGTATGTGGAAAGAGACCTTTTAAAATTAATGTGAGAAGAGCAGTGACAAACAGACTAGAAATATGGCTTGTTGTAGATATTCCTAATAGTCTGTTGCTTTCTGAGGAGAAATCTTAAGCCAATAGGAATTGTAGTGGAATACAATTAGGTGATTGGAATTATATGTGACTAACCTGTCCAGAAACATGTCGGTTCTGGTAAGATGTATTAGGTTTGATAAGTCACATTTTGGCCCAAATAGTCCACTCCAGAGGGGCACTATTATGAATTTCTATATTCGAAAGTGAAAATGAAAATCTGCCAGATAAAGATGTTCTTGCACTGATGTTAAGTGCTGCAAGGCTAGAAATAACTAAAGCATGGGAAGCATTAGAAAATATTTTGATGCAAAAGTGTTTAAATAGAATATGGCCCATAGTTCTTTCAGAAAAATTGACAGTTGATCAGTTGATAAGAGTAGCAAGAGGAGGCATATTGTCATATTAAATGTGTGCCTTCCTCTTCCCTCTCCATCTACTTTGGCTTCCACTTCCAGGGATTTTGAGAATGTTAATGTCACATCACACTTTTCATTTAGATCAAGGTTGGAAACTGAGGCCTGTGGACTATATTACTCTTGGTGGGTTTCATGGTAGCACTTGGAAACCCTCGTAATCTCACCAAAGCCCCAATATCCCTCTAAAAAAAAATTCTGGCCAAAAATACCATATTTTTTTCAGTTAAAAACGATACTTCCTTCAATTCCAAATACACTTAAAAGCTTACTTCAGTTCCCCCTCCCAACTCTAGCTACAGTTGGAAGTAGATGTGATGTCACTTTCACTCACTCCAAATGGGAGGTGCAGCATCACAGTGTGGTCCTCTGAAGCTCCAGGGGTGGCTGAAATGGGGTGGCCTGGCTCTCTGATTGAAAACAGGTCCACTCCTGAACTAGATACTGCCTTGTAGGTAGGCAACACCCTTGCATCTTGCTAGAATGTGTAGGTTGAGCCTTAGAAAAACAATAGGTTTTGTTTACCAGAAGTTGTTTTTCTGTGCATACAAATGGCAAATTAGCTTAGAGAGACTTAAGCACCTTTTCCTTATATTACACCTTTTTATTGCAGTGTAAAGTGTCCACTGTGGCATATCGTTCATGCTGCTATTTCTGCAGACTGCCAAGAACTGGTGAGCTTTCTTTTGTTACTATCTTAAGTTGGAGTTTTATGTATGAGTAGGAATGTGAATTGTAAATTAATAAAAAAAAAGTGGGATGCATACATTAGTATGCATTTTCAGTATGATTAGATTAAGTACTATGCTTCTTTCTACAGATGGTTATCTTAATAAGGAAAGCTCTTGTAAAACAAATACAGGAAAAGAGTAGAGCTCAGAAAATTTACTTTTTGGTGACTACAAACCTAGACTCCCTCAGCCAACCTGACCAATGGCCATACTACCTGGGGGATTGTGGGAATTGTAGTCCCACAAAGTAAAATTTTCAAACTCTAGGAAAGAACATTCTTGGACAGAGACAGCCCTTCAGTTTTCATGACTTGTTCAGTTCTGGTTTTGCCATGTTGTTCTGAAGGTAAATAATTGCATCAAACACTTATACAGTGGTACCTCTACTTACGAAATTAAGTCGTTCCGACAGCCATTTTGTAAGTAGAAAATTTCGTAAGTAGAAGCAAATTTAACATTGAAATGCCCTAATCCGTTCCAAGCCCATAGAATAGCCGAGGCTGCGGCTGGAAGGCCGCCTCCTTCCAGCCCCTTCCAGCCGCAGCCTCGGCTGGAATTTCATAAGTTGGAACGCTTTCGTAAGTCGAAGCAAATTTTTTACGGAGGCGCGTTTCGTAAGTCGATTTTTTCGTTAGAAGAAGCATTCGTAAGTAGAGGTACCACTGTACAGTGTTGCTAGGATAAGGGTTACCAAAGGGGTCCTGGTGGATGCACCCCAGAAACTGGTAAAAGGTAAATGATACAGAATTATGAATAGCCAGCTTAAATAAATAAATAAATAATGGTAATATCAGTAGCATCACTGAGGGCTGGGGTGGGGGGTTTGGTGCCCATTGGGTGACACCCCAGAATGGGGGTGACACCAGGTCAGCTCCTCACACCCTGAGTGCACTTTTCAGGGCCTCCAAGGCCTGTGCAGGGCCTTCTCTGGGTTGCCCAGGGACTTTTTGGGGCATCTAAGGGCCCTGTGGGGTCTTTTCTGGGCTGCCCAGGGCTTTTGCGGGGGCTGTACAGGATTTTTTCTGGGCTACCTGGGGCCTTTTCTGGGCCTTCAAGACCCACGTGGGCCACCCGGGACTTTTTCGGAGCATCCAAGGCCCATATGGGGCCTTTTCTGGGCTGCCTGGGGCTTTTCGGGGGGGGCATCCCAGAAACCCCACTAGAAGTCCAGGGGCAGAAGTCTCACTCCCTGGAAACCCCCACTCCCCGCACTGGGTGTTATCTAGTGCAGGAACGCTACTAGGTACTATTCTGTGCTTAGATGGAAGCCCACATACCATTTGTGTATGTAAAACTATTGTGTTCGCAGCTGACAGGTCTGTTCTATGTAGACTTGTATTTAGATAAACAGAAAGCAGTTAAATAGTATATGCCATCCTGGTCTAAGACTAAAAAAGAGCAGTTTTAACATAGTAGGTATTGCTGGAATGGCTTCTTTAATTTTATGTTTTCCTAGTAATGGAGGAGAAAGCTGAAAAGGACGAAGAAGAATTGTTACCTGAGAAACCAACGCCAGAGGAAGAAATTCTTGAGGAGCCTGTTCCCTCACAGGAACCATCTCCTCAGAAAGTTGCTTCTCAACAGCAGTGCCAGCCTCCAGACACTGAACTCAAGAAGAAGGATGAAAGCAGGGAACAGTGCCCTTCACAGGAAAGGAGAAGGGACTCTGAAATGTACCCACTTCGGAAAGAAAACCAAGAACGTGGTTCAAGAAAGACCATGGAGACCAAGCATCAGGATGATGAGAGTAAAAGTAAGTGGACTATGCTTGCAACCTTATTGTCTTATTTGCTTTCATAATGGACAGTTGGGTTTTGGTAATTTGCATTTTAAATTGCAGGTGGTAGGTCAGCATTCTGTTTTCTATTTATTAGTTATGTCACTGAGTATCCTTCATGTCATCCAGACTTGGAAAAGATCAGTGTACCTATCCTGATGAAATACTCTTTCTTTTTCTCCTGTGTTATTTTTCACAGCAATTATGTTAAAACGCATCCCTCGTTTCACTCCACCAGAAGTGATTGTGGGACTTCTGGCACCTTACGTCCGCCTCTCTACTTCAAGTGTACGGGTAATGAAGAACAAAGCTGGTCGCATGGGCTATACCTATGGCTTCATTGAACTGGACTCACATGCAGTATGTTATCTTCTCTCTCCTTATCCACATCATCCTTTCTGCACAGTGTAATGTCAAACAGTAATACAATATGTGCCATTGGTTCATTATGGAATGGCCCCCATTTTGGTATGTTTTGGTTTGCCACTTTTCAGTTAATTTATTTTAAATTGTTTTACACTACATTTAATAAGTCAGCTTTGTAAAGCACAGTTTGAAGTTGGTTTCTTTTAGTAACTCAAAGTTAACATTAACCACAGCTTGTTTCATTTCAGAAATGAATGCCTGGCTGTGAGTCATCAGTCTAGGGTTAATCCTCTGTACAGTGTAATTTGTTATCTATCTTGGCCAAGCTAGATTTATATATCAGATATTCATTTCCAAAATAGTTTATTGTCTTGTACAAGCTATACAGAATGATAATTCACACTGCAACTTCAACAATTTAATGATTAAGCAATTTTGGAATAGTCAGGCACAACTTGAAGTTGTAACAAAGTGTAATGCCACCATTCTGAAGAAACTCAGTGTGTCAAAAGGTAAATTAGCTCCAGAAATCTAAATATATGGCTTCTTATTTAAGCATGTTCCACTTACTCCATTAGATTTAGTAAAATTTTCTTTCCCTGCAACCTTAAATGGCTTAAAAGTATGTTGGTTACTGGGTAAGTAACCGAGCAGGGGTTGTTAACATTTATGTGTTCTACACTTTACAGAGGACATGTTTGTTCTCTAATTCTCACTTTCTGTTTCTGTTAGTTACTGCTGCACTTGTTTAGGTAGTAAAGGTCAGGTTGGTATCTCAGTGCAACTGGTTTCAGAGGTGCTTAATGGCTGAGACAAAGATGGTAGAAGCTCACTTGTTCTACTTGGAGGAGCAATGGCACTTGCTTAGATTTGAGGCATCAGAGGAACATGTGGCATCTTGTTAATATATCTAAGCTATCTTTTCCCTCTTAAAAGGATTCTTCTTTTCTCAGGAGGCACTCCAGTTAGTGAAAGTTTTGCAAGATTTGGATCCCCCAATCAGTATTGATGGTCGTGCAGTGGATGTAAACCTAGCCACAGGAAAGAGAAGGTAATGGATTCCACTGTGAACCATTTGCTTGTAATGACTCTGTGTTATCAATTTATGTTTTCAGTAGACATCTACATATGCAGATTGATTGATTTTTTTTTTATTTTATTTTACAAAAATGGTTGTAATGTGACTGTATGATGCTGAATCTCCTTGATAGTTATCTGCACTGTCTAATATACATTTATTCTTTCTGTTATTTGGGCTGACAGTGGAAGTTGCTGTTTAATTGTTTTAATTGTTCCCTGCTTTTAATTAACTTTTATTTTATTTTACCTATTGTTTTGTATTTTTAGATTGTACGCCTTTGGCAGGTTTTTATTTCTATTTTATGCTTTGATTATATCTTTGTACAGTGCTGTGTACATTGACAACGCTTTAGAAATAAACTTTAATAATAATAATATAATAATAATAACAACAACAACAACACTGAATTCAGTCCACAGTTCTTTCTGCGGTTACTGAGCTCTTGATATCTTGCCTCTAAGTCATTTGGAGGGCACATTTAGTTAATATCGACAACAGCTGACTGAACAGAGAACAAATTGTAAAGGTAATTGTAGTATCACTTTTCCATAGAAGAGCTGTGTCTTTGCTTCTTTTTCAAGCAGGAGTTCTATAGATGTTGGAATTTTCTATCCCTGACATCTGGTTTAAGACTATCCTATTCTTCTTCGTGGTCTCTGCGAATCACACAAATGGGTTTTATCTGCGCATGCGCAGCTAGTTCGGAACCTTCTAGAATCACTAGGCAGAAGTTGGATTGCAACTTTTTGGCGGTAGCTCCGCCCACCTCTATATAAGCCCCGCGTTCCCGCTCACTCCTCAGTTCCTTTCGTCCGCCACTTTTGCAGCTAGCAAGGGACCTCGCTACTAGGCAGTTTACTCATCTAACGGTTTTGAGCACGTTTATTAGACTTTATTATTCTGGATTGTGACGTTATTCTGTTCATTGGACTATTCACCGCTACAATCGATTGACTTGGACTGTTAACGACTTCGACTTTGCTTCATGTTTTGGATTTGACGACCATGGCGTCTTTCAAACATTGCATCTCTTGCAATTCTAAATTCCCGACTTCGGACCAACATGAGGAATGTGTCTTTTGCCTTGGAGACACCCACAATCCAAAAACCTGTAAGCTGTGCAGGAAAATGACCCCTCAAGCCCTGAAGAATAGAATGGTCAGGCTGAGGGCGGCTTTGTGGGGAAAGGCCTTGCAAGCTGAGGAACCAGCTACGGCCTTGGCTTCGGTAGCCATTTCCAAACCTTCCTCAGACCCCCCTTGACAAAGGGGAAGATCCAGGGAGAGATCTAAGAGGTCATCCAAACACATGGAGAGCGTGAGTCCTAAGGACGTGGAAAGGGGTGGAAAGAGGTCTTCCAAGTGCAAACAATTGGAGACCATCGAGGAGGCTCCTTTGTCCAGCAAGAAAGCCCGTTCGGCATCCCCCCACCACTTTACCGACGGAGAACAGCCGATGCTTTCTAGGAGCAAGTCTAGATCCGGGGAAAATCTTAAAACCTCGTTGTTATCACGCTCCATGCCTCCACCAACGACTATCTCGGTACCGACCTCCACGGGCCCGTCTATGTCGAAACCGACCACTCCGATGCTGTGTGTTGACACAGAGTCCGAGGCGGAAATACAACAGCCTCCGACCACAACGCCACGTATGGCCATGCCTTCCACCATCTCCCCGTCTCCAACCCACAATATCGGGTCCGAGGGTGATCCGTCTCCTACATCTGTTTTGGGGCAGATCCAGCAACAGCCTGCACTTGAACCGGCTTTGGACCCATGGATTTCCAGGTTCCCGCAACTGGTCTATAATGAAGCTTCCAACAACTACCTGCTCCCTGTCCAGCCCGAGCAGTTGCGTCTCATTGAAGAACAGAGGCGTCAATTCCAGTACCTTCCTGCTATGCAGCAGCCTCTTCCCGTGTCGGCTCAGAGACTTTATCCTCTTCCTGCTACACAGCAGCCCCTTCCTTCTCCGGTACCGTCCTCTCACTGTCTTCCTGCAGCACAGCAGCCCCCCTCCTCTCCGGTCCCGACGCGCCATTCCATTTCACCTTCTCCGTCTCCATTACCTGGTCCATCCCGACGCCGTTATCATTCCAGCGATTCCCATCAGCAGAGGGTTATACCCTCATCGCCTTCAACTCCTCGAAGACATCGATCTTCTGTATCCCATTGTCGTTCTTCCATATCCAAACATCGATCCCCATCTCCCAGTCCGTCGCCTCCAACTAGAAGCCAACGTCTAAGAGGTGAGTGTAAAAATCCACATCGCCCCTCGTCTCCCGACTCCACCCCGTCATACCGTTCCATCTCACCGGATCCGGTGGTCGAATCTGATAAAGACTTGGACTGATCTCCCACCCAAACGAGACCACCCCTGAATACCCAGTCATCTTCTCCTTCGGATGATGCTCGCGCCTTCACGGACCAAATCCTTCACATGGCTCGTGCTCTTGACCTGAAGGTCGCTGAACCCGAAGAAGAGGAGGCCTCTGACCAACTGGAAAAACGGGTCCAAAGCAGAGTAATTGACAGGCCGGCTATTCCCTACATGCCGTCTCTGGCTAAGATCTTGAAAAGATCTTGGGAGGTACCAACATCTACCTCACACACTTCGAAGCACATGGACAATTTGTATCGAATCGCCGACCCTAAGCCCGCATGGATGACAGACCATCGTCATCAAAATTCAGACATAGTTGAAGGTGCACAGTATATCTCCACATCAAAATCCTCCACCTCCCCGGCAGACAAGGAGGGAAAAAAGATAGATTTCTTGGCTAAGAAATCCTATTCCACCTCTGTTCTAGGCTTCAAAGTGGCCAATTACGTGGGTTGTTTGGGGGCCTACACCCAACATCTTATGGAAAAGCTTGGACCAATCCTTGAACATCTTCCGGAGGAACATAAGCCTTATGCCCTTGCCCTTCAGCAAGAGACACATGCAGTTGGTGCTCCGCAGATCATCACTGCCCGGAATCTTACAGATTGCTCCTCAAAGACACTGCTTAATGCAATTTCACTCTGTCGGCATGCATGGTTGCGAGCGGCCGATTTAACAACCCAGGCCAAAGCAACCATTGAGGACTTACCCTTTGACCAATCCGGTCTCTTCCATAAGGATACTGATGAGAATCTTAACCTCAAATATAAGATGAAAACTGCGCGCAAGCATGGCATCCAACCGTCTCAGCCTTCCAGGAGGAGATTCGGATATTACCAACCAAGACCCTGGTACCCTTCCGCCCAGCGTCCTTTCTAACAAGACGCTTCTCAACCTCAAAACCAGTCACGTAAGAGACAAATTCCATGCTCCTCTTCATCTTCTGGTCGCCGCCAGCAACACCAAAGACAGGCATTCCGAAGGAAACCCTTCGAAACCAGGAGAAAACAATGATGTGTTGCCACGCACTCCGTCGACACCTTTGATGACAGACTAAAGCCCTTTCTTAACATCTGGGCCACCATCACTTCCGATTCTTGGGTACTTGACATCGTCAGGAGGGGCTATGCCCTAGAATTCGAAGAGCTCCCACCAACTGGAGCTATTGTCATCACAACCCCCTCTTGACACCTTACTCAACGAAGTGCGCGCCTTGAAAGATAAAGGAGCGATCGAACCTGTTCCCACTTCTCGGGCCCAATGTTGCTTCTTTTCCCGCTACTTTATCATACATAAAAAGGACTCGGGCCTTAGGCCCATCTTGGACTTGAGAGCACTGAACTCCTTCATTGAGTACAAACGCTTCCGCATGACGACTCTTGCTTCCATTTTGCCTTTTTTACAGAAAGACCACTGGTTCACCACCATCGATCTCAAGGACGCTTATTTTCATATCAGCATCCGAGAAGATCATCGTAGATTCTTGGCCTTCGCAGTCGACACCGACTGTTATCAATACAAAGTCCTCCCGTTTGGACTGTCCTCGGCACCGAGGGTCTTTACCAAATGCATGGCCCCGGTTGCCGCCTTCCTACACCGCAAAGGGATAACTGTCTTCCCATACCTCGACGACTGGCTCTTCACAGCACCATCCCGAGAAAAACTATCGGACGACATCCAGTTTGCCCTCAGCCTGCTCCACTCGTTGGGACTCAAAGTCAACGAAGAGAAGTCCAGCCTCACGTCTGCCAAGAAAGTCAGGTTCATCAGAGCAATCTTGGACTCAGAACGAGAAAAAGCCTTCCTTCCAGAGGACAGATTCGCATCCCTTACCGCTTCCATCAGGACTTGCCTCAGGCACGACAGAATCCAGGCTCACTTCGTGCAGACAGCGATGGGACATCTGGCCTCAACAATCTTTGTGACACCATGGGCGAGACTGCGCCTCAGACCCGTTCAATCCTGGTTCCTGTCCTCATTCGATGCTACCTCCGACTCCCCCTCAAAGTGGCTCACCAGCCCGCCTCACATCGCGACGTCTCTCCGTTGGTGGCTCCATCCCGACAACGTTTGCTCAGGGCTGCCATTTCTACCTCCTCAGCCAGAAGTCACGCTGACCACGGATGCATCAATGCAAGGTTGGGGAGCTCACTCCCGAGGACTAACTGTAAAAGGGGTGTGGTCCTCAAACGAGAAGACTCTTCATATCAACGCCCTAGAAATGCTTGCTGTGGAGAAAGTACTCAGAGCTTTCCAAATGGACTTGTCGGGCAAAGTTGTGCTGCTCATGACGGACAATACCACCGTCATGTATTACCTGAACAAGCAAGGCGGAACCAAATCCTCGACCTTACTCAACATCACGCTTCGCATCTGGGATTGGTGCATCGACCACAACATCCTCCTCCAATCCATTCACCTTCCCGGACAAGAGAACGAACTGGCCGACAGCCTCAGCAGGTCCTCCAATCCAGGTCACGAATGGCATCTCCATCCTGAGACAGTTTCCCGGCCTTTCTCCCTCTGGGGGACCAGAGACATTGACCTGTTTGCCACGGAGGACAACACTCATTGCACAGGATTCCAACCCGAGCTTCTCGAGATGATGCCTTCCAGTTAGTGTGGTGCGGGAGGAAATTTTATGCATTTCCTCCATTTCCACTCATAACCAGAGTGCTCACTAAAATGCGAACGGACAGATCAGACGCCATCTTGATCACTCCATGGTGGCCGAGACAACCTTGGTTTGCTCCACTTCTGCATCTTTCTCAAGAAACCTACTGTCGCCTGAAGTATTGCCCAGACCTTCTCACAATGCACAGAGGCAGAGTACGCCATCCAGACCTGGACTCGCTACCTCTGGTAGCATGGAGAATTCACCCTTAAGGTCACTTCCAGCTCATCTACAGACAATAATTAAAGCAGCCCAGAAGCCTTCTACCAGGCGGTTTTACTCCTACAAGTGGAGGAAGTTTATGGACTTTCTGTCAGCCAGAAGTATTCCTCCATCCCGTGTCTCAGTACCAACACTACTTGAGTTTCTTCTTTACCTCTCCGAAACAGGACTTTGCCTTGCTTCCATCAAATGCTACCTCTCCGCCATCTGCTCCCACTACCAGCTGGAGGGCCGACCCTCTTTTTTCTCTGACCCATTAGTCAAAAGATTTCTTAAAGGGCTCAATAACCTACACCCACCATCCTCGGTACCGACGCCGGCTTGGAGCCTGGACTTGGTGTTGTCTTACCTGTCTACAAAGCCCTTTGAACCAATGGCTACTACCAACATGAGACTGTTGACATGGAAGACAGCGTTCCTCGTAGTGTTGACCTCATCTCGCCGGGCTGGGGAGCTATGTGCCTTAAGGATGGACCAACCCTATCTTCGGTTCCACAAAGACAAGGTGGTCCTCCGTACCGATATCACCTTTTTACTGAAGGTGGTGTCTGCATTCCATATTAACCAAGACATTGTGCTACCCACCCTGGCCCCGAACACGACCACTGAGGCTGAGCAAAGACTGCACACACTGGACGTTCATAGAGCTTTGTCTTTCTATTTGGAGCGTACTTCGGGCTCGGGACGCTCGGAGAGGCTTTCTGTGTGCTACTCTGAACACAAGAAAGGACTGCCTGTGACTCCTCAGAGACTCTCTAAGTGGGTGACCTCGACCATTCACTTGTGTTATGAACTGGCAGGCAAGAATCCACCGGGCCGGGTGCATGCGCACTCTACAAGGGCGGTAGCATCATCTTCTTCTGTCCTGTTTGGCGTTCCCTTGGAAGATGTATGTAAGGCAGCTGTCTGGTCCCAACCAATGACTTTTATCAAACATTACAGGTTGGACACACGAGCCAGACAGGAGGCTGCCTTTGGGAGAGCAGTATTATTATCTGGACTTCATTGAATGTATTTCTACAATGTTTGCACTAACTTCATTATACACTTGTTCAAGTTGAGTGTGTTGATTATTTGCTACGGTACAAATGTATGTACATTGATACCTGATTTGAAGGTTTATTTATTATTTATTTGATATCTATACGGCTTCTACTTGGATTCAGACTTGACTCTATGCAACTCTTACTGTTGATTCCATTTGCAAACTAAAATTCGTTGACTGTTGAATTACATTCACTTCTTGATGCACTTGAATGCAATGCATATATATGTGAAGGTGCCTAATTTACTTTGGCTGATGTTTGTGCCAATAAACGTTCTTGTTTGCATCTGCAAGCTTTGTGTCAGGACACTCCCTCCTTCATTGACTTTAGCTTGCTAGTCTGAATAACCCATTTGTGTGATTCGCAGAGACCATGAAGAAGAAGGACAGGTTACTTACCTGTAACGGTATTTCTTTGAGTGGTCATCTGCGAATTCACACAAATCCCGCCCAACCTCCCCTCAGTTGTGTCCTGCTCTATTTGATAATCTTGCTGTCGCTTTTTAGCGGCGTACTTGGAACTGAGGAGCGAGCAGGAACGCGGGGCTTATATAGAGGTGGGCAGAGCTACCGCCAAAAAGTTGCAATCTAACTTCTCCCTAGTGATTCTAGAAGGTTCCGAACTAGCTGTGCATGCACAGATAAAACCCATTTGTGTGAATTTGCAGATGACCACTCGAAGAAATACCGTTACAGGTAAGTAACCTGTCCATATCTTGTATTTTTATTTCATTTCTTATTTGCCACTACTGTTGTAAAGCAAAATTAACGCTTGCCATCTGTGCAACACATTCAGAGCCTTCTGTTAACTCATAATATTAACTGTTAGTAACACATGTCTATCTTATTCTCTTCCCAGAAATGAATATGGAGACCAGGGCGATTCTTCCCGCTATGGCCAGGTACACTTGTAGTGTAATCTGTGATGGTACTCAAGGGAGTTAGCCATTTTATTTCAGCTGTGCTGAGACTGAACAATAGAATAGTTGTACATATAAGTGTTTGTTGGCATTCTTAAATATCCTCTCAGGTGAGCAGAAAGTGGATTTCTTTAGTCAATTTATAGAAGACTAGGCATTTCTGTCCTATATATTTGGCCTGAATGAGAACCGTTTGGTATCATTTCCCAGTAGATAAGGGTGGAGCATCCTGGATTATGGGTTGCTCCTCCACTTGCTCCTAGTAGGCAGGACAAAGAATGAAAAGGGGGCCCTCTCCATGTAACAATGTTGGGGAACAACCCCTTTAGAATCCAGTCTTTTCCTGCATCCTTCTCCTAGGGGACATGTTTGCTGAGTTCTCCAATTGTTGTGACAACCATTTTAGGAAGACCTTTCTCCTGCCTCTTTGTGACTTTCACTATTGCCTTTAAAAAAAAAGGCAAGCCCACTTCTTCTGTGTCTATGTTCCCCTCTCTTCCTGCCACCTGTCTCAACTTGTCCTTCCATCTTTCCTCCCACCTTAACTTCCCCGGGGGAATTCAAAGCAGGGAGGGAGATTTACTGAAGAGGATGATGAGGAAGGAAGAAGAAATGACCATGGTGACTGGCAGTTCTTTCCGCCACCTGACCTCCCTCCGCCTGCTTGTGGTGGGAGCAAGACAGGCCTCTCTGCAGAGGGCAATGGCCTGATCGAGGTGCAATTTTGGCAGCAGCCAGAGGAGAGGAATCCCCTTCACATTGCTACATCTTCCCTTCACTACTTCCCAGCCCTTGATGGGTCTGGGGACAGGGAGGTACACAGTTCCAGGGGAAGTGTGAATAATGAGGGGACCTAGATCTACTCCAGGGATGGAGAAAGCTGTCCCTAGAGCTGGCGTCATCGATCAGGACCCTAGTGTCTAGGGAGGAAACTACAGCTGCTGCCGCTACCTTGATGACTACACAAGACAATTCCAAGGCCCCTGGGAAGTTAGAGAGAGGGGACCCAGTACAGATACACCACCCCAATCAAGCATGGTTACAGTTTCATGTCTGGACATTGAATGGAGCATGCTGAGAGCCAAGGGCTATTCCAACAAGGTCATGAATACTGTGCTGGCAGCCAGGAGGTTCTCTGCTGTCAGAATATAGAATGACATCACACCCTGACATCTTCACCTTTCTAAAGGGACTGTATGGGGTTGCAGACTGCCAGAAATAGTGCAAATTGAGTCCACTTTTAAGGTTAGTGTTAGTGCTAGGGAATCATGGGAATTGTGTTTTTTTTTTTTCTGAGACATTGAGCCTTCTCTGTCAGAGAGCTCTGGTGCCACAATAAAATACAGTTCCCATGATTCCCTAACCCTAACCCTAACCCTTAAAGTGGACTCAATTTGCACTATTTCTGGCAGTCTGCAACCCCCCTGTCTAACCTAACCCCTCTAACAGGCCATTGCTTCCCAACCTGGTACCTGGACACAGTACTCAAGGTACCAAGAGTAGCTTCCTTGAAGCCTCTGCAGGAGGTGACTCTGAAGCACCTTATGTGGAAGGTACTGCTGCTCACGGCCATCACCTCAGCCTGTAGGGTCTCAGAATTGCGAGTGTTATTGGCTTGGAAGGACTTCTGCACGTTCAGACCTGACTCATTATTGCTGTATCTGGACCCAAACCTCATCCTCAAAGTCAATTCAGCTTTCCACAGAGCACAGGAGGTGATCCTCCCATCTTTCTGCCTTTGACCTGAGAGGGAATTGAAAAGGATATGGCACATGCTCAATGTGTGGAGGGCCATCAGGATTTACCTAAAGAGAACCAAAGAGTTCCGGGAATCTGAGGCATTGCATTGTTCATCTCTTTCCAACCACGATAAATGAGAAATAGGTTCTCTACACCCACCTTGAGCAGTTGGATCAAGTCTTGCATTGTGGCCTGCTATGAGTCCCTGATTGCTTCCACCCTGCCAGGATCATGGCCCATTGCACCAGAGGTCTAGCCACTATGGTAGCACGGGCCACCAGTGCCCCCTGACAGAAATATGTAAGGTGGCCACTTGGATGTCTTCCACCTTTGTCAAGCACTACAAGTTGTACTTCTTCAAATTGGTGGAGGCTGCATTCGGGAGGAAAGTCTTACAACAGCTGATACAACCCAAGGACGGCCATCCTAGTGAAGGCAGCTGTGGCAAGTCCAGTAGTCCAAGATGCTCCACCCTTATCTAATGGGGAAAGGAATGTTAGATCTTACATGTGAGACCTTCATTTCCAGTAGATAAAGGTTGAGCATCCTACCCACCCAGAGAGTGTTGACGAAGTCAGGACTCAACAGGGGTCAGGACCCTAGTTGCCCTATAGATGATGTCCTGGCTCCCTGTTTTTTACAGGGGCTGAACCGATCTTTACCGCTATGGTTGTTGACTTTAGCTGTTCTTCCTTCTTCCTTCTGGACTACTACCACTGGGTAAGGTAGGCTGGGTGACTGGATTCTGAAGGGGTTGAGAGGGATTCCTTTTCGTTCTTTGTCCTTCCTACTAGGAGCAAGTGGGAGGAGCAACCCATAATCCACGATGCTCAGTCCGTATCTACTGGAAATGAATGTCTTGCAGGTGAGATCTAACGTCCCTATACATGACTGTCTGTTGGCTTTGTTGAGCTGTGTCTTCATACTAGAGATATATATTTGTACTCTGTACATGCAACATTAGTGCATGTGAATTAGCTTGGAATGCTTGTGGTGGGGAAATGTTCAACAAATGCTATGTCTCCAGGCTTGTATTTTTAAATGAGTTTGTATTTTAGGGCAAACGGGACAGGAACGACAGAAGAGGTTCTGATTCACAGAAACGACGATCAGATTGTAAGGCACAGTCTCATCCTTTTTCAACTATTTTTCTTGGCACGTTGCAGATACTAACTCACTATTCCATATTTAAAACTCACTTAAAACTCACTATGATAGCTCACTATTCCACATTTAAAATGTGTCTTCTCTAGAATTCTGATTTCAATCAAAATAAAAAGCTCACAAACAAACCTTGTTTTTAAAATGGCTATACCTTAAAACAATTAGAGAAGGGTACAATAGTCTCAGCTTAAGATGTGTATCACCTATGGAAGCACATGACCTTTCTCTTTCTTTCTTTCCCTTTAGCTTCTTCTGATGTGTCCACATTCATTTATGACCCAGACACTGGAAATTATTTTGACCCCATATCAGGGGTATATTATGATCCCAATACTCAGGTAAGAGTATGTGAATGCATGTATTCTCATTTTGCCATTTGCTTACCAGGACATGTTATGTAAATATTTGTTAAATGTCACTACCCAGAGAGAAATACCAGTGGGCCGAGAAACATCTAAATCACCACCATCACGTAGTGGAAGGAGACGTAAGAGCAGAGAAAGGTCAAATGAAAGAGAGGAGACCTACAGCAGAGATAACAGAGAGAGACGAGAGAGACGCAGAAACAAATCAGCCAAGGTATATATTTGTGTCATAAAATCACTGTTATGAATCTTATGGCCTACATAGTCTTAACCTGTAGAGAGGACTGAGGAACCAAGCTACTATAACTGAAGCCTACCTATGAAATTAGGTAGGTCTAGGAATTTGCAAAAAATGCATAGATTCGGGCTTCCCTTAGACCAGTGGTACTTAATTTTTTACCTGTGGGACCTCCCCTTTATATCTACATGTGGACATTGCAACCCCACCCCCACTCAACATAGTATATAAATGAATATGTTTTGTTTATTTACTGTGTGTATTTTCATTTACACATGGATTTATGTTCATATTTTAACATTTTATAAGGATATAACATCTAAAATTAGAACAGTTTTATTTAAGTAAATTCAATATTTAACTCAATGTATGTGTAAAATGACACATAAAAAGTTTGTGAAGAGGAGAAGGAAGGATCAGAACCTCCAAGTCTTGCCCCCCCCCCGGGGGTCCTGCCCTATCATTTGAGAACCACTGCTTTAAACCATAGATAATCCAGTTTTTTCAGTTAATAATCATTCTTTAAACATCTGGTTTCTTAAAGGTATAGGCTATTATCTCAAATAGCTCAAACTGGTTTTCTTGTTAAACAATGGTCTGAAACACACTGCAGAAATAAGCCAGTTTGGGACCACTTTAACTGATCTGGCTCAAAGCTAGGGAATTCTGGGAAGTGTAGTTTTGTGAGACATTTAGCTTTCTGTCAGAGAGCTCTGGTACCACAATAAACTACAATTCCCAGGATTTACTAGCACTGAGCCAAGTCAGTTAAAGCAGTCTCAAACTGGATTATTTCTGCAGTGTGTTTTAGACCATCCTGGATAAATTGCAGAACCATCCAGTTTTATCTCTTTTGTAAATGGTAACAGGCCTCCTAGATATAACAGTATTTTAGATACATCTGTGATGACATGATTATAAAAATAAGATTGTAAGTGGACAAGATGCACAACTCTTTATTTTTTTAAAAAAAAAAAAATCCCTGATGAATCTTACTAAATTCTAAGAGGTACCCAATACATGGATACATTGAATTTGACCCTGTTTTAAAGCAGGGTTGGGGAGGGGGGGAACCCAGTTTTTTTTTTTAAACTGCTTATATTAATACTGTGAAACATTATTTTATGTATTAGAAAGCTCAATAAACCACATTTTAATGCATTCTAACATTAACAACCCAAAGTTATTAGGCTTTGATATGATTTACACCATTTTTTTTATTTTCAATAAAACACTTTTTTGTTTTTACTGGCAGCTACACAGTTGCATGTATGCATCCCTCTAAGTCTCAACACATCTTGTGATTCTTGAGAATAAAAAGTATAAAATGAGTGAAAGGGAACAAGAAAAAAATGTTTTGGTGTACTTCTCCTTTTAAAGGGGACACATTGGGAAGGGAGGAGAAAAGGTATTGGTAAGAATAATTGAGTTGTAAAGGATTTGGTGCAGAACGCTGGCTGGTCATTAAGTTTTAATTCCCAGTGTTTCTGTTTCAGAATGAGCCCCAAGAGGAGAAGCTTCCTGCAGAAGATGTCTTTAAAAAACCACTACCTCCTATTGTGAAGAAAGAAGAGAGTGCACCTCCAGTAAGAAGACCTTATTTGGCATTTATTTACCTTATAACATTTTTTCAGTAATCTTAGCCATGTTGAAACATACCTAGTGCAAACAGCAGTAAATTAGCCAACAACAATTCTGAGCTGAGTTCGTAAAGGAAAATATTCTGTTCCCCTCTGTTGACAGCAGCAATGAACAATTGTTGGGTGGTTTATGCAAAGCTCAAGCTGAGCAGTAGGTGATTTCTAAGGGTGCCTCCATACTATCCTTTTTTGTTATTGTTGTTAACTGCCTTTGCGTCAGTCTCAACCCATGGCAACCCTATGGATGAGACATCTCTGGGGGGGCCTGTCCTCAACTGCTCTGCCCAGCTATTGCAAACTCTTATTCATGGTCTCTTTAATAAAGTCCATCCATTTAGCATGTGGCCTTCCTCTCTTTCTACTTCCCTTCACCTTTCCTAACATTTTGTCTTTTCCAACGATTCATACGTTCTCATGATGTGTCCAAAGTATGACAGTCTAAGTCTTGTCATCTTGGCTTCTAGGGATATGTATCTCTGACTTGATCTGTTCTAGGACCCATTTGTTTGTCCTTTTGGCTGTCCATGGGATCTCAAGCACTCTTCTCCAGCACCACAGCTCAAATGAGTTGATTTTCCTCCTATCTTCTTTCTTGACTATCCAGCTCTCACATCCATACATGGCAATAGGCAATACGATGGCTTGTATGATTCTGACTTTTGTGCCGAGTTGTATGTCTTTGCATTTTAGGATCTTTTCTAGTTCTTTCATAGCCACCCTCCCCATTCTTAATCTTCTCCTGATTTCCTGGCTGCAGTCCCCATTCCAATCAATGTTTGATCCCAGATATGAAAACTCTTTTACTATTTCTATTCTCTCATTGTCTAGTTTGAATATGTGTAAGTTCTCTGTGGTCATAAGCCTGCCTTTGCACTTTCTTCTTTGATCTTCCTTAGTAGTTGTTCCAGGTCTGTGAGGTTCTCTGCTAGTATTATGGTGTCGCCAGCATATCTCAGATTGTTGATATTTCTTCTTCTTATTTTCACTCCTCCCTCTTCCATGTCTAAGCCTGCTTTCCTTACAATATGTTCTGCATATAAGTTGAATAGGTAGGGTGATAGGATGCAGTCTTGTCTGACTCTTTTGCCAATTGGGAACCATTCTGTTTCTCTGTGTTCTGTTCTGACAGTAGCCTCTTGTCCTGAGTACAGATTCCTCATTAGGACTACCAGATATGTTGGCACTCCCATGTCTTTAAGGACATTCCATAGCCTTTCATGATCTATGCAGTCAAAGGCTTTGCTATAGTCTATAAAGCACATGCTGATTTTCTTTTGGAACTGCTCCATTAGCCATTGTATATTTGCAATGTGACCCCTGGTGCCTCTTTCTTTCCTGAACCCTGCTTGGACCTCTGGGATTTCTCTCTCCATGTGTGGTTGGAGTCTATGTTGCCGTATTTTGAGCATAATTTTGTTTGCATGGGAGATTAGTGCTATGGTCCTATAGTTGCTGTGTCTTTTTTGTGGATGGAGATGTATATTGATCACTTCCAATCTTTTGGCCATCATTTTGTTTTCCATATCTGTTGCCGTATGTTGGTTAGCACTCGAGTTGATTCTGTCAGTGTAGATTGCAACAGTTCTATTGGTATATCATCTGTTCCTGGAGTCTTGTTTTTTGCCATTACTTTTATTTCAGCTTCCACCTCAGTTTTTAAAATTTGGGGTTCATCTTCATATGGCTCTAAGCTCCATGTGTCCTTCATTTTGTCATCTCTTTTGTATAGTTCTTCTATTTATTGCATCCAATGTCTTTTCATTCCTTCCTGGTCTTGAATTATGTTATTTTTATTGTTGTAGAGTGTCCCAGTCCTTGGTTTGAACTTTCCCTTGATTTCTTGAATCTTGTGGAATAGGTCTCTTTCTTCCCTTTTTGTTGTTGTCTTCTATTTTTCTACATTTGTCATTGTAATAATTTTCCTTATCTTGGCGCACTAGCCGTTGTTCATGGTTCTTAGTTTATTCCTATCTCTTTTTTGTTTTGTTTTTCTTCTTTACATGCAAGTCTTATGTCTTTTTCTTTTTTCTACAGCCAAAGGTGGTGAATCCTCTCATAGGACTCCTAGGGGAATATGGTGGAGACAGTGACAATGAGGAAGAGGAGGAAGAGGAAGAACAGCCTCAGCCTCAGCCAAAGCCACAACCTCAGCCTCAGCCTCCACGTCCACTGGTGCAACAAGAGGAACAGACTCAAAAGGCTGAAAATGATGAAGATAAGCTAACTGACTGGAATAAGTTAGCTTGTTTGCTTTGTCGGAGGCAGTTTCCAAATAAGGAAGTACTGATAAAGCATCAACAACTTTCCAACCTTCACAAAGTAAGAACAGGAACAATACTTTCAAGGACAGTCTGCTGTTTTTCTTTAATTTTGCTTCATTTAACTAATCTTCTGACTGGCAGAAATGTTAGAAATAACATCAAAAATTAGAAAGGTTCGTGTTAAGGGCTTTTCCAGATAGGGCCTTGAACCATGCTGCCTCCACAGATTGTGGACACAGTATATATACCAAGTTATTTCCAGGATTTATATCCTGCCTTTCTCCCACAGTGGGATTAAAGGCGGGTTACAATATATTATAAAAAGACAAAACTAAAACACTGAATTACAAAAGTTAAAAAATAAATTAAACACTATTAACATTAAAACATATATAAAAACAGCAACATTTAAAACAGTAAAAATCATAAACACTCAAACAGCACACCACATTACTCCAATAAAATCTACCCACCAAATGCCTGCTTAAATAAAAATGTCTTCAGCTGCTGGCGGAAAGAGAGCAGCTCTTTCAGCAGCTCCAACCTGACCTTGCGTGGCAGGGAGTTCCACAGTCAGGGAGCAACTACAGAGAAGACTCTCTCCCAAGTCCTCATCAACCGCATTTGCAAAGGTGGTGGAACTGAGAGAAAGCTCTCTCCTGCTGATCTTACCACTCAGGCAGGCTTGTATAGGGAGATATGGTCCTTCAGATAGTGGACCCAAGTTCTTTAGGGCTTCAAAGGTCAAAAGCAGCACCTTGAATTCTGCCCAGAAATGGACCGGTAGCCAGTGTAGCTGTTTCAGAAAGGGAGTGATGTGATCCCTGTAGCCAGCCCCAGTCAACAGCCTGGCTGCAGAATTTTGCACCAGCTGCAGTTTCTGAACAGTTTCCAAGGGCGGCCCCACATAAAGCGCATTACAATAGTCCAAACAGGATGTAACCAAGGCATGTGTCACTGTAGCCAGATCTGCGTCTCAAGGAACGGGTGCAGCTAGCACACAAGTTTAAGCTGTGCAAAATGCACTCCTGGCCACTGCTGAAACCTTGGCATCCAGGCTGAGAGTGGAGTTCAGGAGCACACCCAAGCTGCGAGCCTCAGATTTTGGAAGTGCGGGTGGTATAACCCCATCCAGTACAGGCTGAATCCCTATTCCCTCATCTGCCATACGACTGACCAGGAACACCTCTGTCTTGTCTGGATTAAATTTCAATTTGTTTGCCCTCATCCAGTCCATTAATGACAGCAGACACTGGTTCAGTACAGAGACAGCTTTCTTGGAGTCAGGTGGAAAGGAGAGATAGAGTTGGGTGTTATCAGCATATTTGTGTGTGTGCATGCATGTGTAATAATGTTTATATTTTGCATTGTTTAGTATATTTATCTTGTTATGTGTATTTATTTATTTATATCTAGGATTTATATCCCGCCTTTCTCTACCATGAGAATCAAAGCATTGCATACTTACATTGGCTTCACTGAGTTTTCTAAATGCTAGAAGAAATATTTTTCATTAACAATATTAAAAATTCAAGAGCTATTTGTTCATTTTACTTTATCCTTACAGCAAAATCTAGAAATTCATCGGAAGATAAAACGATCAGAGCAAGAGCTGGCATATTTGGAAAGGCGAGAGCGAGAGGTGACTGGGAATTGGGAGAGTTGTGTCTATGATTGTGGTGTCCTGTACTATTATGGCTTTGCTGAAAGAAGGGTACTGATATATAAACAAAACACTAATTTCTTCTTCGTGGTCTCTGTGAATTATACAAATGGGTTATTCTGCACCTGCACAACTTCACACAAATCACCCCCCTCCCCTCAGAGTCATGTCCTGCCTCTCCTTCAATCCTGGGCTGCTGCTTTGACATCCATGGAACTGAGGGTTTAGGCGGGAAACCAACTAATAAGGCAGTTGGAGAGTGGATGGGGCTACCGCCAAAAGGCTTCTAATAGTTCTAAGAAGTTTTCTGAACGGCTCAGCGCAGGCACAGAATAACCCATTTGTGTGAATTTGCAGATGACCACTCGAAGAAATATTGTTACAGGTAAGCAACCTGTCCTTCACAATACCACTCATTTACACCTATATGCATATGTATGTGAAGTGTAAGCCAGAAGTATCTAGACTGGGTTTTTTTTTTTGGGGGGGGGGGGGGGGAGAAGACCAAGTAGCCTTCCAAGTGTTGCAGGAATCCACCTCTCATCAGCCTCAGACAGCATGATTAATAAGCCAATTAACAGCCTGATCATGGTGAATGGCAGTTGAACAACTTCTGGAAGACCACAAATTCTCTACTTCTGATCTATAGACCAGGGGTAGGCAACCTTTCCCCTTTAAGGGCCGAGGGACTTCAACTCCCAGAATCCCAGGAGCTATTGGCCAACATGGGACTATTGGCCAACATGCCTGAGGCTTCTGGGAGCTGAAGTCCCTCGGCCTTAAAGGGGAAAGGTTGCCTACCCCTGCTATAGACAGTAGGCTGAAATAAGTGACTTTATAATGTGAATGAAATTTAGCCTCGCTCATTATTGTCATACAATGACAATAATAAAAAGCAGCATACTAGAGGAAAACGTATATGTAATTATGTTTCAAGTTTACCTCTGGGTGCCCACCTCAAAGGGTTAGGGGCCAGTGTGGTTCAGTGATTTGAATGTTGGACTATGACTCTGGAATCTAAGGTTTGAATCCCCACTAGGCCATGAAAATCCACTGGATTACCTTGCACAAGTTACATTCTTTCAACCTCTGAGGATGGCAAAGGCAAACCCTTTATGAACAAATCTTATCAAGAAAACTCTGTGATAGATTCACCTTAGATCAGAAACTACTTGAAGGCACACAATAACATTTATGAGACTAGATTAACTCAGCTGATACATTCCTCCTCTGTGTGACTTATATGTCTCTCTGTGATATCCCTTGCGATTTGAAGGTTGTTGATTATTTATTATTATTATTATTATTATTATTATTATTATTATTATTATTATTATTATTTTGTATGTCATTAGCCCAGTTGCTGTTCAGAAATAACACCATTTGTCAGGGTAGTTTGCAAGGGGAAAAAATAAAACATTATAGTTTAGGAACATAGTTTGCTATGAATTTCTATGCTATACCCTATAGAGAATGGCTGCTCCAAAGTTTCATCATACAAATGTGGAGGAATTTCTGTTAGGATGAGCTTAAGCTTTCTCCCAGAATTGGCAGCCCATCTCTCTTTGATAAGCAAATACTTGGAAGAAAGATGCTAAAAGATGTGTTTCTGACTGTAGAATTCAGACCCAAAAGAAAAGAGAGGTCCTTATTCAGCACTGTGCTGTGAGCCAGAGCTCAGACCTATCACACTCAATAGCCACTTCCAAACAAGACCCCAAATGTGCTGTAAGACAGTCATATCCTTGAGTGTTGGGTTTGGAAGCACTCTGATATTGAATTAATACAGTTTTAATTTATGGGCTGGGTAATCTCTTGAAGAGCTGATGCCTCTAACTTGTATGGGTACATATTCTTTGTTGAGAGTGTCTGAAAAGTGAAGCGAGATAGTCTATTGCAGTGGTAAGGGACTAGGTACTTTTCTGTATTTATTAGCTTGTACAGTAATTTATATAGTGAATTCCAATTACTGTATATACTCATGTATAAGTCTAGAAATTTTAGTCAAAAAATTGACCCCAAAAACCTGAGTCGACTTATCCATGGGTCAATGTACAATGTACACTCGTCCCTCCCCGTTCATGGACTAGGAGTCCACGGTCTTGATCCTTTGCGGACCAGCAACTGGGGAGGGATAAAATGGTGTGTGTGTCTGCGGCGCAACACACAAGGCCATGCGCAAGAGCAAGCAGCCATTGAAAACAACGGGCCCCCAATATTTGCGATTTTTCTGACTTGTGGGTGGTGGTGGTCCAGAATGGATCCCCTGTGAATTGGAAGAGACGGCTGTACTGTACTTTTATTCTTATTAAAAAATGAACCATCTTCTGATGAAAGGCAAGAGTGTAATCTCTCCTGGAAGCACTCACACATACACACACCCCACACTTATCTCTTATCCATCCAGGGTGAGCACAGACATTTATGTCTGCTGGAATTTTGTAAGTTCTTGGCATTGTTTTCCTCTGCTTCATCCTTTAGATCAGGGGTAAGCAACCTTTCCCCTTTAAGGGCCGAGGGACTTCAGCTCCCAGAAGCCTCAGCCATGTTGACCAATAGTCCCACGTTGGCCAATAGCTCCTGGGATTCTGGGAGCTGAAGTCCCTTGGCCTTTAAAGGGAAACATTGCCTACCCCTGCTTTAGATCCTTTGTTACATGCTCCTAAGTTTTACTCTTGACTTATCCATGGATCATATCAACATTCTTAATTTTGGCCCCAAAATCTATACTCAATTTATACATGAGGTCGACTTATAGTTGAGTATATACAGTAATACAGAATTTGACATGAACAAAAGAGTTGGGGACCATAGCTAGGGAAGGAAATTCAGTGATGCCATCTTTACTGACTCTGCTTTCTAATGTAAAGGGAAAGTTTAAAGAACAGGGAATTGACCGAAGAGAGAGATTTGAGGAACGGGATTCACCAGAGAGAAAGAGGCCAAGACCCTTCAGGAATTCTGAAAGGTAATGGCATGAAATAAAGTGTGCAGAATACCCATGCAACTTATTTTGAGTCTTGTAAATAAGAAATGAAAGGAATTTGTAATGTGTTGTTGATGTTTTACCATGTTTGCAGTGCTTTACAGCAGGGGTGGTATTCATGACCCGTGGGCTGCATACAGATTCTCAAGGCTTTCCTATTTGCCCCTAGAGCCAATTTTTCCCTGCCTCAAAATAGACAATCTTGCCTCCAGAGTAAACATGTTCTACTCCTCCAGAGTAAACATTTGAATGCTGTTTCAGGGTCTCTCGCATCTTTTAGGAGCTCAGATGGCATTGTTTAAAAACTAGAAGTTTTAAAACTTCTAATTTGGTAAAAAGTGGTGGGCATGGCTTGCAAAGGGGGGGGGGGGTAAAAATGGAGTAAGCATAACTCCCAAAACTTTTGTAGTTGGCCACTCCACTTTTAGAGCAACCAGACTACCTTGCATATATTTTCAATAACTTTTACAACTATGTAATATAAAAAGGCAGATCAGTATTTCTATATTGAAAGTTGAAGGATGATAGCATGGTTTCCTTAGGTTTCCCCTTTCTTTAGGCTGAGAGAGAATATCACTGAAGGGATTCCTGGTTTGTACTATTCATTAATTTTCATTTTTATAGTTATCTTTTTATTTATAATGGTATTATATGCAACTATCAAGACATTATCTTAGTGTATGTCTGATACATTGGAAAGATTAAGACACAGTTTGTAGGGATGTATTTTCAAGCCTTAATACCATAAAGGCACCAGAATCTACCTGATCTTGGAAGCTAAGCAGGTCAGCTCTGGTTAGTACTTGGATGGGAGACTTGTCAACACATACCAGTGTTGTAAGCTATATTTCAGACAAGGAAAGAACTTACTTTAAAACCACCTCTGAGTACTCCTTGCCTAAGAAAACCCTATGAAATTATAGGTTCAGCATAAGTCAGCAGGCAACTTAAAGGCAGATACATACACAAGTAGTTTTGGGAAATGTATTTCTTTGTCCGCCAAGTCTTTAGAGAAGGGGCAGGAAAAACTTCCTAAAGTAGGGAAACGGGAAACGACAGCATTTGCTAATTGCTGGAAGTCGTGCAAAATATTTTGTCTTTTCCCCCCTGCTCTAGCAAGACAGATTTTTAAGGGGAAAAAAATGCACATACCTAAGATCATATAGTACACATGTACTACTTCTTGTTACTCATTATTTTATTTATTAGCCAAACGTATACCTGTCAGAATCTGGGATTTCCTGCCATATGTAAATAAGTTTTGTTGAGTGTAGTATAGTAACAAATATAACAAAAGCACATAGTTGTTAAGAGTTGAAGGGGAATGCTGGAAGACGTAGTACTAAGGAAAGGAAAGAGGAGCAGTAGCATCTCTAGGAGGGTGTGGGTGGTGCGGACTGCACCAGGTGACACCCAGCCGATCCCTTGCCCCCTGTGGGGCATTCCTGCAGCCACAGGCTTGGTTTATGGGGCTCCCCGTGTCTGCGGGCCTCCTCCCTGGGGGTGCGCGGGGCATTTGTAGCCCTCCCTGGGGTCCTGGACTTGCTCCCAGCACCTTCCTTGCACTCCTGTGTTTTATAGCCCAATGACAGTTTGAACCTGGATCCAACACCCTAGGCAAGCACTACACCATACTGAGCATTTTACTCTTGTTGGCCAAAAAAACACACAGGCATTACAAGTCTGAGGTTAACTCCCATATGAGCCTCTGGGAAACAGATTGACAAGTCTGCCTAAAGTTTCAGTTTTGTCTGTAAAATCTGTTGTTGCTTATGTAGCTCTACAAGTTGTTGAAAAATGCTTCCATGTTAACATTTTTTTACATTTGTTTACAGTGGTTATAAATCTGCTGCAGGAAGAATGGAGAGCAATAACAAAGGAAGCCGTATGATGCAGGCTATGGGCTGGAAGGAAGGCTCAGGTTTGGGACGCAACGAACAGGGCATGACATCACCAGTGGAGGTATAACTTGTCTTTACAAAAGCAGCTTGGTTCTTAGTAGTTGCAGTATATAATCAGGTGCATAAACAGTGTGTCTGCATGAATCTACATTTTTTCCTTGAAAGACTGTCTTTCATTAGCAGAGCTCTGTCTTATGAAGAATTCTGGCTGGCTGTGGCTCTTAAATTGCTTTAATGGAAAGGAGCAAGGAAAGTGCACTCTCCTCTATTTTGAAGGAGAGTTTGTTTTTGGATTTATTTGGGATGTATGCATACATTAAACCATAGGAGTTTTTTCCACCCTGAGAAAGCCTCCAGCTCAAACTCAGTACAGTTAAACATAAAAGCAAATAATATTTTTTCGTATCTTTGATGGGGAGCAAAGTTAATACTCTCCAACTGTCCCAATGTGGCAGTGACAATCTTAATTAATCCTGTGTTTTTTCCAGCTATTAAAAAAAAATCAGGTTTTCTCCTCCTCTCACTTTCCCCTTGTTTCTGTCTTACTTCAGTTGCTGCAAACTGAGTTCAGAGGGCAAATATTTGCACTGACCTAACTCAACAGGGGGGAGAAGAGAGGAAGAGGCAAAATCTTGCCCTTCCCAGTAGACTCAGGCAAAAGCAAACTGCAGCTTCACTTGACTTGTGTGTCATTTCATATTAATAACTTTTAGCATCTTGGCTACATGTCTTCGTTTTCATCTGTGAAATGTTGGAGGATATTAAAGCGTATCAGATACACTGTTGCAGCTTCATTTCCTGACAATATGTTGAGCATTACATGGAACGTGCTTTTCAATTTTTTATGAATTTTCTCTCTGTGCTCCCAACCCAGAAAGGCATTGTGTATCTGAAGGATCTGATTTGATAAGGTGGAAAGTCAGATAGATAGACAGTTGTGTTGTTTTTTTTTTAAATGTCACTCTGACTGGGCAGTGTTGGGAGCACATTGGATAATGGTACTGGAAGGGGGGTTCACAAAGAACCACCAAAATTAAATTGTTTTAACAATATTATGCACTTAACACCTTTGTTTTCAAGAGTGTTAGGCAAGAGTAGTTGATTTAGAAAGATATATTCATTTTGTGTTACCCCTACTATTCAAGCACCACTGTTAATCTATAACAAGTATCTTTTGCTTACATAACAGATATCTCTTATTGGCAATGAAAAGGCAGAACTGGTTAAATGTTCTCGGTAGAAAAATGTGTGTGTGTGTGTTGTTTTTAAAAATACGATATAATTTTCTTCCAGCCAGAAAATCGGAAGAGGGGAGCAGGCTTAGGGACCCAAGGGAGGCCCAGCAGAAGGCAGTCTAACGAAACGTATCGGGATGCTGTGCGAAGAGTCATGTTTGCCCGCTACAAAGAACTTGAATAAATGTTGAATAAATGTGGAAGATTCCCACCACAACCAACGCATCCTGTACCCTTTGGCCCACTTTGTGTCTGTCTGTTGTTTTTTGAATCAATGTTCTTTTGCTGCTCAAGTGTGTTTTTGTTTCTTTGTTTTTGGAATAAAAAAAAAGTTGATGTTTGATCTTCAGTCATCCCAGATTTTTGAGCTTAATTTCAGTAGGGGTATAGTTTCTGTTCAAATCTCTTCAATATGTCTGTATCTTAACATATATATGCAGCCTCTGCAGTTTACTAAAGACCCAATTACAGTCTTCTGAATACATCTAGGTCATATTATATTTTACTTACACTACCTCACATACTTTGGTTGAAAATGAGACCCAGAAGTGCCCAGAAACCCATTGCTGGGTTGCCTTTCCTGTATATGTCACTGTTTGGAGCAGGGGAGGGAGTGTAAAAAAGAAAACTGTCACTTTTTATAATAATCATAATCATCATAATAAATTTTATTTAATACCCCGCCCCTCTGAAACCAATCGAGGCGGCTTACAGATGATAAAAATTACATCATATAAAAAAAAAACATTTACATCCATTCAACTTCACCTGGCTTGTTAAATTCAAAGATATAGCCATGTTAGTCTGTAGAATCAGTATGTAAAGAGATCTTGTAGCACCTTTGAGATAAACTGAAAGAAGTTGGCAGCATGAGCTTTCATAGACTTCAGTCTACTTCCTTAGATGCATTTGGTGGAATGGAAAGCCAGGGACAAACCCATATATGCCATTAAATTATTTTTGACTTGCTCTGTGTTTTTGGCCAAAAAAAAATATTCATGGAGGGTGTTGGAGGGGATGGAGAGGGCACCCATGACCTGCACTTTCCCCACACTGCTATAGGAAATTATGTGGTGTGAGTTCTGTGCAAGTTATCACTTTATATCTGATGATGTAAAGAGCAGACCTGTGTAATGTATGGGGACAGTCAACTTTGTCAGGACACAAGAAATACATTTTCTTTTTCGTGGTTTCTGCAAATCACACAAATGGGTTATTCTGCATCTGCTCAGTTAGCTCAGAAACCTGGAATTACTAGGGAAGACTTTTTGGCGGTAGCTCCTCCCACCCTCTATATAAGCCCGGTGTTTTCCTGCTCTTTCTCAGTTTCGTCTGCAATGCTAGCAGCTCAGAAGGAACTTCGCTAGTTGGAATTGCTTGTTGCTTCACAATATCATTTTGACTATTATACAGAATTCGGATTTAACACTGATCTCTTGACCCAGACTGTCTTTGAACTTGCTTCATTTTACGGACTAAAAGACTTCTTAAAATCGGTTGGTAATGGCCTCCTAGTCTACCTCCTTTAAGCGCTGCATAAAATGCAGGGGGGAAATCCCTGGGCAGGACCCACACAATACGTGCCTTTTGTGCCTAGGAGAAGACCACAATGTTCAATCGTGCCCTATGTAAATCTGTGACCCTCAAGAGGAATCTCTGTTCCGTCACCATCCTGACCTAGTCTGTGATAGTGATACAAACCACTATTTTATGCCTGTCAATTCCAAACATCTTTACCGGCACATAACTCGTCAGGAGTCTCCTTCTCTGGTATGCCTCCCTGCTTCCCGGGTGCTACCTATGACTCAAATCTCTACTCCGGCTCAAGTTGTCACAGCCAATACCCCAGCTCCACCTGCCATTTTGCCTCAGGGTCAATCATTGAAGGATAAGCCTTTGCCCAAGGCACCAGATGGTTCCCCAAGGTCCTTGCAATCATCCTCCTTGGACTCCGATATTGCAAGGCCCTCAACACCAAAGTCTTTGATCATGCACAGCCCCGCTTCCCCAACTGATGACGTCAAGTCGTTTGCAGAAGTACAAATGCCCAATGCTCTCAATATCGAGATCGGCAATGTGGACCAAGACGGGCTGAATCCCATAGATCGGAGAGTTCATGGCAAGGTGCCCACACCCGCCTCTATCGGTTTCCTCCTGTCAATGGAGAAAATTGCCCCCCAATGCTCATGGGGAACTCCATCCACCATTTCACCTACCTCCAGAAAGACAGAAAATCTATTGTATCCTTCTTTTTCATCCTGGCTGTTTGAGCACCTGAAGGTGAATTCTGCAATTGTTGAAGGTCCCAACAAGACTTCACACCAAAGACTTCTACCTCTCCTACAGATAAGGAAAGCAAAAAAGCTGATGGACTGATGAGAAAGTTTTATGTGGCTCATGTTGGATCTCAAGGTCACCAAGTACTCTGCCTGCATGGGGGCTTACCAACAGCACATTATAGAGTGGATACTTTTGCTGTTGGATGATATACCCGATTATTTAAAAAACACACACCCTGGCACTGGCTCTTCAATCCAAGGTCCGTGCATTGGGAGGACAACAGATCACCTCTGCACGGCACTCAGCTGATTGTGCCGGTAAGGTATTGGCAGGGTCCATTGCCCTTTGGACATATACCTGGCTACTGTCTTCGGACCTCACATCCCAAGGCCGGGCAATAATAGAGGACATGCCCTGCAACGTCTCCGGCCTCTTCAATAAGAAGACAGACAAAAAGCTCAACTTTTGCTACAAAATGAAGACAGCAGCGCAGAAGCATGGTATGACTACATTTTTCTTCCAATCTCCACACTATCGTTACAGAGGTCAGCACCCCTGGTACCCTCCCTACCAACAGAGGCAGTACCAATATCAATCCCAGGACCACCAATACCAGTCTCCTGAGCAGCCTTGATAGCGTCACCCCCTCAGTCTTAATCTTCATCCAGCTGCCACCAGCCCACCCAGTCTCGTTACTGGCAAGGGTTCCGCAAAAAGGATGTAGACCAGGGCAAGAAGAGGCTGTGAGATGGGGCTGCGTACTTTGTTCCTACCCCCTTTGGGGATAGACTGCCCCCCTTTGCTAATGTGTGGGCCGAGATAACATTTGACTCATGGGTACTTGACATTGTTTGTAGTGGTTATGCCCTCGAGTTCAAAGAACTCACCATCACGGTGGCTGTTATTTCCACCACCCCCTTCAGACACCCTATTCAGTGAAGTGTGCTCTTATTGAGAAAGGCATGATTGAACCTATAAACCCTGTTTGGCCCCATTGCTGCTTTTCCCCATTATTTTATTGTGCCAAAGAAGGATGGCGGGCTCCGACCTATTAGGACTTGCGCCATCTAAACATCTATATTGTTTACCACTATTTTACTCTTGCTTTTACCGTTGTTACAGAAAGATCTTTGGTTCGCAACCCTTGACCTCACATATTTTCACATCGGAATCTGACAAGATCACAGGAGATTCCTTGCCTTTACCATTGGTTCCAAGATCTTTCAGTACAGACTGTTTCCCTGCAGACTCTCGACAGCACCGAGGGTCTTCACTAAATGCATGTCACCCATTGCAACCTATCTTCATCAAGAGGGGATCACCATCTTCTCATATCTGGCAACTGGCTCTTCAGTGCTCTATCTTGAGAAGAGCTCCTCAGGGACATCGAATTCACTCTTTCCCTTCTGGACTCCCTCAGTCTCTTGGTCAACCAAGAAAAATCCAATCTCACTCCTTCCAGACAGGTCAGGTTCATCGGGACCATCCTTGACTCTGACCAGTCTATTGCTTATCTACCATCAGACAGGTTTTGGGCTTTTTCTCTTGAGAGCGATCCAGGACTGCCTGTTCCACAGAAGGATCAAGGCTCATACTGCTCAGGTAGCACTTGGACATATGGCCTCGACAACCTATGTCACCTTGTGGGCAAGGCTTTCTCTCAGACCATTTCAAGACTGGTTCCTTTCTGCCTTCGATCCCATGTTAGATCCTCCGACCAAATGGCTCATGGTACCGAAACCTGTGGCCCAGAAAGTACGATGGTGGCTCGATCCCGAAAATGTTTGTATTGGGATGCTGTTTTTGCCTCCTCAGCCCCAGATCACTTTGACAACAGATGCATCCATGGAAGGATGGGGTGCCCATACCACGGACCTGACAGAGACAAATGGTCCACTTCAGAAAAAGTTCTCCACATCAATGCACTCAAGAAGCTGGCAGCCAAAAAAGCTCTCCTTTGAGACCCTCCTCCGAGGCAAAGTAGAACTGTTGTTGACAGACAATACCACTGTTATGTACTACCTGAACAAACAAGGAGGAATGAAGTCTTAGATGTTTCTTGAGATCACCCTTTGTATATGGGACTGGTGCATCCTGAGAAAAATTTTCTTACAAGCCGTCCACCTCCCTGGAGAAGAAAATGACCTGGCAGAAACCTCAGCAGGTCTTCAGGCCAGTGTCACGATCAGCGGCTCCATCCTGAGACAGTAGCCAACCTCAAATGGGGCCAACCATCCATTGACCTCTTTGCCACTCATCTCAACCATCACTGTACCCAATTTTGTTTGAGGTCCCTGGGCTCCTGAGGAGGTGCCTTCCTGTTCAAGTGGTTAGGAAAGATGCTTTACGCCTTTCCTCCCTTCCCACTCATCACCAGAGTCATTGCAAAATGAGAATGGACCACTCCAACACCATCCTCATCACTCCATGGTGGCTGAGACAGCCGTGGTTTGCCCCTCTCCTTTGTCTGTCTCAGAGAGAGTTTCACAGGATTCTGTTCTGTTCCAATCTGCTGACCCTCCAGGATGGTCGTATTTGATACCCAGACATTGAATCCCTTCCCCTTGTGGCATGGAGAATCTGTCCCTAGAGTTCTTGCCCAAAGCGGTGCGGACCATGATCCTGGTGGCCCACAAATCTACTAGGAAGTAGTAGGAAGTCCTATTCACTTAAATGGGAGTTTTTGAACTTCCTTACTTCCAAGGGCCTCTCTCCATCCCAAGTTCCTAATTCCTAATGACTGTGGCTGACTCCAGTCTCTGTCCCTCTTCTTTGAAGTGCTACCTGGCTGCTATATGCTCCCATTGCCAAGTTGATGGCCGACCCTCCTTTTTCAAAGACCTCTTAGTTAAAAAGTTCTTTAAAGGCTTTATCAACTTACACCCTCTGTCCTCGGTACTGACCCCTGGCATGGGGCCTCAATACTGTGCTTGCTTGCCCTTCTACAAAGCCCTTTTAGCCCATGGCCACTAGAAATTTCAGACTGCTCACTTGGAAAACCACATTCTTGGTGGCCATTACATTTGTCTGGTGTGCAAGTGAGCTTTGTGACAGGTTGACCAGCCTTACCTGCGCTTCCACATGGACAAGGTGGTGCTCCGTCCCAATATCACCTTTTTACCTAAAGTGGTATCATCTTTCCATCTCGACCAGGATATTGTGTTGCCCACTTTGGCCCCAAGCCTGACCACTGATATCGAGTGTCAACTGTATACCCTTGATGTCCAATGGGCTTTAGCCTTTTATGTGGATCGGACTTCGGGTTTGAGACGTTCTGAGAGACTGTCTGCTGCTCCGACCCGAAGACCCAGGGTCAGTACCAGTTGCTCTCCAGAGGGGCAGGATATAAATTATTATCATTATTAAGATGGGACTCCCTGTTTCCACCCAGAGATTTCTAAATGGATAGCTGCCACTATCTGCTTGTTTTATGAACTGTGGGGGAAGACTCCTCCATCTCTGGTTCAGGCGCACTCTACCAGGGTGATAGCGACATCCTCTGCTTTTTTGAGTGGACTACCTCTAGGCAGGGGTAGGCAACCTTTCCCTTTTAAGGTCCGAGGGACTTCAGCTCCCAGAAACCCAAGAGCTATTGGCCAACATGGGACTATTGGCCAATATGGCTGAGGCTTCTGGGAGCTGAAGTCCCTCGGCCCTTAAAGTGGAAAGGTTGCCTACCTCTGGCTCTAGAGGATGTCTGTAGAGCTACTGTTTGGTCCCAACCATTGACTTATATTATCACTACCAGCTGGATACCAGGATGAGATGGGATGCAGCTTTTGGGAGGGCAGTGTTGCTTTCTGGTTTATATTGAGGTTTGTTTACTACATGGACTTTATTCACTATTATAGTGATGATAAAGACAGAAAATCTTTGTACTAAATTCAATTTGAAGTTTATTGAATACTTTACTAAATTACAAGTATATTTCTCATACTTTGCACATTGAGTTTGCAGTAAAAGCTTTATTGTTTACAAGCAGATTATCTGTGTTTTTATGAGTTCATGACACTCCCTCCTCCACTGATCAAAGCTTGTCAGTCTAACCCAGGGGTAGGCAAGCTAAGGCCTGGGGGCTGGATGCGGCCCCCGAGGCCTTTGGACTGGCCCCAGGCGGGTCCTGCTGCTGCCGCCACCGCCACCCGCCATGATAATATTGATTATTGTTGTTATTACTTGTTCTTGGGGTTTTCTTGGCAAAATCTCCACAGGGGATTTGCCATGGCTTTTCTGGGGCTGAGAGAGTGTGCATGCATATATTTTTTTAATTTTTGAAAATTTATTTATTTATTTATTTATTTATGGTGCTTCGGCTCCCCAATTGTCTGAGGGACAGCAACCTGGCCCCCGGCTCAAAAAGGTTGCCTACCCCTGGTCTAACCCATTTGTGTGATTTGCAGAGAGCACGAAGAAGACAGGTTAGTTACCTGTAACTGTAGTTCTTTGAGTGGTCATCTGTGAATTCACACAAATCCTGTCCATCCTTCCCTCGGTTGTGTCCTGCTCACTTTTATTTTCTTTCTATCGCTGCTATGCGGTGTGCTTTATGGAACTAAGAAAAAGCAGGAAGACGCTGAGCTTATCTAGAGGGTGGGCAGAGCTAGCGCCAAAAAATCTTCCCTAACGATTCCAGAGGTTTTCGAGTGAACTGCCCAGGCGCAGAATAACCCATTTGTGTGAATTTGCAGGTGACTACTTGAAGAAATACCGTTACAGGTAAGCAACCTGTCCTTTCAGCTGTGGGATGGACAAGAGGCAAATCCGATCAGAACTATGTTGACCAACCTTAACTTTTTTGCCTCCCAAGTGCAGCTAGACTCCACTATTGCCCCACTGGAAAGAACATGGATGCATTTAATCGTAGCTATTTGGCTTTCAGCAAGGTCCTGCTGAATACATGCAGCTAAAGAAACCTGTTGAGGCCTGTTGAGGTAGTTGATGAGAGTAAAAGCCTTTAAACAGGAAGCATAAAGCATTTTAAAAGGAAGCCTTGAAGGTACCTGCTTGTTTTATTTCAAAATGATCACCCAGTATTAATAGATCCTCCAAATATGTATATTCACATAATAATCCAAATATATACCTTCTTATAATTACACTGTAGCTGGAAAGGATAAAACACTTTCAGCTGCTGGGAGGAATTTCTGGATGACTTTTTCAGAAGTGCAAACATGGAGGGGAGGGAAGTGGATGTCACCTGGATGGAGCAGGCTTGTTTTATGCTGCTTCAGAAGCTACAGAAACCAATGGATTAAATGAAATGAAAAAGCTTCCACTAATAGAGTACAAAAACACACTGTCGAAATAATACAGCTTGAGAGCACTTTAATAACTGGGAATTGTAGTTTCACTGGGAATAGTAGCTCTCTGACAACGAAGGCTAAATGTCACACAAAACTACAGTTCCCAGAATTCCCTGGCAGTTAAAGCGGTCTCATACTGGATTATTTCTGCAGTGTGTTTTAGACTTTAGTCATGCTCATTTTGAAAATCCCTCCCGGGCAGAAAGTTGAACTGCAGGGCATGTCCTGGAAAAGGAGGACGCGGGTGGCCATCTTCGAGGCTTACTCCTTCACCTACTCCTCGTCTGTCTTCTGGCCGCCATTTTGTGAGAGAGTAAAAGTCGGGAGGGGTTTTAAAGAGGAGGCTACTTTCTCCTCCTCGCTCCATTTTATGTGAGCCTTCCATTTCGTAAACGTTGAGGCAACAAAATGGAAGAGACGCCATTTTCTCTCCTCCTTGCTTATACCTTCCCTCCTCTCTCACAAAGCGGCAGAGACGCCCCTCACGCAGCTGGATTGCCGTTGCAGATGTTTCCCGTGTTTCCTTCCCTGTGGCCAAATATTGTGCCATGTTCCCCTATGGGCAAGTGCCACTGTTGCTTGTTTCAGTATGTCCCTCCTCATTTTGGGCTCGGGTCTCCGGTTTTTCCGAAATGGCCGGGGTTCTGAGGGATATGAGTCTGCCTCCCCAGATGGCCGTCGCCTCAGCAAGATCTCTGATAAAGCTGGCGCCCTTTCATTCACTCACTCACACACACAGACACTTCGTAGTTGTCGTAGTGGGGAGAGACTGGTTTTTATTTCAGATATTTTTAAAAAGGCAAGTTTATTTATACCGCTGCCCTTGTAGACCTTGGGCAAGACCGACCTCTTTCCTCAGGGCCCAGTAGTCCGAAATGACCTATTTTGGGTGAATATAACACAAAGTGGTGGTTTGAGTGTTGGGACTACTACTCTGGAGAGCAAGGCTCAATTCCCCCCTCGGCCATGTAAACCCACTGGGAGGCCTTGGGCAAGTCACACTCTCTCAGCCTCAGGGGAAGGCAATGGCAAACCACCTCTGAATAAATCTTGCCAAGAAAACCCCATGGCTCGCCATAAGTCGGAAACAATTTGAAATCACACAAGAAGACATCTTGGGTCCAAAACACCACACACTGCAGAAATAATCCAGTTTGCGACCGCTTTAGCTGCCCTGGCTCAGTGCTAGAGGATCCTGGGAACTGTAATTTATTGTGGCACCAGAGTTCTCTAAAAGAGAAGGCTCAATGTCTCACGGTTCCCAGAATTCCCCGGCATTGAACCAGGGCTTTTAAAGCTGTCTCAAACTGGATTATTTCAGCAGTGTGTTTTGCAACTTATGAGAGCCATTGTGGTGTAGTGGTTTGAGCCTTGGACTAGGACGGTGGAGACCAGGGTTCTCTGGGTGACTCTAGGCAGGTGACGCTCTCTCGGCCTCAGCGGAAGGCAGGGCCGCCACTACAGCGCATCCTCCTCTCCGCTAAAAGCGATGCAGCAAGCCATGAACTACATTACCCAGAAAGCAGCGCGGCGCTCAAGGCGGACGTTGGTGCCAGTCGCTGGCTGGAAACTTCCAGGAGGGCGGGGCGGGAGTGCGCTGTCTCTCTCTCTCTCTCCTGTCTCTCTGTGTCTGTGTCTCGCTGGCGCTCTGGGCATTGTGGGTAGAAGACAGCGAGCTCTCGCCCGGCGCCATTTTGTGGTGGTCGAGAGGAGCTGTGGCGGTCGTCGTCGCTGGCCCTGGCCGGAGGGACCTCTCCCTTTCCCGGTAAGAACTGCTCCCGTTCTTTCCTCACAGGGAAGACTGTTTCGGCCGCGGAAGGCAAGCTGCTCGTTTCTCCGCATTAACCCTTCTCTCGGGGCAAATTCCCTGTTAGACTCGCCTTGGGTCTTTTCTTTTTTAAATTGGTTTTACAGAAGGTGCTGAGAGGGGGGGAGGAAGGAAGAGAGGGAAAGCCAGCCGGCCATTTTCTGCGAGGGAGGGATCTTCTCTTCGTTTTGCAGGCGGTTTTTCTTGGTAGTTCTGCTTCCCAGCACGTCCCGGGTCTTCCTTCCTTCCTTCCTTTCTTTTTCGTGGCCGTTGGCGTGAGGGCTTCGTCGGCAGCTGCGGTCTCCGTTGGCGGCTGTTGGCGCTGGTCCTTCTTCTTTCCCCAGAGGCTCCGCAGAGAAGGAGCCGCCATTACACGACTCCTTCCTTCCTTGGCAGCTCTGCAAATCCTGGAGGAGAGAGAAAGGCTGTCCCTTTTGCCTCCTTTGCCACTCTTCCTATCTACCTCTCCAGGGGATGGACTTGGATTATTAGTTCGCCCAAGACACAGTCAGTCACGGGGGTTGCTTATTCATCGGTAGAAATCCAGTCTTTGTTTATTCACAGTTTAATACATCGCTGTACATAATGTCAGATTAACACTCGCTAAGCCGCTCTGAGAGGGCTGAAGACCGGGGTATAAATACTCGAAATATTCTATAAACATTTATTTATAATTACTCTAAATATTGAAATACAATAGTACATTAATAAAATACAAGAATACATAAAGGTGACTTTTCAACCAGAGAACAGGGTTAGAAGACACCACAAGAACCACCCAGTCCAACCACAGTCTGCCATTCAAGAACACACCATCCATGACTTGAAAAAAACAAAACCTACAAAATCATACCTTGATTTTGCTGTTTTATATAATGTCATTCTTTTGCTATGCATTTTTGTGGATTTCTGAATATGATGCTTTTTAATATATATGATTGCTTGATTAATCTATGCAGATGTGTTTCTGTTGCAGAAAGAAGCAAAATAAAGGATAAAGCATTGAAGGTTTTATATATAAGTGTGTCTGTGTGTGTGTGTGTGTGTGTGTGTATTGTCTGCAGCTATATGGTGGGAGGGGCAGAATCCTCTCAGCAGAATTTCATGGGCATTAGTCTGACCTTGCAGCCTTTCTTCAGTGGGTTTTTAAAAGATTTAAATGGTGTTGAAGTTGATGGACTTTTTCTGTCTTCTAGAGTCACATCCCTTACTACCAACGGTTGGAAAAAGAACTGAAGGCAAGCCATGGGCTCAGACAAACGGTATGTAATATTAAAGCGTGGGTGTGTTATGTAATAGTGGCTGCCATTCTAGAAATGTAAACTGATGAGTAGGATCAGGATGAAGGTATTTCTTTGGAACCAACCCTTTTAGGAAAATGACTGATCAGCTCAGCTGACGCAGAGTGGTTTAATGTTTGTAAGGTGTCCTTTCTGGTGACGGAACCAATGAAGGAAACCTTATACTGATGAAACCTTTCTTCTGTCACTTGAAGCTGCAGAGATAGCACAAAAGGATTGTGGACTAGCATTTTGAGGGGATGAAGAATAAATATTCCAAATGCTTAGCTAAATAAAAATGGATTCTAAAACATTTGGGCTATAAGATACATCTTTAAAAAGAGATATTTGTATTTCTAAATATCTAATCATATATGTAACATGAATTAAAGGGGGAAAACTGTACAGATAACTTAAGAATCGTTCAACACAACAGTTGTTAAAAAGCTACCAGTAGAGGAAAGAATGTACTGTGTTCACCATTTAGAAATAGCTTAAGGCTATCATACTAAAGTAAATGGTGAACATAGAATATTTTATCACTCCAGAAAGATAACAGATCAGCCATTTCTGAACAAGTATTCCTCGGTTTTCACAAAGCACACTATTGCTGCAACTCAATTCTGTATAACCAATAATTTTCATGGGAGCATACATTACCCTTTTCCCAGAAAAATGTTACTAAAATTTTTGTTGAGTAAAAATAATAATAATCTTATTGATATTTATATTGTTCACACTACATAATTTAATGCAGTCTTATACTACAGACCCCTAAGTCAGACTGAGGAATTGGATGATGCCTTTCTAGAACGTACTCAGAAAGGAAAGATGTAGTAGTGATGGCTGACTTGGATGACAAAAGAACTTTCACTGAACTAAGTCTTAAACGGGAGATGTATAAGAAATGGAAAGGGGGCAAAATCACTAAAAAGGAATTCAAACAAATAGCTGGTACATGTAGGGCTAAAGTCAGGAAAGCCAAAGCTCAGAATGAGCTCAGGCTTGCTATAGGGGTTAAGAACAATAAAAAAGGGCTTTTTTGTGAATGTCCATAGCAAAAGAAAGAAGGAGGAAATGGTAGGGCCACTGCGCAGAGAAGATGGAGAAATTCTAACAGGGGACAGAGAAAAGGCAGAACTACTCAACTCCTTCTTTGCCTCAGTCTTCTCACAAAAGGAAAAGGGTGTTCAACCTGAGGAAAATGGAGCACAGAACACAATAGGGGAAATGCAGCACAGAATAAGTAAAGAGGAAGTACAGGAATACCTGGTTAATCTAAATGAATTTAAGTCTCCAGGATCAGATGAACTACATCCAAGGATATTAAAAGTACTGGCAAATGTAATCCCAGAGCCACTGGCAATAATCTTTGAGAACTCCTGGAGAACAGGAGAAGTCCCAGCAGACTGGAGGAGGGCAAACATTGTCCCCATCTTCAAAAAGGGAGGGAAAAGAGGATCCCAACAATTATTGATGTCTGACATCAATACTGGGAAAGATTCTAGAACAGTTCATTAAACAGAGAGTCTATGAACATTTAGAAGGGAATGCCATAATCACAAAAAGTCAACATGGGTTTCTCAAAAACAAGTCATGCTAGACTAATCTGATCACTTTTTTTGATAAAATTACCAGCTTGGTAGATGAAAGGAATGCGGTAGACATAGCATATCTTGATTTCAGTAAGGCTTTTGACAAGGTCCCCCATGATATTCTTGCAAACAAGATAATAAAATTTGGGCTAGACAATACAACTGTTAGGTGGATTAGTAACTGGTTGACTGACCGAACCCAAAGGGTGCTCAGCAATGGCTTTTCACCCTGGAGAAAAGTGACTAGTGGAGTGCCACGGGGTTCTGTCCTGGGCCCAGTGCTATTCAACATCTTTATCAATGACTTAGATGAAAGAATAGGGGGCATGCTTCTCAAATTTGCAGATGACACCAAATTAGGAGGAATAGCTAATACCCCAGACAGGATGAAAATTCAAAATGACCTTAATAGATTAGAAAGTTGGGCCAAAGCTAACAAAATGAATTTCAACACAGAGAAATGTAAGATACTGCACTTAGAGCAAATGAAATGAAATGCATAGATATAAGATGGGGGACACCTGGCTTAATGAGACTATGTGTGAAAGGGATGTAGGAGTCCTAGTGGACCACAAGTTGAACATGAGTCAACAGTGTGATGCGACAGCTAAAAAGGCCAATGCAATTTTAGGCTGCATTAATAGAAGTATGGTATCTAGATCAAGGGAAGTAATAGTGCCACTGTATTCTGCTTTGGTCAGGCCCTATCTGGAATACTGTGTCCAGTTCTGGGCACCACAATTCAAAAAGGATGTTGAAAAACTGGAGCGTGTCCAGAGGAGGGCAGTTAAAATGGTGAAGGTTCTGGAAACCATACCCTATGAGGAATGACTTAGGGAACTGGGTATGTTTAGCCTGGAGAAGAGACGATTGAGGGGGGATATGATAGCCCTCTTTAAATATTTGAAGGGATGTCATATTGAGGAGGGATCTAGCTTGTTTTCTGCTGCTACAGAGAAAAGGACCCAGAACAATGGATACAAGCTACAGGAAAAGAGATTCCACCTCAACATTAGGAGGAGCTTCCTGACAGTAAGGGCGGTTCAACAGTGGAACACACTCCCTCAGAGAGTAGTGGAGTCTCCTTCCTTGGAGGTCTTTAAACAGATGCTGGATGGCCATCTGTTGGGGATGCTTTGATTTTGAGTTCCTGCATGGCAGGGAGTTGGACTGGATGCCCCTTGTGGTCTCTTCAAACTCTATGATTATATGTGTTCAGTGGACTTACTCCCTAATTAGTGCATTTAGGATTGGAGACCCAAAAGCTTAGCTTCATGTGGGATTTCATACATTGTGATTAAGTGTAAAACAAAACCACTTGCGTTTTGTCTTGCATGGGATTTGCGGTTTATGTGAGTCAAATTATAGATTAATGTTCAGTGTTGTGGAGTTAAATATTACTGGTGCAAAATTTCATTTAAAATTATTAAATTTTTATTGGTTTAAAATTTTACCAGTCTTCTTTTCCATCCTGAGTGTACATTTGTCAACAGATCTTTAAAAAGATTTGAGGCATCTCTACAGAATCAGTGATGCTTAGTTAAACTGTGTACCATGCTGAAATTTCTCTCAACACAAATAATAGCTATGCTGTAATGGTAACACTCCATATGATATAGAAAGGGCTTTATTACAAGAGGATTATTTGCAACATGTTCTTTCAGTTGTACTATTTTGGTTTTGTACTCTGTGATGTGGCTGAGGGCTGCTGGTTGTTTTCTTAGTCTTGCAAAGTACAGACGGATGAACTCTGTAGTCTTCAAGTTGTTTGTCTTTTAAAATACTTTGTGCAGTGTGAGCAGAACTGAACGGAGTGGAAGGTATGGTTCTATCATAGATAGAGATGATCGTGATGACCGGGATTCTAGAAGCAGACGGCGTGATTCTGATTACAAAAGATCCAGTGAGGAGCGCAGAAATAACAGATATGATGACTACGGAGATTATGATGGCAGAGATTATGATGGCAGAGATTATGACAGCCCTGAGGTGAGCAGAATGTCTTTTGGAAACTTCAGTAACGTTTTTGCATGTTGTCTATATTTTCCATAGCATACCTTGTAGCTCCATTTGGTGTATAGAAATGATATAGTGTGAAGCTCTATTTTGTTGGATGTATCCATATACTTAGAGATTTTATTTTCCAATCTCATCTTTCTCAAAAATACCGAGGAATTGAAGATTGGAGCTGTACTCATAAAATTAAGAAATGTGGTAGCTGAGAAATGAATATTTGCATTTAATATAGTTTAGTATACATACATTGCTTATGTTGTGATGCCATAATTGCTAAACTCTGTGCTCACTTGATAGAGAGAACGTGAACGTGAGCGGCGTAATAGTGATAAATCAGAAGATGGGTATCATTCTGATGGAGACCATGACTATAGAAATGACATTAGTGATGAGAAAGAAAGCAAAACCATCATGTTGCGTGGGCTCCCCATTACTGTTACAGATTATGATGTGAGTAAGCTTTTGTTTTTAATTTGAAAATTCTGGGTTGGTAAGAACATGTCCTTAAATTGTGTTGGTAGTTTTTAATGTTTCTAAATACTTATTTTCTAAATGCCTTTTTCTTTGACTATTGACATTAATTCCCACAGCTTGAATCCATATTTCCTGTTTTCAGGATGAGTTGCCGGTTTCCCTTGCTTTCCCCATTTTCCATTTCCTGAAAGCTGGTTTGGAAGCTAGGTTTTTGCAGTGGGGATAAATGAAAGTGGGGGCCAGCATGGTGTAGTGGTTTGAGCATTTTACTAGTACACTGAGAGACCAGGGTTTGACTTCTGGCTTGGCTGTGGAAACTCCTTGGGTGACCTTGGACAAGTCACACATTCTTAGCCCTAGAGGATGGCAATGACTAACTCCCTTTGAAGAAACTTCCCAAGAAAATCTATGATAGGTTTGCCTTGGGGTCACCATAAGTCTAAAAGGACTTGAAAGAACAACAACAACAAGTGAAAGTAAGAGAGGTTGGCAACTCCATTTCCACCTCCAAATATGGAAGTACTGTTTTGACTCCTTTGTACACTTTCCATTATTTCTATATTATTGCAATTTTTAAAAATAATTTTTGAGGTACATTCAAGTTTGTAAAAATTACTTAAAACATTTTTTTTGGTCCCTAAATGCTCTCTAGTGGACATGAAGACATTCTCACCAGATTTTGGAACCTTCCCAAGGAGGAAATTTTGGGTCATTTTGAGGCCAAAAACCCTCAAACATTTTTTGGGGAAAACATTGTGCAAAAAACTGTTTCGACAAAATTGTTTGTCAATTTTTTTTGGTGAAAAACCCTGGAGGATCGGAGGGGGGGATGGCAGAGGTGGGGGGAAATGCCTCTTGCACACCCACAGTGCATTTGGGGTAAATTCTTTTCTGAAAAAAATCAGCCTTGGGGGGGGGGCAGCATGCAGGGCATACTTTGCCAATTCTTTCTCTAAATGTATTGTGGAAAAGTTTTCAAGATTTTCCCCCTTCAGCTATAGTTGTTCATATCAGTTCCACAATATTCTTGGGTAAGAAATGGGGTGGAAAGGATTTACAATTACAAGGATTTACACATAAAGGATTTACAATTTGATATGCTCTACCCTTAGGAGGATAGGAAAAAAAAGTGGAATTAGGGGCCTCGGCAAACGACTAATTGAGTTGTCTCCGAGGCAAGGAAGAGGAGGGGCAGGCGCAAGAGCGGCGCCCCTTCCTCCTCCCGAGGTTGCCCTCGGAGCTGCCGGCCCTCCGCACGGCCGGCGCGCCGAGGGCAACCTCCCGCCGCAGCGTCCTCACGCTGCAGCGGAAAAGTCAGGGAAAGTGCGCCCGACGCGTTTAGGGCGCACTTTCCCTAACCTCCGAAAGGAGCGCCGCCATGCGAGTGCCTTGCTCCAGCGGCGTGCCGTCCCAGGGCGTCCCCGACGCCCTGGTCTGCATCCTCCCTCAGAATGCCTCTAGTTACCTTTCATTTTAATTCCCTGATATATAGTATTTTTGGTCCAAAACACAGTGCAGAAATAATTCAGTTTAACACTTTTAACTGCCATGGCTGAATGCTATAGACCTCTTGAAATTGTAGTTTGTTCTGGTACCAGAGCTCTGACAGAGAGGACTAAATATCTCACAAAACTACAGTTCCCAGAGCACTGAGCCATGGCAGTTAAAGTGGTGTCAGAGTGATTTATTTCTGCAATGCAGATGCGGCCTTAATTTGTTAAAATCTGGATTTGGGGGTGATAAAGTTTGTGTGGCTTAGATTAGATTAGAACCTCTGATCTTTGACCACCATAACATATTCGGCTTTCTTGAAGATAACCTAATTTACTTTTGTGTGCAAAGACATATCTTGAATTTATGAAACATTTTTGTACATTTGTGGCATAATAGTTAAATCAGATTGATATTACATGATTTGAAAGCTTGTTTGATTTTCAGTGGTCCTAGTGTATTAACTTTTTGAATGCTAATGGTATTTTATTAATCATGCATGCAGATTCGAGACATCATTGAATCTTGTGAAGGCCCTCGGCCTGCGGATGTGAGGCTGATGAAGAGAAAGACAGGTGAGAGCGTTGATCTGATTTTTTGGTACTATCTTCCTCTTCCCCAGGCCTAAAATATTTTCCAAAACATGCCCTTACCTGCAAGTACAGAACAAAAAGAAAGATTTGCCATGGGTAAGGAATTTGGCCTTTTGAAAGGCCATAGATAGTGGAAGAAGCCTTCAGTGTGTATATATATAGATATATGTATTAAGAGTTCTCGGTAAGTAACATCTATTGTAAATTTTACTTTTAAATCTTAGTAGTCCATTGCATGGTTAACTTTAAACATGGATCTCATTCAGGTGGAATATATCCTGTTAAGGCAGCTTGGTTTCCTTGCCATGGCAAAACAAGAAGCAAATTCAGAGTTGACGTCGCATTTATAAAACTGCTTTGTCATGAAGTAATGAAGCAGTTGGAGAGAGATTCACCTGTTTTAAAGGAACTGACTAACACAAGTATCCCGTCTATATCTGAATGCTGTCTCTAGGTGTAAGCCGTGGTTTCGCCTTCGTGGAGTTTTATCACTTTCAAGATGCTACCAGCTGGATGGAAGCCAATCAGGTTGCTTCACTCACAAAGTCTAGATAATTCCTGAAAATGGAACAAGTCTGTACAGTTTTTAAAAAGGAATAAATAAAAATCTGAAGGAGTGGTTTGTCCTAAAACCGTGACTTCCTAAATACTAAACGCTTTGTATATATTAAAATTTTTTGAATGAAATGCATAGTACTAGATAAAAGCATTTGATTTTGTAGATTTTACCAAGCCACCCTTTATAAATAAACAAAATCTCTGCTAGTGATAATGTATCATTTAATCTTACTGATCTTTGATCATTATTTTTATAGTATTTACATATATGTTCAACAGACTTTTATGACTGTTGCAATGATTTTGGACATGTAACTTATGCTAGCCCTAACTATGAAGATGCCATCTGTGAAACGTACAGCTGCAGTTTTCTAGTAACACAAATTCCAGCTACACTTTTAAAAAAAATTGAATGGCAACTGAAGGGTTGCATATAAGAAAGAGTATGAACGTTGCAATTAACAAAAACGATAAATTAAACTAGTTACTTTTGCATATTTGCAGTTCATTGGTATGCTTCTAGTGTTTAATCTATTTATCATAGCAGAACCACTCTCATAATGAATTGCTGTAAAGTTATACCCATACAGCTGAAAGATACTTAAAGTATAAAGAGTTACAATGCAGCAATACATGCTTGAGAACAAAACTGAAAAAAAAGCATCTTGTGCTGTTTTTTATCACTTTCCCTTAACTGGGTGTTGCAGAATATCCTTTGACTGTGCTAGATCATGGGCGAACACCTAAGCAATTAAATTCAAAGAATAGACGATCTTGCACACATCTGTTGGACTTCTTAGTGTCCATAGCATGCATTGGCCATACACAATTGTGTTTTTAAACTGTCTTTTAAACTGTAAACTGAAATCATAATTTTAATGTATACAAAGCTTTTCATCTTACTGAATCAGTTTTGGATTCACTCCAAAATAACCAAAACATCCTCTAGTTTTAGGGACGAAGTAGTTGAGTCTCCCTAGTGGCCCTTTTGCTATTAACTGTCAGACAAACATGATATATTGTAGATATACCAACATCTTTTGTTTGTGTGCATATCCCAGTTTGTTCTGGGCCCTTCAACCTTTCCCTCATTATCCTAATCTAGCAATAAAGGATGAAATCATCTGAGTTCTGCCAGATCATCTGTGGCTCTTAATGCTTTTTATATTAGAACATGCTTTCCCAAAATACATTTTTAGCTGAACTTAGATTTGGCCATTGTTAGCTTAGCATACACATCCCCTGGACATATTTAAAAGGTGCATCTCTCTGAATGAAGAGTTACAAAAGATTCACAGAAGTTAGAATGGTTTTGGGATTCTGAATATGTAGGAATCAGTAAAGTTCAAAGTTCAGAAACTTGGCTTCTTTTTATAGATTTAAACAGCTATTGTTTTTAATAACATACCAATTTTGAATGGGCACTGAAAGCAAAACGAACTTGTTACCTTATTAATGAGACACAAGTATCAGACAGTTGTTTGGAGAAAGCTGAAGAACACTTGAGCAAGTTTTTGTTCAAACTCCTGACTTAATAATAATAATAATAATAATAATAATAATAAAAGATTCATACTGAACTTGTGTTCAGTTAATTATTTTATTTCAGTATCCAAGATACTGAAGGTCCTCTTGAAAGGAATTACTGTACTTTCAAGGGTACAACATGAAGAATGCAACTGAAAGCAGTCCATATGTTTGAAGTTTTAAAACTCAAGGGTGTTGGGAAGAAGTGAAGCAGTCACTTGACATTATTATAAAGAGCAGTGTGTTGCTATGCCATTAGGTCTCCTTTGAGACATTTCCTGGTTCCATGACAGCATTTAGTTTTGGCAGCCTCATCAACACTCCCTGATTCCGTTCACTTTTACTGCACATCCCATTTTCTTGCTGCCCATGTCCTCCTGCAGGATTGGATGGGCAGTGTGTAGGAGGCGGTGGTTGGTTCTCTGCGTTCTTCCCCATGTGTTGTCCATTTAATTCATGAGCACTGACTCCTCCGAAGTGTGCTCTGCCACGGGAAAATGGACACGTGTTGTGATACTGGAATAATTAAATGTGCTTTTTTTGCAGAAAAAACTGGTGATTCAAGGAAAACAAATTGCAATGCACTACAGCAATCCCAGGCCTAAATTTGAAGATTGGCTTTGTAACAAGGTAAGGTTGTGTTTCTGCAAAGGGGCTATTTTTCTACCCATTCCCTCATTGTTAGGCATACTCTTGGAAATAAATCTTGGAAATAAATCAGGTGATGCAAATGGTATGCATTTGCTAAATCAAGTGATGCAAATGGTATGCATTTGCTAAAACAAATGTGAAAACAACTGAGAAATGAAAGTCAGCAAGAAATACTCCACTTGTTTAGAATGTTGCAAATGACACCTGTTAGCAAAAATTTGTGTGGTAATACAACGAAAAAGACCTTGTGGTTAACAGCCACAGAGTTTATGTACTTGAAAATTAGAATTTCTGATTCGGAGGTGAAAATTGGCCAAGGAGCCACTTCTCTTGCCTTGAATCACTTCAGCAAGTTATATCAAGGATTACAGATACGTTATAATCTTCTTGGAGACTTATGGTGGCATGACAGAATGTTAAACTAGCGTAAATACTTTGGATACTGCACAGGGCAATACACAATACTTCATTGTGCAGTCTTTTGGCAAGCTGTGCAACAGCATGCTACAGCTCCCAGCTATAGCTCCTCCCTGATTGGCTACAGTGTTGATAATAGTTTGTGCGTAGCTAGAGGAAAAGGAGCAGATTTCATGTTCTTGGAGTTCCAATGTCCGATAGTATATCAGCCACTGTATCTAAGCATCTATCTCTTAACGTCTCCAGTTGTGTAATCTTTTCAAAGTGGGGATCATGCCAAATTCAATAATTTTACCAAGGTTGTGCTTGAATGTTGAATAGATACTGCTCAGTATGTACTATAGTCAGGGAATGTTGCAGAACATGGTAGCCTTTATAAAACCTGCACAGAATGGAGTTCTGCCTATGGCTAATGCAAGTGGCTGTTGTTGGTAACACAGCTGTTAATGCAAGCGATCAGTCAAGTTATGTGAGCAAAGTCTAAGGAACTAATCTTTGAAGTTTTCAGTGCCTACTTCTGTTGTGAGAGTTTTTAAAAAAATCTTTTCAGAGAATTGACTTGTCTTCCATATATCATCATTTGTATTTGATTCTAATCTGTCAAGACTAGAGTATGACTGGTGAGAAACTTAAGGTGTGTGTGTTTTACATGAGGGCATAAACTGAAATATAACACCCTGATAGAAGCTGTCAGTCACTGGTTTTAGGCAAAGTCATATCATGCCTGCTTCAATTAAGCATTCATGATGCACTTAAGTCAGAATATCCCCTCCTTTAAAAAAACAAAACAAAATTCTTTTTCTTTCTTTTTTAAAGCTGTCTTTGAACTTCTTGTTTTTGTGTATTTGCAAAAAAGTAGTCTATTAATAGCAATTAGTATCAGAGCAGTGATTTTAGGAAGTTCACAGAATTCGAACTCTAGTCTATCCGGGCAATTTCCCCTGTTTTCCCCTTAATAATACTTTCTCCCAAGCATAGCCACTTGACTTCAAGAGGGTAATAACATCTTTCTTGTGGTGTGTTCATGTAATACTAAGTAGAGAGTAGCAGTTATGAGTGGCGACATTAAACCTAATGTGTCTGCATCACAACTGTTTTACTTTAAAATTGCTACACCATGTTTGATCGGGTCAATAACCTAAAATGTAATGGGTTTGTTTGTTTGTTAGTGCTGCCTTTACAACTTCAGGAGGCGACTAAAATGCTTCCGTTGTGGAGCAGATAAATTTGGTAAGTTCTGTTTGAATAAGTTATATTAAAAACATACTTTTCTGTTGTGATTTTACACTGCATGTAGTTCCTTTTCTGGCATGGGAGAGGCCTCTTGATACAATAACATAAGCGTTTTTTCCTGGTTTTTCAATGAAGATTCAGAGCAGGAGGTGCCACCTGGAGGACCAGAAGCTGTTCAGTCTGTGGACTACTACTGTGATAGTAAGTACCGCCTCTTCCATTACGCCCTGGGATTGATTGGTCAAGGTTTGTATGTCCACCTTTTTCCATGGAAATCCATATGTTGATTACTATTAATACCTGGACAGTTTATGGGATGTAGGAGATTGTTTTTAGTTAAGGTCACTGATAAGCTCAACCTTCATCCTCGTAATTGTTTCCAGGTGTTCTTTAGTTCTGAAGTAACTTTTTTCTTTGTTTGTTTGAGTGATCCCTCTTCACTGCTATTAGGAGCACAACTTCTCCTTTTTTGGCCTTTCTTTCTCATGTAGACTGTTCTTCATCTATCTGGATAGGGAAGAGAAAAAGTATGCCTGTCTTCATGTGTCTTTGTTTTTGTTATGTATCAGATGGCAGTACTTTTTCCTTCTCGTGGAAATTCAGGAACATTTTTCAAAATGGATACACATTTTTTTCCATTGGCTGGAGAGTTTATGTGCATTTTTTAAAATGTGCATTTTTAACCCTGCGTGCTTTTCAAATTTATATAGTTCTGTGCACCTTATTTCCTCTCCAGAGTATATTGCAAGCCTCACAAATGTACGGATTTCCAAGGCAGAATATACTTGTTTCTGTTGCAACTCGGAAGATACAAAATGGATATTTCTATACAAAAATGAAAATCCAGCCCTCCCCCCCCCCCCCCCCAGCTATCCATCAGCTTCTCTGTTAATTGTCATCACCTTACTCCTCAGTATCTGCTCCATTGCAGCTACATCCTTTTGTCATTGGAATATTTCCTGGTGCCTCTCATTCACAGACAAAAGCAAGCCTTCCCCTCTGGTTAGCTGTCAGAGTACTGGGAAATGTAATAAAAGGTGTGGTCAGATGGTTGGTTCAAAATGGCATCTTACTAAATGGTGTATTGTGTTAATGAATGTAACACATGGCTGGCTGGGCCATATCGATTAAAATGTATCATGGATTTTGTGTGTTCTGTACTGTGTCCACACCAACCGCGGGCTTGCCATCCACAGTTTGAACTTCTGTGGATGGCAAGCCCCAGCTTCTTCAATGGGCACATGTGTATGTGGTGGAATAAGTGGGCATGCACACCCATTGAAACGAACGAGACCTAAGGTCCTGTGTTTTTTGCTATACACAAGGGAGTCCGAAACAGATCCCCCAGGGATAGCAAGGGCATGCTGTAGTTCCTGGGTCATAAAGAGCAACGTATAATAAAATCTTTTTCCTCCCAGCTCTCATTCTCAGAAACATAGCTCCTCACACAGTAGTGGAATCAATAATGACAGCTCTGTCACCGTATGCTTCACTGGCAGTAAATAACATCCGACTTATTAAAGACAAACAGACCCAGCAGAATAGAGGCTTTGCTTTTGTACAGTTGTCTTCAGCAATGGTAAGGAAGTGCTTTATTTAACTTTGTATTACATTTAATCTGTAATTGTGGGGTGGGGAGAGATCTTGTTACTTAGAAGTAGTATTCCAGGGAAGTGCAACACTTTAACTATTTTACCTTCTTTTTGAGAAGTAGCATAACTAACCACTCACAGAATTTCTTATTGATGGCTTACAAGCTAAAGTGATAGAATTCAGAGATATAGTCATGTTAGTCTGTAGAATCAGTATGTAGAGATCTTGTAGCACCTTTGAGACTGAAAGAAGTTGGCAGCATGAGCTTTTGTAGACTAAAGTCCACGAAAGCTCATGCTGCCAACTTCTTTCTTTCAGTTAGTCTCAAAGGTGTTACAAGATCTCTCTACATCAGGGGTAGGCAACCTTTCCCCTTTAAGGGCCGAGGGACTTCAACTCCCAGAATCCCAGGAGCTATTGGCCAACATGGGACTATTGGCTAACATGGCTGAGGCTTCTGGGAGCTGAAGTCCCTCGGCCCTTAAAGGGGAAAGGTTGCCTACCCCTGCTCTACATAGTCAAACTAAAGTGAGGGTAAAATAGTTAATGTTATAAAATAAAATATAAAAACTTATAAAATGAGAGACAAAGGGCCTGGTTCTCACCAATCAGTGGCGTTGAGCAAAATCTCACCTTGGCTAAAGGTGTGCACATCACATCCATACCTTGTATATGTAATTTATTCTGGAAAGTAATTTTGGAATTCTTGTTTGAGCTTTGTACCATACAAACAATTTTCTTTTTTTTTAAAAGGATGCTTCTCAGCTGTTGCAGATTTTGCAGAGTCTTCAACCACCTCTGAAAATAGATGGCAAAACAATTGGTGTGGATTTTGCAAAGAGTGCTAGGAAGTGAGTTATAATTTTATCAAATCTTTTGGGTGGCATAGAATTCCATACTCCTTTGGTGCTGTCTTAAATATTGGTATTATGAAAGTGAACCAGGAGTACTTTTAATTTGTGACATTCTCTGAATTTTAATGAAACAGGGGAAGATGCTAATGTCTTAAATAAAATCACATGATCAAAGGTTTAGACCTTTCATGAATTGGATAAGGTACTGCCGCTTGCATGTATCTGAACTCTGTGTTTTGCAGATTTCTGTGATAATCTTGTCTGTGCAGTTTGCTTAGTTGTTTCCTTGTTTGCAGGGATTTGTTACTTCCAGATGGTAATCGAGTCAGCGCTTTCTCTGTTGCTAGTACTGCCATCGCAGCTGCCCAGTGGTCATCCACTCAGGTAGGAGATCATTGTTTTGATTACTAGTAGAAGGCAAGGTTATTACTTGGTTTTAGTAGCTATTTGAACAGGATTTTTGTGCGTTTGTATTGGATATTTAACATTCTGTTTAATTTATAGCCTCAGAGTGGAGAAGGTGGCACAGTTGACTTCAATTACCTCCAACTAGGTCAGGATGGCTACACCCAATATACTCAGGTGGGTGAAAATGGTATTTTGATCTTAGGACAAAAATGAAGGGAAACTGTCCACTTATCTTATGGCAAATCCCCTATTGTTTGGAGGATTTCACAATTTGCCAGATGTGCTTTTCAGCAGTCACAGGTAGTTTGGGAGGGAGAGTATAATTTTTGTAGTCGTGAGACAGTTATTACGTTTCATAAGCATTACACAGTTGTTTTTAAACGAAAATACAGTTGTTCCTCTGGATTTGCTGACTTCCCATTCGCGGTTTTGAGTTTCTGCATACGGGGAACCGGGAAGGACGAAATGGTGTGTGCCTGTGGGGCCGCACAGCCATTAAAAACAATGGGGCTCCAATATTTGCAGTTTTTCTGGTTCGGGTGGTGGTAGTGGCCCGGAACGAATCCCCCACGAATCAGAAGGGATGACTGTATTACAAAATAGGAAAAAAATATTTTTAAAAATCCAGGAACATATGTGCAAAATTAGCAAGATGAAATTTAGTCCAAAATTGATAAGCAAACCACTTTGTAAATACCAGAGCTAAAACCACCAAAAGGGAGTTTTACTAAACAGAAATTAAAATTAACACAACCTGTGTAGTGGCATTGTTAACCTGGTGCTGAACGGAATACAATGATGTTACCAGGCAAACCTCTCTTGGGAGAACATTGATAAGCCATCCTCTGAACTACAGAGTTAGGCAGTACTTTCGGTAACATTTGTAGATTATCTTAGGTTACAGGTATGCACATGCAGGTTTTGTTCCATGATCAAGCCTATGTTTACATTCCATAGTGCTCAGTCTGCATTCTCTGTATAATGTTCACAGGATTATCAACAATTTTACCAGAATCAAGCAGGAGCACTGGACACAGATACAGCTACAATATCAGGTAACAGTTTCTGTTTTGCAGTAAAGGTAAAATTCTATTTCTACGGCCATTGATTCTGTGGATAGGCTTTATAGAATAGATTCCCTCTGTGGCTAGAATAGTCTTTTACTAACTTCTACTTGGTCTATGCTAGCTGTACAACTTTCTGCAAATCATGATACCAGTTCTAATTTTGTCGGATAAGAGTGTGGAAAAAGACAGTGTTAAAATTGTTAGCCTCTGCATACAGTAAAGTGACAAATAATAATGAACTGTTAGTATATTCTCCTTCCCTCATTGGAAGTGTTGAGCCATTTAAAATATTTCACTATAGAAAATCTTTTACCTGGAACCCTTAAAGCAGTTTGAACCATCATCATCTTGTGAATATGATCAGAATATCTGCGGACATAATTCTGGGATTTTCTGTGTGAGGCAGTTGTATAGATAAAATAATGAAGTGCTATTCTAGTTTTTCAAATGTTTTAATGCAACTCTAAATGAACTTTGTGTTGGCAGGTGCTCCAGTTACAACTGCTACTACAGCAGCTGTGGTTTCCCAGAGTCCTCAATTATATAATCAACAGGCCAACTCGCCTGATTCACCGGTAACTACCAAATGCCTTTTGTTGCTTAGAGGGTTTAGCTCATTGCAGTTCTTATATATTTGCATAATTATTGGAAAGGATTTAACAAAAGATGGTTCTTGTTTCTATATACAGTTGCCCCTCCATTTTCACGGGGGATCTGTGCCGTCTGCCCCCCCTCCCCCCCCGTAAAAAATGGAAAATCGCTAATATTAAAGCCCCATTGGCTTGAATAGTGGCACACGCCCCATTTTGTCCATTGTGTCCCTCCCCGCCTGCAAACAGTAAGACTTGAAGTTTGCGAAAACGGAGGGACTCCTGTATAGTCTTTGTCGTTTGTTTATACAGATTCTTGTGAATATGGACTTGCTTGAGTCAACTATTAGCTGAAGAGACTTTGAGTATGGATCCTACCTGGGTTAACCCATGTTTTTTAGAACCTGTTGGTTATACTCAGGTTCATGCAAGGAATCTATTCTGTACCAGTAGACACACATGCATTAATGTGTATTTTGTCATGTACGAGAATATATTTGGCAGAAAACTTGTCAGATGCTCTGAAAAACTGAACTTTAAAAATTGTTACTTATTTTTTTCTTTTCCAGACGCAGGTGGCACAGCCTAGCACTAGCACACAAGTACCATCAACTTCTCCAACTGGTGTTGTCCCTGGTACCAAATATGGTAAATAAGCTTACTGAATTAACTAAATGATAGCTGAGTAGAAATGTTTAGTTTTAGATGATGTTGTTTTGTCTGCTACAGGAAAACATAGTCTACTACAATGTTTTCTTGTAACAACAACAATAACAATAATAATAATTATTATTTTTACCCCGCTCCTCTGCAGCGCAACCGGGGCGGCGTACAACAAATTAAAAACATCACAAAAGTTAAAACAAATCCAAGAACCCATTCCCTAACCCACCCACCCCTTAAAAATATATTAAACTTATATTACTAAAAAAAACAAAAAAACCCACCAAAATTATTTAATCCTTTCAGATATATATATATATATATATATATATTTAGTAATATAAGATTGGTTGAAGCTGGAATTAATTGATATGAAAAAGCATAGCTTGAGGATAACAACATGGGAATGGAAATATAAATATGTAATAAGACTGATGTTTAAGTCCAGGAAGTTTTGTTTTGATGTTTAATGTGTGTAATGTGGACAATGCTTATTGTCCTGTTGTTTTGTTGTACTGTAAATATGTGTATGTTTACGTTTTGTTGGTGTCTTTTTGTATGTTAAGTATGTTTTTTTTTAATCAATAAAATTATTAAAAATATATATATATTAAACTTATAGAGTGTTAAAAATACCAATGAATAAAAACATACAACACATAAAATAGCAGCACAAGTAAACAAGGCGGTAGAAGAGCAATGGCCAGAGTCTTTAGCTTTGTCTCCTGGTCCGGGATATTATTCAGGCAAGGTCTGCCGGAAAAGATCCGTCTTTACTGCTTTTTAAAAGCAGTCAACATTGGAAATGAGACGGATCTCATCCGGCAGGCCATTCCATAACCTGGGAGCAGAGGCAGAGAAAGTCCTCTGGGAAGTCACCGACAACCTAGTTCTCATAGGCTGTAACAGGTTCCTGCCAGAGGACCGAAGTGCACCGAGGGGGGGGGGTCATATGGAAGGAGGCGGTCCCAGAAATAGATAGAAATACCCAAAACACTCCTTTAACTGCTCAGAGTGTTTGGGAGATAAAATAAACAGACACAGGAGAGAGGGAGTGATATAGAGAACAAAGACATTGAATAAAGCAAGATAGAGAATGCTTATTTATATGATTTTATGGAAATGGTTGTTATAACTGTTGTTGGAAGTATAAGTTTTAATTAGGTGCAGTGTCTCACAAACGTAGCCAGCATCATCCAGGGTTTCTCTGTAAATAGATTGTGTTAGTCTGGGAAGATAGTCTGGGAAGACCATGTTGGCTGGACAGTTGCCAGAACCTTTTATAGCTGAGCAATAATAATAATCAGTTTACAGTTGTTGTTAAATAATTGTGTTTAATTTATGCACCTTAGTAATAGCTCACACTTTTGCTTTGCAGCTGTTCCAGATACTTCTACATATCAGTATGATGAATCATCAGGTTTCTACTATGATCCTGTGACAGGGCTGTATTATGATCCAAACTCTCAGGTAAACAGAATTTTCCCGCCTTGTCTTCATGATCTACCTAGGGTTCTTAAGGTTCCTTGCTGAGTCTTGCAAGCCTCATTTTGAAAGCAGAATGCTGTTCGGTACTTGGTGAGTAGCTGGGCAAGTCTATTATGATATTTAGCAGAAACTGCCCAGACCTTAGGCAGTGTCAAACAACAAAGGAATATTGGAATAGATGACCTAGTGACCTGATTTCAAAGTTGGCATGTGCATGTGCCCTCATGATTTTCAAAATCATGTGTCCTGTTGATTAGAAAAACCGCCATTGTTTCAGGCACAATCTAAAGCAGTCTTGGTCATAAATTGGAAGCTGCAGAGGTTTTGTCATGGAATAATGTAAACCCATTTGGGTTGTAGGTGCAGTGATTACAATATATTACTTAAAAATCCAAATAATATTTGAAAATAACAGTATTTTTCTTTAAATACAAGATATAGAACAGAGAATTACATTTTTATTTCTTTTTCAGTACTACTATAATGCACTAACACAACAGTATCTTTACTGGGATGGTGAGAAGGAAACTTACATGCCTGCAGTAGAGGGCACAGCATACCAGCAGACTAATGCACCATCAACCAAAGAAGGGAAGGAAAAGAAAGAGAAGCCCAAGAGTAAAACTGCTCAACAGGTGATTAATAAAATGACAGGTTCTGTTGATAAGGTCAAATCCTGCATGATTGAAATATGGGAATCTCTTGTTACTGATTAATGAGGATTTCCTAGTAAACTGAGTAATTTAAAGTATTTGGCACTATTGACTGGCGAGGAACATATGCATACTTGAGAATAAGAGGGTTCTAGGAAGATGTAGTTACGTGATCCCAATATAATTCTGTTATTGTATGCTGAAGTCCATAGGTCAGTAACGTTGCCATTGTAGCAGGGGATAGTGTAAGTTAGCTTTTAAATAGTCTGAAATAGCCTGGAAAACCAGCCAAGGTCCGTGGCACCTTTCAGACGTACAAATTTGTTAAAGCATCAGCTTCAACATATGGCCCATTTAAACTCGTGCAGTTATAAACGTGTTTGTTTTTTAGGTGCCACAAAACTGCATTGGTTTGACTGCAACAGACTAATATGGCTACTCTGCAAATTTACCTTCGAGAGTTCCAAGAAGTTGCAGATATGACTATTTTCATACTGTACTTGACTGATGGAACTCTGTTACTGTTAATTCCCATAAAAGTAAATTGAAATGGAAAGATGGAGGAGGGGGGAAATAGCATACTATCTTCTATTTGTTGTGCACAAACTGAATTAAATCATTTTTCCAATCAGATTGCTAAAGACATGGAGCGTTGGGCTAAGAGCCTAAACAAACAGAAGGAGAACTTCAAGAATAGTTTTCAGCCTCTGAATGCAAGAGAGGAAGAAAGAAGAGAATCTGCAGCAGCAGATGCTGGGTTTGCTCTGTTTGAGAAAAAGGTAAAGAGTGAATAGCTGGTAGTATTTGGTAAATTGCTATACCTCATTTGATAAAGTAGACAAGTTTCTGGCCATTACTTCTTTAACAGAAACTTTGATACTAGTGGCAAAATAACATGGAAAGAATAGGGATAGGTTTATATACCACAAAAAAGAAGAGCACTTTAATAAGTTTCAGCAACCTTTTTACTCCTAACAAATATGCACATGTGAAATGAAAAAAGTAAAGTAAGCCTTGCATAAGTAAACAGACATTTGAGCCTACTAGAGATCACTTGAAAGCTGCTTTCAAATTGCATCCAGGGACAGTTTTTTTCTTTTCTTTTTCCTTTCACCAGTCTCTGTCTTTCTTAAGGTTTACAAATTTATACTCTCTCTTTTTTTAACATATTGGGGGGAGTTGGCATGGCATACTTATTTCTTTGCCCCTTTTGCATTTCATGTATACTCAGTAAATGATTCTGAAGGGACCTGCTATTTATCTTTCTTCTTCATGGTCTCTGCGAATCACACAAATGGTTAATGACTGCGCATGCGCAGCAACTTCGGATCCTTCTGGAATCACTAGGCAGACTTTAAAGTTTCAACTTTTCACTGGGCTGGACTTAAGTTGCAACTTTTTGGCGGTAGCGCCGCCCATCCCTATAAAGGCCCTCTTCTGGTACCGCTCCCTTCAGTTCCTTTCGTCCGCTGCGTTAGCAGCTTCGGAAGAACCTTTGCCTTGCTCTTTAGCAATACTCAGCGTTTGGAATCACTCGTTTTTGAACTCGGACTGTTTTTTGACTACGATTTGGCTTCTCTAACACCCTTGTTTGCTCCTGGTGACTCAGTACGTTTGACTTCTCTCTTCTGAAAATGGCATCTAGGTCATTCAAGCAATGCCCTAAATGCAACAACAAGATTCCGAATTCCGACCCGCACTCTTTGTGCCTGCTGTGCTTGGGTCAAGGCCACAACACCAAGGCCTGTTCAGATTGCCGCTCCATGACCTCTCAAGCTCTGAGAAATCGGGACAAGTGGCTTAAGGCTGCCCTCTATGAGGAGGCTCTTCGTCCTCCTTCTAAGGAGCCTTTTCCAGGAGATAGGGATACAGGATATTCTTCCTCTAAGCCTGCCTCAAAGAAGAAGGTTGAGGTCGCTGGGAATGGGTCCAGCAAAACCTCTAAAAAAGCTCTTTCTGAGTGTGCCCACTCTCCTGAGTCCCGCAAGGACAAGAAGGCTGCAAAGAGACACCACTCCTCTGAATGGGAGACTCAGAAACCTAAGGATCCCGCTGTGAAGAAGTCTCGTGTGTGTCCCGACAAGTCTAAGGACCGACACGAGCCCGAGCCTGAGCCGGTGGTTCCATCCCGCTCCAGGTCTCCTTCTCCTGTCCTGGGACCTTCAGTGGTTCTGAACCCGCCTGCTCTCAAGGTTGTGTCTCCCCTGTGCCCTCCTACACGGCCCTGATTTCCAACTCCGAATCCGAAGGCGAGATCAGGGAAGAGGTGCCGCTGTTAGTGCCTGAGACTTCCACTCTACACAAGGACCGTGCCACCCTCGGTACCGAAGCGGAAGATGTTCCCCTCGATCCCGAGACAGAAAAGATATTGAGGGAGAATACCGACTTGGTCTTCGACTCCTTAACTGGCCGCTTCCTCATGCACGTGGATCTGAGAGCTCTCCTTTCTCGTCCATCCACCTTACCTGATCAACCCCAAGTACAAGGGGTGTCGCCGTCTTCTCTTCTGGTCCCGTCGTCTCGTCCTTGGCATCACTCCCCTTCTCGCTGACTCTCTTGGTCCTGCTCCGCATCGCCTCTGGCTCCTCCACCTCGAGACCATCAGGCTAAGCGCCGTCGGTCCCGTCGACACTGTTCATGATCCCGCTCCACTACACCTCACTCCAGATCGCCTTCTGTGTTCTCTGTTGCCTCAGTCCTGTCCTCGTCTTCATCCTCCCCAGTTTCACCTCGAGGGGACACCACCCTGGTCGACCACCAACCGGCTTCTCCCACAGATGATGTGAAGTTCTTCATGGAACAAATTGTCCGCATGGCAGAAGCATTGGACGTTGAGTTGGTGCTCTCTGATAGCCAGCCTAAGGATTCCATCAAGCACAGGGTCCATGGTAGAGTTCCCACACCACCGGCTCTTGGCTTCTTACCATCTCTCCAAGACATTGCGGAGCATTCTTGGTCGGCCCCGGCTTCTGTCTCGTCTACTTCGAGGAAGATTGAGAATTTGTACCGCATTGCTCCTTCGCAATCTTCCTGGCTGTTTGAACACCCCAAGCCAAATTCTGACATTGTCGAAGGGGCTCAGACGGTGACGTCCTCTAAATTTTCCTCTCCGGTGGACAACGATGGGAAAAAAATCGACGGTCTGTCCAAAAAATCTTACGCTGCAGCTGTTCTCAACATGAAGGTGGCCAACTACGCTGCCTGCATGGGGGCATACCAGCAGCACATCATGGAGAGACTGCTGCCGCTCCTAGATGATTTTCCTGATAACAAGAAGGCCCTGGCGATTGCCCTGCAGTCGGAGTTGCATTCCATCGGCGCTCAGCAGATTGTCTCGGCGCGTCATGCGCCGGACTGTTCTACCAAGCTGGTCGCAGGCTTGATTGCCCTATGGAGGTTTGCCTGGCTCTGGCCCTCCGATCTGACCACCAATGCTAAGGCCATGATTGAGGACTTACCATTTGATGATTCCGGCCTCTTCAAGAAGAGTACGGATGAAAGCTCAACCTAAAATACAAAATGAAGGTTGCAGCAAAGAAACATGGTACGTCCTCAACCTCCCATCAGCACCAACGCCGCCGCTTTGGGGGATCGAGACCGTGGTACCCACAGCAGCAGCAGAGGCCCTCCTATGTAGACAGGCCTTTCCCATCTAATCCGCCCAGACAGAGATACCACTCTGTCATTCTCGTCTTCGGGACGCCGCCTTTTTCCCCAGTCAAGGTTCCGGCAGTACCGTAAAAAGGATGGGGACAGGCCTAAGAAGGCTTTATGATGTGTCCCAGCGTACTTCGCCAGCCCCTTTTTGTTTGGTGACAGACTGAGACCGTTTATCACCTTTGGTCTCAAATTACATCTGACTCTTGGGTTTTATCCATCATAGCTAATGGCTATGCCCTCGAGTTCTCTGAACTGCCCCTCACAGGGGTATTTCTGTCCACACACACCCCCCTTCCCACACCTTACTCGACGAAGTACACTCATTATTGGACAAGGTTGCTGTAGAGCCCGTGGATCCCTCAGTCTATTCTTCTTCTTTCTTTTCCCGATACTTCACGGTACCGGAAAAGGATGGGGGCCTGAGACCTATTCTAGACCTTGGACAGCTAAATAGATGCATGACTTACAAACGTTTTCGTATGGTAACTGGCATCTATTTTGCTGTTATTGCAGGAGGATCTTTGGATGGCAACTCTGGACCTCAAAGATGCCTACTTTCATATCAGAATTCAGGAAGACCACAGGGAGGTTCTTAGCCTTCGCCGTGCACGACCAAGCATTCCGATACAGAGTCTTACCCTTCGGCCTCTCCACCACCCCGAGGGTTTTCACAAAGTGTATGGTTCCTGGCGTCGCCTTCTTGCATGGCTCCTGCCGTCGCCTTCTTGCATCAGCAGGCTATTCCAGTCTATCCGTACCTAGACGACTGGCTCCTAGTGGCTCCATCCCGAGACCGACTTTTAAGAGACATAGACTATACTCTGGCTCTCTTACAGTCCCTGGGTCTCATGGTCAATCTGGAAAAGTCCTGCCTTGTTCCATCCAAAAGGTGCAGGTTCATCGGTGCCACTCTGGACTCGACCGTTTCTATGGCGTTCCTCCCACCAGACCGCTTTCAAGCGCTAAAGCGTGCTGTTCAAGACTGTTTGCACAAGAGGCATGTTACAGCACATTCCATACAGATAGCGCTAGATTACATGGCATCGACCACGTTTGTGATGTCTTGGGCTCGACTCCGCTTCAGGTCCCTGCAATCATGGTTCCTCTCCGTTTTCGATCCGGCTCGAGATCCTCCATCCCTACGGCTGGGGCTACCGAGAGCGGTCGCTCGGTCCCTACGCTGGTGGCTCGATCCTGTCAATGTATGTTCCGGGATGCCGTTCCTCCCGCCGCAACCTCAATTGTCTCTAACAATGGATGCGTCGATGGAAGGATGGGGAGCCCATGTCAACGACCTCACTGTTCAGGGCCACTGGAACAGGAAAGAAAAATCGCTCCATATCAACAAGCTGGAGATGTTGGCTGTGCAAAAAGCCCTTCGAGCCTTCGAGCCCTTGCTGCGGGACAAAATAGTATTGTCCACGGACAATACTACTGTCATGTATTACATCAACAAGCAAGGGGGGACGAGGTCTCGGTCTCTACTGCAAGTGACTCTCCACATTTGGAACTGGTGCATTGCAAGGAACATCACCTTGCAAGCCATTCATCTGCCGGGAGAAGAGAACGAGCTGGCGGATCAGCTCAGCAGGTCTGTGGACTCATGTCACAAGTGGTGCCTCCATCCCGAGACGGTGGGCCACCTCTTTCGGATGTGGGGAGAGCCCGAAGTCGACATTTTTGCGACGCACCTCAACACCCAGTGCCAACACTTTTGTTCAAGGTTCAGGGCCCCAGGTTCTAGAGGCGACGCCTTCGTGTATCAATGGACGGAGAGGCTTCTCTACATGTTCCCTCCATTCCCCTTGATCACCAGGGTAATAGTAAAGATCAGACGGGACTGATCCAATGCCATCCCAATCACTCCATGGTGGCCCAGACAACCCTGGTTCGTTCCACTCCTGGATCTTTCCAAGAACGAATTCTTCTGCCTCGATCCTCGGCCGGACCTCCTCTCTCTCCACGATGGACAGGTCCTGCATCCAGACATGAGCTCTCTGCAACTGGTTGCATGGAGAATCCGAACCTAGACAGCTTATCTTCCCCCATAAGGGCAGTTATTGGGGCATCCTTGAAACTGTCTACACAGAAGTCCTATGCACTGAAATGGTCCAGGTTTCAGCACTTCTTGGACTCGAGGGACTTGTCTCCATCCCCAGTTTCAGTGAATACTGTACTGGACTTCCTCATGTCTTTGGTGGACAGTGGTCTCCGTCTACAATAAGTTAAATGCTACTTAGCTGCAATTTGTTCTCATTTTCAATTTCAAGGAGCCCCTTCCTTTTTCAAAGAACCCCTAGTGAAGGCCTTCCTTAAGGGTCTTTCAAACCTTCATCCACCCATATCGGTACCGTCGCCGGGCTGGGATCTCGGTATCGTCCTATCCAGGCTTGATTCTCCCCCCTTTGAGCCGCTAGCCACGACGGAAATGAGGCTTCTTTCATGGAAGACAGCCTTCTTGGTTGCAATCACATCGGCCCACCGGGTCAGCGAACTGTGTGCCCTCAGAGTTGATCACCCCTTTTTAGTTTTTCATAAGGACAAGGTGGTATTGAGACCTGATAGCACTTTTCTGCCGAAGGTGGTATCAGCCTTTCATTTGATGCAAGATATTGTACTTCCAACTCTAGCCTCGAGCCCGACCACCGATGAGGAAAGGCAACTCCATCTCTTGGACGTTCATCGAGTTCTGGCTTTCTATGTGAACAGGACGGTGAGCTCGAGACGTTCTGAATGTCTTTTTGTGTGTTACGGGGAGGCCAAGAAAGGGTTGCCCGTTTCTTCTCAGAGATTCTCAAGTGGGTGACTTCTGCCATTCCCCTCTGTTATGAACTTGCTCAGAAAGAACCACTGGTTGGGGTGAGGGCCCATTCAACTTGGGCGGTAGCTGCATCCTCTGCCTTTTTGTCTGGAGTACTGTTGGAGGATGTCTGCAAGGCTGCGGTCTGGTCTCAACCCTTGACCTTCGTCAGGCACTATAGGATGGACTCCAGAGCCAGACATGAAGCAGCCTTTGGAAGGGCAGTGTTATTGTCGGGACTGCACTGAGATGTCTACGCCTGCCATCATATTGGGCGCAGTGAGTGATGTGCATTCCCTTCTTTGTTATATCATGCTATATGGCATTAACTATAATTGTGGCAGGACTTTCTCCACTGACCAAAGCTTGTCAGTCTTACCCATTTGTGTGATTCGCAGAGACCACAAAGAAGAAGGACAGATTGCTTACCTGTAACAGTATTTCTTCGAGTGGTCATCTGCGAATGCACACAAATCCCGCCCATCCTCCCCTCATCTGTGCCTGCTTATGTTTTTCTGTTTACTTCACAGTTGGCGGCGAACTTCTGGAACTGAAGGGGGCGTTACCGGCAGAGGGCCTTTATAGGGATGGGCGGCACTACCGCCAAAAAGTTGCAACTTAAGTCCAGCCCAGTGAAAAGTTGCAACTTTAAAGTCTGCCTAGTGATTCCAGAAGGATCCGAAGTTGCTTCGCATGCACAGTCATTACCCATTTGTGTGAATTTGCAGATGACCACTCGAAGAAATACTGTTACAGGTATGCAACCTGTCCTTCCTTTTGTAGGCAGGCATGCACGGCTATGGTAGGATTGGCTGGAGTAAAATTCTGCTTTTTCATCTTAAGCTTCATTGTATTGTTTATTCCAAACATACTGCTGCAACATGACACTGAAAAACTGTGTTTCTTCAGCTCTCCTTCACCATGCTCTCAGTGTTAATGCTGATAAAAACCGGCCAGCTACACAGAGAGATGGGAGAAAGAGGGGTCTGCGCAGGCATTAAAAGACTTAAAAATGAGCTTCTCAGTCAGAAGCTTTGTTGACCGAGGTATTCCTGCACAGAAGAAGTACTTTGTATACAGTCTTTGAATTAATTGAGTTTGTTCTTTTTAAAGGGCACCTTGTCTGAGAGACAGCAGATAATGACAGAAGTAATAAAGAATGGTGATGATGATAACCCACTGAAAGTGAGTATAGAAATTTACGTATCTTTTCTGGTCTATAAGGATTTTGATAATATGTCTGCTGTAAATATCCTTGAAAAATATGCTTTACTTTGTGCATTAATTCCCTTAACTTACTTACTTATAGGTTTCTATGATCATGTTCAGTGACTAGTCAATGTTTAACTAACCTTTAGTTAACAGATTCTTTTTTAGATCATCCCTAAATCGCAAGGGTGTGATAGCTGGTTGTGCTAGTCTCCCGTGATGAAATCATCATGGAGGCGCCCCTCGCCTCTCCCGTCATTAAAGCATTCGTGGAGCCGCCATTTGTCAATAACGGAAGTTCCCGTTATGCAGATAAATGGTGTCTCTGCAAACGTTTTAATGACAGAAGAGGTGAGGGGACACCTCCACCATGACGATTTCATCACGGGAGACAAGGACAACTGGTGATCACACCCTCACACTTTAGGAAGGATCTAGCGATGCTTTAAGAACAGTAAGCTTCCGTGTGATAATCTTCCATGATTTGTACAGCTGTCTAGACCTTTAAAGGTATAACAAACTGAAAATAGGAAGGAATATTTTTGGCCCTTTTATTTATGGGGTTGCCAAAAATTGGGTGTGTGTGTGTGGAACCTGTCAGTTCTGATCTTTGAGTTAATTTATAGTGAGGTGCTTGATTGTGGCTCTTTGTGGGATACTACTTAAAGAGCATCTTTTCTCTAAAAAAGAAATACAGCTGTATGGGGTAGTTGAGATGGTTCTGACTGTCAAATGTTTTGATAAAATTCTAGTTTTATCAAGTATTCAGGATATCACATGCAGTCAGATTAATACACTCATCCCTTTTCCAGACATTTAGCATAGTAATCGTATTAAATGTTCTTTGAAGTTTCTTAAATCCACATAAAGTGTTTGAGAGCTTGATGGTGTTTCAAAAAATTGAATCATGACTAGTGATTTTTGAAGAAAGCTTTCTGCTGCTGTTGTGTATCTAATGTATTTACTTCAAATTTTGCTTTTCTTCTAGCGTGGATTGGTGGCTGCTTATAGTGGAGACAGTGATAATGAAGAGGATTTTTTGGAAAGACTGGAGAGTGAGGAAGAAAAGTTAACAGATTGGAAAAAGCTGGCCTGCTTGTTATGCAGAAGACAGTTTCCAAATAAAGAAGCTTTGGTTAGACACCAGCAGTTATCTGACTTGCATAAGGTAGCCACCTGCTTCAATTTAGTAAAACATAATTGTTCAGAATTTTTGCAGTAGCTGCCAAGAGTGTTGTAGCTTTGAGAGCAAAACAGCAAGGGCAGCTTGTTGGAAGTGAAGATCTTCCCCAGCCTTTTACATGAGCAAAATAGCATTGAATCTCTGGAGTATCAGTATTTCATGACTCATAAATTTGAGTTAAAGTTGGGCATTTTATTTTAGAAATACAGTGTAAGTTACTCGTAAACACAATATGCAAAGGATGAACTTGCTAAATCAGCATTAAGATGTTACATTATGTACCTTTTTTCCTATAAAGCAAAACATGGACATCTACCGGAGGTCTAGATTATCAGAGCAAGAATTGGAAGCCTTGGAAATGCGTGAAAGAGAGGTTAGTGGCATGAGTATGAAGTTATAAATATACATAATTGCATCTAACAAACGTTTGCTACAGTCCCCAAGTATGGGTTTTTAAGTGCATCTTTTTGCCACAGTCCCCAAGTATGGGTTTTTAAGTGCATCTTTCGTCTTCATGACTAGTGATGAGTGCTTGCCAAAAAAAGGTTGGTTCAAGTTTTTTGAGATCAATTTGTATATTGTACTCTCTTCTTTAAAATATTTGAATCTTTTTCCTTTCTTTTGCATGCGTCAGTAGCCTGCTACTTGGAGGCAGGTGGGAACTGTAGCACATTTTTGAGACTGACAGAGATTTCAAAAGTTAATAAGAGTTTTTTCTGATTTCAGATGAAATACAGGGACAGAGCAGCTGAGAGGCGTGAGAAGTATGGCATCCCAGAACCGCCAGAGCCAAAGCGGAAAAAAGTGTTTGATGCAGGCACTGTGTATGTATTTGAGAGATAGTACAGTCAATGTTAGAACAAATTTTCCCACATTTTCCTTAGCTTAACTGTTTTGTTGCTTTTCTGTAGGAATTATGAGCAACCCACCAAAGATGGCATTGACCACAGCAATATTGGCAACAAAATGCTTCAGGCTATGGGGTGGAGGGAAGGCTCCGGATTAGGAAGGAAATGTCAAGGCATCACAGCCCCCATTGAGGTAAGCATGGAAAAATTGTCAGATGCATTCTTGGATGGCAGAGGGGAGTAATCCACTCACTCATGAGTTATTCCCCACTGCCAGCTATCAATTCAGGAGTTCGAACCCCAAGATTGTTGATCTGTTTTGACTGTTGACATCAGTCCCTTCATTGGTAGTATTTTATTTTTCTGCCTTGCCAGCCGGGCATATTTTCCCTTCACTTGCACATATTCACAATTTAAAATAGATCACTATGGAGAGAGTACTGAAAAACAGAAAGGCAACAGAGAAGGAGGTTGAGAAAAGTAGTTGATTACCCTTCTGATAAAGAGGAAACAGGATCTGAGTTTTGTCCCTCTGACTAAATCAGCAGATTGGGAGTTGTGAGAATATTAAAAACGGGCCGTTTCAGATGACTTCATTGAGTCTCTGAAATTCATAGTAACAGCATTGGAGAATATTTCTACAAGTGAAAGAGACTCTGAGGGTCTTGTGACGATTATGCCATCAAAAAAAAAAAAAAAAAAATCAGACTGAAAAGAGCCATCTCAGGACAATAAGTCAGTAAAATGTAAAGAAACATAAATTGTCAATTACTGTAGAGCCAGTTTCTCAAAGTGAGGTGGCAGAGAGAACTCAGCATTGTTTTGGGCCACTATGTTGGATTTGTAAGTTCCAGCCTGGGAGGACAGAGTTGAGGTACATAATGCCTAAATTGAGCAGTTAGTTTCTCATTTATTTAGAAAAAACTGTAAACTATTATAAATTATAAAATTTTCTCCTTTTGATTAAATAAACAATGAGACTGCTATCTGTGCAACACAACCACCTGCTACCACTTCTCAAGGCATACTGGAAACTGACTGAGTGATGACTTTGACTTGTCACTCAAGGACACAACCTACTCTTTGTCACACCCCCTTAAATTCCATCTCACACCCCTGTTTTAGAGTATGGTCAGAGATGCAGTAAAAGAAAGCAATTCCTTATTTAAAAAGCAAAATGAAGTGCACAAGTGATTTAGGAAGTACTTTGGCAGTAATGTCATGAGTTCAATTAGAGTGAATTTAGTGAACTGGTTTACTCAGATGAATTTAATGAATCAATTTCAAAGGAACAAGCTGTAAACAATGAATTGTCCATGAATAATAAATTCAAAAGCAGATGGTTTCCAGATATTAATGAATTTAATGGTGGGTGGAAGTCAAGAAGCCGAGAAAGCAGTTCTAGCACGACAGATGCACCTGAAAGGGAAATTCATGATAGACAAGAAAAGGTATAGTGATAGGACAGGAATAGACTGTTGTGAGGTACAATCTAGAGGAAAGAAAACCACTAAGAAATCAATACATTTGGAGCAAGGATATTGAGATTCAGAAGTAGTTGGGAGAAAACACAGGAGAGGAAGAAGTAGAACAGTGCAGCAAGTGACTCTGATAGTGAAGATGCCTCTGGAAATCAGGTTGAAAAAGAAAATGTTTCCAACAGGCTATTTTGAAATTAGTTATTTTAAGAGTATTTCAAAAGGGGTGTTACAACCTTTAGCCTTAAATCAAAATGTAGAGACATTTGTAATCAATGAAGAAAATAAAGAACTAAAGGTGGCTTCTTTTAAAGGAGCCTTCCCCAAAAGTGAGACATTCCATTACCACTGTGTTCAAAAAGATTATTGTGTTACAGCCAGAAGTTATACCTATATGAAAAGGGAGTGGTGGATTACCTTAGGGTTCCCCAAGTGGATGATCCTGTTGCAGTTCTGAATTGGAGTGCGGTTGTTTTTAGGGAGAAACATGGTTTTGAAAAATGTAGATGAATATAGTGCAGATGCAGTGGTGTTGCGGCCATTTGCACAGGGGACGCTGTGGACAACGGGGACTGTCCCTAATGGCAGTGCCGCCATGTGTATGTGCCACCATTGGGGACATCGGGTGGCTTGCCAACCGCAGATGCTTAAATCTGTGGATGGCAAGTTCATGGATACTGAGGGCCCACTGTAGAAGTCCTTGTTTGGACAATATTTTACTGAATACGGAGAGCAGAGAAGAGACCAAGTGGAAGTAGAAAAAAACATTTTACAGAAACAAGAGTTTTAGATAAAAGAGTAACAGTAATGACCATAAGTCATCTGGGAGCAGAGCAGAGGTAAACAATGTTAGTTTTCTTTGTCTTTTCTCCTAGTTTTGATAATTTAGCCTGTTTCTTGCGCAAGATTTTACACCAGGAAACTGCAACAATTACTAATTCCATATCAAAGTCATAATCAAAGTCTCTACGTATTAATTACACATCGTTTAGCAGTAGATTGGAAAAGACATTACAAATTAAGTTTCCTTTCCATGGGGTCTAAAATAGATACTACGATGGTGGATTCAGGGCAAACACTTGAACAGAGGCGTGCCATTTACAGAACACAAGAAAATGGTTGTGACAGTGGATGTAAGTCTGGTTGTGGAGCTCACTACAGAGGTCATTTGTTTAAGAGAAAATGGTCAAAGAAAGATCAGAGTCACAACAGAAATTGGAATAGAAAGCAGTGAGGTTTGCATTGCTAAGATCTTCAAGGATGATACAGGGACAGGATGTACAGATTCACACAAACAGTGTGACTGTAAAATTGTATATGAAAAACTGAAGTAGGGTTGTGATCAATATCTTGATCAAAATGTACCCCAAAATTTCCACTGCCGGGAAATCAGCAAAGTCACTAACAGCTGTGTATTTGAAAGGATCATTAAACACATGAGCAGACTATTTAAACAGGCATATAATCTGAGAGAGTGGACTTTAAATCCAGTTATATTTCTTCAGATGCACAAGATTTTTGCGCCAAGCGCGGGCTTGCCATATGCAGATTTGAACTTCTGCATGCTGGTTTAAAGCATTTATTTTCCTTTGCTATGATTTTGTAAGGGTGTGTACCAAGACCAAAGAATAAATAGCCAGATTCAGCTGGTATGGCATATTTTGCAACAGCTTCCTTGGTTGATGTCTACAATGCAGAGAAGAAAAAAACATCCACTACAAAATTGACAAGTATAGGTCAGCACAAACAACCTTCAGATAAACATGTTCCACACAGTAAGGTAGATTTAGTGCAACCACACCCATTCAAGGGGTTGAGTGCTTGAATAGATTCCTTGAGTGAGTGGATTGCTCCTCCTTGCCATCCAGAGAATGAGAGATTTGTACTTCTTCTTCGTGGTCTCTGCGAATCACACAAATGGGTTTTATCTGCGCATGCGCAACCAACTCGGAACCTTCTGGAATCACTGGGCAGAAGTTAGATTGCAACTTTTTGATGGTAGCTCCGCCCACCTCTATATAGGCCCTCGCGTTCCCGCTCCTTCCTCAGTTCCTTTTGTCTGCCGCTTTTGCAGCTAGCAAGGAACCTTGCTACTGAGCAGGTTACGTTTCTTTGACCTAACGGCTTTTGACTATGTTTCTAGCTTTTGACTACACTTGGATTGCGACTTCTACTGTGTTTGTTTGAATTTTGAACTGTCTCGTGACCTTGGGAATTGACTAGCGTTTCTGATACGATGATCATGGCCTCCTTCAAGCAATGCATCCCGTGCAATTCCAAATTTCACACTTTGGATCAGCACGACGAGTGTGTGTCCTGTCTAGGAGACTCTCACAATCCGAAATCTTGCAAAATGTGCAAGAAAATGACTCCACAGGCTTTGAAAAATAGGATTGTGAAATTGAAAGCGGACATGTGGGAGAAAGCCCTAAAAGCCCCAATGGAAACGCCGGACAAGACTTCGACTTCAGCGGCTGCTTCTACTCCTTCCTCGGATCCCCCTCAAGAAAGAGGAAGATCCAGGGAGAGATCACACAAAAATCTCCCAGGCATAGAGAGAATGTGAGTAAGGAGTGTGTGGAAAAGAGCGGGAAAAGGTCTTCCAAAAGAAAGCATTTGGAGACTATTGAAGAGGCCTCCTTTTCTTCTAAGAGAGCCCGTTCCGCATCCCCTCTTCACCCCCTCGAAAGGGAGCAATCTCTGTCGCGGAAGAGGTGTTCAAAAATTGTTGAGATATCTAAGACCCCTCCTATGTCGTCGTGTTCCGCTCCTCCACCATCAGTAGTGCCTGTTCCTACTCCTACCATTCCATCGGCCTCGAAACCTATGACACCGATGGTTTGTACTGATTACGAATCGGAGACAGAAACTCAGCAACCTCCAGCTCTAACGCCGCATTCACCAATCCCTCCTACTGTCCCGTCATCAAGTTCTTCCTGCTGCGTGGCAGTTTTCCCCGTCTCCACCTCCACCTCACCGTTCTGACTCCCAATCGCCTCGGGACTGTTCCCTGTCGCCTCAACGTTCTTGACACCGCGGCCGTTCTCGAACTGAACGGAAACAGTTGGAAACATCCCCATCCCTTTCTCCAGCTGGAAGACACTAACGTTCCCCTTTGCCTAGACGCCAACGTTCCTCCTTGCCTAAACACCAACGTTCCTCTTCAGCTAGACGCCAATGTTCCTCTTCAACTAGATGCCAATGTTCTTCTCGAGGTGAGAAGAGAAGGCCTCGTGATTCCCCATCTTCGCTTGAATCCAGTCGTTCCTCTTATTGTTCTCCCTCCTTCACCCCAGAACCTAAATCCGAAGGAGACCTTGAACCATCCCCTGGTCGGGCTCGACCAATGATAAATCTTACAGCTTCCTCCCCTGCTGATGATGCACGTGCTTTCGCAAACCAAGTCCTACGGATGGCACGTGCTCTTGAACTCAATGTTTCTCAAGCGGAGGAAGAAATTTCTGATCAACTCGAGAGGCGAGTCCAAGGTAGAGTTGCCACCAGACCTGCCATTCCATATATGCTTTCTCTGGCTAAAATACTTAAAAGATCCTGGGAGATGCCTGCTTCCATTTCAACCACCTCCAGGTGCATTCACAACCTCTATCGTATATCTGATCCATCCCCACCATGGATGATAGATCATTCCCACCAGAACTCCGCCATCGTCGAGGGTGCACAATATATCTCTACCCCAAAATCTTCTACGTCCCCTGCAGACAAGGAGGGGAAAAAGATTGATGCGGTGGCGAAGAAAGTCTATTCTACTTCAGTCCTGGGACTGAAAGTTGCCAATTATGTCAGTTGTATGGGCGCATACATTCAACATCTGATGGAAAGGCTGGGTCCATTCCTAGACGAGCTTCCTGAGGAGTATAAACCCTACGCTATTGCCCTACAGGATGAAGCCCATGCGGTGGGTGCACTGCAGATTGTGTCGGCGCGTAATTTCACCAATTGCGCTGCTAAGACCCTTTTGGCCTCTGTCTCTCTATGCCACCATGTGTGGCTACGTGCAGCTGACCTCACACCTCAGGCTAAGGCAACCATTGAAGACATGCCTTTTGATGAATCGGGACTATTTCACAAAGACACCGATGAAAAATTGAATTTAAAACATAGAATGAAGACTGCTGCCCGGAAACACGGGATGCAGCCCTCCACAGCACACCTGTCCAAGCGTAAGTTTGGATACTACCAAAACAGATCATGGTACCCTCCGATTCAACGCTCATATCAACAAGATTCTTCTCAAGTGCAAGGCCAACCTTGCAGACAACCTCTTTCCCGTTCCTCTTTCTCTTCAGGTCACCAGCAACAACATCAGCACCGTCAGACCTTCCGTAAGAGGCCTTTTGATTCTGGGAAAAGACGGCCGTGATGTGAGGCCACGCACTTCGCCGATTCACCATTTGAGGACAGACTGAGGCCCTTTCTTGACATCTGGGCCCACATCACTTCCAATTCCTGGGTGCTCGATATTGTTGGCAGGGGCTATGCTCTGGAATTCAAAGAGCTCCCTCCAACTGAGGCTATTGTCATCACAAGCCTCTCTTAACACCTTACTCGACAAAGTGTGCAGTTTGATGGGCAAAGGAGCTATTGAACCCACCCCTGCCTCCTGGGCTCGATATTACTTCTTTTCCCATTACTTTACCGTTCCAAAGGAGGACTCTGGCCTCAGGCCCATATTAGACTTGAGGACATTAAATACTTTTGTCAAATACTGACAATTTCGTATGACAACCCTATCTTCTATTTTGCCCCTTCTGCAGAAGGATCACTGGTTCGCCATGGTTGATCTCCAGGACGCTTATTTCCACATCAGCATCCGAGAGGACCACCGGAGGTTCCTGGCCTTCGCAGTCGGAACCGACTACTATCAATAGAAAGTTTTTCCGTTCGAACTCTCATCGGCACCGAGGGTATTCACCAAATGCATGGCCCGGTTGCAGCTTATCTACACTGCAGAGGGATCTCAGTCTTCCCGTACCTGGACGATTGGCTCCTCACGGCACCGTCTCGAGAAAACCTTCTAGACGACATCAATTTCGCCCTGGAACTGTTACATTCTCTCAGACTGAAAGTCAAGACAGATTCACAGCACTGACCGCCTCTATCAGAGCGTGCCTCAAACACAACAAGGTCAAGGCACATCTTGTTCAGACGGTGATGGGACACTTGGCTTCAACGACCTTTGTGACACCTTGGGCAAGACTGCGTCTGAGACCCGTATAGTCTTGGTTGCTGTCGTCGTTCGATGGTACATGCGACTCCCCCTCATAGTGGCTCACCATTCTGGCGCAGGTTGCAGCTTCTCTTCGATGGTGGCTCCACCCGGACAACATCTGCATGGGGACGCCATTTCTTCCTCCACAACCAGACATCACCTTGACTATGGATGCATCCATGGAAGGTTGGGGGCCCCACTCTCGCGGACTGACTGTGAAGGGCTCATGGTCCCGAGTGGGGAAAACCCTACACATCGCCTTGGAGATGCTTGCCGTGGAGAAGGCCCTCAAGGCATTCAAAATGGACTTGTCAGACAAGGTAGTACTGCTCATGACAGACAACAACACTGTCATGTACTACCTAAACAAGCAAGGTGGGACCAAATCCTCGACCCTCCTCAACATTACCCTATGCATTTGGGATTGGTGCATCGACCAATCCATCCATCTTCTGGGACAGCAGACTGAGCTAGCCGACAGCCTCAGTAGGACAATCAATCCCTTCCACGAGTGGCGTCTCCATCCCGAAGTGGTGACGCACCTGTTCTCCATGTGGGGGACCAGAGACATTGATCTGTTTGCTGTGGAGGACAACAGTCACTGTACAGAGTTCTATTCCAGGATACCAGCACGGACCTCTCGAGGCGATGCCTTCCAGTTTGTGTGGTGCGGAAAGAAATTCTATGCCTTCCCTCCGATCCCACTCATAACCAGGGTATTCGCCAAGATGAGAATGGACAGGACAGACGCCATCCTGATCACACCGTGGTGGCTGAGACAGCCTTGGTTCGCTCCAGTTCTACAACTCTCTCGAGAGAGACCTACTGTCACCTGGAACCTTGTCCGGATCTCCTAACCATGCACGAGGGCAGAGTACGTCATCCGGACCTGGACTCTTTGCCTATGGCAACGTGGAGGATCCTACCTTGACATCTCTCCCTGCATCCCTGCAGACGATAATTGAGGCGGCCCAAAAACCATCTACGAGAAAATCTTACTCCTTCAAGTGGAGAAAATTTATGGACTTTTTATCAACCAGAGGGATCTCTGCATCCTGTGTTACAGTACTGACAGTACTTGAATTTCTCTTGTCCCTCACCAATTGAGGACTCTGTCTCACTTCTGTCAAGTGCTACCTTTCTGCCATCTGTTCGCACTACCAGCTTGAGGGCTGACCCTCCTTTTTCTCTGACCCTCTAGTTAAAAGATTCCTTAAGGGACTTAATAATCTACATCCACCTTCTTCGGTACCGACACCGGCTTGGAGCCTGGATCTTGTGTTGTCTTACCTGTCCACCAAGCCCTTTGAATCAGTGGCTACTACTGATATGAGACTGTTGACGTGGAAGACGGCGTTCCTGGTAGCCTTGACTTCAGCTCGCCGGGCTGGTGAGCTATGTGCCTTAAGGATGGACCAGCCCTATCTCCGGTTCCACGGGGATAAGGTGGTGCTCCGTACTGACATCACCTTTTTGCCGAAGGTGGTGTCTGCCTTCCACATCAACCAGGACATTGTGTTACCCACCCTGCCCCCTAACCCGACCACTTAGGTCAAGCAAAGACTGCACACACTGGATGTTCGTAGAGCCTTAGCTTTCTATCTGGAGCGTACTTTGGGTTCGAGACGCTCGGAGAGACTTTTTGTGTGCTATTCTGAACACAATAATGGTCTGCCTGTCACTCCTCAGAGACTATCTAAATGGGTGGCATCGACCATTCATCTGTGTTACGAACTGGCAGCCAAGACTCCATCCACTAGGGCGGTAGCATCATACTCTGCTTTCTTGTTTGACATTCCCTTGGAAAATGTATGTAAGGCAGCTGTCTGGTCCCAACCAATGACTTTTATTAAACTACAGGTTGGATACACGAGCCAGACAGGAGGCTGCCTTTGGGAGAGCAGTATTGTTATCAGGACTACATTAATTGCACTTAATACAGATGATTCTGCATTGATGACATTTGAATGTGTTTGTATAAGGTCTGATGCATTGAATACTTGAATTAGAGTACAAGTATAGTTTCCTATATCTTGACGTTAATACAATATCTACTTGAAATAACCACAAGTATATTGCACTATTTCTCATTTGAAACTTGATTTATTATTAATTGATGTTTACTGCTTTTATTCCATTCAAGCACTGAATGTATTGACTGATGGGTTACATTTCAATTCTTGATGCACTTGAAATTCATGAATATGAATGCTTTATCATCTTAATTGACATTTCTTGTTACAATAAACGTTGTTGTTTGCACTTGCAAGCTTGGTGTCAAGACGCTCCCTCCTCCATTGCCCTTAGCTTGCTAGTCTGAGTAACCCATTTGTGTGATTCGCAGAGACCATGAAGAAAGAAGGAAAGGTTGCTTACCTGTAGCAGTATTTCTTTGAGTGGTCATATGCAAATTCACACAACTCCCGCCCAACCTCCCCTCAGTCGTGTCCTGCTCTACTTGATATCCTTGCTGTCGCTTTTGTAAGCGGCGTACTAGGAACTGAGGAAAGAGTGGGAACGCAAGGGCCTATATAGAGGTGGGCGGAGCTACCGTCAAAAAGTTGCAATCCAATTTCTGCCCAGTGATTCCAGAAGGTTTCGAGCTGGCTGCGCATGTGCAGATAAAACCCATTTGTGTGAATTCGCAGATGACCACTCGAAGAAATACTGTTACAGGTAAGTAACCTGTCCTTGCTGTGCAGGTTCATTCTTCAATGACAGGAGGCATATTCTATCCCCTCCCATATGCAGCTGCAAAATAGTAATGAGGAGAATTAAATTATATAGCAGGCAAGGCTTTTCAGTAAAACTCAACAAAGGGAGTAGAGTCAGTGGTCTAAACAAAAAGAATCTTGGGCTTTGATCTTCTGCATCAATGGTTGGCATGAAGGGAATAATCTCATTCTGTGTGTCATCTAAAGATTTCAGAATTTTATTTTACCAATTGACAGAATTTACCAATTTCTAGACAGAACTGATTGCTAATTTAGTTCCTCCCGTGGAGGTTGGAGGTACAATTTAATCAAAGATTTCTTGTTCTTCTATGCGAACTTGAAGACTGTTCTCCAATTTCATAAATGGTTTGGTATTGTGACCCTGAGAAGTTGATGGACTGTAGCACCATCAGTTCTGAAGAGCAATTTAGGGATTGTAGGTGCAGTCCAACACTATCTGAAGTGCTTATTTTGTTAAGACTTGTATCTTGAAGAGTGCAGGATTCTTCTGCAAGACATTGTTTGCTCTCAATTTGAAAAATATTAGCTTGCGAATTCTACAACTATGCTGGCCACTTTCAAAGCAGTATAAGTGAAAGCAGGAACTGTTCAAACAAGTACTTCACCTCAATTTTTCAGAAGCATCCTGGCAGTGATATGATACATACTTTGTAATGTAAAGGAAAACATAGTCAGAATATCATTTAAGAAGTACAATACGAAACAAGTGTTTTACAGAAATTCTAGTGAGCTTAAATAATGGTGGCTTCCTGACACAGAAGCCTACTGTGTGCAGGAACCAACTGTATAGTGGAAAAGTTTATTTTTGGGCTTTAAATCTAATAAAATGTCTTTATCTTTGCAGGCTCAAGTAAGAATGAGGGGAGCTGGACTGGGAGCAAAAGGTAGTTCTTACGGTGTCTCCACAGCAGACTCATACAAAGATGCAGTGCGGAAAGCTATGTTTGCCAGATTTACTGAAATGGAATGAGATCAATCCATCTTGGAAGCATAAAAGGCATGGAATATTTCTCCCCCAAACTGACTGTTAAAAAATGTATGGCCTTGAAGACGTTTTAGTTATGGCTTGGGGTTAACCACTTCTATTCCAGGTTTTCCTTCCAGATGTAATTCTTTCCTTGGTGGATAATAGAGTGTAAAACAACCACAGTTTCATGTTGGAAGAACCATAAGTAGATAAAGGGAGGGTATTGTATATACGTTTTTGTATATAGTGTAAATTAAATGTGTTGAGTGATAAATTTGTGTATTCTAAAAGCCACTTCTGTCCTGTGGAGCAGTTGGAAGTGTTATGACTTGATACTGCTACTTTATATTGTTTCTCATTTTTGGCAAACACTTTCCTGTACATTTTGTAATATAAGTATTTGTATAGAATTTTTTCAAAACCTTGATTCTAGATGCCAGTTCAGGCTTCTTTCAGAAGGAAATAAAGCCTAAACCAAACCTTGTTTTTCATGGAATAGTGAATTTGTGAGGCAGAATAAATTACTTGAGTCAAGCTGCTTAAATTAACCTTGCATTCATGGTAATCTTAGATATAATTCATTTTGTTCTACTACTATCTTGCTTTAAGTGTTGAGGGTATTTAAATACAAATACCGTACTTGTGATGACTACTTTAAGTTCTCACAATGCCAGAAAGCCATCTTTTCATAACTAATTAATTCTTATTTAATTTAAATAATTAAATAATCTTGTACTAATATTTTAATTATCTTTTACTAATTGATATCTGTGGTTTTAGGATGGTTGTTCAGCTCACCCAAACTTATCTTGCTGTTCTGTCACCCCAACATTTTGAAGCATATTTAGGATTTTCAGGCTTCTGCGGTACAAGATAGATGCTGCACTATATTATCAGCTTTATATTGTTAGGATGTCTGTGTCCCATTTACTAAATCGCTTTTTTTTTATTTACCCCATCTCCACTTTCCTTATTGGCTGGAACTTGTGATACTCAATTTTTGTCTAGTTCACAAAGATACTCTTTTTGTACTTTGTTTTTTTTAGCTGCCTGTTTATACAGGATTGCTGTAAACCATAAAAATTAAATGAATTAAGTTAACCCCATCCCTTAAATTTTAAACATTTGATTTATATTTAATAGTGCTCTGATGAAAAACAGCTGAAAATGAAACAGAGCTTAAATGACCACCCTGAAATGGTAATATGATACAAAGTTCAAACCGCAGAAGATGCTTTTTTACAACCAAGTCATAAGTCTACAGCAGGGGTAGGCAACCTTTCCCCTTTAAGGGCCGAGGGATGTTGGCCAATAGTCCCATGTTGGCCAATAGCTCCTGGGATTCTGGGAGCTGAAGTCCCTCGGCCCTTAAAGGGGAAAGGTTGCCTAACCCTGGTCTACAGGGTTGCCTGTATCTATTGGCTTACAAGCCTGTCTGTCCACATCCTTGATCAGATGGGTATCCTAGTGGGAAGAAAGCTGGAACACAGCACTTCTATCAGAAGGAATTCTGGGCAAGAGATTGCTGGTTCTACTAAGTTCTACATACCTTCATTTGCCAAATATCACTGTTAACATTGACGGTTCAGCTTCTCTACAAAAGGATATGTCCTTTGGGGGTCTCCCAGTGTGGCCCTTACTAACACACTTTTACAGTGAGGGCATTGGTTGTCAGAACCAAATGATAGGATCTCATTATAAGAGCCTAATCATTGCCAAAATTGATTGCAAGGTGCTCAGTGTAAAGCCAGTCATCAAGCAAGCATCATCTGTTGGTTAGAATGATGGCTGTGTTTGTAAAATTGCACACAAATCATGTAAAGAGGTTTCATTTGCTCTAAAAAGTGGTGGGTTATAACCAACATCTCCTTGGGCCCCAGAACTCTGAAAGGTTTGTATAGAAGAGATTCTAGAAGCCTTTGGAAGTCTCATGAAGTAAATGTCTCCAACTGAAGGACCACATTCATCACATGCCATGTCCTTCCCCTCTGGAGGATACAGATTTTCGTCAGCTTCTGGCAAATTGTTGGCACATTCAAGTTTTTCATTTTAAGACTCCTGGTATTGTTAATCCATTCTTTCTGTGTATCTGCATTGATCTGCATTGCCTTTTCCCTGCTTGGATTTCTCTCCCCTAAAAAGAAAAATTAGTGTATGCATGCATTGTTGCACATGTGTTGAAAGATTCAGTACGTGTGCACAGTCAATTGGATGAGGAGAGGGAGTTTACAAAATACAGTATCTTCAGCCTTCAGGATACAGATAAAAAGGTATTCATACAAGCACACACAATCCTACTGTTGTTGCAAAATTGAAAAAAAAAAAACTACTTGTGAATCCTTACCAATTAGGTTGAAGCAGAGGCAGTTTGCCTAAATTGAAATCTATTGTGGAATTGTGTAGATTTCCATTCTCTATTGATACCAGTTCTGCAACACAGCTAGTCTTAACTCTGATCCTGCATGAACAGTAACCTGGGTGCATTGTCTCCAGATAAACATCCCTGCACGTCAACCTTAAAAACCAGGCACCCATACAGAGAAATGGGAGTTTGGGGGAGCAGGGTGCTGAAGGATCCAGCCTGAGTGAGCAGTGATGCAACAAGCAGAAGCAGGGGTCCTTTTGTAACCGGTTGCATGACCGCTTGCTGATGGGAGGGGGCTGGACATGTCATCCAGTGCCCTGCATACCAGTCTCACACAACTCCATCCCTCAGTACAGTTGCCCAGATTTTAAGGTGGGTTTTGGATGCATTTGCAGTTGTGGTAGTACTGCCATGATTGTAAATGTAGGTACCAAACAGTTAATTTCTAAACCTAACTGGTTAACGGGATAGTAGTCTTTATCTTTACAATTCCAGTCACAGTGCAAAATGTAGACAACCTTGTGGGCAACCAAGAACAGGTCTGGAGTAACAAGGCCTCTAGGTGTCGCTGGACCTCACTCCTCTCTCTTCACCTGAGCTATGAAGGGCAAGGATCAGCAGAGGTGCAGCCAAAACATTTGGGGCACATCTTCACCCTCTCTGCCTTGAAAGCTGCAAATGTGGCAAAAGGACTTGTGGGCAGGCAAAGCCTTAAATACAAGGCCTTGCAGAAGGATTTGCTGCCACCTCTTGACTTTTCTTGTATTGCAGTCTGGAACTGTAATGGGATTTTTACTGCAGCGTGAAAGCAAAAGCCAAGAGTAAACTGCTACTATCAGCTAATGGAACAAAATGCCCCTGCAGAAAATTGCAAAGCTCCAACAGGACCTTAAATCTGCTTAGCTATAGCAGTGGTGGTGGTAGGCAACTCCTGAGTGCAGAAGGGCAGTTGTAGGCTCCTTGCTGTCTCCTTACATCTGATTAGACAAGGTTAATAGCTGCTGCCTCTTCCCCAAGTACACAAGAGTAGCTGGGGAACACCCTGGGAGATCCTTGATGCTAATCTGTGACTCGAAAAGGGGGAAGAATTGCACCCAGGAGCCCCTGCACACCCAGTACAAAGAGATTGTGCAAGGAGGTGCAATATGCCGCCTCCTGTAATGTCTAAAAAAGTACACCATTAAACATCCAGGGGTAGCTGTGTTGGTCATATAGCAAATCCAGTCACAACAAAAGTCAACCAAACAATACCTTTATTGGGCCAACAAAAATGCACAATATACATGTTGCAAACTTTCATCAGATTCTAATTTTGGTAGATTCTCAAAGTCCAGCAAATTTAACATCCATCTCCAACACAAAAAAGATACTTCCTTTGCGATCCAATATGTCTCCATCCTTTGTGAGGCCACAGGCCCCTTTGTAGGTGGAGGGCACCGAATTTCTCAAGAAGTCTTCATGTTTTTGCATCAGGAAAACTTAAGGTGATGTTGAGGTAAAACATGCCAATCCAATCTAAATAAAATAAATTGTTTTACCTTTGTTGAAGGTAGAAGCCTCCAACAATTGCAAAGGAAATATATATATATTTGTGTTGTAAATGTATGTTAATTTTCCTGGACTTTGAGAATCACACGGCCAGAAGGAGGAGGTTTCAGCCTGCAAGTAATACCCCTCCATACTATCTGAACTGCGAACAAAGCCAGCAAAATGCATGCCTATGATTAACATCTTCATTTTTTTCCTTCTATATGATTTTTAACACCTTTGCCTGATGAAGAAGCCAGTGGAACTTTGAAAGCTTGTAACATGTGTCTTGTGCATTTTGGTTGGCCCAATAAAGGTATCACTGCTTGATAGATTTTTCTTGTTACTGAAGGTACACCAATGTAATTGTATAAGCTCCCTGTAGTATCCTGGCTAATATGGGCATTTATATGTAGCACTGACAATCAGGCTCAGTCCTTCCTTTCTCATTTGATGTAGTTGCTCTCCCCCCCCCCCCCTTGACTAACTAACCTATGCTAATGCAGCATTAGTGTAGTAAAAGAGGAAATATATATAAGTGGAAGTGGCTGCAACTTTCATCATTGCTCAGGTCACTAATGCTATATATACTTGACCTCCTCTGTATGTTGAAGGCATGTTTTGGGGCCAGCATTATGGATTTTGATACGACCTGTGGATAAGTCGAGGGTAAAACTTAAGGGCATGTAACAAAGGATGTAAAGGATGAAGAAAAGGAAAACAATGCCAAAGAACTTACGAAATTCCAGTAGGCATAACTTTGTGGTAACCCTAAAGGCTGGATGGATGAGAGAGAGTAGAAGCGGGGTCAGTGCTTCCAGGACAGATTACACTCTTGCCTTTCACCAGGGGATGGTTCCTTTTTAAATAAGAGTTAAAGTATTCTACTGAGATTGACCCATGGATCAATTAATTCAGGTTTGGGGGGTCAAGTTTTTGACTAAAGTTTCTAGACTCCTTCATGAGTATATATAGAATAATCAGGACCAAGCAGAGCAACATTGTGCCAGGTAGGTAGCCATGCAGAGGGGTGCTATCTGATGTAGACCCAGCAGATTATTTTCCCCCCCAATGTGTCAATGGACTGGCAGTGTAGTTGTGCCCATTGACTACAACTGTTTACTTTCTGGACAACTGCTGTGAGTTGGCAGCCATTTGACCAGCAGACCAGCACTCCTGGTTCACAGACCACCACTGAGTAGCACTAATTTGGTGGTACTTCTGACACTAGATGGCAGTACATCTCCAAAAATGCCTCCTTTCCACAGTTTCCGCCTCCTATTGGCTCCCTATCTGGAAATAGATTGCTAATGTGAATTTTCCCTTGCTATGAGGGTTGTTTTAGGTCAGTTCACACACAATTAGTGGATTGTTACCAAAAAATAATATTGCCACCAATCACAGATAGCAATATTCATCCTATTTAAGGAAACTGTCTTAAATTATCAGTGATAGCTGTCTCCCCGACCTAAACTATTCCCTGGTCGATACAACATTGGCCTTTTGTTTCAGTCCCTTTGCCATCTTCCCTTCTTTTCCCATGAGTTCCACTTGGAAAGCTTTTAGTCACATTTTCTAGTGAATTGCAAATGTATTTATTAATGTGCAAAATAAAAATAAATCCAAAAAAGGTCTCTGTCACAGGTGTGTAGAGAACTATTGCAGTTGTTCTGGTTTGAATGTTGAATCAGAAGACCTGGGTTCGCATCCCTGCTCTGCCATGGAAACCCATTGGGTAACCTTCATCAAGTCACACTCTCTCAGTATCAGAGGCAAAGGCAAATCCCACTGAACAAATCTTGCCCAAATCTTATTATAGGGTACCATGTCAGAATTGACTTGAAGGCAATAATGTCTTTCAAAATAGTCTCCGTGTTAAAAAATAATAAAGAAGAAGAATTCTACTGGCTGAGGATTTGAGGAATTGTAGTTCCAAAGGGTGATTTTTCTAAGCACTGCTTTTCAACTTACAGACTTGACAGCACAATTAATTCAAATATCACATATTTTGGAATGTATAAATTATGACCGGAAGCCTGGCAACTCCACCAGCAGACTCGAAATGAAAGGCTTGGTTAGGAGCACCATTCTGCCTTGCTCCCACAAAGTTTCCCTGAGAGCTGCAAAGTATTTCTTCTTCGTGGTCTCTGCGAATTACACAAATGGGTTATCTCTGCACCTGAGCAGCTAGCTCAGAAAGTTCTGGTATCACTGGGCAAATCTTGGATTGCAACTTTTTGGCGGTAGCTCTGCCCACCCCTATAAATCCCCTGGTGTTCCCACTCTTTCTCCAGTTCCTTTTGTCCGCCACACTTGCAGCTAGCAAGGAACTTAGCTCGCTAGTGTCACTCTCTAACTTAATTTGACCTACGGCTTTGACTCTTGTTCTGGTTTTGTCTTATTCTATTGGATTTTGGCTTTGTGATTGTTTGCTGATCAGCTGACCTACTGACTGTTTCTTGGACTTCGAATTTGCCTCACGGACGATGACTTGTGTTTGACTATGGCTTCCTTCAAGTGTTGCCAAAAGTGAAAGTCTAAGATCCCAACTACGGATCGGCACGATCAGTGTGTTTTGTGCCTGGGTGAGTCCCATAACCCTAAGGCTTGCCCCCAGTGTAAGAGGATGACCGCCCAAGGCCTCAAAAATAGGGACCTGAAGCTGAAGGCAGCTCTTTGGGAACAGGTCCTCAGACTGACCTCAACTCCAACTCAGATCTCAGAGGAGCCTTTACCATCTACTTCCAGGGAGACCAAGAGCGAGAGGGGCAGATCTAGAGAAAAAGCCTCAAAAAAGGCTTCTAAACCTGATATGGACTGGGGTGGTGGAGCTGGGAAGAAGACTTCTAAAAAGAAGCATATCGAGCCCAGCGATGGAGATTCTGCTGAGCGCCCCCACTCAAAAAGAGCCCACTCCATCTCTCCGTGAAAATCGCATTCAAAGAGGGCCAGATCCTCCTCTCCCAAGAGGTTGCAGCATCTTGGGGGCTCTGAGGCTTCAAAAACGCCTCCTGCCATCATCAGGCCCGAGTTGGCCCAGCCGTCTCTGGTTGCCATACTGCTCTCCCCTCCGATTCGAATGGAGTCTGAGTCCGAGGGTGAAATCCATGAGGAGCCACCAGAATTGACACCACAGGAGCAGTTGATTCCCAGCACCTCTGGGAGATTGGTACTGACCCTGGGACCAAGCCTCCCTTGGGCTAGAGGTTGATCGGGCCTTGCTGGACAGATCTGCTAGACAGGACTCTCTGCTGTTGCAGTACCCTGACCTCCGATTTGATCCACCATCGGGCCGATACTACTTACCTGTTGACCCCAAATCCTTGGGTCAAGACTGGCAATGCCCTGTGCCACCTGCTCCATCTCAGGTGTTGCCTCTTTCTCCTTCAGCGCCGCTGGGTCCACCTTGGCATGCTTCTTTGTTCAGCCACAGGCCTCTCCCTTGCTTGCTGGAAGATTCTCCTGTTTCGGTCCACTCAGCATTAAGGTCAAGGTCTCCATCTCCAGAATCTGATGAGGACAGATCATCGCCTCCTCCTGTCTTGGTCAACCTGGCATCGTCCACCCCAACCATTGACGTTAGGTCTTTCACAGACCAAATTGTTAGGATGGCCAACGTGTTTGAGATTGAGGTGACCTGTATGGATGAAGAGGCTGTTGATCCAGTGGAGAGGAGGGTGAATGGTAAGGTACTCACACCACCTGCTATTGCAAACCTCACCTCCCTGGAAAAAATAGCCAAGAGGTTGTGGGTGACGCCAGCTACTGTGTCATCTACATCCCGGAAGATTGAGAACCTCTACCGTATCTCGTCTTTGGGACCAAGCTGGCTCTTCCAACACCCACGACCTAATTCTACCATCGTAGAGGGTTCTCAGATTACCTTCACCCCTTGCAGCTCAACTTCACCAACTGACCGAGAGAGCAAAAAGCTGGATGCTGTCGCACAGAAAATATATGTGGCAGCTCTACTGGACCAGAAAGTGGCAAATTACACGGCATGCATGGGTGCCTATGTCCAACATTTGATGGAGAGGCTAGAGCCTTTGTTGGACTCCATCCCTGATGAAAACAAGGCTCTGGCTATGGTGATCCAGGCAGAGACTCATGCCTTGGGGGGACAACAGATCGTGTCTGCTCAGTACTCCACGGACTGCGTGGGGGGTAGTTGCCGATGGCTGCCTTGGTACTTAGTGGTGACTGTCGCAACATCTCCATCCCCCTCTACTTGATCTCTGCCTTTGAGGGCAGCGAGGGGGCTCTGGCACTGCCACATCACTGCGGAAAAGGCTGGCAGACTCGTCTACGTGGTGTTGCTCAATGATCTCCACCTCCATAGCAGCTTCATCCTCCATGGGTGGACACCTCTCCCTCCTCCCCACAGCCCCCTCCCCACAGCCTCCTCCTCCATTGGTGGACACCTCTCCCTCCTCCCTCTGCCCCCCCCAGCTTCATCCTCCACGGGTGGAGAGCAACCCCTCCTCCCTCTGGCCAGCACCACAGCCACCTCCTGCTGGGCCTGGGGGATACCCCTCTCTCCCCCACCCTCCTGCACACCCTCCCCAATGCCACCAATGGCCCTCTGGGGCCCCTCTATGACATCCACAATACAGGCCAGCAGACTGGTCTGCACTTGTAGGGAGTCAGCGACATGCTGGTAGTCGTAGGCGATGCTTTCCTGATGCTAGAGGCATTTCTGCTGGAACTCCCCCCGCTCCTCTGCCTCACTCTGCCTCAGCTGATAGGAACGTTCAGTGAACCATTCATCCTGTTCTAGGGCTTTGTCCTTTTGTTCTGTGCTGCGTTCCATGAACTGATGTTGGGCACTCCTACTTGCTGAGGCTGCTGAGCAATGGGCCCTCTTCCCTCTCATCTCAGCCAGGCAGGCTGCCGGTGGCATCGCAGCTCTGGGATTAGCTATTTCATCCTCCTCTCTCTCTCGTCTTACTTCCTGTTCTAGGGACATATATGGCAGAGGGCACAGTTGACACACAAAACATGTCCCGCAGAGATCGGGGGTGGAGGGGAGAAATACATGCCAGGGAGGTTGGTGTAGACACACTGGATACATGTAGGTGGTGGTCATGTGAGGGACATGGTCAACAGGACACAGACACAAATGTTCTTCCATGTTCCCCCCCCCCCCAACATGCTAGGGTACAAAAGTGGCGTGCAGGGGGGTTTCTGCAAACCTGCACACGTATGCAAAAAAGTCACAAAAGCCATACAAAGTGCTATGCTTTTTTTTAAAAAAAAAGTGCAGGCGAACATGCGACAGAATGTATTTATTGTCATAACAGGGAATATCTTTACCATGTGCAGCCTGGACCTGATTGATCAGCTGGGTGAACTGTCCAGGACCTGCCCTCTCCTCGCCCTCGCTCTCATCGTTGTTGATTGCTGTACTGGTCTGTGGGACAGGGGACCAGTCACAGTGGCTACTGATCCTGGAAGATACTGTGCTCCACTCTGAAGTACAAGATGGTGGCCTGCTGGTGGAAGATGTAGAGGCACGGGACAGTGGTCTCATGTTGGAGAAGTCCATAGCCCTCTGACTGCAGGATGTCTCATCTGAGTCAGGGTGTTCCTCCTGGTCATCTAAAAATGACAAGGGATGGGGTGATCTCTGCCCTCTGGCCACCCTAGAGCTGTCCCCTGCACCCCTTCCCGAAGGCCCTGGCACATCTTACCTTGAGGGGGCAAAAGCTCCTGGGCACATTCTGCGTCGGAGATGTCCTCCACAGTTTCCGCTCTGGCTGGCTGGCCGACCATATGCTACCATCCCTGCAAGGAAGGCATGGAATTCCTTGTAGAAGGGCATAAGGAGGGACCCCGTCCGCTTTTGGCCTTGTGATCCCTAAACTTCTTGTAATCAGACCTGAGGTTTTTGGTCTTCTGACGACACTCTTCCCAAGTGCGTTGATGGCCCCTAGCTCTCATGCTTTCTGCCAACTCCTTAAATTTATTGGCATTGAAAAATGAATTTCTCAATTTCTCCAAAATGTGTGGCTGTGACGACACAGCTATGAGGTCAGCAGTCTCCGCATGGGACCACGATGTCCCTCTCTCTCTTTCTGGCTCACCGCTTGTCGATGGCTCTGCCATTCTGCCCGCTGTACCAGACGAGCGCCGAAGGTGCACAACTAGGGATGTCCACAGCAACAAAGGTCCGCTATAAAAATGGCGCTGGAATGTGCGTGGGGGTCCTGCTTAAAAGTGAAACTTCCCCTTTATCACTTTCACAGTGCTACATTTGGTTGCAACAGTTTCACATTCTTGCTCTGGCGCATGCGCACTACAAAAATTAGGGTTAGGGCTAGGGTTCTGAGACAGACGCACCTGTGGCGGTTCACCCACACCTGAACCCTAAAAACGCTTTAATTTAAAGCTTTTTTCACAGGGTGCATGCTCCCCAGGGGCAGCTGAAAATGCGGTGCACCTGTTCACGTGCATTTACACTGGTGTTTTAACTCTCGGGTGCCATTTTTTCCACCATACCTCCGTTGCTGCATACTGATTTATTTATGTAGGTGCGCATGTTTTTGGAAGAAACGGGAAAATGCGGCTTCTTTTTGAAGTGCACTTTCACAGGAAGAGGCACGTACAGGGAGCTTTTTCAGCGTGTGTCATCTAAAGACCATGCCTTCCGGTCAATCTTAAAACACCCCTTTAAGTCCGTCTGCATAGCCCCATAGTTTGAGGCAATGTGCCGTCTTATATGGCATGGCACTCCCTCCTCCACTGACCGAAGCTTGTCAGTCTAACCTATTTGTGTGATTCACAGAGACCACAAAGAAGGAGGACAGGTTGTATATCTGTAATGATATTTCTTTGAGCAAATTCACACAAATCCCGCCCATCCTCCCCTCAGAGTGGTGCCCTGCCTCTCCTTTGATCCTAGGCTGCTGCTTTGGTATCCATAGAACTGAGGGCTTAGGCAGGAAACCAGCCAATGGCAGTTGGAGAGTGGGCGGAGCTACCGCCAAAACACTTCTAATAGCTCTAAGAAGGTTCTGAATGGCTCTGCACAGGTGCAGAATCACCCATTTGTGTGAATTTGCAGATGACCAATCGAAGATATATCATTACAGGTATGCATCTGTCCTTTGTGGTTTCTGCGAATCACACAAATGGGTTATATCTGTGCATGCACAGCAACTTTGGAAACTTCTGGAATCACTAGGCAGAACTTTAGTTGCAACTTTTTGGCAGTAGCTCCACCTATCCCTATAAAGCCCCTAGCGTTCCCCCTCTTTCTCAGTTCCTTTCATCCACCGCATTAGCAGCTTTGAAGGAGCTTCGTTTGTTGGAGTTACTCTTTGCTAGGAATTGACCTTGGATTGCTTGACCACATTTTTGGATTGCCATTTTACCACTGTTCTCTGTTTGCTAGACCTCAGATTGCCTGACCTCGTTATTGCCTCACAGACTCTGTCAGTCTACCACTTGGAAATGTCTTCCCACTCCTTTAAGCACTGCGGAAAGTGTGGGGGTAAGATTCCGAGCTCAGACCCCCATTCTTCTTGTCTCTTATGTTTGGGCGAGGGTCACAATCCTCAGACTTGTGCCCTCTGTAGATTCACGATGGCCAAACATTGAGAAATAGGGGCAAGAGGCGAGCAAGCCTTGAGACCCGCCTCAACTCCACCTCATGGGAGCTCTTTGGTGTCAGAGAGGTCTGATAAGGAGAAAGGCAGCCCTCACAAGAAATCATCCAAATCTGAGGGTGAGGCTGAAAAAGAAAGAGAAAGGCCCCTAACAAGGCCCGGTCAGAATCTGGACGCTCCCTGGAGGAACATAGGGCCAAGAAAGCCACCTAGAGAAGGCACTCTACCGAATGGAATAGATTGGGGGGATTAGTCTCTCAAGAAAGCCTGTCCTCTTTCAGGAGATGTCTCGAAGCCTAAAGAGACTGTGAAACCTGTCTCCAGGCCTCAAACTCCGCCAATACCAGGCCCTTCCACCTCTCTGCTAAAACACTGACTGCAGTAGAAGGAGAGTCCCACCTGATTGTTGACTCTGAATCAAAGGGAGAACTCCAGGATGAAGTCCCTTCTTCAATCCTCCCCAAACTTGGTGTTCGACCAGGGTTCTCAGTGGTAACTGATGCCTATCATCCTGGAGGTTCTTTGGTATCAAATGACTGCCTCCTCTGTGCCAAACCACTATGGTCCAGGCCCAAGTCCACAGGTCTGCTTCACATGACCAACCAACACCTCCAGCCCATAGACAATCTCTCCAGCAGAGGCCTCTACCCAATACCCCTCAGGATTCACCTCAGAGATCGCAATCTGTTTCCCCATGGTCTCGGGGTTCTCCTCAATCCCAACACTCTTGGTCATCCTGCTCCCTGACTCCTGAGTTTGACCAGCAATCACTCTTACTGGTGGACCATCTTCCAGCTTCTCCCACTGATGATATTAAGCCCTTTGCGGACCAGGTCATCCAGATCGGCAACACATTTGACATCGAGGTGGTCAGGATGGATGATGCAGCGCTTGGTGCCATTGAACGGAGGGTCCACGGCAAAGTTCCCACTCCACCAGCCCTGGGGTTCCTTCCCTGCTTGCAGAAGATCGTGCAGTGCTCCTAGGCCACCCCAGCCACCATCCTGTCCACATTTTGTAAGATCGAGAATTTATACAGGATTGCGCCCTCGTCATCTTCTTGGCTCTTCGAGCACTCGAGACCTAACTCTGCTATTGTTGAGGAAGCTCAACTCCAGTCCACCTCAAAGGCGTCAACCTCCCCAGTTGACAAGGAGAGCAAGAAAATCAATGGACTAGCAAAGAAATTCTATGCCTCTGCAGTCCTCAATATGAAGGTTGCTAACTACTTGGCCTGTATGGGTGCGTACCAACAATATATTATGGAAAGGATGTAGCCCCTCCTGGATGAACTTCCAGATGATAAGAAAACCCTGGCACTGGCTCTCCAGGCTGAGGCCCATTCAATAGGGGGCCAACAAATCATCTCGGCCTGGCACTCTGTGGACTGTTCCACTAAGGTCATCTTTGGCTCAGTGGTGCTGAGACGGTATGCGTGGCTCAGATCTTTGGACCTGACCTTGCACACAAAGAACATGATTGAGGACATGCCCTTTGATGACTCCAGCCTCTTTAACAAAGAGATGGAAGAGAAGCTCAACTTTCAATACCAAATGAAGACCGCAGCTCAAAAGCACGGTATGTCCTCCTCCTCCACCCAGCCACAGTCGTGTCGGTATGGTGGTCACTGCCCCTGGTACCCAGTCCAGCAACATAAGCCCTATTACCCCCAGGAGAGGCAGTTCTAGCAGGTCCAGCCCAGTCAGCTCCACCCTTCCCAGTCTTCCTCCTCCTCTGGCCATCGCTAGCCCTCTCAGCCACGATACCATCAGGGGTATCGTAAGAAGGATGTTGAGCACCCCAAGAAGAGTTTATGAAGTGGGGACACACACTTTGTCTCTAAACCCTTTGGGGATAAACTGAAACCATTTCTAAAGACCTGGTCTCAGATAACCTCGAACTTGGTGGTCCTTGACATCATCTGTAGGGTTATGCCCTCAAGTTCACTGAGCTCCCTACCACTGGAGCCTTCATCCTCACCACCCCCCAGACACCTTACTTGATGAAGTGCACACTTTACTGGCTAAGGGCGCTATTGAGCCTGTGAACCTTGCCAACTCTCGTTTTTGTTTTTTCTCCCACTACTTTAAGGTACCGAAGAGAGATTCTGGACCCAGGCTCATAATGGACTTGCACCAGCTAAATAAATTTATGTTATACCACTGTTTCCGCATGGTAACCCTTACATCCATCTTACCATTGTTACAGATGATCTCAAGGATGCTTATTTCCACATTGGGATTTGAGAGGATCACAGGAGGTTTATTGCCTTCCCATGGGACCACAGGTGTGCCAAATACAGAGTGCTCCCCTTCGGACTTTCCACAGCACCAAAGGTATTTACCAAGTGCATGGCACCGGTAATAGCCTACCTTCATGAACATGCGATAACGGTCTTCCCTTACTTGGATGACTGGCTCCTAGTTGCTCCATCCTAAGAAGATCTCTTGAAAGACATCAAATTTACTCTATCCCTACTGAAGTCGTTCAGTCTCATGGTCAACGAGGAGAAATTCAATCTCTCCCCCACCAAACGGATCAGATTCATTAGATCCATCCTCAGCTTCGAATCCTCCATGGCGTACCTACCTGCCAACAGATTTCAGGTCCCAGGAGCGATCTGGGACTGCCTATCCCGCAGACACGTCAGAGCCCACACATCCAAATAGCGCTGGGACACATGGCCTCAATGACATATGTCACCTCTTGGGCTCGCCTTCACCTCAGACCTCTTCAATCCTTGTTCCTGTTGGTGTTCGATCCCATGCAGGACCCACCCTCATGCTGGCTCACGGTACCGAGATCGGTTTCCCGGTCCCTGCGTTGGTGGCTTGATCCTGAGAATGTCTGCATTGGTATGCCCTTCCTGTCCCCTCAGCCTCAGATCACTCTAACAACAGATGCATCCATGGAGGGCTGGGGTGCTCACACCCTGGGCTTCACAGTCAAAGACCAGTGGCTTCCTCCAGAATGACAACTCCACATCAACACACTCGAGATGCTGGCAGTGGAAAAGGCCCTTTGTGCTTTTGAGTCCCTCCTCCTGGACAAGGTGATACTTCTGTTAACAGACAATACCACGGTCATGTATTACCTAAACAAACAAGGAGGGATGAGATCTCCAACCCTTCTTGAGATCATTCTTCGGATATGGAACTGGTATATCCCGAGAGGGATTCTTCTACAAGCAGTTCACCTTCCCAGGGAGGAGAACAAGCTCGCTGTGTTCAAACCTGTGCCATGAGTGGTGCCTCCATACCAAGATGGACTCCAGCCTCTTTGATGCTTGGGGGAAACCACTGATTGATCTCTTTGCTTCCCATGTGAACATTCATTGCACCCAGTTCTACTCCTGGATCAGGGCCCCAGGCTCTTGAGGAGATGCCTTCCTATTCAAATGGTCAGGAAGATGGTCTACATTTTCCTACCCTTCCCTCTCATCACAAGAGTGGTAGCAAAGATAAGGACAAATCACTCCGACACCATCCTCATCACCCTGTGGTGGCTGAGACAACTATGGTTTGGTTTGCTCCACTCCTGCATCTATCCCAGGGGGAGTTCCGCCGGCTCTAGCCCCATCCTGACCTTCTTTCCCTGCATGAAGGCCAGGTCTACCACCCAGATATCGAGAGTCTTCCCCTGGTAGTGTGGAGAATCCGTCCTTAGACACCCTGCTGGACTCAGTGTGGGCAATCATCCAGGCTGCTCTAAAACCATCTACGTAGAAATCCTATGTGCTTAAATGGAATAAGTTCCTAGATTTCCCTAACAGCAGGGACCTTTCTCCATCCAGTGTCTTGATCCCGATGGTTCTGGAGTTTCATCTGGAGTTTCCTCGTGGACTCGAGGCTCTGCCTCACATCGATCAGGTGCTACCTATCTGCCATTTACTATCAGCTTCAAAGAAGACCTTCCTTCTTCTTCGTGGTCTCTGTGAATCACACAAATGGGTTATATCTGCACCTGTGCAGCTAGCTCAGAAAGTATCACTGGGCAAATCTTGGATTGCAACTTTTTGGTGGTAGCTCTGCCCATCCCTATAAAGCCCCTGGCGTTCCCGTTCTTTCCTCAGTTCCTTTCATCTGCCGCATTAGCAGCTAGCAAGGAACTTCATTGTTAGAGTTGCTCATTCCACTTTGGAAAAATCTTGACCATACGGCTTTTTGACCTAATTTTGGCTTGACTACCCCTTTGGATTGCAAGTTCTGGTGACCGTTTGTGGATTATTTGACTTGGACTGAATCATTGACCTTGTTTTTGCCTTGCAGATTTGGTTGTTAATTGAAATGGCATCTTTTAAGTGCTGCTCCAAATGCAGCAGGAAAATACCGACTTCTGACCACCACGACCAATGTGTCTTGTGTCTCGGCAAGGCTCATAACCCCAAAGCCTGCCCAATATGCAAGGGCATGACCACTAAGGCCTTGAAAAATAGGGTGCTCAAAATGAAGGCTGCCCTATGGGAACAAGCACTCTGACCAGCCTCGGAACCCACTGGTACCTCCCCTGGTGAAGGAACTTCTTCTTCTGCAGTGGAGAAAGATGAGGAGAGAGGTAGGACCAAAGAGAGGTCCAAGGGTAAATCTTCAAGGGAGAAGAAGACTTCTAAGGGTGAAAAAGACCGGGGTGATTGTGGAGAAAAAAAGTCCTTCAAAAGGAAACACCTTGAGCCCTCTGGTGAAGGGTTTCTGCATCCATCCCCCGCTAAGAGAGCTCAATCCACCTCTCCTAAGAGGCAGTCGAAATCACACTCTTCTGAGGCGGCCAAAACACCACCAGCCTCCTTCGGTTCCAGACTGATTCCAGCCTCCTCAGTACCGAGACCTTCAATCCCGTCAGTCCATGTCGATTCGGGGTCCGAATCCGAGGATGACATACGGGAGCAGGAACCACCGCTTCTGACTCCTCATCTACTTGCTCATCCGGTACCAGTTGTTTCTGCACTGGACACTTCTGAAATTCGGGACAGCCCTCCAGTTCATTGGGGTGAGGCTATCTCCCTGGGCCTTCAAGTGGATCAGGCCGCGTTGGAGCAAAGACGGGAGCAAACTGACCCTTTCATATAGCAATATCCCAAGCTGATTTATAATGCCCAGGCTGGGTGTTATTACTTACCTGTACAACCCAACCAGCTCAACCAACATTGGTGCCTTGAGGCTCCTCCATCCTGAGAGCGCTCACCACCTCCACTGCCAGTTCCACCCCAACACACTTCTCTATTGGCTAGCAGACCACTTCCAAGGTCCCCAGAGGATTCACTGGCCTCGAGTTGTTCACCAGCTCAATCCCAGTCGCAATCACCTGAATCCAAAAGAGAGAGGTCATCCAGTCCGATACCAATGGTGAGCCTGCCCTCGTCTTCTCCCACTGATGACATCAGATCATTTGCAGATCAAGTGGTGAGGATGGCGAATGCCTTCGAGTTGGACGTTGCCCTGATGGATGAAGAGGCGCTGGATCCAATTGACAGACAGATCCATGGGAGGGTGCCGACCCCACCGGCTATCCCCTATCTTCCCTCTCTTGAGAAGATCGCAAAGAGATCTTGGACAACACCAGCCACCATCCCATCGACTTCCAGGAGGATCGAAAACCTCTACAGGATTTCTTCACCCGTCTCTCCTGGTTGTTCAAACATCCACACCAGAATTTTGCTATTGTAGAGAGTGCTCAACTGGCATTCACACTCCGAACCTCCATTTCTCCCATGGACAGGGAGGGCAAGAAACTTGATGCTGTAGCAAAAAAGATCTACACTGTGGCCATCTTGGATCTAAAGGTGGCAAACTTTGGTGCCTGTATGGGTGCCTATGTTCACCACCTAATGGAAAAACTTGAGCCCCTTCTTGCTCGCATTCCTGATGAGGACAAGGCCTTGGCAATGGCTATCCAGGCCGAAATGCACGCTTTGGGGGGGGGGGGCAGCAAATAGTTTTGGCAAGGAACTCCAACAATTGCGCAGCCAAAATTTTGTCTGCATCTGTGGCTCTCCGTCACCACGCCTGGCTCAGGGCATTGGACGTGACCCCTCAGGCAAAGACCACCATAGAGGACATACCCTTCGATAATTCCAGTCTCTTTAATAGAGATGGATGGGAAGCTAAACTTCCGTTACCAAATGAAGACGGTGGCGAGGAAGCACTGCATGTCCTCTATCTTCCAGTCACTGAGGCAGCAGTTTGGGGGTCAGCAACACTCCTGATACCAACCGTACCAGTGTCAATACCAACATCAGGAGTATCAGACACAGAGTCAAGGTCAGTCGAGACAGTGCCAACCATCTCATTCCTCCTCCTCTTCCTCGGGCCAGGATCAACAACCACAGCTGTGGTACCAACAAAACTTCAGGAAGAAGCCCTACGACTCGGGCAAGAGGAGGTTATGAGATGGGGCCGCGCACTTCGACAAACCTCCCTTTGGGGACAGACTAAAGGCCTTTTATAACACCTGGGCCTCAATCACCTCCAACTCCTGGGTGTTAGACATTGTTTGTAGGGGCTATGCTCTCAAGTTCGAGGAGCTCCCTCCTACCAGAGCGTTTCTGTCCACCAGTCCCTCAGACACCCTACTCGACAAAGTGCGCGCCTTGATAGAAAAAGGTCTTATCGAGCCTATATATCTATCTCAGGCCCGACACTGTTTTTTCGCATGCTACTTTACTGTTCCTAAAAAGAACTTGGGTATCAGACCTATTTTGGATTTAAAAGGTTTGAACTCATGTTCAGTACTGACGGTCCTGAATGGTAACCCTTTCTTCTATTCTACTCCTCTTACAGAAGGGCCCCTGGTTCACAAGCATCGATCTCAAGGACGCGTACTTCCATGTGGGCATCCAAAGAGATCACAGGAGGTTCCTTGCCTTTGCGGTTGGGGCCAACATCTATCAATACAAAGTCCTTCCATTCGGACTCTCCACAGCTCCGAGGGTCTTCACGAAGTGCATGGCATCAGTGGTGGCATATCTTCACCAATGAGGGATCACAGTCTTCACCCACAGGGCGGTAGCTGCATCCTCTGCATTTTTGACTCGGGTGCCTTTGCAGGATTTTTGCAAGGCTGCTGTCTGGTCCCAGCCAATGTCTTTTATTAAGTACTATAGGCTGGATACAAGGGCCAGGCAAGAAGCCTCTTTTGGGAGGGCAGTGTTGATATCTGGTTTGCACTAATTATTGCACTGTTTCTTGCATACTTAAATGAAATGCAATGACACTTGAATACATTTGCAATTTAAAGTTTATAGTTTATTGTTGGTAATAAAATCCTTTTTTTGTTCAGACTTACAAGATTGGTGTCAGGACACTCCCTCCTCCACTGACCGAAGCTTGTCAGTCTAAATAACCCATTTGTGTGATTTGCAGAGACCACGAAGAAGATGGACAAGTTGCTTACCTGTAACAGTATTTCCTCCAGTGGTCATCTGCGAATTCACACAAATCCCACCCATCTTCCTCTCAGTCATGTCCTACTCTAATTATAAAAATTCCTGCTGTCGCTGCTTAGTGCATACGTTATGGAACTGAGGAAAGAACGGGAACACCAGGGGCTTTATAGGGGTGGATGGAGCAATCCAAGATTTGCCCAGTGATACGAGAACTTTCCGAGCTAGCTGCACAGGCGCAGATATAACCCATTTGTGTGAATTTGCAGATGACCACTCAAAGAAATACTGTTACAGGTAAGCAACCTGTCCTTCTTCAAAGAACCTCGTTAAGAGTTTTCTCAAGGGCCTTAACAACCTACACCCTCCTCCTTCGATAGTGACGCTGGCATGGAACCTGGATCTAGTACTCTCGGGCCTCTCATCAGACCCTTCGAGCCGATGGCCACCACGGACTTAAGATTGCTGACCTGGGAAACAGCTTTCATAGTGGCCATCACTTCAGCCCATCATGTGAGCAAAGTTTGTGCCTTGTGGATGGACCAGCCCTACCTCTATTTTCACAAAGACCTATGTCCCGACATTACTTTCCTACCGAAGGTAGTATCGGCCTTCCACATCAACCACGACATTGTGCTACCCACCTTGGCCCTGAACCCGACCATTGATCCAAGCGCTGTCTACATACCCTTGATGTTCGGAGAGTGCTTGCCTTTTTTCGGGACAGAATGTCGGGCTCAAGATACTTCAAAAAGTTGTTTGCTATTCAGAGGCTAAGAAGGGACTACTTGTGACTGCTCAGAGGTTTTGTAAATGGGTGGCTAATACCATCCACCTTTGTTACAAACTGTCGGGTAGAGACCCTCCGGACAGGATGCGGGCGCATTCAACTAGGCCATTAGCTGCATCCTCTGCTTTTTTGACCCGGGTGCCCTTGGAGGATGTGTGCAAGGCTGCTGTCTGGTCCCAACCATTGACTTTTATTAAACACTATAGACTGGACACACGGGCCAGACAAGACACAGTTTTTTGGAGGGCAGTGTTGCTTGCTGGTTTACACTAAGGTTATTACATTTTGTATTTATATGCATTTAAACCAAAGATATGACTCAGACAAATGCACCTTAAGGTTTAAAATTTATTGTTCTTAATAAATCTCATCTTGTTTCAACTTACAAGATTGGTGTCTGGACACTCCCTCCTCCACTGACCAAAGCTTGTCAGTCTAACCCATTTGTGTGATTCGCAAAGACCACAAAGAAGGAGGATAGGTTGCTTACCTGTAACAGTATTTCTTTGAGTGGATTTCTGTGAATTCACACAAATCCCGCCCATCCTCCCATCAGTCGTGTCCTGTTTACTTAACGTGTTCCTCATGTGCTGCTTGGCAGCGAACTTATGGAACTGAGAAAGAGTGGGAATACTAGGGGCTTTATAGGGATGAGCGGAGCTACTGCCAAAAAGTTGCAACTAAAGTTCTGCCTAGCGATTCCAGAAGTTTCCGAAGTTGCTGCCCATGAGCAGATATAACCCATTTCTGTGAATTCGCAGACAACCACTCGAAGAAATACTGTTACAGGTAAGCAACCTATCCATCTCCTGCCCTATATATTTAAAAAGGGCAGGAGATTTATACTGTGCCATGTAGTGCTCAGGCAAGACCGGCCCCTTTCCTCAATGCTCCCCAGTAGTCTGAAATGATCTATCTTTGGTGAGTGGTTTGAGTGTTGGACTATGACTCTGGAGACCAGGGTTCGAACACCCCTCTTGTCCATGTAATTCCATTGGAGTGACCTTGGCAAGTCACACTCTCTCACTTCAGGGAAAGGCAATGATGGCAAACCACCTCTGAAAGGATCTTGCCACGAAACCCCATGATAGAGGGTCACCTTAGGGCCACTCTAACTCTGAAGCTATTTGAAGGCACACAAACAACAACAACAAACCAGGCGTGGGTGGGGCAGTGGCTTGAGCATTGGACTGACTCTGGGGAGACCAGGGTTCGAATCCCAGCTCTTCCATGTAAACCTACTGCGTGACCTTGGGCATGTCACACTCTCTCAGCCTCAGAGGATGGCAAAGGCAATGACAACCATCTCCCCCCCCCCCCCCCCCCAAGAGATCTTGCCACGAAAACCTCATGGCTCGCCATAAGTCGGAAACAACTTGAAAACACACAACAACAAGACATCTTAAGAGAGGCACTGTGGTGTAGTGGTTTGAGCCTTGGACTAGGACGGTGGAGACCAGGGTTCTCTGGGTGACTCTAGGCAGGTGACGCTCTCTCGGCCTCAGCGGAAGGCAGGGCCGCTACTACAGCGCATCCTCCTCTCCGCTAAAAGCGATGCAGCAAGCCATGAACTACATTACCCAGAAAGCAGCGCGGCGCTCAAGGCGGACGTTGGTGCCAGTCGCTGGCTGGAAACTTCCAGGAGGGCGGGGCGGGAGTGCGCTGTCTCTCTCTCTCTCCTGTCTCTCTGTGTCTCGCTGGCGCTCTGGGCATTGTGGGTAGAAGACAGCGAGCTCTCGCCCGGCGCCATTTTGTGGTGGTCGAGAGGAGCTGTGGCGGTCGTCGTCGCTGGCCCTGGCCGGAGGGTCCTCTCCCCTTCCCGGTAAGAACTGCTCCCGTTCTTTCCTCACAGGGAAGACTGTTTCGGCCGCGGAAGGCAAGCTGCTCGTTTCTCCGCATTAACCCTTCTCTCGGGGCAAATTCCCTGTTAGACTCGCCTTGGGTCTTTTCTTTTTTTAAATTGGTTTTACAGAAGGTGCTGAGAGGGGGGGAGGAAGGAAGAGAGGGAAAGCCAGCCGGCCATTTTCTGCGAGGGAGGGATCTTCTCTTCATCTTGCAGGCGGTTTTTCTTGGTAGTTCTGCTTCCCAGCACGTCCCGGGTCTTCCTTCTTTCCTTCCTTCCTTTTTCGTGGCCGTTGGCAGAAATCCTGTCTTTGGGCCTTTACAGACTGCCAGAAATATGCAGCTTGAGACCACTTTAACTGCTCTGGCTCAGTGCTAGGGAATCATGGGAATTGTAGTTTTTTTGAGATATTGAGCCATCTCTGTCAGAGGGGTCTGGTACCACAATAAACTACAATTCCCATGATTCCCTAGCACAGCCAAGGCAGTTAAAGTGGTCTCAAGAGGCATTGTTTTTGGCAGTCTGTAAAGGCCCTTTGTTTATACACAGTTTAATATAATGTCAAATTAGCACTCACTAAGCCGCTCTGAAAGGGCTTAAGACCAAGGTATAAGTACTCTATAAACAAATAAATATAGTACAATAATACTATTTATTACACAAATGCATCATTTAATAATGATAATACATCAACTCTCTCAGCCTATAGGGTATAGATACTCTAAACCAGGGGTAGGCAACCTAAGGCCTAGGGGCCGGATGCGGCCCCCTGAGGCCTTTGGACCGGTCCCAGGCTGGTCCTGCCGCTGCTGCCGCCCCCCACCGCCGCCCTCCATGATGATATTGATTATTATTATTATTACTTGTTCTTGGGGTTTTCTTGGCAAAATCTCCACAGGGGCTTTGCCATGGCTTTTCTGGGGCTGAGATAGTGTGCATGCATATTTTTTATTTTTTTATTATTTATTTATTTATTTATTTTTGGTGCTTTGGCCCCCCCCCCCCCCAATTGTCTGAGGGACAGCAACCCGGCCCCTGGCTCAAAAAGGTTGCCTACCCCTGCTATAGGGTATAAATACTCTAAACAAATAAATATAGTACAGTAGTACTATTTATTACACAAATACATCACTTAATAATGATAATACATCATCCTGGCCTCAGAGGGAGAGAAGAACCACTGGACTTGATCCCTTTCCCTACTGCCATTCCCTTCTCCTTTGTGTCATGTTTTTCTGGATTGTAAACCAGAGGGCAGGGAACTGCCTAATTAACAATCTGTAAACTGCTCTGACAGCACTTTGGGCTGAAGGGTTGCTTATAAATACTCTAAATAAAACACAGTCAGCTCTCCCGTTCCAGAATCCCCCCCCCCAAAAAAACCCCCCCACAACAACACAGATTCACAAATATTCAAACCCCATAGGCTTGAATTGGGCACGCTCCCATGGGGGCGCACCCCATTGATTTAAATGGAGGTTGTCTCTCCGTGAATATGCAAAACTGTAGACTTCAAGTCCTTGAGAATGGAGGGGCAACTGTAAATAAATAATACATGAAGGTGGCTAATCTTGGGTTTCTGAATGTGATACCTTTTAATATGTGATCGCTTGATCTGTGCAAATGTGTTTCTGTTGAAGAATGAAACAGAATAAAGGTTAAAACAAAGAGGGGTTGTTTTTTGTCTGCAACTATATGGTGGGAGGGGTGGTTTTAGTGGTGATCTTCCTAGCAGAATTTCATGGGCATTCGACCATGCATCCTCTCTGCAGTGGGCTATTAAAAGGTTTAAATGTTATTTAAGTTGATGGATATTTTCTGTCTTCTAGAGTCACATCCTGGGATACTAACAACAGTTGGGAAAAGAACTGAAGGCAAGCCATGGGCTCAGACAAACGGTATGTAATATTAAAGCATGTGTGTGTTATGTAATGGTGGTTGCAGTTCTAGAAATGTACACTGATGCATAGGATCAAGATGAAGGTATTTCTACTGAAGGGATACTCTTCCTAAAAGGGTCAGTTCCTGCCAAAGTCAGATGACTGATCAGCTGAGCTGAAGCAAAGTGGTTTAATGCTTGTAAGGTGTCCTTTCTGGTGTCAAGGAACCCTGGCCAATGAAGGAAACCTTATACTCATAAAACCTTTATTCTGCAGAAGGTGGTCACTTGGAGGTGCAGAGATAACACAAAAACACATAAATATTCTAAATGTTCAACTAAATAAAATTGGTTTCTAAAACATTTGGGGTAGAAGACAATTTTTTTAAAAAGATCTGTATTTCTAAATGTTTAATCACATATATGTAGCATGAATTAAAGGGGAGGAACAGTACAGATAACTTAAGAATCATTCAATATGCCAGTTTGTTAAAAAGCTACCAGTAGAAGAAAGAATGTGCAGTATTCACGATTTATAAATAGCTTAAGGCTATAACGTTAAAGTAAACTGTGAACATAGAATATTTTCTCACACCATAAAGGTAGTGTGATGCAGCAGCTAAAAAGGCCAGTATGATTTTAGGCTGCATCAATAGAAGTATAGTGTCTAGATCAAGGGAAGTAATAGTGCCACTGTATTCTGCTTTGGTCAGGCCCCACCTGGAATACTGTGTCCAGTTCTGGGCACCACAATTCAAAAAGGATGTTGAAAAATGAGTGGGTCCAGAGGAGGGCGACTAAAATGGTGAAGGGTCTGGAAACCATGCCTTATGAGGAATGACTTAGGGAACTGGGTATGTTTAGCCTGGAGAAGAGACGTTAAGAGGTGATATGATAGAAGAGGTGTAAAACAAAACCACTTGCATTTTGTCTTGCATGGGACTGCAGTTTATGTCAGTCAAATTATAGATTTGACTGACATGCTCAGTGTTACGGGGTTAAATATTACTGGTGCAAATTTTTATTTAAAATTATTCCATTTTTATTGCATTGAAAATTTTACCAGCCTTATTTTCCAGCCTGAGTGTATATTTGTCAGCAGATCTTAAAAAGGATTTGAGCCATCACTACAGAATCAATGATGCTTAGTTAAACTTTGTACCATGCTGAAATTTCTCTCAGCACAAATAATAGCTATGCTGTAATGGCAACACTCCGTATGATGTAGGAAGGGCTTTATTACCAGAGGATTATTTGCAAAAAATAAAAAATAAAAAAAATCAGTTGTACTATTTTGGTTTTGTACTCTGTGATGTGGCTGAGGGCTGCTAGTTGTTGTTTTCATAGCCTTGGAAATACAGACGGAAGAATTCTGTAGTCTTCAAGATGTATGTCTTTTTACATACTTTGTGCAGTGTGAGCAGAACTGAACGGAGTGGAAGGTATGGCTCTATCATAGATAGAGATGATCGTGGTGACCGGGATTTTAGAAGCAGACGGCGTGATTCTGACTACAAAAGATTGAGTGAGGAGCGCAGAAATGACAGATATGATGACTACGGAGATTATGATGGCAGAGATTATGATGGTAGAGATTATGACAGTCCTGAGGTGAGAAAAATGTCTTTTGAAAACTTTTCAATAACATAGGGTAAACGTTTAAGCAGTGTTATTGCACTATTGTCTATATTTTCTGTAGGATACCTTGTAGCTGCATTTGGTGAATGGAAATGATACAGTGTGGAGCTTTATTTTGTTGAATGTATCCATATACTTAGAGATTTTATTTTCCAATCTCAGACATACGTTTCTTAGAAATACCAAGGAATTGAAAAAGATTGGAGATGTACTTATACAGCTAAGAAATATGGTAGCTGAGAAATGAATACATTTGTCTAATGTGCATTTAATATTGTTCAGTAGTGCTAGATTTTAATACATAAATTGCTTACATTGTGAAGTCACAATTGCTAAACTGGATGCTCACCTGGCAGAGAGAACGTGAACGGCGTAATAGTGATAAATCAGAAGATGGGTATCATTCTGATGGAGACTATGGAGACCATGACTATAGAAATGACATTAGTGATGAGAAAGAAAACAAAACCATCATGTTGCGTGGGCTACCCAATACTGTTACAGATTATGATGTGAGTAATCTTTTGTTTTTAATTTGAAAATTCTAGGTTGGTAAATATATGTCCTTAAATAGTGTTGATAGTTTTTCATGTTTCTAAATACTGAATTTCCAAATGCCTTTTTCTTTGAATATTGACATTAATTCCCTCGGCTTGAATCTATATTTCCTGTTATCAGGATGTGTAGCCAGTTTCCCTTTCCCCAGTTTCTATTTTCTGAAAGCTGGTCAGCTAGGTTTTTGGAGTATTAGTAATTGAAAGTGGGGGCTAATGTGGTGTAGTGGTTTGAGTATTTTACTAAGACACTTGAGAGATCAGGGTTTGAATTCTGGCACAGCCATGGAAACCCTCTGGATGACCTTGGGCAAGTCACACTCTCTCAGCCCCAGAGGATGGCAATGGAAGAAACTTTCCAAGAAAACTCATAATGGGTTTGCTTAGGGTCGCCATAAGTTGGAAAGGACTTGAAAACACACAACAGCAACAACAACAAATGAAAGTAAGAGAGGTTGGCAACTCCACTCCCAACCCCAAATATAGAAGTACTGTTTTGATTCCTTTGTACACCTCCATTTTTTCTGTATTATTGCAATTTTTAAAAATAATTTTGAGGTACATTCAAGTTTGTAGAAATTATTTAAATCATTTTTTGTCCCTAAATGCTCTCTAGGGGACATGAAGACATTCTCACCAGGTTTTGGAATCTTCCCAGGGAGGGGATTCTGGGTCATTTTGAAGCCAAACAAAATATAATTAAAAAAAAAATTAAAAAAAATTGACAGAGAGAAACATTGTGCAAAAAGGTGTTTTGACAAAAATGTTTGTCAATTCTTTTGGTCAAAACCCTGGAGGATCAGAAGGGGAAGCCTTAGATCAGGGGTAGGCAACCTTTCCCCTTTAAGGGCCGAGGGACTTCAGCTCCCAGAAGCCTCAGCCATGTTGGCCAATAGTCCCATGTTGGCCAATAGTCCCATGTTGGCCAATAGCTCCTGGGATTCTGGGAGCTGAAGTCCCTCGGCCCTTAAAGGGGAAAGGTTGCCTACCCCTGCCTTAGATGGTGGGAATGCCTCTTGCACACCCAGAGTGCATTTGGGGGGAAATTCTTTTAAAAAAAATCAGTTTTGGGGGACAACATGCAGGGCACACTTTGCTCACTCCAGGTCTAAATGTATTGTGGAAGATTTTTCAGTTTTTTCCCCCCTTCAGCTACATAGCACTTCCACAGTATTCTTGGGTAAGAAATGGGGAGGAAAGACATTTCTATGCCTAAAAGATTTACAGTTTGATGTGCTCATCCCTTACGATGATAAGAAATAAAGTGGAATTAAGAATTTCTCTAGTTGCCTTTCATTTTAATCTCCTGGTATATAGCATTTTTAGACCAAAACACAGTGTAGAAATAATTCAGTTTAACACCACTTCAGTTGCCATGGCTGAATGGTGTGGAATTCTGGGAATTGTAGTTTGTTGTGGCACCAGAGCTGACAGACTAAATGTCGCTTAGAGTGGTGTCAGACTGGGGTATTTTCTGCAGTGCAGATGCAGCCTTAATTTGTTAATGTATGGGTGTGAGAATTATAATTTATGTGAGATTAGAACCTCTGATTTTTGACCACCATGACTTGTTGGGATTTCTTCTTGAAGAGTCCTAATTTGCTTTTGTGTGCAAAGACATTTCTTGAATTTCTGAAACAGTTTTGTCTGTTTGGGCCATAATAATTAAATCAGTTGATATTACATGATTTGAAAGCTTGTTTGATTTTCAGTCGTCCTAGTGTATTACCTTTTGAATACTAATAGCATTTTATTAAACATGCATACAGATTCGAGAAATCATTGAATCCTGTGAAGGCCCTCGGCCTGCAGATGTGAAGCTGATGAAGAGAAAGACAGGTGAGAGTTTTGATCTGATTTTTTGGTGCTATCTTCCTTTTCCCCAGGCCTAAAATATTTTCCAAAACATGCCCTTACCTGCAAGTACAAAACAAAAAGAAAGATTTGCCATGGGTAAGGAATTTGGCCTGTTGAAAGCCATAGATAGTGGAAGAAGCCTTCAGTTTATATACAGTCGTCCCTCCTTGTTCACGGGGGATCTGTTTCCCCCCCCCCCCCGCAAACGGGAAAAAACGTGGATATTCAAGCCCCATTTATTTTAATGGCAGCGCACTCCCATGTACGCTGTCATAAGTGTGCTGCACGTGCGCACACCATTTTGTCCCTTCTGGCTTGCTGTCTGCGAATGATCAAACCCGCGGACAGCAAGTCCGCGAACCAAAAGGGGCAAGTGTATATATATATATATATATATATATAGAGAGAGAGAGAGAGAGAGAGAGAGAGAGACAGAGAGAGAGAGTTCTCAGTAAGTAACACCTGTCGTAAAATTTGCTTTTAAATTTTAGTAGTCCCTTGCATGGTTAACTTTAAACGTGGATCTCATTCCACGTTTCCACATTCATTCAGGTGGAATATATCTTGTTAAGACAGCTTGGTTTCCTTGCCATGGCAAAACAAGAAGCAAATTCACAGTTGACGTCGCATTTATAAAACTGCTTTGTCATGAAGTAATGAAGCAGTTGGAGAGAGATTCACCTGTTTTAAAGGAACTGACTAACACAAGTATCCCGTCTATATCTGAATGCTGTCTCTAGGTGTAAGCCGTGATTTCGCCATCGTGGAGTTTTATCACTTTCAAGATGCTACCAGCTGGATGGAAGCCAATCAGGTTGCTTCACTCACAAAGTCTAGATAATTCCTGAAAATGGAACAAGTCTGTACAGTTTTTAAAAAGGAATAAACAAAAAGCTGAAGGAGTGGTTTGTCCTAAAACCGTGACTTCTTAAATATTAAATGCTTTGTATATATTAAAATTTTTTGAATGAAATGCATAGTACTAGATAAAAGCAGTAGATTTTGCAGATTTTACCAAGTCACCGTTTATAAATAAGCAAAATCTCTGCTAGTGATAATGTATCATTTAATCTTACTGATCTTTGATCATTATTTTTATAGTATTTACATATATGTTCAACACACTTTTATGACTGTTGCAATGATTTTGGACATGTAACTTATGCTAGCCCTAGCTATGACCATGCCATTTGTGAAATGTACACCTGCAATTTGCTAGTAACACATAAATTCTTGTAATACCTAACAGAAAAGAAAATTAGTGTTTGAATGGCAACTGAAGGGTTGCATATAAGAGAGTATAAGTAATCACAGACACCTGTTGGACTTCGTAGTGTCCATAGCATGCATTCGCTGTACACAGTTATGTTTTTAAACTGTCTTTACTAGTAAACTAAAATCACAATTTTAATGTATACAAAGCTTTTCATCTTACTGAATCAGTTTTAGATTCACTACAAAATAACCAAAACATCCTTTAGTTTTAGGGACAAAGTAGTTGAGTCTCCCTAGTGGCGCTGGAGCTATTAACTGTCAGACAAACATGATATATTGTAAATATATCAGCATCTTTTGTTTGTGTGCATATCCCAGTTTGTTTTGGGTCATTCAGTCTTCCCCTCATTATCCTAATCTTTTTTAATTCACAATATATAAAATACATGTCATACATATCACAACATTTCAAATGTTCTAAAACATTCTAAAACAAACAATATATTCCTTAACATACATAAATACTTATCATACATTATTATATCAAACATATCAATGCATCAAGCATACAATACTTTCCTATATAAAGATAATCTCATCACAATCTTACTTCCCATTCACTTACTTTCAGTTTTCAAACTGTTCAGTCTTGTTTTTATGTATAAGTAACCCTTCTCATCTGTACTCTCCTATCTCACTTCATTCTCCACCTTGTCTCCCATCCTGTCCTATCTCACTTTTATCTCCCTTCTCTCCTTCTTCCACTCTACCTTTCACTGCCTTTCTCTCTCTTCTATTATTCTGCCTTTATCTCTTCCATTTCACCCTACTATAACCTTCTTTCTCCCTCTTTTCAACTGTTCAAACATACTCATGCCTTCTGTCACTTACTGTACCTTCTTTCATACTCAATCTCCTTCCACATCTAGACTTCCTCTCTTGTCTCCTCTGGTTTGCAAAAAAGAAAAGAGAGAAAAACAAGACTTTCGTGACTTCCTTATTCTTCATATTTACTGTTAAATGAACCCGATACATATATTCCCTACAGTCATCTCCTATAAATCTTATTTACTCACCCCCCCCAATCCCTGCTCAGATAGTAAAATAAATCCTATCTAATTTACCAATTTATTGAACATTTTGGGAACCCCGTCACTGCAATTTTCCCCCATTTGTTTTCCAGAAAATCCATTACCAATCTCCAGTCTTTATTTATTTCATCTATTGGGTTATTCTTTAATAGTTGTGTCAGTTTAGCCATTTCTTCTGCCTCATTCATTTTGTATAGCCACTTATCTTCCTCTGCTTTTCCATTTTTGAGCATAAGCCATTTTTCCGGTCTAATTCCAATTGAGATTTTATTATGTAGCCACCATTATGCTTCAAAATGTTTTCATATGTTAACCAGTCATTTGATTTTTTATTTAATGCTTCCATCAGGGATACCCATAGTTGTGTCTGGGGAGCTATCCTATATTTATATTTTTTTTCCATATTTTTAACAATGACCTTGTTAAAACACAATGGTTATTAAAGTCTTTATTAATTTGATCCTTATATTCCAAATTCACATGCCAGCCAAATTGTAGACCATTACTTTTTATCATCTAATTTTATCCATGTTTTTATCCAGGTTAGCCTCAAAATATAGTTGTAAATTTGGAACTCCCAAGCCTTCCCTCTCTTGGATATCTTGAAGCGTTTTCATTTTCACCCTAGGTTTTTTTCCCCACTCCATAGAAAGTTGGAAATGTCCCCATGCCATTCTGTAAAGGGGGCAACTGTCATAATAATTGGAATCATCTGAAAAAGAAATTATATTCTTGTTAGTACCAACATTTTTATAGTGGTGATTTTGTTTAATAAGGATAGATTTAATTTCTTCTATCTTATCAAATTGTTTGTAATTTGAGACCAGAACTTTTTATAGTTCTCATAAACTCTGAGGTTTTGTTGGTTATTGCAATACTCAAATATTTTACTTTTTTCTCTATTTTATAGCCTGATTTCTTCTCAATTTCTTGCTCATCAATTTTAGACAATTTCCCCCCAATTATAACTGTTTTTTCCATGTTTACTTTACAGCCCGAAATCTCTCCAAAGTCTTTCAATAATTTTGCTAAATATTCAGTGCTTTTTGTAGGGTTGTCGAATGTAATTACCAGATCATAAGTAAATCTGCAAAATTTATATTGACACTGCATTGAACTTACTCCATGACCTTTTTCATCCTTTTTAATATTTAGTAACAACAATTCCATCACTATCAGAAACAGAAGAGGAGATATCGGGCATCCCTGTCTTGTTCCTTTTTGTATTGTATTTTTTAATTTCCTCCCCCCATTATTTTTTTTTATAAATTTCTTTGATCCAATTTGTAAAATTCGGGCCTATCTTTATATACTTCATAATTTCAAACAATATCTGTCAATTCACATTGTCAAAAGCTTTTTCAAGGTCTAAAAAGACTAATGTCATTTTTTAAATCATTGTTAATTTCATAATATTCCAGTTCATCTAAGACAACCCTTATGTTCTCCTTCATCTGTCTCTGTGAGAGGAATCCCCACTGGTCTTCATTTATCCATGATTTCAGCCAATTCTTAAGTCTTTCCGATAAAATCAAAGCTAAGATCTTATAATAAATATTTAAGATCGAGATACGTCTATAATTTTTTGGGTATAATGGGTCTCTGGTTTGGTATGAGAACTATATCAGCTTCACACCACGACTCAGGCAAACCTTCTTTTAAGATGCTGTTCATTGTGACTTGCAGCCTTTTGTATAATTCTTCTTATGTTTTATTAAACAATGCTGTTATTCCTTTGGGGCTGGGGGCTTTGTCTTTTTTGCAACGTTTCATAGCTTGTATCACTTCTGTTATAAGAGCATTTAACATTCAGTAGTGATCTTCTATTTCCTTCAAGTTACTATTGTTCAAATATTTTCTGATTTTTTTTCCTCTTTTTGCCACTCTCTCCTTATATAATTTAGAGAAATACTTTAGGAAGACTTCCTGTATCTCTTCTTGATCTTTACTTGTCTTATCTCCATCTTTTATCTCTGAAGATTATTGCTCACTTAAATAAACTAGTTTACCTGATCCATTTTAAAAATAAATGCGTGCAGTGTCTGGATCCTATTGCAAGGGTTTTGCTGGAAAAAGTGCCTCTTGGGACCATTCTGGGGCCATCCCCACTCCTGGAGCTGCTCTGGGGCCATTTTCTCAATCTGGAAAACTCCCAGCTTCGAAATGAGTTGTGCTGAGTGGCTCTAAGAGTAGGGATGGCCCCAGGATGGTCCCAGGTGGTGATTTTGGCAGCAAAATCCTTGTGATATGTTTCAGATGCCAGCCGCATTATTTTTAAGCCAGATCAGGTAAACCAGTTTATTTAAGTGTGCGATATGCTTCTCTATTATAATTTTTTTCTGTTTTCTTAATTTGTGGGCTATTTCCCCACTTTATTAGAGTACTCAAAATTCTTTTGTTTGTTCACTTTCAGCTTCTTTTTTATCTCATCAACTATATTGAAATTTGTTTCTTCAAAATATTTTTCTTTAATTATTCCAGATTTATCCCTTGTCTTAATCAATTCTTCTTTCTCTTTTAGATGATTATTTAATGTTTTCAACTTTTCTTTTTTATTTCCTTGTATGATATTTTGCTGGATATATCACTGCTTTAAAGGCGTTCCAGACTACTGTTGTCTTTGTTTTCTTTATTCATATTTTCTTGGGGGGAAAAAACATTTTATTAACTCCTTTGCTCTTTGAGCAATCTTAGGATTTATTAGGATTTATTACCAATTCATCTTTAAGTTTCCATGTAAATATTTGTTTACCTCCTTTTAGCTTCATAACTAGGGGACTATGAACTGAAATTACACTTGGAGTGTTTCTATCTTCAATATTTGTGTTAATAAGGTTTTAGATGTTATGCACATGTTGATTCTAGAGAATGATCTGTCTATTCGAGTCGAACATGTAGTTTTTAGCTTCCCCATTTAAATGTCTTCATGTGTCCCTGACTGAAAAATCATCTAATGGTCTAAATAATTTTTTTTTGCAATTTCCCTGTTAACCTTTGATTTATGTGATGATGTTCTATCTAATTTTGGGTCCAGTACTTCGTTAAAGTCTCCTAATATGGTAATATTTTCGTAAGCCAATTTTGCTACTTCTTTGTACACACTATAAAAAGACCTTTTATGTTCCAATGGTTCATATATTCCTAACAATATTTTTGTTCCCATAGATTCTATTTCTATACCTATATAATGTCCATTGTCATCCTTGATCACTTCTTTAGATGGAATATGTGTTTTTACATATATTATGATCCCTTTCTTATTTTTATTAGATCCAGCTATATATTCTTTTTCTAATTTATAGTTTTTAATTAGTCTTGTCTCCCTCTTTATGATGTTTGTCTCTTAGATCCACATTATTTTTCTCCAAAAAGCGAAATGCCGTATTTTCCGGTGTATAAGATGACCCACGTATAAGACGACCCCCCAATTTTTCCAGTCAAAATATAGAGTTTTAGCACCTCTATCCTCATTATCCTTATACCCGGCATATAAGACGACCCCCCCACTTTAGCCACAGATTTTGCAGGTAAAAAAGTAGTCTTATACGCAGGAAAATAAGGTACCTTATTATGCTTATGTTGGGAATTTAGACCATTCACATCCCAGGATAATATATTAAGTCCCATTTCAACTTTAATTCCATTTTGTATACTTTTTCCCCTACTTTTTCTCTTATCTATGATAGTTCCAATACTTCAGATTTTACACCTTATAAGGTAGCCCAGGGTGATAAAAAAAGAAGAGAAAAAAGGACAGAAAAAGAGAAGAAGGAAGGGGGGATAGGCACCCCATAATTACTAAATATTTTATTTTACTCTATAACAATTTAACCTTCTGTACTCTCGTCTTCTCTAGACAGTTCCTCTCTTGTTACTCCTTCCTCCTCTGCCTGTTCCTCCACATCTAACTCCTCTTGTCTCACTTCCCCTACCACCCCCTCTGCTTTCTCCAATATCTTCTCTCTGTTTCTTTTTTTGACTTATTCCTCCTATTCTTTGTCCTGAATTTTTTTTTGTTTTCCCATCATTTTTCCCTTCAATGATCTTCCTATATGTCCTCCAGAAATAGCTCGCTTTCTCTACAGAATTTAGTCTGAATATTTTCTGATCCCATACCACTGTTAAGCCTTCTATATATTCCCATCTGTTGGGGATCCTGTGGGATTTCAGTTGTTCTACCAGAAAATTGTAGTCACTCCTCCTCCTCAGGACCTCCCCTGGGATGTCTTTAAAGACTTTTATCTCCATGTCTTCAATTATTAAATTGGCCTTATAACTCTTTTGTAAAATCAGATTGCGCGTTTGTTTCCTAACACAGTATATAACTATGTCTCTCGGAAGTTTTTTGTTCTATCCTGTCCACCTCTCCCTCAAATTGTTGTAATGTTTTACCCACAAAACATGCCAATGCAGGAATTAGCACTTTATATAAGTTTTCGTTAGTCTTTTCTAATAGTCCTCTAGTTTTTAAACAAGATTCCCTTTGTTTGGTTTCCAGAAAAAGAATTCTGTTCCATTCCTCTTGTTGTGCTTTCCCAGAGTCCTCCATTTTTATGACCAGTTGTCTAGTTGACATCTCCAATACTTCCATCTTGTCTCCTAGTTGTTTCACATCTTTAAACATTGTTTCCATATTATGTGTTATATTCTCTAATTCAACTTTCAGTTCCTGTTTTATCTCAGCCTTGAAATTTCCTGTCGTCTTTCCTGTCTATCCTCCTTTATCTCCTATCTTATTTTCTTAATCTCTAAAATCATATCATTATGATCAGTGGCTTTACCTGGGATTTCTACTGAAGGTCGTCTTTGGGCTGCATCTTTTTGTGAAGCCACTGCCATTCTAGAGATCATGAGCTTTTTTAGCTACTAAAGACAAGATGGAAGCTAAGGAGTTAATCATGGGGCGGGGGAACTATACTGACAATAAGAGAGAAGAGAGAAATAAAATAAAAGAATCAGAATCTTCACTTTTTTTGACACATAGCACATTCAAGGACACTGTAGATGCAGCTGTTCATTCTTATCTAGGTTTGTTTATATTAAACAATCTTTTTATGGATTCCTTGTTACCCTTACCTTCAACAATATAATGCTGCTAAGTGGCAGTGTACACACTGTTTTACAATCTAAACCAGCAGTCCAAGCCCTCAAACAAGCAGCTTCCCTGAAGCAGATGAAATAACAGTTCTAAAGATCTAATGTGGATCCAATTTCATAAGTTAAATCAACTATGTCTAATTTAATCTTCTATAGGTAACAGCTTCTATTAATGTCCAGATGTTTTATAAATCACTTTTTGGTTGATATACACAGATTTTCTCAAAATCCTCAATCACTTTCCTATAATTTAATAAACAATTCATTGTTCAATTCCTACTACTTGTTGCCCCTTTAAAATCCTATAACATCCTACTCAAATAATTCATTATTATTTTTCAATCACCTTTGATTCAAACAGATCATTAATTAATTTGTTAGTTATATTTTATCAATTGTACTATATTTCATTAGTTACAATATACTTTGAATATTTTAAATCTAAAAAATTTAAATTTAAGAAATCTTCATTATTAAATCACAAAAATTTATACATCCATATTAAATCACAAATACCTTCTTGCTTAAAGCTATAGGTTCTTCAAGAGCTGGTATCTTTCTTGTTAGTCCTTTTTATCTCTCACGTCTTGGGATAACATCATTGAAGGTCACTATGCAAAATTAAATCTAATCAATATTCTCCACTTTATCTTTATTTTTCTCCTCTTGTATTACATTTATCTCTTCAAAGCTTCCAGGTCTCTCCCAGATATGTTATTTAGGCATATATGTGTTCAGTTCAGTTCAGTTCAGTTTGAATTTCAACATTTCAGGTTTCAAAATAAGTCCAAATCAAAGTCCTTCGTTTCAAAAACAAAGTTTTCAAGGCCAAATCTTTATTAAATGTTGTTTTCACGTCCCATCTCAGCTCCCACCCCTTTCAACAATTGGTGCCAGCAGCGCCAGAGAAAATAAAGCAAAATCCAGTAAGATCAATGTTCAATATTTAATAAAGTGGGGGTGGGGAATCAAGAATCAAGATCAGTTTAAAGTCTATCTACTTCTATTCCGATCTCTTTCCTCTTTTGCATTTTCACTTTCACCTTTTCTTTAGCTTCCCTCCCCCCATGCTTCACACATGGCTTCTCTAAGTTTTCTATTTTTCTTCCCACAGCTTCCATTTCTCAAGCTCTCAATGTATCCATTGCCTCCAGTTGTAAATGTGGGCAAAGCAATTTAAGTCTCTTTTGTATCTTTAATGAGTCAATTGGGTTTTCCAGTGAATGAAGTAAAGCCATCCAGAGAAAGATCAATTCATGCATCTTAAAAGTTCAGCAAGCCAGCTAAAAGAATTAAAACAAGTGGCAGCGGTGGCAGCTCACTGTGGTCGTGGTTTGCTTGCAATCCCTTCTTTCTCCTTACCAGCTTCGTGTTCCCCAACAACAAGGCAATCTCTTGCTTTGTACTGGAGGACATTAGAAGGCAGGAGTGGGGACTTCTATGAACCCCTCTGCTTCCCCTTGACCTGGGGGAATTCAGATATTGGGGGATCGAGCTTCTAACCCGATCTGTTGCTGCGACGAGCAAGGTCTCAAAAGCCTTGCTCCAGAGGTCATTACTGCTCTGCTATGCCGCCTCATTATCCTAATCTAGCAATAAAGAATGAAATCATCCGAGTTCTGCCAGATCATCTATGGCTCTTAATGCTTTTTATATTAGACCATGCCTTCCCAAAATATATTTTCAGCTGAACTTAGATTTGGCCATTGTTAGGTCAACATACACATCCACTGGACATATTTAAAAGGATGAAGAGTTATAAAATGAAGAGTTACAAAATGAACTCTCTGAATGAAGAGTTACAAAAGACTCACAGAAGTTAGAATGGTTTTGGGATTCTGAATATGTAGGAATCATAAAGTTTAAATTTCAGAAACTTGGCTTTTTTAATAGATTTAAACAGCTATTGTTTTTAATAACATACCAATTTTGAATGGGCACCGAAAGCAAAATGAACTTGTTACCTTATGAGATACAAGTAGCAGACAGTTGTTTGGAGAAAGCTGAAGAACACTTACGCAAGCTTTTGTATTCTAATAATAATAATAATAATAATAATAATAATAATGATAATAATACATACATACTGAACTTGTCAGGTAATGATTTTAATTCAGTATCCAAGATACTGAAGGTCCTCTTGAAAGGAATTACTGTACTTTCAAGGGTACAACATGAAGAATGCAACTAAAAGCAGTCCATATGTTTGAAGTTTTAAAACTCAAGGGTGTTGGGAAGAAGTGAAGCAGTCACTTGACATTATTATAAAGAGCAGTGTGTTGCTATGCCATTAGGTCTCCTTTGAGACATTTCCTGGTTTCATGACAGCATTTAGTTTTGGCAGCCTCATCAACACTCCCTGGTTCCGTTCACTTTTACTGCACATCCCATTTTCCTGATGCCCATGTCCTCCTGCAGGATTGGATGGGCAGTGTGTAGGAGGCGGTGGTTGGTTCTCTACGTTCCTCCCCATGTGTTGTCCATTTAATTCATGAGCACTGACTCTTCCGAAGTGTGCTCTGCCATGGGAAAATGGACACATGTGCTGTGATACTGGAATAACTAAATGTGCTTTTTTTTTTTTTTTTGCAGAAAAAACTGGTGATTCAAGGAAAACAAATTACAATGCACTACAGAAATACCAGGCCTAAATTTGACGATTGGCTTTGTAGCAAGGTAAGGGTGTTTCTGCAAAGGGGCTATTTTCCTACCTGCTTCCTCATTGTTAGGCATACTCTTGGAAATAAATCATACCATTTTCCATTCCAAGTGATGCAAATGGTATGGATTTGCTAAAACAAATGTGAAAACAATTGAGAAATGAAGCTCAGTAAGAAGTACCTCACTTGTTTAGAGTGCTGCAAATAATACCTGTTAGCAGAAATTGGTGTAGTAATATAGCAAAAAAGACCTTGTGATTGACAGCCACAGAGTTGATGTGGTACTTCGAAATTAGAATTTCTGACTGAGGTGAAAATTGGCCAAAGAATCACTTCTCTTGTATTGAACCACTTCAGCCAGTTATATCAAGAATTACAGATATGTTAGAATCTTGGAGACCTGTGGTGGCATAACAGCATGTTACATTAGCGTAAATATTTCTTTGGATACTGCACAGGGCAATACACAATACCTCCTTGTGTAGTCTTGCAAAGCTGTGCAACAGCATACTACAGCTCCCAGCTATAGCTCCTCCCTGATTGGCTACAGTGTTGATAATAGTTTGTGCGTAGCTAGAGGAAAAGGAGCAGGTTTCCTATTCTTGAAGTCCCAGTGTCTCATAGGATCTCAGCCACTGTATCCAAGCATCTATCTCTAATGTCTAGTTGCATAATAAATTTTATCAAAGTGGGGATCATACCAAATTTAATAATTTTGCCAGGGTTGTGGCTGAAAGTTGAATAGTTTATTGCTTAGTATGTCCTGTGGTCAGGGAATGTTGCAGAACATGGTAGCCTTTATAAAACCTACACAGAATGGAATTATGCTTAAGGCTATAATGCAAGTGTCTTTAAAGGCAAAGCAAAGCAGCTTCATGTATACCACTTCATACCACAGTGTGCAAGCAGTTTACAACTATAAGCTCATTGCCCCCCAACAGCTGGGTACTCATTTTAGCAACCTCGGAAGGATGCAGGCCTGAGTCAAACCTGAGCCCTGGCTAGTATTGAACTTGCAACCTTGTGGTAAAACAGCTATTAATACAAGTGATCAGATTAGTTATGAGAGCAAGGAGGCAATCTTTTAAGGCTTCAGTGCCTACTTCCGTAGTCGGTGTGTGTGGTGGAGTTTTTTTTTTTAACTTTTATTATTTATTAAAACACATATAACACATAAACAAAAACCATAATAAACAAACAACTTACATATACATACATACATACATTTCACAACAACAACAAAAAAAAACATAAAATATGACTTCCCCTCCTTTACTTTGAATACATTATACATATTATTTTTAACTTTCTTATATCTCCTTTATGTATTGTAATTTGATTTCCAATTCCTTTTCTGTTTTGCACCTATTTTTACATTATTTTTCATCATCCTCCGTTACATACCATATATTTTAATTCACTCTACCTATTAATTTTTTTTTCAACAGCGCCGCTTTTCCCCTCTTAACACAACCATTATCATCAATATCAATATCTGATTATTTAATAACCCCTTTTCATTTTCACACAACCACACTGTTTTCTCCCCAAAGTTCTTTAAAATATTCTATAATCGGTGTCCATTCTTTCCCAGGTTCACCACTTTTATCTTTTTTCAATAAAATTGTCAATATATCCATTTCCATAACGTCATATAGTTTAATTTGCCAGTCCTCTATGTTCAAAGCATCCTTACTCTTCCACTTTTTTGCAATTACAGTCTTAGCAGCATATAACATATAGAATATTATCTTACCAAATTTTCTTTCAATCTCATCATTTATCATCCCCAATAAGTACACTTCAGGTTGTTTGCACATCTTAATTTTTAAAATCTTTTCTATTTCTGTATGTATCTGTGACCAAAATCTTTTCGACCTTTCGCACTCCCACCACATATGTAAGTATGTACCAATTGATTTAGAACATGTCCAACATTCTTTCTTACTGTTTTTATAAATCTTAGTTATCTTTTCTGATGTCAAGTACCATCTGTATTGCATCTTGTAATAACTCTCTCTTACATCATAGCTTAGTGTATATCTTATTCTTTTCTTCCAATTTTTCCCCATTCGTCTAACATTATAGGTCTTCCCACATCTTGTGCCCACTTTATCATGTATTCCTTTACAGATTCCTCTTCCATTTCAACCTTCAAAAGCATTTTATATAATTTTGAAACCAAATGTTGTGGGGTTTCTAACATTACTTTCTCAAATTCAGATTCTTCTTTCTCTATCTGATTTATTTTCATGTCCATTTTGAATCTTTCCATAATTTGTCTATATAAAAACCAATTACATTTAAAGCCTTCTTCTAGCAATTGTTCCATACTTTTCATCTTTGGTGTATCTTTTTCCCATATTAATAAGTCCTTGTATGCAACCCAGTCATCACCTTTCATTTTTTCCCTTCTATAAAAAGCTTCATTTACCGACGTCCATTGTGGAATCTTTTTAATAAATATTTTCTGGTACTTTTGCCATACTCGCAAAACTGCTTTTCTTATTGGGTGATTATTAAATTCCTTGTTTACTTTGATTTTGTCATACATTAAATATGCGTGCCATCCATATGCTAAGTCAATTCCTTCTAATTGCAATAGTCTGTTGTCATTTATCAGTACCCATTCTTTTGCCCAGTCCAAACATGAAGCATAGAAATAAAGTTTGAGGTTTGGGATATTCATCCCTCCTCTATCTTTATCGTCCTGCAGTATCTTCATTTTTATTCTTGCCTTTTTTTTGTTCCAAATAAATGCCGCAATCTCTTTTTCCCATTCTTTAAATGGCTTGTCATTGACTATTATTGGTAGTGATTGGAATAAAAATGTCATTTTGGGTGTAAGACTCATTTTAACAACTGAAATTCTGCCAGTCCATGTCAAATTCATTTTTGACCATCTTTGCAGGTCCTCTCGTATTTCTCGCCATACTCTTTCATAATTATTTTTAAATAAGTCTGCATTTCTTTTTGTTAAATATATACCTAGATATTTTATCTTATCCTTTATTTCAAATTGTGATATTTGTTTAAGTTGTTCTTTCTCTTCTTTGTCCATGTTCAATACTAGCATATTCATTTTTCTTTCATTAATTTTAAATCCTGCATATTTTCCATATTCTTTAATTGTTTCTAGCATTGGTTGTATGCTCTCCAGTGGGTCTGTTAACGTTATTACTAGATCGTCCGCATATGCTCGTACTTCCTTTAATCTAATCTTGTCCAGAAGTACCTCCAATGATAATATAAACAATAGTGGTGAAAGTGGACATCCTTGTCTTGTTCCTTTATGAATTTCACACACTGCGGTTTTTTCTCCATTAACTATTATCCTGGTTTCTTGTTTCTTATATATTTCTTTTATCTACTTCACGAAATTTGGTCCCATTTCCATCTTGTTCAAAATTTCTATTATAAAGTCCCAGTATACATTGTCGAAAGCTTTTTCCGCGTCTATAAATATTAATGCTGCCTGTTGGTCCACTCTCTTTGCATAATGTTCAATTATGTTAATTATAATAATAATATAATAATAATTTTTATTTATAACCCGCCCCTCTGCGTGGCAATCGGGGCGGGGTACAACAAGATTAAGAAACAAAACACAGTTAAAAATCATTCCCCCGTCCCATAATCCCACCCTCCCATCCCCTTAAAATAGGAATAAATTGCATTCAAATTAAAAAATGCCACTTAGTTAAGAAATAATAAAAAAGGTAAACATACACATACACAGAATCAGTGGAGCAATTCTAAAAACTCATCTCCCAGCTAAATGCTATTCCGGGAAGGCCTGCTGAAAGAGATCCGTCTTTACTGCTTTCTTGAAAGCAGCAAGAGTAGTAAGAAGACGGATCTCATCCGGCAGGCCATTCCAGAGTCTGGGAGCGGTTACGGAGAAGGCCCTCTGGGAGGTCTGAGACAGCCTAGTTCTTATTGGCTGTAACAGATTCCTCCCAGAGGACCGCAGGGCGCGGGGGGGATCATACGGGGAGAGGCGGTCCCTAAGATAGGATGGACCCAAGCCATGTAGGGCCTTAAAGGTCAAAACCAACACCTTGTACTGCGCCCGGAAACTAATCGGCAGCCAGTGGAGGGATTTAAGCACCGGTGTTATGTGCTCCCTCCTAGATGTTCCGGTAATTAGCCTGGCTGCCATGTTTTGTACTAATTAAAGTTTCCGGGTTAGGCACAAGGGTAGCCCCATGTAGAGAGCATTGCAGTAATCCAAGCGTGAGGTTACCAGGGCGTGCACTACAGTTTCCAGATCCCTCATGTCCAGATAAGGGCGCAGATGGCGTATCAGCCGAAGCTGACTAGTCATGTGAAGCGATGAATCTAAGAGCACCCCCAGACTGCGAACACACTCCTTAGGGGAGAGTGTGACTCCATCCAGGACTGGAGACTATTCTCAGATCTGGCTTCGGGCCTGTGACTGTGAGTACCTCCGTTTTGTCTGGATTCGATTTCAATCTGTTTTCCCTCATCCATCCCATTACCGCTCTAAGACAGTCATTAAGAGGTGAGACGCCATCTGAAGTCTGAGACGATGATCTGGACATGGAGAGGTATATCTGGGTGTCGTCAGCGTACTGAAGACACCGAGCTCCATGCCTCCGAATGATCTCCCCCAGCGGTTTCATGTAAATAATGAACAGCATCGGGGACAGGATGGCGCCCTGAGGAACACCACAATTAAGCTCGATTTTTGATGAGCAACTGTCCCCGAGCCTCACCCTCTGAGATCTGCCCGAGAGGAAGGAATGGAACCATTGCAAAGCAGTGCCTCCAATTCCTAACTCTCTCAGGCGATCTAAGAGGATGGCATGATCTATGGTGTCAAAGGCTGCTGAGAGATCCAAGAGCACCAACAGGGTCACACTACCCCTGTTGATACTTAGGCGGAGGTCATCGGTCAGAGCAACCATGGCAGTCTCAACCCCAAATCCTGTCCTGAAGCCAGTTTGAAATGGGTTGAGATAATCGGTTTCATCCAAGACTGCTTGGAGTTGGGAAGCAACTGCCCTCTCGATGACCTTGCTCAAAAACGGGAGCAAGGAGACTGGTCTATAGTTGTTCTATCCAGGGGATCCAGGGAAGGCTTCGTCAGGAGTGGCCTAACCGCCGCCTCCTTTAAACAAGATGGTACCTTGCCTTCCCTGAATGACGCGTTGATTGTGTCCCGAAGGAACACCCTCAACGCATCCCCCCCCGGACGACCAGCCAAGATGGACAGGGATCGAGGGGGCAAGTCGTCTTCCTCACCATTCCAAGTAGCTTGTCCACGTCATCAGTACTCACAGGTTGTAATTGATCGAGTAAAGTGCCATCAACGGAGTTCCTGGAAGACTCATTTACGGACTCTGCCAAAACAATGGCATCTAGGTCGGCTCTTATCCGAGAGATTTTATCTGCAAAGTGAATATTAAAGGCCTCGCAGCAGGCTGTCGTCGGGTTAAGTAGGGGGTTTGGCGCAGGAGAAACCTTTGTCAACTCCCCCACCACCCTAAACAGCTCTGCCGGGCGGGACTCTGCAGACGCAATGCGTGCAGAACAGAAGGATTTCCGTGCTGCACGCAAAGCCTCCCTATAGGAATCAAGATGCTTCCTAAGGCGAGTTCTGTCGGATGAGAGACGAGACTTTCGCCATTCGCACTCTAGTCGTTGTCCAGCTCGCTTCATCCTCCTAAGCTCCTCGGTGTACCAGGGCTTACGATTCGAAGCGGGCTGGAAAGGACGCTTGGGAGCGATTGTGTCAATAGCCCTGGCGAGATTGATGTTCCAAGTATCCACCAGGGCTTTGACAGAATCACCGGCGTTGCCAACCATTAAACCCTCTAAGGCTTTCTGGAAACCAATTGGTTCCATTAGCCTACGAGGGCGGACCGTTCTAATGGGTCCGCCACCCCCGGGAGGGTGAACAGTAGCCTTAAGTTCAGCCCTGATCAGAAAGTGATCCGTCCATGACAGGGCAGAGATATTTTTGATCTCTGCCCACGGATGCTCCTGCTCCGTACTAAAGACCGCATCGAGGGTATGACCAGCACAGTGTGTGGGCCTGTCGACCAGCTGATATAGGCCCATGTTAGTCATGGTCTCCATGAACTCCCGAGCCGCGCCAGTTAGATCTTGCAAACTGGTTTCGAGTGGGATGTTGAAGTCGCCCAGAACCAAAAGCCTGGGCGACTCCAACAGCAACTCAGAAACCAGGGCGGTCAGCTCGGTCAGGGAGTCTGTTAAGCAACGGGGTGGCCGGTATACCAACAGAATCCCCAAACTATCCCTGGTCTTCAGGCTAAGGTACATACACTCGATGTGCGTCGTTTTCCGGATAGGCTTCCTGATCAGGGTTAAGGTGTCCCTATAAACCAAGGCTATGCCACCCCCCCACCCACTTTCCCTCACCTGCTCACTGACTGAGTACCCAGCTGGGAGGGCCTGCGCCCAGGTTGCGGAGCTGGCATCCCCCAGCCAGGTCTCAGTGAAGCATGCCAGGTCGGCAACCTCATCTACTAGAAGATCATGGATGATGTGAGTTTTGTTTTTAACCGACCTGGCATTGCAAAGGAGCAGGTTAAGGGTCAGTGGAATGGTTGGCACGCTCTCCAAATTATCCTGGGAAACAGAGTCAACTGAAGGAGGGATAGATATTAAACATCGATCCCTCCTTCTTTTGTAACATTTGTTGACTCTGTTGCCGCCATACCTTCCCTGGCCCCTCACAACCTGGATTTCCGCTCCCAGACTATGGTCAGCTCCAATCCGTAGGGGAGGAGATGAGTGGCCAACTGATTCCAGATTTTAGTCCTAGCACCGGCTGCATAAATGACATAAGGCAAAGTGCTACAAAGCAGTGCGAAAGGGAGGTAGGCCTCAAGGCCATCTAATATTGTCTTCAGGTGGTAGTTAATGAGGGGGGATGAGGCTTCAAGGCCAGCTGATTCCACCTTCCTCCTCGTCCGCGCCTCCTCCTGGGGCCGAGGGAGGCCCTATAGATGGTCCGCTGCCGCTGGGGGGGGGGGGTGAGGAAGGGCTCGTTGGGGCCTTTATTTGCCCAGATGGTCCCGCCCTCCTCCTCCTCCTCGCGCCGCTCACCGGGGCCAGGCAAGGCTCGCTGGGGCCGAGGGAGGCCCTATGGATGGTCTGCTGCCGCTGGGGGGGGGTGAGGAAGGGCTCGTTGGGGCCTTTATTTGCCCAGATGGTCCCGCCCTCCTCCTCCTCCTCCTCGCGCCGCTCACCGGGGCCAGGCAAGGCTCGCTGGGGCTGAGGGAGGCCCTATGGATGGTCCGCTGCCGCTGGGGGGGGGGTGAGGAAGGGCTCGTTGGGGCCTTTATTTGCCCAGATGGTCCCGCCCTCCTCCTCCTCCTCGCGCCGCTCACCGGGGCCAGGCAAGGCTTGCTGGGGCCGAGGGAGGCCCTATGGATGGTCCGCTGCCGCTGGGGGGGGTGAGGAAGGGCTCGTTGGGGCCTTTATTTGCCCAGATGGTCCCGCCCTCCTCCTCCTCCTCGCGCCGCTCACCGGGACCAGGCAAGGCTTGCTGGGGCCGAGGGAGGCCGTATGGATGGTCCGCTGCCGCTGGGGGGGGGGTGAGGAAGGGCTCGTTGGGGCCTTTATTTGCCCAGATGGTCCCGCCCTCCTCCTCCTCCTCGCGCCGCTCACCGGGGCCAGGCAAGGCTCGCTGGGGCCGAGGGAGGCCCTATGGATGGTCCGCTGCCGCTGGGGGCAGCTTCTGATATTATCCTTCATATGTGCTTCTGATATTATCCTTCATATGTCTGTTCGGAAGAAATCCTGTCTGGTCCTTATTTATCCAATTTTTTAAATATCTTTTTCAGTCTTTCTGCCAATATTGATGTAAATATTTTATAATCATTATTTAATAAAGCAATAGGTCTAAAAATTTTAACCTCATGAATTTCTTTTTCTTCTTTTGGTATCAGTGTAATATTAGATGTCTTCCATGATTCTGGAATCTCCTTCCAAAATAGCGTTCATAGTTATTTGTAGTGGGTTTGCAATTTGATTGACAAAAGTCTTATAATAACTCGCGGTGAATCCATCTGGTCCTGGTGATTTTCCTGTTTTCTGTCTCTGTATAGCCTGAATGGTTTCCATCAACGTAATTTTCTTATTCAACTCATTTCTTTGTTCGTCATTTATATAATTAATTGTTAGATCATTCACATATTTTGTCATTCCTTCTGTGTCTATATTCTCTTTTGCAAACAGTCCTTTAAAGTATTTATGAAATACTTTCTTCAATTGTGCTTGTTCTGTATATATCTTTTCGCCATCTTTAATTTTCCAGATCACACTTTTTTTCCGAGAGTTTTTCAATTTCCATGTAAGCCATCTTCCAGGTTTATTTGCCGATTCAAAATATTTCTGTTTAGTATACTTCATTTTCTTTTCCATTTCCTCAATCAATAATATTGAAATTTGTTTTTGTAGTGTCTGGATTTCCAATCTTAGCTTTTTTTCATAAGGTTTTTCTTTTAACATTAATTCTTTCTTCTTTATTTCTGTAATTAAAAAATCCATTTTTGATTCCTTCCTTTTCTTTCGTTCTGAACCTTTTTGAATAAAAAAGCCTCTCATTACAGCTTTTGAAGCATCCCAAACTATTTGTGCTTTAACCTCTTTATTCAAGTTTTCTTGAAAAAAATAAGATAGGTTTTTCTCCGCTTGCATTTTAATTTGTTCATCTTTCAACAGTGATTCATTTAGTTTCCAATTAAATTCTTTTCTTCTCTTAATCTTGATTTCCATCGTTATCAGATTATGGTCTGACACGTGTGTGGTGGAGTTTTTTTAAAAATATATTTTCAGAGAATTGATTTGCAGTCTTCCTTATGTCATCATTTGTATTTGATTATAATCTGTCAGGCTTAGAGTATGACTGGTGAGAAACTACGGTATTGTATTTTTATACGAGGGCATAAACTGGAGTATAGTGCCCTAATAGAAGCTGTCAGTCACTGGTTTTAGGCAAAGTCTAAAATCTGCTTCACTCAAGCATTCATGATGCATTTAAATCAGAATCTCATTTCTTTTTAAAAATAAATAAAATGCCTCTTTTTCTTTTTGAAAGCTCTCTTTGAACTTCTTGCTTTTGTGTATTTGCAGAAAAGTAGTCTATAATCAGAACAGTGATTTTAGGAAGTTCACAGAACTGGACTCTATCTAGGCAGTTTTCCCTGTTTTCTCCTTAATAATACTTTCTCCCAAGTATAGCCACCTGACCACATCTTTCTTGTGGTGTGTTCATGTAATACTAAGGGCCTGAACAGACTGCCAGAAATAATCTAGCTTGAGACCACTTTAACTGCCCTGGCTCAATGCAAGAGAATCATGGGAAATTGTGGTTTTTTTCTGAGACATTGAGCCTTCTCTGTCAGGTAGCTCTGGTGCCACAATAAACTACAGTTTCCATGATTTCCTAGCACTGAGCCAGGGCAGTTAAAGTGGCCTCAAGATGGATTATTTCTGGTAGTCTGTTCAGGCCCTAAGTGGAGAGTAGCAATTATGAGTGGTGACGTTAAACCTAATTTCTTCATGGTCTCTGCGAATCTCACAAATGGGTTATATCTGCGCATGCGCAGCAACTTCTGTGAATTCGCAGATGACCACTCGAAGAAATACTGTTACAGGTAAGCAACCTGTCCATTTCTGCATCACAACTGTTTTACTTTAAAATTGGCATAAATGCTTTCCTACAGTATGTTTTATCAGGTGAATAACCTCAAATGTAATGGGTTTGTTTGTTTGTTAGTGCTGCCTTTACAACTTCACCAGGCGACTAAAATGTTTCTGTTGTGGAGCAGATAAATTTGGTAAGTTCTGGTTGAATAAATTATATTAAAAAGATACTTTTCTGTTGTGATTTTACACTGCATGCAGTTTCTTTTCTGGCATGGTAGAGGCCTCTTGATATAATAAGTTATTTTCCTGGTTTTGCAATGAAGATTCAGAGCAGGAGGTGCCGCCTGGAGGACCAGAAGCTGTTCAGCCTGTGGACTACTACTGTGATAGTAAGTACCACCTCTTCCGTTATGCCTTGGGATTGATTGGTCAAGCTTTGTATGTCCACTATTTTTGGTGGAAATCCTTGTATATTTGTTTATCATTATTAATACCTGGACAGTTTAAGGGGTGTAGGAGATTTTTTTTTAAGTTAAGGGCACTGATAAGCTCAGCCTTCATCCTCATAATTGTTTCCAGGTGTTCTTTAGTTCTGTGTGTGTGTGTGATCCCTCTTCATTGCTGTTAGGAGCACAACTTCTCCTTTTTTGTCATTCCTTTCTCATGTAGACTGTTCTTCATCTATCTGGATAGGGAAGAGAAAAAGTATGCCTGTCTTCATGTGTCTTTGTTTTTGTTATGTATCAGATGGCAGTACTTTTTCCTTCTCGTGGAAATTCAGGAACATTTTTCAAAATGGATACACATTTTTTTCCATTGGCTGGAGAGTTTATGTGCATTTTTTAAAATGTTCATTTTTAACTGTGCATGCTTTTCAAATTTATGCAGTTTTGTGCACATTATTTCCTCTCCAGAGTATATTGCAAGCCTCACAAATGTACAGATTTCCAAGGTAGAATATACTTGTTCCTGTTGCAACTCGGAAGATACAAAATGGATATTTCTATACAAAAATGAAAATCCAGCCCCCCCCCCCATCTACCCATCAACAACTTCTGTATTAATTTATAGTCATCACCTTACTCCTCAGTATCTGTTCCATTGCAGCCAAAAGGTGTAGCAGATGGTTGGTTCTAAATGAAATCTTACTAAACGGTATATTGTGTTAATGAATGTAACACATGGATGGCTGGGTCATATCAATTAAAATGTATCATGGATTTCGTGTGTGCTGTACTGCACAGCCACACTAATCGTGGGCCTGCTATCCGCAGTTTGAGATTCCTTGAATGGCAAACCCCAGCTTTTTTCAATGGGCACATGCTGCGGCATAAGTGGGCATGTGTGCCCATTGAAAAGAACAGGACTTAAGGTCCTGTGCTTTTTGCTATTATTATTATTATTATTATTATTATTATTATTATTAGCAGCTTTATTTATTAAGCACCGTAGATGTACACGGCGCTGTACAAAACCAAATAAAATCCAAAATATATAAAAAGCCTGCCTGTGGCGTACAATTTAAAAGTTAAATCAGTGAGGGGGTCTGGAACAGTACTGTATTTAGTTCCTGGGTCATAAAGAGCAATGTATAATAAAATATTTTTCCTCCCCAGCTCTCATTCTCAGAAACCTAGCTCCTCACACAGTAGTTGAATCAATAATGACAGCTCTGTCACCATATGCTTCACTGGCAGTAAATAGCATCCGACTTATTAAAGACAAACGGACCCAGCAGAATAGAGGCTTTGCTTTTGTACAGTTGTCTTCAGCAATGGTAAGGAAGTGCTTTATTTAACTTTGTATTACATTTAATCTGTAATTGTGGGGTGGGGAGAGATCTTGTTACTTAGAAGTAGTATTCCAGGGAAGTGCAACACTTTAACTATTTTACCTTCTTTTTGAGAAGTAGCATAACTAACTACTCATAGAATTTCTTATTAATGGCTTACAAACTAAAGTGATAGAATTCAGAGATACAGCCATGTTAGTCTGTAGAATCAGTATGTAGAGAGATCTTGTAGCACCTTTGAGAATAACTGAAAGAAAGAAGTTGGCAGCATGAGCTTTCATAGACTTTAGTCTATGAAATCTCATGTTGCCAACTTCTTTCTTTCAGTTATTCTCAAAGGTGCTGCAAGATCTCTTTACATACTCAAACTAAAGTGAAGGTAAAATAGTTAATGTTATAAAATAAAATAAAATAAAATATTTAAACTGTTATCAAATGAGAGATGAAGGTCCTTGTTCTCACCAATCAGTGGTGTTGATCAACAAAATCTCACCTTGGCTAAAGGTGTGCACATCACATCTGTACTTTGTATATATAATTTATTCTGGACAGTAATTTTGCACTTTTTGTTTGAGCTTTGTCCCATGCAAACAATTTTCTTCTTTTTTTAAAGGATGCTTCTCAGCTGTTACAGATTTTGCAGAGTCTTCAACCACCTCTGAAAATAGACGGCAAAACAATTGGTGTGGATTTTGCTAAGAGTGCTAGGAAGTGAGTTAATAATTTTATTAAATCTTTTGAGTGGCATAGAGTTCCATACTCCTTTGGTGCTGTCTTAAATGTTGGTATTATGAGAGTGAACCAGGGACTACCTTTTAGGTGTGGCATTCCCTTAATTTTGGAGAAGTAGAGGAAGATGCTAATGTCCTAAATAAAATCACATGATCGAAGGATTAGACCTTTCATGAATTGGATGAGGCACTGCAGCTTGCTTGTATCTGAAATCTTGGCTGTGCAATTTGCTTAGTTGTTTCCTTGTTTTCAGGAATTTGTTATTTCCAGAGGGGAATCGAGTCAGCTCTTTCTCTGTTGCTAGTACTGCCATCGCTGCTGCCCAGTGGTCATCCACTCAGGTAGGACATCTTTGTTTTGATTACTAGTGGAAGGCAAGACTATTACTTGGTTTTAGTAGCCATTTGAACAGGATTTGTGTGTGTGTGTGTGTATTGGGTATTTAACATTCTGTTTGATTTATAGCCTCAGAGTGGAGAAGGTGGCACAGTTGACTTCAGTTACCTCCAACTAGGTCAGGATGGCTACACCCAGTATACTCAGGTGGGTGAAAATGGTATTTAAGCTACAGCTTTTTTTTACAGTTTTTTAAGACAAAAAATAAAAAATAAAATAAAAAATAAAAAATAAAAATGAAAGGAAAATGTCCACTCATCTTATGCTAAATCCCCTATTGTTGTAGGATTTCATAACTTGCCAGATTTTTTTTTCATCAGTTACAGGTAGTTTGGGAGGGAGAGTGTAATTTTTGTATTTATGAGACATTTATTAAGTTTTGTAAGCATTACACAATAGTTGTTTTTAAATGGAAATACTACAAAATTTAAAAAAAATTAAAAATCCTAGAACATATGCAAAATTAGCAGGATGAAATCTAGTCCAAAATTAATAAACAAACCACTTTATAAATACAAGACCTAAAACCACCAAAAGGGAATTTTACTTAACAGAAATTAAAATTAACACAACCTGTGTAGTGGCATTGTTAACCTGGTGCTGAACAGAATACAATGATGTTACTAGGCAAACCTCTCTTGGGAGAACATTGATAAGACATCCTCTGAACTACAGAGTTAGGCAGTACTTTAAAGGTAGCATTTGTAGTTGATCTTAGGTTACAGGTATGCACACGTAGGTTTCGTTCCATGATCAAGCCTATGCTTACATTCCATAGTGCTCAGTCTGCATTCTTTGTATAATGTTCACAGGATTATCAGCAGTTTTATCAGAATCAAGCAGGAGCACTGGATGCAGACACAGCTACAATATCAGGTAACAGTTTCTGTTTTGCACTAAAGGTAGGCATCCCGGTGCCTTTAAAAAAGGCAACCCTCAGCAGCACAGCAGCAACACCAGCTGTAGGGCTGAGGAGAAGACTCCTGGGACCCTTGGGACTGCCCTCCATCTCTTGGTGCCTTTAAAAAAGGCAACCCTCAGCAGCATAGCAGCAACACCAGCTGTAGGGCTGAGGAGAAGACTCCTGGGACCCTTGGGACTGCCCTCCATCTCTTGGTGCCTTTAAAAAAGGCAACCCTCAGCAGCAACACCAGCTGTAGGGCTGAGGAGAAGACTCCTGGGACCCTTGGGACCGCCCTCCATCTCCTGGTGCCTTTAAAAAAGGCAACCCTCAGCAGCACAGCAGCAACACCAGCTGTAGGGCTGAGGAGAAGACTCCTGGGACCCTTGGAACTGCCCTCCATCTCTTGGTGCCTTTAAAAAAGGCAACCCTCAGCAGCACAGCAGCAACACCAGCTGTAGGGCTGAGGAGAAGACTCCTGGGACCCTTGGGACCACCCTCCATCTCCTGGTGCCTTTAAAAAAGGCAACCCTCAGCAGCACAGCAGCAACACCAGCTGTAGGGCTGAGGAGAAGACTCCTAGGACTAAATATCCCTGCCTCAGGATCTCTCCTCCTCTCCCCCTCTACAGTGCCTCTATAGCCCCAAGAAATGGAAGTGGTGGGGTGTTTTATTTATTTATTTATTTTGGTCTGTTTTGTTTTTATCGGCTTGTATTTAAATTTTATATTTAATGAATCTGTTATTGTTTTAATTGATATCTGATTTAATAATGTTTTAAGGGGGGAGGGAATATACTGTTTTATCTTTGTTGTTCTTTTAACTGTTGTAAACCGCCTAGATTGGTTCGCCATAGGGCGGTATAGAAATAAAAATTATTATTATTATTATTATTATTATTAAGGTAAAAAGCTATTTGTACATCCATTGATTCTGTGGATAGGCTCTATGGAATAGATTCCCTCTGTAGCTAGAATAGTCTTCTGCTAATTTCTACTTGGCCTATGCTAGCTTTAGAGCTTTCTGAAAATCATGATACCAGTTCTAATCTTGTCAGATAAGAGTGTAAAGAAAGGCAATGTTACAGTTGTTGGTCTCTGCATACAGTAAAGTGGCAAATAATAATGAACTGTTAGCAGTAGATTCTCCTTCCCTCATTAGAAGTGCTGGGTTATTTAAAACATCTCACTATAGAAAATCTTTTTCACCTGGAACCCTTCATCTAAGGCCTGATTGCCTGCCCCTCCACCTAATAATGCAGTCTGAACTGTCATCTTGTGAATATGATCAGAATATCTGCTGACAAAGTTTTGGGGTTCTCTGTATGAGACAGTTAAGTTGTATAGATAGAATAATGAAGTGCTATTCTAAGTTTTTTAGATGTTTTATGCAACTTTGAATGAACTTTGTGTTGGCAGGTGCTCCAGTTACAACTGCTACTACAGCAGCTGTGGTTTCCCAGAGTCCTCAGTTATATAATCAACAGGCCAACTCATCTGATTCACCGGTAACTACCAAAAGCCTTCTGTTGTTTGGAGAGTTTAGCTCATTGCAGTTCTTGTATATTTGCATATTTATCTGAAAGGATTAAACAAAAGATTGTTTTTGTCCCTGTATATAGTCTTTGTCATTTGTTTATATAGAAGTTTATGGACTTGTTTGAGTCAGCTATTAGCTGAATAGACCTTGAGTGTGGATCCTACCTGGGTTAACCCCATGTTTCTTATAACCTGTTGGTTATACTCAGGTTCATGCAAGGAATCTATTCTGTACCAGTAGACACACCTGCGTTAATGTGTATTTTGTCATGTATGAGAATATGTTTGATAGAAGACTTGCCAAATGCTTTGAAAAACTGAACTTTTAAGAATTGTTACTTATTTTTCTTTTCCAGACGCAGGCAGCACAGCCTAGCACTAGCACACAAGTACCATCAACTTCTCCAACTGGTGTAGTCCCTGGTATCAAATATGGTAAATAAGCTTACAGAATTAACTAAATGATAGCTGAGTAGGAATGTTTAGTTTTAGATGATGTTGTTTTGTCTGCTACAGGAAAACATAGTCTACTACAATGTTTTCTTGCAAGAAATACCCAAAACACTCCTTTAACTGCTCAGAGTGTGTGGGAGATAGAATGAATAGACACAGAGAGAGGGAGCGATATAGAGAACAAAGACATTGAATAAAACAAGATAGAGAATGCTTATTTATATGGTTTTATGGAAATGGTTGTTATAACTGTTGTTGGAAGTATCAGTTTTAATTAGGTGCAGTGTCTCACAAACCTAGCCAGCGTCATCCAGGGCTTCTCTGCAAATAGATTGTGTTAGTCTGGGAAGATCATGTTGGCTGGACAGTTGCCAGGACCTTTTATAGCTGAGCAATAATAATAATAATCAGTTTATAGCTCGAGATAAATATTTTTACAGTTGTTGTTAAATAATTGTGTTTAATTTATGCACCTTAGTAATAGCTCACACTTTTGCTTTGCAGCTGTTCCAGATACTTCTACATATCAGTATGATGAATCATCAGGTTTCTACTATGATCCTGTGACAGGGCTGTATTATGATCCAAACTCTCAGGTAAACAGAATTTTCCTGTCTTGTCTTCATGATCTACCTAGGGTTCTTAAGGTTCCTTGCTGAGTCTTGCAAGCCTCATTTTGAAAGCAGAATGCTGTTCGGTACTTGGTGAACCGCTGGGCAAGTCTAATCTATTATATTTAGCAGAAACTCTGCCCAGACCTTAGGCAGCGTCTAACAACAAAAGAATGTTGGGATAGATGTCCTAGTGACCTGATTTCACAGTTGACATGTCCGTGTACCCTCATGATTTTCAAAATTGCCATGTGGCCTTTTGATTAGAAAAACTTTGCCATTATTGCAGGCATAATCTAAAGCAGTCTTGGTCATAAACTGGAAGCTGCAGAGGGTTTTTTATGAAATAATGTAAACCCATTTGGGTTGTAGGTGCCATGATTACAATATATTACTTCTAGAAAATCCAAATAATCATATCATCTTCTAGAACATGGCCACACGGCTCGAAAAACCCACAAAAAAATATGGATGCCGGCCATGAAAGCCTACGACTTCACATTTTTTCTTAGTTTGAAAATAACAGTATTTTTCTTTAAATTCAAGATATAGAACAGAGGATGACATTTTTATTTCTTTTTCAGTACTACTATAATGCACTAACACAACAGTATCTTTACTGGGATGGTGAGAAGGAAACTTACATGCCTGCGGTAGAGGGCACAGCATACCAGCAGACTAATGCACCATCAACCAAAGAAGGGAAGGAAAAGAAAGAGAAGCCCAAGAGTAAAACTGCTCAACAGGTGATTAATAAAATGACAGGTTCTGTTGATAAGGTCAAATCCTGCATGATTGAAACATGGGAATCTCCTGTTACGGATTAATGAGAATTTCCTAGTAAACTGAGTAATTTAAAGTATTTGGCACTATTGACTGGCGAGGAATATATGCATACTTGAGAATAAGAGGGTTCTAGGAAGATGTAGTTATGTGATCCCAATATAATTCTGTTATTGTATGCTGAAGTCCATAGCTCAGTAGTGTTGCCATTGGAGCAGGGGATAGTGTAAGTTAGCTTTTAAATAGTCTGAAATAGCCTGGAAAACCAGCCAAGTTCTGTGGCACCTTTAAGGCGAATAAATTTGTTACAGCATCAGCTTCAACATACGGCCCATTAAAACTCATGCAGTTATAAACTTGTTTGTTTTTGAGGTGCCACAAAACTACATTGGTTTCACTGCAACAGACTAAAATGGGTACTCTTTGGAAATTTACCTTCGAGAGTTCCAAGAAGTTGCAGATATGACTATTTTCATACTGTACTTCACTGATGGAACTGTTCCTCTGTTACTGTTATGTCTGATAAGAGTAAGTTGAAATGGAAAGATGGAAGAGGGGGAAAATAGCATACTACCTTCTATTTGTTGTGCACAAACTGAATTAAATCATTTTTCCAATCAGATTGCTAAAGACATGGAGCGTTGGGCTAAAAGCCTAAACAAACACAAGGAGAACTTCAAGAATAGTTTTCAGCCTCTGAATGCAAGAGAGGAAGAAAGAAGAGAATCTGCAGCCGCAGATGCTGGTTTTGCTCTGTTTGAGAAAAAGGTAAAGCATGAATGGCTGGCAGCATTCGGTAAATTGCTATACCTCATCTAACAAAGTAGACAAGTTCCTGGACATTACTTCTTTAACAGAAAGTTTGATACCAGTGACAGAAATAACATGGAAAGAATAGGAATAGGTGTATACACCACAAAAAAGAAGAACACTTCAAATAAGTTTCAGCAAACCTTTTCCTCCAAACTAAGTAACAAATAAACACATGTGAAATGAAAAAATAAAACCCAGACCAAGTAAGCCTTGCATAAGTAAACAAACATTTGAGTCTACTAGATCAGTTGAAAGCTGCTTTCAAATTGCATCCAGGGACAGTTTTTTCTTTCACCAGCCTCTATCTTTCTTATGGTTTACAGATTTGTGCTCTTTTTTTTTTTAACATATTGGGGGGAGTTGGCATGGCTACTCATTTCTTTGCCCTCTTTTGCATTTCATGTATACTTAGTGATTCAGAAGGGAACTGCTATTTACCTTTCCTGTTGTAGGCAGATGCACAGCTATGTATAGTATGGTAGGATTGGCTGGAGTAAAATCTGCTGCTTCTTCATGGTCTGCAAATCACACAATTGGGTTATTCTGCACCTGCGCAGAGCCATTCAGAACCTTAGAGTTATTAGAAGCTTTTTGGTGGTAGCTCCACCCACTCTCCAACTACTTTATTGGCTGCCTTTCCACCTAAACCCTCAGTTCCTTTTAACTGCCACAGCATCAGCATCTAGAGGAACTCTTCAGAGTTTCATTTTCCTGTCAGACTTTAAAATTTCCATTTGACAGGATCAATCTCCCATAGTTGCTCTCTCTGTACCGAGGTCAACTACCAGCAAGCACTCTGTCGATTTGGAGCCATGATTATTCTCTCTATATCAAGGTGCAGTACTGGCTCACACTCTGCCTGATTCGGAACCACAATGTTTCCTTCTGTACCGAGGGCCACCACCTGCGAGCGCTCTGCCAGCTTTGGAGCCATGATTGTTGCCTCCTTTTCGAGGCCCGTTGCAGCTTCTACCATTCGTCCCTCGAGCCACTATCTGCAATTACTTGTTTGGCTATGAGCCATGGTCACGCTGGCACAGGTTCAGTCAGATTCGAGGCTGTAGTTACTGTCTCTAAACTGAAGTCTACCATTGCACGCTTCATGCTGCCTCCCATTTTGTTTGAAACCGAGTTGTGTTTAAAGTTGCTTCCTGGATACTGAGGGGTGGCAAGAGTCATGGGCCAGACACGTAGCATGAATATTCCCTCTGTGCCAAGAGCCAATATCATGGCTCTTGCATAGCTGATTTGGAGGATGTGCTTTCCTCTCTGGTCACATGGTAATATGTACAGATACCCGTGACAGCTTAAATTGTTCTCTGTGCCAAGGATGGCTAAACTCCACTTAATGTGGAGATTCAAATCTGACGTCTGAGTTGTTTCCCATAACCTTAGGGGCATTATCAGTGTGCTCTCAGTACGGACAATCCTTCAGTCATCGCTGTACATACCAAGTGTCAGTACCAATGCCTGATGGATGGCCTTCAGGACTGAAGGATCAAATTTAACTTGGTTTGCTCCCTCTACCTAGGGATGCTACCATTATGCACTTGATACCAGCACGATTGTGATTGTCTTGTTCCCCCCGTCGGGGGCTGTAGTACCATCGCTCATGCTCTGATACTATGCTATTCCTGTATCACTCGCTTGATATGAATATATTGAGGGATGTGCTTGGTCCCTCTGTACTGGAACCAATACCATCATTCACTTTAGACTGCCAAATCGAGGACATAATTATGCCCCCAAAATGAAGGCCAGTACCATTCCAGGTTTACCACGACTTTTACTTCAGATTGGCTTTAGTACCTTTGTTTCCTCAGTACACATGGTTTTTGGGACATACTTGTTCTCTCCATGTTGGAGGAATAAGAATAAGAATAAATTTTATTTTTATCCCGCCCCTCTGCTCGGCAACCGGGGCGACGTACAACAAGTTAAAACAGTCAACAAGTTAAAACAATCCTTCATCCCAATCCGTAACCCTCCCAGCCCCTTAAAACTAAATTAAACTGATGTAAGGTTAAAATAACAATTAAGGCAAACAAATACAATGAAATAACCAATTTTTAAACAAAAACAGGCATTAGCGGCAAAGGGCGGGTAGCAATCCAACTCCATATGAGCCAGGAAGTTATTCCAGGAAGGCCTGCCAGAAGAGATCCATCTTTACCACTCTCCTGAAACTGTCAAGAGTCGTGATAAGACGGATCTCATCCGGTAAGCCATTCCATAGTCTGGGAAGTCTGCGACAGCCTAGTTTCATAGGCTGCAGCAGATTCCTCCCAGAGGACCAAAGTGCGCGGGGGGACGGGGGGTTCATATGGGAAGAGGAATGTTTTGTCACTTTCCTGGTGGGGTGTCAATGAATGCGGTTGGTGCCTTTTTACCAAGAGACACTATATATAACAGGGAATACATGTCTACATACGTCCCATATGCACACCCCTTCCAAGGGGTTCTTGTCGGTACCACTCACTTCCCCGAAACAGGTGGCAAACAACTGTTTGGTCTCTAACTGGAATGAGCCCTCTCATATACCAATAGCAATATTCCTGAGGTGTGCCAATCTTGGCCAGGGATATATACTAACCCACGATAGCAATTGAATCTTATGCTTCATATGGAGGACCCCTACCAGTCTTGGACCTCATTGCAGATGGGGGCTGCCTCAATTCTTTCCCATTTGCCGCTCTGGGCAGGAACACGCTCTGGGGCCATCCCTCCGATTCAAGCCTCTGTTTCAAAGATTTATCCACCCCTGTGTACACTTCAAAATCTGGGGACGTGCATATCTGTCCCATCTCCAAGCTGATATAACTTCTTCATGGTCTCTGAATCACACAAATGGGTTATCTCTGCACCTGCGCAGTAACTTTGAAAACTTCTGGAATCACTAGGCAAAACTCTGCTTTCAACTTTTTGGCAGTAGCTCCGCCTACCCTTATAAAGCTCCTAGCGTTCCTGCTCTTTCCTCAGTTCCTTTCATTTGTTGCACTTGCAGCTTAGAAAGAACTTCACTCTGTGGAATCGCTTGTACTTTCAATTTTGACCATATGCACTGTTTATGACTCTTGTACTGGATTTGGACAGGACTCTGTTTGCCGATCTCTTGACCTTGGACTGTGTTTTGACTTCAATTTGTGTCCTGATTCTGTGTCTTTGGCTCTGGTCAAGAATGGCCTCTTTCAAGCGCTGCGGTAAATATGGTGGAAAGATCCTTGGCCAAGATTGGCACACCTCTTGTCTCTTGTGTTTGTGCGAGTCCCATAAAGTCCAGACTTGGCCCCACTGCAAATGTATGACCGCAGGCCCTTAAAAGTCAGGGTCTCAGGCTCAAAGTGGCTCTTTATGAGTAGGCTCTGAGACCTGCTTCTGCTCCACCCACTTCACCTGTCCAGGATTCCTCTACTCGCCAACTGTCAACCTCCAGTAAGGAGAAAGAGAAGGAAAAGGAGGTCCAGAGACAAATCGTCCAAGGAGGTCAAGAAATCCTGATCTGAAAAAGACTGGCCTGAAAAGGATTCAAGGGCCGAGAAATCCCGGGATGAAAAGATCTCTAAACGGAATCACTTGGAGGACAAAGCTTCCACTTCTGGCCAGGATAAGCTGACCCATCAGTCAGCTTCAAAAAGGGCCCGTTCTGTTTCTCCCCTTGGAAGGATGGGCTCTGGTGACTAAGCCCCAAGGCCGGCCAAACCTAAGACCAGGGGTAGGCAACCTTTCCCCTTTAAGGGCCGAGGGACTTCAGCTCCCAGAAGCCTCAGCCATGTTGGCCAATAGTCCCATGCTGGCCAATAGCTCCTGGGATTCTGGGAGCTGAAGTCCCTCGGCCCTTAAAGGGGAAAGGTTGCCTACCCCTGCCTAAGACCCTGTCTGCAGCTCTGGCCTCTGATCCTTCATTGTTGGCTTCGGCTCTTGCTGAGGTTGAGACAGCGTCAAATGTTCCCTTGGAGGAAATGCCATAGGTCATTCAAGTTGTTGTTGACACTGAGTCAGAAGGTGAGGTTTGGGACCATACCCTCCAATTCTCACTCCAATTCCTATGGGCCGTGTCAACACCAAGGACCTTGTTGAGAGCTCTTGACCCTGAGTTGTCAGCATGCCAATCTGCCATTACCGAGCCGCCCATGAGGATGTCGATTTGTTCTCTTCATGATGATTTGTTTCAACATCACCCTGACCTGATTTATGATGACAGGGGTTGCCACTTTCTACCTGGTGATCCCAACCAGCTTCCCTGTCGCCTTCAACGCTCGAGGTCTCCTCCATAGCCATCACATCAGATTGTGACCAAGACTCAGGTTGTTAGAGCCTCCACTTTGATCTGGCCACCAGTAGCTCCTTGGAACAAGTCTATATACAACAGGCTGCTTCCTAGGACCCCTGAGGACCCTCTGACGACATCACGCTCTCCAACCCCTGAATTGGACGTGGACACACCATCTACAACCCTGCACCTTGCTGACCTGGATCCAGCCTGTCTTACAGATGATGTTAGATCCTTTGTGGATCAGGTAGTAAGGATGGCCAATGCCCTTGAGATCGAGGTCACCCAGTGAGATGAGGATGCACTGGACTCCATTGAGCAGAGAGTCCATGGAAAGGTTCCAACTCCTCCTTTCATTGGCTGTCTTCCTTCACTTGAGAAGATTGCCAAGTGCTCTTGGGCCAACTCCAGCCATGATTGCTTCGACCTCGAGGAAGATTGAGAACATGTACTGGATCTCCCCCTCGGCTTCTTCTTGGTTGTTCAAACACCCTAAGCCAAATTCAGCAATTGTGGTGGGGTTTCAACTGTCCTACTGATAAGGAGAGCAAAAAGATTGATATACTGGTGAAGAAGTTCTATGCTTCTGTGGTGCTGAACCTTAAAGTAGCCAATTACACTGCTTGTATGGGGCATACATACAACACCTGATGGAGTGTCTGGAACCATTGTTACAGGAGGTACCTGATGACAAGAAGGCATTGGTCCTGACGATCCAGTCTGAGGCCCACTCCATCGGGGGCCAACAGATTATTTCGGCACGCCACTCCACTGATTGTGCTCCCAAGGTCCCCTCCAGGTCAATTGCCCTTCGACGACACGCCTGGCTCTGTGCTTCAACACACCTGGCTTCTGTGGATCAAGCCCGAGCCCTAATTGAGAACATGTCCTTTGATGACTCTGGTCTCTTTAATAAAGAGACGGACGAGAAGCTGAACTTCTGGTACCATATGAAGTTGGCGGCGAGGAAGCACAGTATGTCCTTGGCTTTGTTTCAAGCCTCCTCACGTTGTTGCTATGGAGGTCAAAGCCTCTGGTACCCTCTGTACCAACAGAGATCATACCAACCACAGGAGTGCCAATACCAGCCTTAGGACCATCCTCAGCCATGCAACCCCTCACAATCCTTCTCTTCTGCCTGCTGACAGCCTGCTCAGCCTCAGTACCATCAAGGTTACCAGAAAAAGGATACTGAGCAAGCCAAGAAGAGGTTGTGAGATGGGGCTGTGCACTTTGATGATAGACTGAGGCCCTTCCTTAACACTTGGGCCTCAACTTCTGACTTGTGGGTCCTTGATATCATCTGAAGGGGCTATGCCCTCGTGTTTGAAGAGCTTCTGACCACCAGGGCTGTGCTTTCCATCCCACCCTCACCCCCTGATACCCTATTCGATGAAGTGCACACTTTGCCGGAAAAAGGGGCAATCGTGCCTGTAGACCCCACTTGGGCCAGTCACTGCTCTCCCCTCCCCTGTTATTTCATTGTTCCAAAAAGGGATTCTGATCTTCAACCTATCCTGGACTTGCATTCCTTGATTGACTTTATTGTTTACTGTCGTTTTTGCATGGTAACTGGTTTGCAACACTCAACCTGAGAGACGCTTACTTCCACGTTGCAATCTATCAAGACCACAGGAGGTTTCTTGCTTTTGCCGTCAGACCTGAGATGTTTCAATCCAGGGTGCTTCCCTCCCTTTGGGCTCTCCATGGCATTGAGGGTTTTCACCAAATGCATGGCCCCATTGCGGCCTATCGTCAGTACAGGATCACAGTCTTGCCATACTTGGATGACTGACTCTTTGCTGCTCCATCCCAAGATGAGCTCCTTAGAGACGTCGAATTCATCCTATCACTCTTGGAGTCCCTTGCACTTGATGGTCAACAGAGAAAAATCCAATTTGACTCCATCAACACACATCAGGTTCATTGGATTATCCTCGATTCCAAAAGCTTGCTACCCTACCTGCCATCAGACATGTTCTAAACTCTTCAAAGTGGTTCGAGACTGCCTGTCCCACAGGCGCATCAGAGCCCACACTGTGCAGGTAATGCTGGGACACATGGCTCATAGTACCAAGACCTGTGGCCACATCACTTCGCTGGTGGCTCGAACCCAACAATGTCTGCATCGGGATGCCGTTCCTGCCTCCTCAACCCCAGATCTCTTTAACAACGGATGCGTCTCTGGACAGGTGGGGCACCCACACCTGGAACCTCACAGTCAAGGACAAGTGGTCCCCATTGGAGATCCAACTTGACATTAACGCAAGCGGTGGAAAAAGCGCTTCGCGATTTCAAAGCTCTCCTCCTGTACAAGGTAGTGCTCCTCCTGACAGACAGCACCACTGTCATGTACTACCTGAACAAGCAGGGAGAAACAAAGTCTTAGATGTTCCTCAAGATCACCCTCTGCATCTGGGATTGGTGCATCCTGAGGAAAATCCTTCTCCAAGCCATCCAACTCCCAGAGCAGGAAAATGAATTGGTAGACCAGCTCAGCAGATCTTTGAACCCATTCCACAAGTGGTGCCTCCATCCCAAGATAGTCTCCAACTTATTCTCCATCTGGGGCGAACCTCTGATCGACTTCTTTGCCATTCACCTCAAGAGCCACTGCACTCAGTTCTGTTCTCGGATTTGAGCATCGGGCTCCCAAGGAGAGGCCTTCCTGTTTAAGTGGTCAGGAAATAATAGTCTACGCTTTCCCTTCCTTCCCACTCATCACGAAGGTGATACCCAAGATGAGAATGGACTGCTCTGATGCTATCCTCGTCACCCCTTGGTGGCCGAGAAAACCCTGGTTTGCTCCTCTCCTGCACTTGTCTATCTCGAGTTCCGTCCTGACCTCCTGTCTCTCCACAAAGGCTGAGTCTGACACCTGGACATCAGGACACTACCCCTGGGGGCGTGGAGAATCCATCCCTAGAAGCCCTTCCAGGCTTGGTATGGACTGTCATCCAGGCTGCTCAGAAGCCTTCAACACAGAGGTCCTACCTGTTCAAATGGAACAAGTTCATGGACTTTTTCACTGTCAGGAACTTTTCTGCATCCTGTATTTCGATCCCAACCGTTTTGGATTTTCTGATGTCTCTGGCTGACGTGGGGCTGCCTTACACCCATCAAGTGTTACTTGAGTGCCATCTGCACTCACTACCAGTTTGAGGACACACCTCCTTTTTTCAAAGACCTTCTCATGAAGAGTTTCCTCAAAGGTTCAACAACTTCCACCCTCCATCTTTGGTACCGAAGCCGGCGTGGAGCCTGGACTTAGAGCTTTCGCACCTCTCCGCCAAGTTTTTCAAGCCCATGGCAACAATAGATTTGAGATTCTTGACCTGGAAAACACCTTTCCTTGTGCCCATCACCTCTGCTTCCCATGTGGGAAAATTTTGAGCCTTATAGATGGATCAACCTTACCTTCGTTTTTACAAACACAAAGTGGTCCTCTGTTCCTACATCACTTTCCTCCCTGAAGGTGGCGTCTGCCTTTCCCATCAATCAGGACATTGAGTTGCCCACTTTGGCCCCAAGCCTGATGATGGATGCTGAGCACCACCTGCATACCCTCAATGTCCGAAGAGCACTGGCATTCTACCTGGACAGAACCTTGAGTTTGAGGCGCTCCGAGAGAATATTTGTCTGCTACTCAGAAGGCACTACCTGTGACTGCTCTGATTTTCTAAGTGTGTTGCATCCACTTGTGTTATGAACTGTCGGGTAGAATTCTTCCAGGCCAGGTGCGAGCACACTCAACTAGGATGGTAGCTGCATCCTCCACCTTTCTGACTGGGGTACCTCTGGAGGATGTTTGCAAGGCTGCTATCTGGTCCCAGCCATTGATTTTAATTGAACACTACAGGCTGGACACCAGGGTCAGGTGGGATGCAGCCTTTGGGAGGGCAGTGTTACTTTCTGCTTTGCACTAAAATAGTTTTATTGCACTGCATGCTTTATATGCCTCTTGAAACCCAGACAAATGACACTGACAAATGCACTTTTCAAGGTTTAAGAAGTTTATTATTGTTAATAAGATATAACTTGTTTGAACTTTACAAATAATGTCATGACTCTCCCTCCTCCACTGACCGAAGCTTGTCAGTCTAACCCATTTGTGTGATTCATAGAGACCACGAAGAAGGACAGATTTCTTACCTGTAATGGTAATTATTCGAGTGGTCATCTGCAAATTCACACAAATCCCGCACATCCTCCCCTCAGAGTCATGCCCAGCCTCTCCTTTGATCCTGGGCTGCTGCTTTGGCATCCATGGAACTGAGGGTTTAGACGGGAAGACGGCAGATAAAGTTGGAGAGTGGGTGGAGCTACCACCAAAATGCTTCTAATAGGTTCCGAATGGCTCTGCGCAGGCGCAGAATCGCCCATTTGTGTGAATTGTCAGATGACCACTCAAAGAACTAGTTACAGGTAAGCAACCTGTCCTTTTTCATCTTAAGCTTTATTGTATTGTTTATTGCAAATATACTATTTCAGTGTGACACTGAAAATTTGTGTTTCTTCTTCGTGGTCCCTGCGAATCACACAAATGGGTTACATCTGTGACTGCGCAGCTAGTTCAGAAAGTTCTGGTATCTCCGGGCAAAACTTCAGTTGAAACTTTTTGGCAGTAGCTCCGCCCATCCCTATAAATCCCCTGGTGTTCCCGCTCTTTTCCTCAGTTCCTTTCGTCGGCCGCTTTTGCAGCTAGCAAGGAACTTAGCTTGCTAGAGTTGCTTCACTACAGTGTTTGACTTTTAATCTTATTCTGGTTTTTGACAATTCTCTTGGATTTTGGTGACTGTCCCCAAGAAGCATCGTGAGGATGGCGAGGGTAAAAAGATGGCCAAACGAAAACATCTTGAGCCTGAGAGTGAGTCTGTTGGCTGTTCTTCATCTTCGAAGAGAGCCTGATCCATCTCTCCCCAAAGTTCCTGTTGGGAGAAACCCTCTTAAGTCAGCCAAGACCCTGCCGGCGTTGTTTGGTTCTGAGTTGGCTCAAGGGGCCTTGATATCTAAGCCTCTTTCACCTCTAATTTGAGTAGAGTCGAAATTGGAAGGAGAGATCGTCGATACTGACCCCCCCAGCATTAACCCCCTACCAGTTGCAGCAGCCGCCAACTGGGAGCCCTCAGGACAGAGATCATTCTTTGGAACGGGACCGTGTGGTGGGGTCGAACTTTGTTGGGCTCGAAGCCGACCAGGAAAGATCACAGGTGGGAACGATGCAGCAAGATCCGTTGTTGCTTCAATACCCTGATCTCAGATTTGAGGATGGCCGATATTTTCTCCCAATCAATTCGGAACAGCTCCAACGTGAGAGCCAGCGTTCTCCCACACCTCCACCACCTCCACCACAACATGCGTTGCTATTTGAGCATAGATTGCTTCCAAGGTCCTCGGCGGCTTCTCCAGCCTTGAGTTGGACGGCGCGTTGGTCTCGATCCCCCACTCCCAAGGACTCAGATGTGGAGAGTCCTGCAAGCCCTGCGGGCTTGGTCAACTTAGTGTCTTCTTACCATCAGATGACATCAGGTCTTTCACTGACCAAGTCATTTGCATGGTCAATGCACTTGGGATTGAAATTGCCAAATCGGAGGATGAAGCTATGGACGTAATAGAGAAGAGAGTGCATGGCGAGGTCCCTATGCCTTCAGCAATAGCCTATCTCTCCTCATTGGAGAAAATTGCAAAAAGATCTTGGGTCACGCCAGCCACAGTTTCATCTACTTCTAGGAAGTTGGAGAACCTTTATCGGATCACCCCATCAGGTCCAACTTGGCTGTTTGTATACCGGAAGCCGAACTCAGCCATTGTAGAGGGCTCGCAACTTTCCTTCACTCCCCGGACCTCCACTTCACTGACGGATCGGGAAAGCAAAAAACTGGACATGGTGGCTAAGAAGAGCTATGCCACGGTGGTGCTGGACCTGAAGGTCGCTAATTACACAGCCTGTATGGGGGGCTTATGTCCAGCACCTCATGGAAAGGTTGGAGCCACTGTTGTCATCCGTCCAGGAAGAAGACAAGCCCCTCACAATGGCCATCCAGGCAGAGGCTCATGTCCTGGGAGGTCAGCAGATCCTGTCAGCCAAGCGTTCTGCAAACTGCGCCGCAAAGATGCTATCAGGCTCGGTAGCTCTTCGCAGGCATGCTTGGTTGAGGGCATCCGATTTGAACTTCCAGGCGAGGACGGCCATTGAGAACATGCCATTCGATAATTCCGGACTCTTTAACAGGGAGATGGATGAGAAACTGAACTTTTTGTACCGAATGAAGTCAGCTGCCCGAAAGCACGGCATGTCTTCCACTGCCTTTCTTCCATCTTGAAGGTGGTTCGAAGGTCGTCCTCACTAGTATCAACCATACCAGCAGTGCTCTTACCAGCAGGAGCACCAAGGCCAACAGCAGTCTCAACAATGGCAAAGAAGGCCCTTGCATTCTTCTTCCTCGGGTCGGCGCCAACAGCCTCCTCCTTGGTACCGGCAAGATTTCCGCAGGAAGACCGCCGATTTAGGCAAGAGGAGGCAATGATGTGGGGCCGCGCACTTTGTCACACCTCCCTTTGGGTACAGACTTGAGACTTACTTTAATACCTGGGCCTCAGTCACCTCTGATTCTTGGGTGCTGGACATTGTTCCTCACCTTTGTCATCAGGAATGACCTGTACCAATACAGAGTCCTGCCCTTTGGACTTTACACGGCACCGAGTGTTTATAAAATGCATGGCACCGGTGGTGGCCTTCCTCAGACAGAAAAGGATCACAGTCTTCCCTTATCTCGACGACTGGCTTTTTACAGCTCCATCACCCCAAAAACTGAGGGACGATCTCCAATTCTCATTGACTCTGCTGGACTCTCTGGGCCTTGTTGTCAACACAGAGAAATCGAACCTAACGCCTGCAAGGCAAGTAACATTCGTTGGAGCTCTCCTAGACTCAGCTAGGCCCATGGCCTTCCTTTCTCAGGACAGGTTTCAGGCACTTTCAAGAGCCATCTGGAACTGTCTTACACACAGATGGGTCGGAGCACACGAGATCCAAGTGGCCTTGGGACACATGGCATCAACCACCTTTGTCACCCAATGGGCCTGCTTACGACTCAGACCAATACAGTGTTGGTTCCTGTCCGTCTTCGACCCCGCAAGAGACTTGCTAGCGATGTGGCTTATGGTACTGAGGATGGTGGCAGGATCATTACGCTGGTGGCTCAAGCCCGACAATGTCTGTTCGGGAGTACCGTTCTTGGACAGTGGTCCGCACAGGAGAGATGCCTCCATATCAATGCTTTGGAGATGTTGGTGGTGGAAAAGGCCCTCAAGGCATTCCAGACTATGCTGGCAGGGAAGGTGGTCTTAATTGCTGACGGACAACACCGCCATCATGTTTTACTTAAACAAACAAGGGGGCACCAGGTCTCACGCTGCTACAAATCACCATTCGTATTTGGGACTGGTGCATCTCTACCAAGATCATGCTTCAGTCAGTGCACCTGCCAGGGGAGGACAACCAGCTGGCGGATCAACTAAGCAGGTGTGCCAACCCATGCCACGAGTGGCGCCTCCACCCAGAGGTGGTCACCAACATATTTTCTATCTGGGTAGTTCTGGATGTAGACCTGATCGCAACCCCAGAGAATGCACAGTATACTATGTTTTGTTCTCAGGTCCGGACTCTACTCTCCCTCGGAGATACCTTTCAACTCAAGTGGTCAGAATGGAGGTTCTACGCCTTCCCTCCATTTTCACTTATTACAAGAGTGGTGGGCAAGATGAGATCCGAGGTGACGGACGCCATCCTGATCACCCCATGGTGGCCAAGGCCACCATGGTTTGCTCCTCTGATGAGGTGGTCTCAGGAGGAATACCGTCGGTTGGAACCTCGTCCCGACCTGCTGACTCTGAACGAGGGCCGCGTCCTCCATCCCGACATGGACAATCTCCCACTGGTGGCTTGGAGACTACAGCTCTACTGAACTTGCCAGCGGCTGTGAAGGCAGGTGTGCGAGCCGCACAGAAACTTTCAACTATTAAATCTTATTCCCTAAAGTGGAGGAGATTTGTGGACTTCCTGTTATCAAGGAACGTTCTTCCGTCCCGTGCATCGGTACTGACAATCTTAGAATTCCTGATGTCACTGGTTGATGCAGGACTATATGTGAATTCTATTAGGTGCTACTTATCTGCATTATCTTCGCACTACCAGTTCAAAAATAAACCTTCCCTCTTTGCAAATCCTCTAGTGAAGAGGTTCCTCAAGGGACTTTCTAATTTGTGTCCTCCAGTCTCGGTACCGACGCCGGCCTGGAGCTTGGACTTGGTGTTAGCGCATCTTTCTTCAAAGCCTTTCGAGCCCATGGCCACAATGGACCTAAGACTGCTGACTTGGAAGACAGCCTCCTTGGTGGCCATTACATCGGCTTGACATGCTGAAGAGATTTGTGCTCTACGGCTGAACCAACCCTACCTGCCTTTCCACAAGGATAAGGTGGTCCTCTGTACCAACATCACTTTCCTGCCTAAGGTGGTGTCTGCTTTCCATGTTAATCAGGAAATTGTGTTGCCCACCCTGGTACCGAACCCGATCACTGACGCCAAATGCAGACTGCATGTGAAGTCATAGGCTTTCATGGCCGGCATCCATAGTTTTTTGTGGGTTTTTCGGGCTGTGCGGCCATGTTCTAGAAGAGTTTCTTTCTGACGTTTCGCCAGCATCTGTGGCTGGCATCTTCAGAGATGAGATGCCATCCACAGATGCTGGCGAAAGAAACTCTTCTAGAACATGGCCACACAGCCCGAAAAACCCACAAAAAACTGCAGACTGCACGCTTTGGATGTTCACAGGGCTTTGGCCTTTTACATTGACAGGACCTCGGGTTCGAAGCGTTCAGAGAAACTCTTTGTTTGTTATTCTGAGGCTAAGTTGGGTCTGCTGGTGTCGGCACAAAGGTTCTCCAAGTGAGTGACTGCTGCCATTCACATGTGCTATGAACTGGCGGGCAAGACCCCACCGGACGGGGTGCGAGCGCACTCAACCAGGGCGGTAGCTGCATCCTCCGCCTTTTTGTCTGGAGTGCCGCTGGAGGATGTCTGTAAGCCCGCTGTCTGGTCACAGCCATTGACATTTATAAAGTATTACAGATTGGACACAAGGGCCAGGCAGGAAGCCTCTTTTGGGAGGGCAGTGTTGTTATCTGCTTTGCATTGAGATGCTCAGGTGTTGGCAGTATTGATTGCACTATTTGCTGCGTACTTGTTATTGCTCTATTCATTGCATACTTGAATGGTTCTACTTGCATTACTACATTTAGGTGTTGATAATTGTTGGATGCACTATTTGCGTATATTTAATATTGCACTATTGAAGGCATATTTGAATCTGATCACAAAGGCACCGGTGCACATTGTTGTTTTACAGTTTACAGCTGTTTATTGCTGACAGTTTACAGCTTACAGTATAATGTTAATAAACTTCATATTGTTTAATTGGCAATATTGTTGTCAGGACAATCCCTCCTCCTCTGACTTAAGCTTGTCAGTCTGAATAACCCATTTGTATGATTCGCAGAGACCACGAAGAAGGACAGGTTGCTTACCTGTAACTGTATTTCTTTGAGTGGTCATCTGCGAATTCACACAAATCCCACCCATCCTCCTCTCAATCGTGTCCTCCTCATTGCTAAAATTCATGCTGTCACTGCTTGGAGGAAACTTTCCGGAACTGAGAAAAAGAGCGGGAACACCAGGGGATTTATAGGGATGGGTGGAGCTACCACCAAAAAGTTTCAACTGAAGTTTTGCTTAGTGATACCAGAACTTTCTGAGCTAGCTGCATAGGCGCAGATGTAACCCATTTGTGTGAATTCGCAGATGACCACTCGAAGAGATACAGTTACACGTAAGCAACCTGTCCTCCTTCAGCTCTTCTTTACCATGCTCTCAGTGCCAATGCTACTAAAAACTTGCCAGCTACACAGAGAGTGTTGGGAGAAAGAGGTGTCTGGCAGGCATTAAAAGACTTTTAAAAATAAGCTTCTTAGGACCTGAACAGACTGCCAGAAATAATCCATCTTGAGACCACTTTAACTGCCCTGGCTCATTGCTAGGGAATCATGGGAACTGTTGCACCAGAGCCTTCTGAAAGAGAAGGCTCAATGTCTCAGAAAAAACTACAATTCCCATAATTCCCTAGCATTGAGCCAGGACAGTTAAAGTGGTCTCAAGCTGGATTATTTCTGACAGTCTGTTCAGGCCTTTAGTAAGAAGCTTTGTTGACTTGAGGTATGCCTGTACAGAAGAAGTACTTTGTATACAGTCCTTGAATTCATGAGTTTGTTCTTTTTTAAGGGCACCTTGTCTGAGAGACAGCAGATAATGACAGAAGTAATAAAGAATGGTGATGATGATAACCCACTGAAAGTGAGTATAGAAATTTAAGGGATTTTTCTGGTCTTTGGGGTTTTGGATAGCATGTCTGCAGCTAAATATCTTTGAGAAATATGTATTGGCTAACACTTTACTTTGTATTTTTAATTACCTTAAGTAACTTATGTGTAGGCTTGTATGATTCAGGGCCATTGCAGACGGGTGGCCATGGGCCGCCCTGAGAAGCGGCTACCCCACGCCTGGCCCCAATCCACTCTTTTTTCGCCCCTGGAAGGAGTGCTAAAATAGCGCTCCTTCCGCAAGGCACGGAAAAGGCACCGCAAGGGGTGGCGTGCACCTCTTCGGCGTCTCTTCTGGCTGGACGCTGAGCCGGAAGGATGTCATTGGGGCGCCCGCCGTGTTGAATGACGTCCTCGGGAAGGGGTTTTGTTGACGCTGAGCCCTTCCTTGGCTCCAGGACAGCGCAAAGCGCCGTCAGTTCAGTGACTAGTCAATGTTAAACTAATCTTCATTTAACAGGCTGCTGTATCTTTCATTTTGAACCATGATGTGTTGTCATGTTTTGTACAGCTATCTAGACCTTTAAAAGTATAACAAACTGAAAATAGGAAGGAATATTTTTGGCCCTTTTATTTATGAGGTTGCCAAAAACGGGGGGAGGGGGGCTGTCAGTTCTGAAGAATCTTTGAGTTAATTTTTATTGAGGTGATTGTGGGATACTATCTAAAGGGCATCTTTTCTTTCAAAAAGTAATAGAGTTGTATGGGGTAGTTGAGATGGTTCTGACTGTCAAATGTTCTGATACAATTCCATTTTTATCAAGTATTCAGGATATCAAATGCAGTCAGATTAATACACTCATCCATTTTCCAGGCAAATTTAGCATAGTAATAATATTAAATGTTCTTTGAAATTTAAAGCGTTTGAAAGCTTGATGGTATCTAAAAAAAATTGAATCATGACTACTGATTTTTGAAGAAAGCTCTCTGCTGCTATATATCAATAATGTATTTACTTCAAATTTTGCTTTTCTTCTAGCGTGGATTGGTGGTTTCTTATAATGGAGATAGTGATAATGAAGAGGATTTCTTGGAAAGACTGGAGAGTGAGGAAGAAAAGTTAACAGATTGGAAAAAGCTGGCCTGTTTGTTATGCAGAAGACAGTTTCCAAATAAAGAAGCTTTGGTTAGACACCAGCAGCTATCTGACTTGCATAAGGTAGCCACCTGCTTCAGTTTAGTAAATAATAATAATAATAATAATAATAATAATTATTTTTATCCCGCTCCTCTGCAAAACGCAGCCATAATTGTTCAGAATTTTTGTAGTAGCTGCCTAGAGTGTTCTAGCTTTGAGAGCATAACAGCAAGAGTGGCTTGTTGGAGGTGAAGATCTTCCCCAGCCTTTTACATAAGCAAAATAGCAATGAACCTCTGGAGTATCAGTATTTCATGACTCATAAAAATAAATTTGATTTAAAGTTGGGCATTTGATTTTAGAAATACAGGGTAAATTGCTCTTAAACACAAGATGCAAAGGATGAACTTGCTAAATCAGCATTAAGATGTTACATTATGTACCTTTTTTCCTATAAAGCAAAACATGGACATCTACTGGAGTTCTAGATTATCGGAGCAAGAATTGAAAGCCTTGGAAATGCGTGAAAGAGAGGTTAGTGGCATGAGTATGAAGTCATAAATATACATAATTGCATATAACAAATGTTTGCTACAGTCCCCAAGTATGGGTTTTTAAGTGCATCTTTCGTCTTCATGACTAGTGATGAGTGCTTGTCAAAAAAGGTTGTTTCAAGTTTTTTGAGATCAGTTTGTATATTGTACTCTCTTCTTTAAAATATTTGAATCTTTTTCCTTTCTTTTGCATACGTCAGTAGCCTGCTACCTGGAGGCAGGTGGGAAGTGTAGCACATTTTTGAGACTGACAGAGATTTCAAAAGTTAATAAGAGTTTTTTCTGATTTCAGATGAAATACAGGGACAGAGCAGCTGAGAGGCGTGAGAAGTATGGCATCCCAGAACCGCCAGAGCCAAAGCGGAAAAAAGTGTTTGATGCAGGCACTGTGTATGTATTTGAGAGATAGTACAGTCAATATTAGAACAAATTTTCCCACCTTTTTCTTAGCTTAACTGTTTGTTGCTTTTCTGTAGGAATTATGAGCAACCCACCAAAGATGGCATTGATCACAGCAATATTGGCAACAAAATGCTTCAGGCTATGGGGTGGAGGGAAGGCTCCGGATTAGGAAGGAAATGTCAAGGCATCACAGCTCTCATTGAGGTAAGCATGGAGAAATTGTCAGAGCATAAAATGCATTCTCTGGATGGCAGAGGAGAGTAATCCACTCACTCATGAGTTATTCCCCACTGCCAGCTGTTGATGCAAGAGTTCGAACCCCAAGATTCTTGATCTGTTTTGACTTGACTTCACTCCCTTCATTGGCAGTATTTTAATTTTTCTGCCTTGCCAGCCAGTCATATTTTCCCTTCACTTGAACACATTCAGATTTAGAGTAGATAACTAAGGAGAGTACTGAAAAACAGAAAGGCAACAGAGAAGGAGGTTAAGAAATGGAGCGGTTTTGCTTTCTGATAAAGAGGAAACAAGATCTGCGTTTCATCCCTCTGTAAATCAGCAGATTGGGGGCTGTGAGAATAATAACAGCGCCTTTTAGATGACTTTAGTGAGTCTCTGAAATTCGTAGTAACACAGCGGTAACACAGAGAATATTTCTGCAAGTGAAAGAGACTCTGAGGGGCTTGTACGATTATGCCATTAAAACAAAACAAAACAAAAAATCAGACTGAAAAGAGCCTTCTTCTTCGTGGTCTCTGCAAATGCACACAAATGGGTAAAGACTGCGCATGCGCAGCAACTTCGGAACCTTCTGGAATCACTAGGCAGAATAAAAGTTGTAACTTTTGCCCGGGCTGGACTTAAGTTGCAACTTTTTGGCAGTAACTCCGCCCACCCCTATATAGGACCTCCGTCGGTACCGCCCCCTTCAGTTCCTTTCGTCCGCCGCGTTAGCAGCTTCGTAGGAACCTCTTTTGCTTCAGGCAAAACTTCTTGTTCATAGAATTACTCGGCTTTTTGACCTCGGAACGGATTTTGACTCAATTTGGCTTTCTGATATTGTTGTTGCTCCTGGTGAAATTGGACTGTTTTTTGACTTCGGCTTCGCTTCTTCCTTGTCTGATTTGGTGACCAGCTCCGGTTTGATATGGCATCTCGGTCCTTTAAGCAGTGCCCGAAATGTAATAATAAGATCCCTAGCTCGGATCCTCATTCATTGTGCTTGCTGTGTCTCGGGCAAACTCATAACCCAAAGGCTTGTCTGGATTGTAGATCCATGACTTTGCAGGCGCTAAGGGACCGGGATAAGCGGTTGAAGGCCGCTCTTTATGAAGAGGCTCTCCGCCCACCTCCCAGAGAGTCTCCTGTTGTGGATGCACCTGTTGGTGACTCGGCCCCCAAATCGGCCCCAAAAAAGCCGTCCGGGGACCCCGGTGCTCACCCTAAGAAGACATCGAAGAAGGCGTCTTCTGAGCGTGCCCGCTCTCCTGATCCGCTCAAAAAGGCCTCCAAAAGACGCCACTCGATTGAGAGGGAGGCTGCTAAGCCCAAGGACACGGCCGCCAAAAAACCACGAACTAGACCCGAGAAGGCCAGGCACCAGCCCGAGCTCGAGAAGGAGCCCACGCCTCAACCTCGATCCAGGTCTCCTTCCCTGGTCCCGGGGCCGTCGGGGCTCTCTGTACCGCCTCCTTTGAAGATCATCTCCCCTCCGATTCGAGCTGTCATCTCCGAATCGGACTCTGAGGGCGAGATTAGACAGGAGGTCCCGCTATTGGAAGCGGAGGAGACTCCTATGCCACCGAGAGATACCGCCACTTTGGGCGCGGAGGCTGATGAGATAGCTCTGGAACCAGAAACGGAGCGTATTCTAAGAGAGAACCCACACTTGATCTTCGATTCACTCACGGGCCGTTTCCTTCAACAGGTCGACCCTAAGAACCTCTCCCGGCCTTCTGCTCCAGCACAACATCTAACCAAGGAGGCTTCACCATCGTCTCCCAGATCGTCGGCTGACCGCTCCAGGCATCACTCTCCAGACAGGAGACGGGCTCGATCCCGTTCTGTCTCACCATCCAGGCGTCCACGCCCCAGACACCATCGATCCCGTCGTGAGGCATCTCGGTCCCGCTCCTCTTCTTCTAGGTCTCCTTCAGTACTCTCCATTGCCTCTTCGGCTTCACCATCTCCTTCTCCGTCTCGTGGCCGGGTTGTGCTAGTGGAACATCATCCCGCCTCGCCAACTGATGATGTGAGATTCTTCACGGAGCAGGTTGTGCGGATGGCAGAGGCTCTCGATCTCGAGCTCGTACGATCGGAGACTGAGCCCAAAGATGCAGTAGAGAAGAGGGTCCATGGCAGAGTGCCGACTCCTCCAGCCCTCGGTTTTCTTCCGTCCCTCCAGGATATTGCTGAATGATCCTGGGCTGCTCCAGCATCCGTGGTTTCCACCTCGAGGAAAATAGAAAATCTATATCGCATCGCTCTTCGAACATCCTAAGCCTAATTCAGACATTGTGGAGGGGGCCCAGACGGTGCAGGTTTCGAGATTCTCCTCGCCGGTGGACAAGGACGGCAAGAAGATCGACGGGCTGGCCAAGAAGTCGTATGCTGCTGCGGTGCTCAACATGAAGGTAGCTAACTACGCTGTCTGCATGGGAGCATACCAGCAGCACATCATGGAGAGGCTGCTACCTCTCCTTCATGATCTGCCAGACGACAAAAAAGCCTTGGCTGTGGCACTTCAGTCGGAAGCACACTCCATCGCGGGACAACAAATTGTGTCAGCCTGTCATTCGGCCGACTGCTCTGCTAAGCTCGTTGCAGGCGCTATAGCTTGGAGAAGGTTCGCTTGGCTCCGGTCATCAGACCTCACCTCGACTGCAAAGGACATGATCGAAGACCTGCCCTTCGATGACTCTGGTCTCTTTAATAAGAGCACGGACGAGAAGTTGAATTTGAAGTATAAGATGAAGGTGGCCGCCAAAAGACACGGTACGTCTGCTGCCACACTACAGTATCGACGCCGTCGTTTTGGGGGCTCGAGGCCATGGTATCCTCAACAACAGAGGGCCTCCTATGGTGATAGGCCACCCCAGCCCGAACAGCCGAGACAACGATATCAGTCTCGCCCTTCTTCCTCCTCGGGCCGCTGCTCATTTCCGCAGTCCCGATTCCGACAATTCCGGAAAAAGGAGGCCGACAGGCCCAAGAAATTATGATGTGTTGGAACGTACTTCGCTGGTCCCCGTCTCTTCGGAGATAGACTGAGACCTTTTGTCACCTCTTGGTCTCAAATTACATCTGACTCGTGGGTCTTGTCTATCATAGCCCATGGTTATGCCCTCGAGTTCTCTGAGTTGCCCCATACCGGGGTTTTCCTATCCACCCCCCCCACCTTACTCGACGAAGTACGCTCTCTTTTGGACAAGGGCGCTATAGAGCCCATGGACTCCTCCGCTTACGCTTATTCCTTCTTCTCCCGATACTTCACGGTACCGAAGGATGGTGGACTGAGACCCATTCTCGACCTACGACAGTTGAATAGATGCTTAGCGTATAAACGCTTCCGCATGATAACCTTAGCATCTATTTTGCCTTTACTGCAGGACAATGTCTGGATGGCGACCCTGGACCTCAAGGACGCCTACTTCCATATTGGAATTCGGGAAGACCACAGATGTTTCTTAGCCTTCGCTGTCGACAACCAGGCATTCTGTTACAGGGTCCTGCCCTTCGGCCTCTGCACCGCACCGAGAGTGTTCACGAAGTGCATGGCTCCGGTAGTCGCATTTCTGCACCAAAAGGCAATCTCCATCTATCCTTACCTCGACGACTGGCTCATAGTGGCTCCATCCCGGGACCAGCTCTTGAGAGACATAGATTGCACTCTGTCTGTCCTTCGCTCGCTGGGCCTTCTGATCAACCTGGAGAAGTCCAGCCTCGTTCCATCCCGAAGGTGCAGATTCATCGGAGCGGTCCTGGATTCAGCCGCTTCTATGGCATTTCTACCACAAGATCGTTTTCAGGCCCTGAGGGAAGCAGTACTGGTATGTCTATGGACGAGGCACGTCTCCGCACACGCCATCCAAGTGGCACTGGGCTACATGGCCTCGACCACGTTCGTGACGGCCTGGGCTCGACTGCACTTCAGACCGCTGCAATCGTGGTTCCTTTCCGTCTTCGACCCAGCTCGAGACTCCCAGTCCCGGAAACTAGCGATACCGAGGGCAGTCGCTCGATCCCTGCAGTGGTGGTTAGATCCAGTCAACGTCTGCTCCGGCCTGCCGTTCTCTCCTCCACAGCCTCAGCTGTCCTTGACAACGGACGCATCAATGGAGGGATGGGGAGCTCACGTCAACGATCTCACCATTCAAGGTCACTGGAGTGACCAAGAAAAGCAGCTCCACATCAACGAGCTCGAGATGTTGGCAGTTCAAAAAGCTCTTCGGGCATTCGAGCCTGTGTTGCGGGACAAGGTGGTGTTGTTGTCCACAGACAACACCACGGTGATGTATTATCTCAACAAGCAGGGAGGAACAAGATCCCCTCCGCTACTGCAGGCTTCTCTTTAAATCTGGGAGTGGTGCATCGTGAGGAACATTGCGCTGCAGGCCATCCACCTGCCGGGGGAAGAAAACGAGCTAGCGGACCAACTTAAGTCGCTCAGCAGACTCGTGCCACGAGTGGCGCCTTCATCCAGACGTAGTACAGCACCTGTTCCAGATGCGGGGAATTCCCAAGGCCGATGTGTTCGCAACTCACCTGAACACCCATTGTCACCGCTTCTGCTCCAGATTCAGAGCCCCAGGTTCAATGGAAAGAAGACCTCCTTTACATGTTCCCGTCGTTTCCCCTCACCATCAGGGTGATAGCAAAAATCAGACGGGACCGAGCCAATGTAATTCTCATCACTCCTTGGTGGCCTCGACAGCCGTGGTTTGCACCCCTCTTGAACCTCTCCAGGAACGAGTTCTCCCATCTCGATCCTCGACCGGACCTCCTATCTCTTCACGGGGGCCAAGTCCTCCATCCTGACTTGAACACCCTGAGGTTGGTGGCTTGGAGGATTCGTCCCTGACTAACTTGTCGTCCCCGGTCCGAGCTGTCGTAGCAGCAGCATTGAAGCCTTCGACACAAAAGTCGTACGCCCTGAAGTGGGCTAAGTTTCAAGTCTTCTTGGACTCTAGGGGCTTATCACCGTCCCAAGCCTCGGTCGGCGTGGTGTTGGATTTCCTTATGTCTTTGTCAGAAGAAATGAAACAGGTTCTTGTACTTCCTAAATGCCTCGGTTCAAGTGGACATCCTTCCATCCCGTGTCTCAGTACCGATCATCCTGGCATTCCTTATGGACTGTGCCTCTTCTCATTGAGATATTACCTAGCAGCCATCTGTTCTCATTACCAGTTTGAGTGCTGCATGTCCTTTTTTAAGGATCCCTTGGTGAAAAAGTTACTGAAGGGGTTCAACAACCTCCACCCTCCATCCTTGGTACCGACTCAGGCTTGGAGCCTGGAGTTAATGCTCTCATACCTCTCAACTAAGCCCTTTGAGCCATTGGCCACCACAGACTTGATTGCTGACCTGGAAATCAGCTTTCTTAGTGGCCATTACTTCAGCTCGCCGTGCAAGTGAACTCTGTGGCTTGTGGATGGACCCTCCTTACCTTCAATTTCACAAAGACAAGGTGGTCCTTTGTCCCACCATCACTTTCTTTCCAAAGGTGGTGCTGTCTTTCCACTTGAACCAAGGCATTGTGTTGCCGACTTTGTCCCCGAACCCAATAAGTGATACCGAGTGCCTCCTCCATACCCTGGATGTGAGGAGGGTGCTGGCCTTTTACCTGGACAGAACCTTGGGCTTGAATGCCCCAAGAGACTCTTTGTTTGCTACTTGGGGGCCAAAAAGGGACTTCCTGTGACTGCCCAAAGGTCCTCTATGTGGGTGGCTGGTACCATCCACTTGTGTTACGAACTTTTAGGTAGAACTCTTCTGGCTTGGGTTTGGGCCCACTCAACTAGGGTGGTTGGCTGCATCCTCCGCCTTTCTGACTGGGGCTTTTGGAGGATATGTGTAGGGCTGCTGTATGGTCCCAGCCACTGATTTTCATTAAACACTATGGGCTGGATGCAAAGCAAAGCAAAACAGCTTCATTTATATACTGCTTCATATCACACATGGGATGTCTAAGCAGTTTACAACTGTGAGCTGATTGTCCCCCAACAATCTAGGTACTCATTTTAGCGACCTCGGAAGGATGCAGGCCTGAGTTGAGCCTCAGCCCTGGCTGGTATTGAACTCGCAACCTTGTGGTCTATGAGTGAGTGGCTGCAGTACAGGCATTTAACCACTGCGCCACCAGGATGCCAGGGCCAGACGGGATGCAGCCTTTGGAAGGGCAGTGTTGCTTTCAGGTTTGCACTGATATGGTTTATTGCACTACTTAGTTTGCATTAAGAAAGTTTTCCACTACCAGTTTACACTGAATGTTGATTCATTCATGGTTGTGTCTGATCCAAAAGAGATAACACTGACAAATGCACTTTGAGTTCAGTGGTTTATTATTGTTAATAAATACGACTTGTTTGAACTTTACAATTTGTGTCATGATACAACCTCCTCCATTAACTGAAGCTTGTCAGTGTAATGCATTTGTGTGATTTGCAGAGACAACAAAGGAGGAGGACAGGTTGCTCCTCCTGTAGTAACTGTAGTTCTTCGAGTGGTCACCTGCAAATAAATTCACACAAATCCTGCCCATCCTCCCCGCTGTCATGCTCACTTAGGTTCCTGCTATTGTTGCTATGGTGGATGGTTATGAAACTGGGAAAAGAGCGGGAAGATGCCAGAGGCTTATATGGAGGGGGCAGACCTACCGCCAAAAAGGTACAAACTGAGTTTTTCCTAGTAATACCAGAAGTTTCTGAGGTTTATTGCACATGTGCAGAATAACTCATTTGTGTGAATTCGCAGATGACCACTCAAAGAACTACAGTAACAGGTGAGCAACCTGTCCGTTTGATTAAATAAACAATGAGACTGCTATCTGTGCAACACAACCACTTACTACCACTTCTTGAGGCACACTGGGAATTGACTGAGTGGTGACTTCTGACTCATCACTCAAGAACGCAACTTACTCTTTATCACACCCCCTTAAATTCTATCTCACACCCCTGTTTTAGAGTACCGTATTTTCCAGCGTATAAGACGACCCCAACTTTTCCAGTTAAAATATAGTGTTTGAGTTGTACTCGCTGTATAAGACTACCCCTCTTCCAACGCTCACCAAATCAAAATTAAAAAAAAATCAGATTTCATTTCAATATGGTAATTTTAATTCAAATGCTTATGACATGCAGGTACTTAGCAGGAAAACTATCACTTATAAACACAACAAACTACAGCTCACATGTTCCCTAGCATTTATTTCTGTAGTGTGTTTTGGCCCTTATTATTTCTGCAGTGTGTTTTGGACAAGGCTTGTTCCTGCCCCCACCTCTGTCTTTCCTCTTCTCCCAAGGCTTCTTCCCCCTCACACCTCTGTCTTCCTTGTCCTCCTCTTCTCCCAAGGCTTCTTCCCCCTCGCACCTCTGTCCTCCTCATCCTCCTCTTCTCCCAAGTCTTCTTCCTGCCCCCACCTCTGTCCTCCTTGTCCTCCTCTTCTCCCAAGGCTTCTTCCCGCCCCCACCTCTGTCCTCCTTGTCCTTCTCTTCTCCCAAGGCTTCTTCCCGCCCCCACCTCTGTCCTCCTTGTCCTTCTCTTCTCCCAAGGTTTCTTCCCCATCACACCTCTGTCCTCTTCTCCCAAGGCTTCTTCCCCCTCACACCTCTTTCCTCCTCCTCCTCATACCCAGCATATAAGACGACCCACGACTTTAACCCCAGATTTCCCTGGTTAAAAAGTCGTCTTATACGCTGGAAAATACGGTATAATCAGAGATGCAGTAAAGAAAGAAAGCAATTCCTTATTTAAAAAGCAAAATGAACTGCAAAAGTGATTTAGGAAATACTTTGGCAGTAATGTCATGAGTTCAGTTAGTGTGAATTGATTTAGTCAGATGAATTTAATGAATCAGTTTCAAAGGAACAAGTTGTTAACAATGAATTGTCCATGAATTGAATTTAATAAATTCAAAAGCAGATGGTTTTCAGATATTAATAAATTTAATGGCAAATGGAAGTGAGGAAGCTGAGAAAGCAGTTCTAGCATGACACGTGCACCTGAAAGGGAAGTTCATGCTAGACAAGGAAAGATATAGTGTCAGGACAGGAATGGACTGTTGTGAGGTACAATCTAGAGGGAAGGAAACCACGAACTAATCAATACATTTGGAGCAAGGATACTGAGATTCAGAAACAGTTGGGAGAAAACACAGGAGAGGAAGAATTAGAACAGTGCAGCAAGTGACTCTGATAGTGATGATGTCTCTGGAAATTAGGTTGGAAAAGAAAATGTTTCCAACAGGCTATTTTGAAATTAGTTATTTTAAGAGTATTCCAAAAAGGGTGTTACAACCTTTAGCCTTAAATCAAAATGTAGAGACATTTGAAATCAATGAAGAAAATAAAGAACTAAAGGTGGCTTCAGTTTTAAAGGAGCCTTCCTCAAAAGTGACATTCCATTACCAGATATGTTTAAGGAATTGCTGGGAACTGGAAGCACCACTGAGTTCAAAAAAAATTATTGGGTTACTGCCAGTACCTATATGAAAAGGGAGTGGTGGATTACCTCAAGGTTCCCCAAGTGGACAATCCTGTTGCAGTTCTGAATTGGAGTGCAGTTGTTTTTAGGGGGGAACATGGTTTTGAAAAGTGTAGATGAATACAGTGCCAATGCAGTGGCGGTGCGGCTGTGTGCACACGGGACGCTGTGGACAATGGGAACTGCCCTAAGGGCGGTGCCACCATGTGCATGTGCCACCAATGGGGACAACGGGTGGCTTGCCAACCGCAGATGCTTAAATCTATAAATGGCAAGTCCGCAGATACTGAGGGCCCACTGTATAAGTCCTTGTTTGGACAATGTTTTTCTGAATGCGGAAAGCAGAGAAGAGACCAAGTGGAAGTAGAAAAAACATTTTACAGAAACAAGGGTTTTAGATAAAAGAGTAACAGTAATGACCATAAGTCATCTGGGAGCAGAGCAGAGGTAAACAATGTCAGTTTTCTTTGTCTTTTCTCCTAGTTTTGATAATTTAGCCTGTTTCTTGTGCAAGATTTTACACCAGGAAACTGCAGCAATCACTAATTCTATATCAGTTAGCGGTAGATTGAAAAAGACATTACGAATTAAGTTTTCCTTTCCATGAGGTCTAAAATAGATACTATGATGGTGGATTCAGGAAAACACTTGAACAGAGGCGTGCCATTCACATAACATAAGAAAGTGGTTGTGACTGGATATAAGTCTGGCTTGGGAGTTCACTACAGATGTCATTTGTTTAAGAGAGAACGGTCAAAGAAAAGTCAGAGTCACAACATAAATTGGAACAGAAAGCAGTGAGGTTTGCATTGCTAGGGTCCTCAAGGATGATACAGGGACAGGATGTACAGATTCACAAAAACAGTGTGACTGTAAAATTGTATATAAAAAAAACAGAGTTGTGATCATTATGCCGTGTGTAATGGCGTGCGGCATCAAGACGGCGTCGCCGTGGGGTTGGGGCGGCTGGCGTGCGGTTGGCCTACACCAACTCTGCCTCTAGGCCAGCCCAGTCTGCAGAGGCCCTAAGTCCCACAGATGTACTGTTCATTTTGTTCCATGTGAAAACTTTAGTAGATAGGGCAACAAAATTGATACTTGCATGCTGGTTTAAAGTATTTCTTTTCCTCTGCTTCTCTGTGCCAAGACCAAAGAATATATGGCCACATTCAGTTGGTATGGCATATTTTGCAACAGCTTCCTTGGTTGGTGTCTGCAATGCAGGGCAGAAAAAACCATCCACTATAAAATTGAAAGTATAGGCCAGCACAAACAGCCTTCACACAAACATGTTCCAGACAGTAAGGTAGATTTAGCGCAGCCACACCCATTCAAGGGGTTGAGTGCTTGGATAGATTCTTTGAGTGAGTGGATTGCTCCTCCTTGCCGTCCAGAGAATGAGAGATTTGTACTTGTTGTGAAGGTTCATTCTTCAGTGACAGGAGGCATATTCTACCCCCTCCCATATGCAGCTGCAAAATAGTAATGAGGAGAATTAAATTATATAGCAGGCAAGGCTTTTCAGTGAAACTCAACAAAGGGAGTAGAGTCAGTGGTCTAAACAAAAAGAATCTTGGGCTTTGATCTTCTGCATCAATTTTTTGGCATGCAGGGAATAATCTCTCATTCTGTGTGCCATCTAAAGATTTCAGGATTTTATTTTACCAATTGTTCACTCTCAGTTTGAAAAAATAGCAGCTTGTGAATTATACAACTATGCTGGCCATTTTCAAAACAGTGTATGTGAAAGCAGGAACTGTTCAAACAAGTACTTCACCTCAATTTTTCAGAAGCATTCTGGCAGTAATATGATACATACTTTGTAAAGGAAAACATAGTCACAATATAATTTAAGAAGTACAGTACGAGACAAGTGTTTTACAGAAATTCTAGTGAGCTTAAATAATGCTGGCTTCCTGACACAGAAGCCTACTGTGTGCAGGAACCAACTGTATAGTGGAAATGTTTATTTTTGGGCTTTAAATCTAATAAAATGTCTTTATCTTTGCAGGCTCAAGTAAGAATAAGGGGAGCTGGATTGGGAGCAAAAGGTAGTTCTTATGGTGTCTCCACAGCAGATTCATACAAAGATGCAGTGCGGAAAGTTATGTTTGCCAGATTTACTGAAATGGAATGAGATCTATCCATTTTGGAAGCATGGAATATCTCTCCCCCAAACTGACTGTTAAAAAATTTATGGCCTTGAAGACGTTTTAGTTATGGCTTGGGGTTAACCACTTCTATTCCAGGTTTTCCTTCCAGATGTAATTCTTTCCTTAGTGGATAATAGAATGTAAAACAACCACAGTTTCATGTTGGAAGAACCATAACTAGATAAAGGGAGGGTATTGTATATACGTTTTTGTATATAGTGTAAATTAAATGTGTTGTGTGATAAATTTGTGTATTCTAAAAGCCACTTCTGTCCTGTGGAGCAGTTGGAAGTGTTATGACTTGATACTGCTACTTTATATTGTTTCTCATTTTTGGCAAACACTTTCATGTACATTTTGTAATATAAGTATTTGTATAGAATTTTTTCAAAACCTTGATTCTAGATGCCAATTCAGGCTTCTTTCAGAAGGAAATAAAGCCTAAACCAAACCTTGTTTAAGTGTTGAGGGTATTTAAATACAAATACTTGTGATCACTGGAAAGCCATATTTGCAGAATTAAATGTTTTATCTTGTACTAATTGATACATTATCCTGTGGTTTTAGGATGGTTGTTCAGCTCACCCGAACTTATTCTTGCTGTTCTGTGTCACCCCAAGATCATGAAGCATTCTTAGGATCTTCAGGCTTCTGCAGCACAAGATAGATGCTGCCCTATATTATCAGCTTTATATTGTTAGAATGTCTTTGTCCCATTTACTAGATCGCTTTTTTTATTTACCCCATCTCCACTTTCCTTATTGGCTGGAACTTGTGATACTCATTTTTTGTCTAGTTCACCAACATACTCTTTTGTACTTTTTTTTTTTAGCTACCTGTTTAAACAGGATTGCTGTAAACCATAAAAATTAAATGAATACATTAAACCCCAACCCTTAAATTTTAAACATTTGATTTAAATTTAATAGTGCTCTGTTGAAAAACAGCTGAAAATAAAATAAAACAGCTTAAATGACCACTCTGAAATGGTAATATGATACAGAGTTCAAACTTCAGAAGATGCTTTTTATACAACCAAGTCATAAGTCTACAGGTTGTCTGTATCCATGGGCTTACAGACAGGCTGTCTGCTTCCTTGATCAGATGAATATCCTAGTAGAAAGAAAGCTGTAATACAGCACTTCTATCAGAATAGAAATTCTGGGCAAGAGATTGCTGGTTCCACAAAATTTTGCATTCCTCCACTTGCTTCCATTTGCCAAATGTCACTGTTAACATTGATGGTTCAGCTTCTCTGCAAAAGGATGTGCCCTTTGGGAGTCTCCCAGTGTGGTCCTTACTAACACACCACCTTTTAGGATGAGGGCATTGGTTGTCAGAACCAAATGATAAGATCTGGTTATAAGAGCATAATCATTGCAAGAATTAATTGTAGGGTGCTCAGCATAAAGCCAGTCATCATCAAGCAAGCATCATGTGTTGGTTTGAACAATGTCTGTGTTTGCAAAATTGCACACAGATCATGTATAGAGAGGTTTCATTTGTTCAGTGAAAAGTGGTGGATTATAATATCTCCTTAGGCACCAGGATTCTGAAAGGTTTGTATAGAGAATATTCTAGAAGCCTTTGGAAGTCTCATGAAGTAAATGCCGCCAACTGGTAGACCACATTCATCACATGCCATATCCTTCACCTCTGGAGGATACAAATTGCTAGCAAATTGTTGGCATACGGCAGTTTTTCACTTTAAAATGCCCGGTATTGTTAATCCTTTCTTTTTGTGTGTGTATCTGCATTGATATGGATTGCCTTTTTCCTGCTTGGATTTGTCCCTCTAAAAAGAAAATTTATTGTATGAATGCATTTATTGCACATGATTAAAGATTCAATACATGTGCACAACCTGCTACAGTCTATTGCAGAGGTAGGCAACCTTTCCCCTTTAAGGGCCGAGGGACTTCAGCTCCCAGAATCCCAGGAGCTATTGGCCAACATGGGACTATTGGCCAACATGGCTGAGGCTTCTGGGAGCTGAAGTCCCTCGGCCCTTAAAGGGGAAAGGTTGCCTACCCCTGGTCTATTGGCTGAGGAGAGGGGGTTTACAAAGTACTGTATCTTCAGCCTTTGGGATAGAGAGAAAAACCTAGGTATGCATACAGGCACACACAATCCCATCCTTGTTGCAAAATAGAAAAAATACTTGTGAATCCTTACCAGTTAGGTTGAAGCAGAGGCAGTTGGTTTATCCTGAGCCTTAGAAAATGAAGCCTGTTGTGGAATTGTGTAGAGTTCCATTCTCTGTTAATACTAGCTCTGTAGCACAGCTATGTCTCCTGATGCACAGCATTGTACGTCAACCTTAAAAACAAAGTAGCCACTTTGGGGAGCAGGGTGCTGAAGGATCCAGCCCCATCTGCAGTGATGCAACAAACAGAAGCGGGGTCCTGCTGGTGGGAGGGGGCTGGACATGTCCAATGCCCTGCATACAAGTCCCACAGAACTCCCTCAGTACAGCTGCCTGGATTTTAAGGTGGGTTGAACAGGTCTGGAGTAACATGGCCTTTAGGTGTTGCTGGACCTCATTTCTCTCTCTTCACCTGAGCTATGAAGGGCAAGGATCAGCAAAGGTGCAGCCAAAAACATTTGGAGGGCCACATCATCATTTCTGCCTTGAAAGCTGCAGTGGCAAAAGGACTTCAGGCAAAGTCTTGTGGAAGGATTTGCTGCCACCTCTTAACTTTTTGTGTATAGCAATCTGGAACTGAAATGGGATTTTTACTGCGGCATGAAAGGAAAAGCCAAGAGTAAACTACTACTATCAGCTAATGGAACAAAATGCCCCTGCAGAAATTGCAAAGATCCAACAAGACCTTAAATCTGCTTAGCTATAGCAGTGGTAGTGGGCAACCCCTGAGTGCAGAATGGCAGCTGCAGGCTCCTGCTGTCTCTCCTTAGAACTGATTAGACAAGGTTGAAGGCTGCTACCTCTTCCCCAAATACACAAGAGTAGCTGGGGAGCACTCTGGCACATCCCTGCTGCTAATCTGTGTTGGGGTATACAAATACTGGGGATCTAGCATACACACATGCAGAGTTGATGTATGTAGGCAGGAACACCCAGAAGCTGGTCTTCTGTGAAGAGTCTGCTCCAGACAACACAGGAAAAAAATCTCCTAAACGCAGCTGCTGCTTTCAGCTTGGAGAAAATAGAATCATAGAATCATAGAATCATAGAATCATAGAGTTGGAAGAGACCACAAGGGCCATCCAGTCCAACCCCCTGCCATGCAGGAACTCCCAATCAAAGCATCCCCGACAGATGGCCATCCAGCCTCTGCTTAAAGACCTCCAAGGAAGGAGACTCCACTACTCTCCGAGGGAGTGTGTTCCACTGTCGAACCGCCCTTACTGTCAGGAAGTTCCTCCTAATGTTGAGGTGGAATCTCTTTTCTTGCAGCTTGCATCCATTGTTTCGGGTCCTAGTCTCTGGAGCAGCAGAAAACAAGCTTGTTCCCTCCTCGATATGACATCCCTTCAAATATTTAAACACAGCTATCATATCACCTCTCAGCCTTCTCTTCTCCAGGCTAAACATCCCCAGCTCCCTAAGTCGTTCCTCATAGGGCTTGGTTTCCAGACCCTTCACCATTTTAGTTGCCCTCCTTTGGACACGCTCCAATTTCTCCACATCCTTTTTGAATTGTGGTGCCCAGAACTGGACACAGTATTCCAGGTGAGGCCGGACCAAAGCAGAATATAGTGGCACTATTCTCTTGATCTAGACACTATACTTCTACTGATGCAGCCTAAAATTGCATTGGCCTTTTTAGCTGCTGCATCGCACTGTTGACTCATGTTCAACTTGTGGTCCACCTGGATTCCTAGATCCCTTTCACACGTAGTCTCATTCAGCCAAGTGTCCCCCATCGTATATCTGTACTTTTCGTTTTTCCGCCCTAAGTGCAGTACCTTACATTTCTCTGTGTTGAATTTCATTTTGTTAGCTTTGGCCCAACTTTCTAGTCTGCTCAAGTCATTTTGAATTTTGATCCTGTCCTCTGGGGTATTAGCTACTCCTCCTAATTTGGTGTCATCTGCAAATTTGATAACTATGCCCCCAATACCGTCATCCAAGTCATTAATAAAGATATTGAATAGCACTGGGCCCAGGACAGAGCCCTGTGGCACCCCACTGGTCACTTCTTTCCAGGTTGAAAAGGAGCCATTGTTGAGCACCCTTTGGGTTCGACCAGATAACCAATTACAAATCCATGTAACAGTTACTTTGTCTAGCCCACATTTTACCAACTTGCTTGCAAGAATGTCATGGGGAACCTTGTCAAAGGCCTTACTGAAATCAAGATATACTATATCCACAGCATTCCCTTCATCTACCAAGCTGGTAATTTTATCAAAAAAAGAGATCAGATTTGTCTGGCATGACCTGTTTCTCTGAAACCCATGTTGACTTTTTGTGATTATGAAATTATCTTCCAGATGTTCACAGACTCTCTGTTTAATGATCTGCTCCAGAATCTTTCCGGGTATTGATGTCAGACTAACTGGACGATAATTGTTGGGATCCTCTTTTTCCCCTTTTTGAAGATGGGGACAACATTTGCCCTCCTCCAGTCCGCTGGGACCTCTCCTGTTTTCCAGGAATTCTCAAAGATTATTGCCAATGGTTCCGATATTACATTTGCCAGTTCTTTTAATACCCTTGGATGTAATTCATCTGGTCCTGGAGACTTATATTCATCTAGATTAACCAGATGTTTCTGTACTATCTCTTTACTTATTCTGTGCTGAAATTCTCCTATTCTGTCCTCTGCTCCATTATCCTCAAGTTGAGCACCCTTTGCCTTTTCTGAGAAGACTGAAGCAAAGAAGGTGTTGAGTAATTCTGCCTTTTCTCTGTCCCCTGTTAACTTTTTGCCATCTTCTCCACACAGTGGCCCTACCATTTCCTTCTTTTTCCTTTTGCTACTGACATACCCCCAAAAGCCCTTTTTATTGTTCTTAACCGCTCCAGCAAGCCTGATTTCATTCTGCGCTTTAGCTTTTCTGACTTTAACCCTACACGTGCTAGCTATTTGTTTGAATTCCTCTTTGGTGATTTCCCCATTTTTCCATTTCTTATACATGTTCCGTTTAAAACATAGTTCAGTTGCAAGTTCCTTAGTCATCCATCCTGGTTTCTTGAGACACCTCCCATTCTTCCTCCTCATTGGCACGGTTTGAAATTGTGCCTTCAGTATCTCCCTTTTGAGAAATTCCCATCCGTCTTGAACTCCCTTCTCTTTTAGTATTCCTGTCCATGGGATCACCCCCAGTATTTCTCTAAGTTTAGTAAAATCAGCTTTCCTAAAGTCTAGAATGCGTGTCTGACTATGCCTGGCTTCTCCTTTCCACTGTATAATAAACTCCAGGAGGACATGATCACTCCCGCCTAAGGATCCAACCTCTTGCACCCCATTAACTAGGTCTTCCCTGTTAGTTAGGATCAGATCCAAAATAGCTGACTCCCTCGTTGCCTCTTCCACCTTTTGAACAATGAAATTGTCTTAGAGGCAAGTGAGGAATTTGCTAGACCTCAAGGATTTTGCCGAGTTTGACTTCCAGCAAATATCCGGATAGTTGAAGTCACCCATCACTACTATATTTCTCCTTTCTGAGTGTGTGGTCATCTGTTCTAGCTTCTGTCATCTGTTCTAGCTTCTAGCTTCATCTGTTCTAGCTTCAATAGCTTCACAGCGAGGCTTCTCACATAGAGGGCTTTAACCTTTGTTGCAAATATTTACAAAGATCATCCATGTCATTTTCTAGACCAGGGTGCCACATGATCTTGACAATCTGTCATTGGGAAAAGGGGAAGAATTGCACCCAGGAGCCCTTGCACACCCAGTGCAAAGAGATTGTGCAAGGAGGTGTAAGATGCCGCCTCTTGCATGTCTAAAAAGATATACCGATAAACATCCAGGAGTAGCCTTGTTGGCCATATACCAAATCCAGTAACAACAAAAATCCACCAGTGATACCTTTATTGGGCCAACCAAAATGCACAATATACATGTTGCAAGCTTTTGAAGCTCCACTGGCTTCTTCATCAGGCAAGGTGTTGTGCAAGCTCTACTGTATGAGCTCAGCATAACTAAGGCTCATGGGCAATTGGGAAAGGATCTACTTGGAGGGATCATTGGCTCCTCATTCCCAGCCCTACTTCAATCTTCATTGGTCCCTGACCCCTGGAGTCAAACCGATTGGCTCGCAGGCCTACTTCTATCCTCATTGATCCCTGACTCTCTGGGGTCAAACTGATTGGGTCACAACCCTGCTTCGATCCTAGTCAGTTCCTGACTCTCTGGGGTCATACCAATTGGCCCACAGGTGGTCTTATATGGCACCTTCCTCAGGCATTGGGTGGTAGCCAGGTTGGCATCACAGTATAGCCACAAACCATCCTGATTCTCCTTTGGGAGAATAAATGCTAAGGGCCCAACGTTGGTACCATTCTCAAGCTGCACATAAGGATTCGTATGCAGGTGGCCTTTCAGTTTCTGGGGCCCGTTATTGGTACTGCTGCGCACTGCTTGCTCCCGCTTGGTTGATTTTGAAACCACTTTCATGTCCATTGAACTGAGGGTTTAGGCGGGAAGACAACCAATAAGGCAGTTGGAGAGAGGGTGGGGCTACCACCAAAACGCTTCTCATAGCTCTAAGAAGGTTTGGAATGGCTCTGCACAGGTGCAGAATAACGCATTTGTCAGAATTCGCAGATGACTACTCCAAGAACCACAGTTACAGGTAAACAACCTGTCCTAATCAGGACCAAGCAGAGCAAAATTGTGCCAGGTAGGTAACCCTGTAGAGTAGTGCTTCTTAAGCTATCTGATGTAGACCCATCAGGTTATTTCCCTCCCTCCCCATGTGTCAATGGACTGGCAGCATAGTTGTGCCCATTGACTACAACTGTTTACTTTCTGGACAACTGCTGTGAGTTGGCAGCCATTTGACCAGCAGACCAGCACTCCTGGTTCACAGACCACCACTGAGTAGCACTAATTTGGTGGTACCTCTGACACTAGATGGCAGTACATCTCCAAAAATGCCTCCTTTCCACAGTTTCCCCCTCCTATTGGCTCCCTATCTGGAAATATATTGCTAATGTGGATTTTCCCTTGCTCTGAGGGTTGTTTTAGGTCAGTTCACACACAATTAGTGGATTGCTACCAAAAAATAATATTGCCACCAATCACAGATAGCAATATTCATCCTATTTAAGGTAACTGTCTATAGTAGTTATCAGTGATAGCCGTCTCCCCGACCTAAACTATTCCCTGGTCACTACAGCTTTGGCCTTTTGTTTCATTGCCTTTTGCCATCTTCCCTTCTTTTCCCATGAGTTCCACTTGGGAAAGCTTTTAGTCACATTTTCTAGTGAATTGCAAATGTATTTATTAATGTGCAAAATAAAAATAAAATAAAATAAATCCAAAAAAGGTCTCTATCTCAGGTGTGCAGAGAACCATTGCAGTTGTTGTGGTTTGAGTGTTGAATTAGAAGACCTGGGTTTGCATCCCTGCTCTGCCATGGAAACCCATTGGGTAACCTTCATCAAGTCACACTCTTTCAATATCAGAGGAAGGCTGAACAAATCTTGCCCAAATATCTTTATGATAGGGCACCATGTCAGTAATGTCTTTCAAAATAGTCTCTGTGTTAAAAAAATAATAAAGAAGAAGAAGAATTCTGCTGGCTGGGGATTTGAGGAATTATAGTTCCAAAGGGTGACTTTTCTAAGCACTGCTTTCCAATTTATAGACTTGACAGCACAATTAATACAAATATCATATATTTTGGAACTTATAAATAATGACTGGAAGCCTGGCGGCTCCCCCAGCAGACTCTCAATGAAAGGATCAGTTAGCAGCACTATTCTGCCTTGCTTCCACGAAGTTTCTCTGAGAGCTGCAAAGTATTTCCTTCTCTGCCAAATCACACAACTACCTCAGTCCAGTTAAATTTTCAGGAATTTGTTAACACAGGTGGAGTCACAATAACAGCAGCAGCAGTATGCTCTCTTGGTATCTGTTATACCTCAATCCTCTCCCAGCATAAATACTTGCTGCCACCACTAATCTCTTCCACCAAATCCTTCTTCAAAAACCTCCTGCCTAACCCTCATCCCCCAGCATCAATTAATGCTAAGCCTGAGTAATGGCATTTACACGCTCTTATTACCTCCCTTCAGTCTTCCTTCTGGAATTTCACTTTAAGCTCCTTGGGGTCCAGACCTGTCACTTTTGCTTCTTTTCCCCATAGGTATTGCCAGAAAGAGGGCATCATCCAAAGAAATAGCTTCTTCCATTCTCCATATGTTTTGGATGAGACCATTGGTGTGAAATATAACATCATTTATCTGCCAGAAATGTAACTTGTGAAACAAAACTCAGCATCTCAAGACACTTTGTGACTTTTGTGTTCCTGTCCTATATTCTTCTGATTCCACCATTGAGTTTATATAGCAAAGCATCTCTAGCTTTTTTTTTTTTTGGGGGGGGGGTTGGAACAGACTTCAGAAGTACAAAAACCATTTTTACCAGAAAGATCCCAACCATCTATTATAGGGGGGAAGCAGACGAGGGCGTTGGAGACTCCCTGCGACGGTGCGCCGCGGGACTGGAGCAGTCGCACCGCGGCGCACCATCGGCGCCTCTGAAAGGAGCGCAAAAATAACGCTCCTTTCAGAAATCAGTGAAAGTGCGCCCTAAAAGCGTAGGGCGCACTTTCACTGACTTTTCTGCCGCAGCGTGTCCGGACGCTGCGGCAGGAGGTTGCCCTCGGCGCGCCGGCCGTGCGGAGGGCCGGCTGCTCCGAGGGCAACCTCGGGAGGAGGAAGGGGCGCCGCTCGTGTGGCTGCCCCTCCTCTTCCCTGCCTCCAGGACGGCTTTTTAAGCCGTCTGCCGAGGCTTATAGTCAGCTACAAAATTGTGGAGGGAAGGCCCTATTCAGAATGATCATTCAGACAGGGGGATTTGGGGAATTGTGGTCCAAAAAAACTTTTTACATACCTTCTCGACCCAGGCACCATGGTTCCAAGAGGTAAGAAAATACAGCTGCCATGACTTTCCTCCCGAATGATGCTGTAAGCCTTGGGAAAGATTCTCTGGCTGTCACACCCCAAGGCTTAGAGCATTATTAACTGTTACATTTATGCTAACACAGTATAGTCTGTATTGTATTAACACTTGGTTACGTTTATACTTTAAAAAGTTTAAAAATAACCTTGCATTGATGAAGTTTATACTGAAAAGGGGATGTTAATTTTAATTGTATTGGTTGGAATCCTCTATGGCAGGGGTAGGCAACCTTTCCCCTTTAAGGGCCGAGGGACTTCAGCTCCCAGAAGCCTCAGCCATGTTGGCCAATAGTCCCATGTTGGCCAATAGCTCCTGGGATTCTGGGAGCTGAAGTCCCTCGGGCCTTAAAGGGGAAAGGTTGCCTACTCCTGCTCTATGGTAATCAAGGATGTGTAACGTAGAGTTATACACTCATGACTTTTTCATATTCATGATCTCCCCATAACCTCTAAATTAGGATTAAGTTAGGGCCTCCACAGGGACCATGAAAGTTCCCAGTCTCCACTTACTAGGAAGTAGGCACTGCAGTCATGAGGGTCTGTTCCCTTGTCGACTGGGAAGCAGTAAATTTGGATGAGGAAGGGTCACTTAAAAATGATGGTGCTTATGAATCCATAAATACCATTAAAATTGGATTATAAATTAGTGAAAAGGTGGTACAATGTTATGTTTTAAAACATATGTTATGTTTACATTGTAAAGCAGATGTTTATTGCATTTAGATTAATTCTAAATTGGCATTTAAATTTACATTCTATTACTTCATTCTTCGAGGACATGATTATGCCCCCATACTGAGGGCCAGTACCATTCCAGGTTTCCCATGACTTTTACTGGGGTGGTCATTCAGATTGTCCTTAGTGCCTTTGTTTCCTCTGTACCAATGGCTTTTGGGATGTACTTGATCCCTCCGTGTCAGAGGAATGTTTTGTCACTTCCCCGATATGACTATCAGTGAATGCCGTTGATGCCTCTTTACCAAGGGACACTATATATCAGGGGTAGGCAACCTTTCCCCTTTAAGGGCCGAGGGACTTCAGCTCCCAGAATCCCAGGAGCTATTGGTCAACATGCAACATGGCTGAGGCTTCTGGGAGCTGAAGTCCCTCAGCCCTTAAAGGGGAAAGGTTGCCTACCCCTGCTATATATAATTGGGAATACATGTCTACATTCCATACACACACCCCTTCCAAGGGGTTCTAGTCAGTACCACTCACTTCCCTGAAATAGGTGGCAAACAACTGTTTGGTCTCTAACTGGGATGAGCCCATCTCATATACCAACCCCTGATTTCAATACAATCTTAAGTTTTGTAAGGAGGATCCCTACTGGTCTTGGACCTCATTGCAGATGGGGACTGCTTCAATTCTTTCCCATTTGCCGCTTTGGGCAGGAACACCTTCTGGGGTCATCCCTCTGATTCAAGCCTCTGTTTCAAAGATGTGTCCATCCCTGGGGACACTTCGAGATCTCAGAACGTGCATACCTGTCCCATCTCTCCAGGCCAACCAATGTCATAACATCCTGGTCCTCCTGAACCTCTGGTCTCAAGGCATCAATTTGGTGAGGTGGCGATGTTTCAGGTCTCCACCTGCAGTCCTGACAAGGCTAGTTATGCATTCTTCAAGTTTCCTGGGGATTCTCTCCTGTGAATGGAAGCCTGTGCTTCCCCCCCATCCTGTCACAGCGTACTTCATGCTTAATCACATGCCCTGGATCTATACGATAAGGGGTTTCATGTCACTGTTATATGGTCTCCAAAGCCCTTTTACTCATACTGACCATGTTGCATTGAATTAATGCTGCAGCTAGAGATGTTCCCCCTAAACATTTGGGGTAACATTCTGACAAAACAGTCTGTCTTATGATTTATCACATTCTTTCCTATTGTAGGGCTCTTCTTTATTTGGTGATATTTGGTCTGAGTCTATACATCTTCTGTCGTATTGCCTGGTGTTTTGTACCACCTAGCTAAAAGCTGGACTTAAGGGTTCCTGAAGTCTATCCCAGCTCTAAAATTCTTCTCCACATGGCATATTCATGATGGATTGACACAATATCACTCCTAGTATACTGTTTGCTTATCCTAACAGATTGCACACATACTTCTCCTTGGATATATTCTTCATTATGCCTGACATTTTACTGGACAAGTTCCTGATTTTGTTCCCATAAAAATTAACTTTTACACCCCCCAGTAGGGTTTCACAAATATCTTTTTCATCCCATGCCTGTAGTTCTGGCCATTCCTGTCATGCCGTGGTATCCTTGATACAACTTCTGCAGGACATCACGGGATGGAATAATGTTCCCACAGGGATTTCTTTCAACTTGACAGTGTGGAATCCCTTTACTTTTATAATTCTGTGACTAGTCTTCTAGATGTCAGACCAACCACTCTTATTTTTTCTCTAGCACTTTCACCAAGAACTGCATGTTTCATGTTGGTAGCCTGAAACATTACGTTAAGATACATCACGTCTTGTGTGTCATAGCAATTGGATCTTTCAATCTTCTCACTGTTGCTTGTTGTCAGTGTTTTGTTGTGACTGGGAGAGGTACTATTCCCCCTCTCTGATGTCCACCATTATTCCAGAAATTCTTACTGTAACTCTTCTCCAGTTCAATGCCATTAGGCTATCTCTGTATGGACGGACTTCCCAGATGTCCTACTGCCCACTTGTAGTGTAGGCACTTGCTTTCTGCCACCTTTGCTAATGATGCCCAACCATCTCATTGCCAAGCACAGATTGTCTACTTCACACTCTATGTTAATGAAGACACTTAGCCCCAGACTACTTAGTGTTCTAGCTTCTGTCTGTCGATGTCATAATCTTCATATAATGGCTTCAAGAGGCTTTATCAGGTCACTGCCATTTTCCCCACTTTAAGATTCCTTTATTGATTTTTTCAATTTTTGAGGACTTAGTAAGCCCCCTTTTCCCGATTACCAATGTCATGACCTATGCAGCCTCACAATGTTACAAGTCTAATGCCCTTCACGTTGGCTTACATTTATCTCTTTAGATCAGACAGTGTCTGTACACTTTATACCTTACCTTATACCTTCTTGTTCAGGTATTTGTCTACTATTCCTATAACCGATTACAGTTGTGAACTTCTTTTGTTTTCATGCCACCTACCTGCTGGATAGCTTTTGGCATAATCTCCATTGCTAACAAACCTGTGCTATCTAGGTCTTCCCCCTTGACCTTAGTTTTACACTTGCCATTTATTACAGACCATTTAGTCCATTGCTAAACAGCATATTAATTTGACTGCTACAGCTACTGCTATACTTTCTCTGTCCCAGTACTGTTGGGTACTATCCTCCAGAGTTATTCCTTTCTCACTCATCATCTACAGAGCAGAGATGGACGCTATCTACAAAGTGCCTTTGTCATCAAGGTTTACCAACAGCCTGTGCAACATATGGGTTAGCAGGCAAGCCTGTTTTTTCTGCCACTGTGCATGTTCTCACCTGCATTGGTGACTGTTTCCACTATGTATCAGTATTGGATTTTCAGCTCAACTCAAGTAGAGTCATCATATTAGAAAGAATATTCATCCCTATGTTTACATGCCCTTGGGCTCGGATTCACAAATGGTGATTCTGTTTGGGAGCAATGTGCCTTTTGTATGTGGCATGGCACTCCCTCCTCCACTGACCAAAACTTGTCAGTCTAACCCATTTGTGTGATTTGCAGAGACCATGAAAAAGAAGGACAGGCTGCTTGCTTATAACTGTGGTTCTTCAAGTGGTCATCTGCGAATTCACACAAATCCTGCCATCCTCCCCTCAGAGTCATGCCTTGTGTCTCCTTCAATCCTGGGCTGCTGCTTTGGCATCCATGTGGAAAGACAGCCAATAAGGCAGTTGGAGAGTGGGTGGCGCTACCACCAAAACGCTTCTAATAGCTCTAAGAAGGTTCTGAATGGCTCTGCACAGGTGCAGAATAAACCATTTGTGTGAATTTGCAGATGACCACTCAAAGAACTACAGTTACAGGTAAGCAACCTGTCTTTATTTACAAAATAACAGTCAGATAATGTCTTATGTCCTCATATGTCTAAGAGTTTTATAAGAATGTTATGTCCTCTGTTGCCATTTTGAGAGACTATAGAAGAAAATAGAGGTTTTGGGGCTTGCTGCAGGATGTGTTGCCCCCCCTCCATGCAGTTGCCAAACCCTGGTTTAGCAGCAGAGAAGAGGAGTGGCATTCTTCACCACCTAAAGCTTCCAAAATATATTCAAGAGTGGAGTGGCCCAGTTTAGCACACATGACAGAATTGTCAGTCCAAGGGGTTATAAAAGGATGAGTGATGTTGGCAAGATATTTCTTTTCCAAGAAGGAATGGAGCTGATGGATCAGATGTTAGGATTAAAAAAAAAAAGGCTTGTAGCAGAGTCAAAAAGCTTCAGTAACCAAAAACATACAGTATTTACTGAGCAGAAGCAAAAATAACACAACAACATAGCATTAAAGCATAATCGCTGGAGACAAACAGGCATAGAAAAAAACAAAAACAAACCCTAACATGAAGAGCAAATCACACAGCTCCCATTATGGAGAGCAAACAGCTCCCCCAACATGGAGAACAAAATAACTCCCACAACATGGACAGCAAGGAGTTCCCAAAACACATACAGTCTACCAACATTTGTAGGCTGTTGATTGCCTGCATTACATGCAACCTGTCCTAATTGACCAATTACCATGCAGGTTCACATACACAGTATCACCTACCATTTACCACATCTTTATTCAGTCATAATAGTGTAATGCAATCCTGCATACCCTGATACCCATCCTTGTGTACTGAACAAAGTGTGTGGCTGTTCGCACGATATCTTGAAACATCCAAAGCCTTGACACCATGTCCTTATACTTGGTTGCTGTTAGTGATTTGGCAAATATATCTGCCATATTATCCTATATTGGACAACAAATGTTTCATATCAACTTTTATAGCATCTCTTACATTATATTTTGGCACATTTTGGTATTTAACATTACATTAAAATTACAACACTAGATTTGTTTTATTTGTTTGGAACCCAGGAGGCTGCACCATGAATATTGACTCTTCAAGTTGTGCATTTAGAAAAGCAGTAGCAATATCAAAATGATGCACTAATGCACCTGTTTGTGCAGCTATGGTTAAAATTAACCTCAAGCTTTCAGCTTTAGATGTAAGAAAAAAATTCATCATAGGATTCAAACATCTTTTGAGTAAAACTCTGAGCAAGAAGTTGGATGTATACTTTACCTCTTCTGAGCTTGATTGTTTCAGTTTATACACCCAGTGACACCCTACTGGTTGTTTGTCAGCTAGTAAACATGTAACTGTGTATACCTTATGTTCATCCATAGATTTCATCTCTGCTTGCATAGCTTCCTCCCATTTCACCCCCTCATTAGGAGGCAAACTTAGAACTTTATTGTACATTTGAGGTTCAAACATTACATTACAAACCCTGATAACATTTGGGACAGAAAACCTTATGGGTGAAATCCCTTTGTTTTCTCTCTGAGACCTTCTTGGTAGATCTGATACACCTGGCTGATCTTAAGCCTCTGGGCTATCTTGCCCCTCTTTTTGGACAATAACAGGACTCTTCTCCTGTTCACCACTTGGTGGAGTAACATTTCTGACTGGGCTATCTGGTCTAACAGGGGATTGAGGTGGTGACAGCAAAGTATCACATGGTCCATCATTCATGGGAAGAAAAATTTCAGTGTTTACATGAACATGCCTCCAATTGCTTTCAACAAAACTTGCATTTTGTGAAATTACCACCTTTCCATTACTAGCATCAAAATGCCTTTACAACCTGTAGCATAACCTAGAAACCTTAGCTAGGCAGTCTTGGCTTGTCCTTTCCATCTCTGTGCCATGGGAATATGCACCCAAGCATGACATTCAAAAATTCTCATGTGAGTGAGATTCGGCTGCTTGCCATGCAATATAAAATAAGGTGTATTGTCAATAGCCAAACTCCAAATTCTATTGACTGTGTAATTAGCTGTGAGTAGGGCTTCTGCCCAATATTTAGACCTCAAGCCAGAGTCACAAAGCAAAGAATCTTTTTTATTTAAATAATTTTTATTGAACACATTAAAACACACACACACACATATTTAAAAAAACCCACTTTCAAACTTATAAACATACATACATACCGACATATTACTAATATTTTTCTTATATTCTATTCTTATTCAAATGCAATCAATATTGATGTTCTTTCAATTACTCTCCTTCATTCTTTATCCTTCTACTTTAAACCCTTCTTACTACCCCTTCTACATTCCCATTCTTAAATGGTTTCTTCTATCTAACAGTTACCTTCCTGATCTTCCTCCTTTCTACTTCTTCTCCTTCCTTCTACAAAGCAAAGAATCTTTAACAACTTGGAGTATCCCCCCATGGCGTTCAGCTATGCCATTCCCCCAGGAGAAAACAGATTAATATGTCTATGAAAAATGCCCTTTCTTTTTAGCCATGATTGAAAATTGTTTGAAAGAAACTCCTCACCTTGGTCTGTTTGCAACTGTACCACCTTGTGGCCAAATTGTCTCTCTACACAGGCAACCCAGTTTTTAAAGTTTTGAAACACTTCTCCCTTGCTTTTCAATGGGTAGACCCATCCACAGTGACTGTAGTCATCAACAAAACTAAGAAAAAATCTGGCACCTCCTATACTGTTTGGAAGAGGCCCCACAATATCTGAATGTATTAACAGAAATGGCCTCTGAGTAACCCTGTGGCTTTTCTTTCTTATAGGCTGGAATTTACTTTTAGACTGTTTGCACACAGCACAATCAAGAACAGTTTTGCATTGCTTTAGTTTGGTATCCCCATATAAAGTAAACATTTTGCCTACGGCTTTAAAGCTAGCGTGGCCTAAGCGTTGAAGCAACAAACAAATACATTTCTCACATGGAGGGTTGTTATTGTAAATAGCATCCACAGAGCCCCGTGAATTGGTACCATGTGGTAAACCCTGTCCTTTTGGACTCCTTTAGCACAAATGACCCCTTCTTCACTTCACCTGTAGTGCCAGAAAATGAAATTTGATAGCCCTCTGATGAGAGGCAGGAAAACAAAATTTTAACTCTGACACAAAGTATACATCCTGCAATGTCATCCTGCTGGTTCCAGAGATTTAAAGTAAGTCTTTTGGCTGCTATGTGGCATACACACCTGGAATCAAGGAGCCAAACCTCTTTCTCCAGATTTAGGCAATACACAGCTGAAAAAACTGTGATTTAGGGCCTATACAGACTGTCAGAAATAATCCAACTTGAAATCACTTTAAATGTCCTGACTCAGTGCTAGGGAATCATGGGAACTGTAGTTTTGTTCTGAAACATTGAGTCTTCTCTGTCAGGGAGCTCTGGTGCCACAATAAACTACAGTTCCCATGATTCCTTAGCACTGAACCAGGACAGTTAAGATGGATTATTTCTGGCAGTCTGTATAGGCCCTAGTTTCTTGCTTGTCTCTCTCATGCTGTCTCTTCTTGGCTGCAGCATTGTGCCTCTGCTGAACCAGACAGGAATGCTGAAGATGGCATGTAGATCCACACTTCAAGCACTTCCTCACAGCAAACTTAGGGCCAATACAGATGGCCCATTTGGGGCGGCTCTTGGCTGCCCCTGGGAGTGGCAGATTGGGGCCGCGGCAATCACATGATCCAGCCCCAATCCTCCTTTTCACCACCCCCAATCTGCCACTCCCCAATCTGCCACAGTGGCAAAATGCCGCTCCTTTTGGGGGTGGCAAAAGGCCGCCCTTTCAGCTACCACCATAGCTTTTTTTGCACCCTTTTGGCACAGTGTGTGTGCATGCGGCATCAGGACGGCATCACCCCAACTCCACCCCCAGGCTGACCTTTTGTGCCAGTCTGCATTGGCCCATACACTCTCTGATTTCTGCCTCATTATCTCCCTGAAGCTGAGCTGAAGAATGTTTGGAATGCTGCTTGCAAATAGCTTGCTTTGCTTGATGTTCTTTTCGCTTAGCCTCTTCCTCCAGCAGATGACCAGTGAGGTAATGTAGAGTTAAGTCTTTCTCTGGGAAAACCTCTAGGCTTTGTGTAAACACATCCCAGGATGGATCTAGAGAGCTCAAAATAATAAACACTTTAGCACTCTCTTCAAAAAATGCTCCTCATTCCAACAACTCAAGAAACAAACTTTGCATCTGTTGTAAGTGCTGGTAAACATCTCCATCTGGAGCCAAAAGCACTCTATACAACTTTCTAGTCAGGGATATTTTAGAAACTGCAGAGGAGCGGACGTGTCTCCCACGTAGAGCCTCTCAACATTCTTTTCCAGTTTGCAACTCTCTAATATGTATAAAATGGCTCTCTTCAACACCAAAGATAATCCAGGAATGAGCCTTCTGTGCAGCTTTCCTCTGTGCTCCATTAGGCTGTGCTGGGGGGGGGGGGTTCACAACTGGCTCTCACAAATTTTCTTTCACCAGGAAAGAACACATTTTCACTGACCAAGTCATGTAAGTGCATTCATTCAGCCTCTCTAGTGTCAGTCCACCAATCATTTTTCCAGCCATGGCTGCTGATCTTCTACACACTTATGAAGCAGCTATTTAGTGCTCAGCAAGCCTCTTTGCTTCATTACCAGCCTCAGCAAACTCAGCAAACTCTTCAGCTCTAGGCTTTCTCCAGGATGCAGCATCTGCAGTGGTCTGGCCCCATAACCATTGTTAGGGTAAAAAAAATGGCTTGTAGCAGAGTCAGAGAATTTCAATAACCAAAAACACTTTTGCTGAGCAGAAGCAAAAATAACATAACAACATAGCATTGCAGCATAATGGCAGGATACAAACAGGCATAGAAAAAACAAAAGCAAATCTCAACATGAAGAGCAAATTACACAGTTCCCAATATGGAGAGTAAAACAGCTCCCAACACACATACAGTCTACCACAACATTTGTAGGCTGTTGATTGCCTGCATTACAGCCACCTGTCCTAACTGACCAATTACCATGCAGGCTCATATACACAGTATCACCTGCCATTTACCACATCCTTATTACATCACAATAGTGTAATGCAATCCTGTATACCCTGACATCAGATGCAATGGTTGATAGTCACTCCCATCCTTTTCCTTCAAGTACCAAGGCTGCAAAAATAGCAGGGGGCTTCCCTGTGAGGTTCTAGGACTATATTTTGCCCTCACCTGTCATTTGAGCACCAGGCATTAATGACAATACATATCCTTTGGCCCTCAGGAAAAAAAAATGTTTGCCTTTGTTTTGTTGGATTCATTTTCCTGAAAAAAAAAAAAAGATAAATTTCTGGTCAGTATCATGAAAAATAAATGTGTATGCACATATAAATGTCACTTTTTATTTAAGCTCCCCGTGACTCATAATGGGTAAAGAATGACTGATTGCTGACACAACTCTTTGTCATGGGAAACCATTCCCTGATGTAGTGTTTGACTTTCTGCCATGTATGTCTGTAGCTGAAGCTAACTATCTTATCCTGGTGTACTGGTAGTGACATACTACAGCATGTTGTTGTTGTTGTTGTTGTAGTGGTGGTTGAGGAGGTTCCACCACCAGAACTAAAGCCTCTGCCCTGGACTCACCATTTAGCCACTACAACTCTCCTTTCCATAGTGGCGCAGTGGTTAAATGCCTGTACTGCAACCACTCACTCATAGACCACAAGGTTGCGAGTGCAATACTAGCCAGGGCTCAGGCTAGACTCAGGCCTGCATCCTTCCAAGGTCGCTAAAATGAATACCTAACTGTTGGGGGGCAATGAGCTTACAGTTGTAAACTGCTTAGACATCCCATAGCGTGATATGAAGCGGTATATAAATGAAGCTGCTTTGCTTTGCTTAGTCATTCACTGTCTGTTTCGAGAGAGGATTGGAGACACACCTGGCTATGTTCCCCTAAGCAGAAGCAAACTGATGACATCAGCTACTAAGGCCTCTGGAGGACCATAGCAGATCTCAGCGGGTGATGTGTTCAGTCTGCATTTGGCTACAGCAGGGGTAGGCAACCTTTTTGAGCCAGAGCCTGGGTTGCTGTCCCTCAGACAACTGGGGGGGCCGAAGCACAATAAATAAATAAATAAAAATAAAAATTAAAAATTAAAAAAATTATATTAAAAATATATATGCATGCACACTCTCTCAGCCCCAGAAGAGCCATGGCAAAACCCCTGTGGAGATTTTGCCAAGAAAACCCCAAGAACAAGTAATAAAAACAATAATCAATATCATCATGGCGGGGGGCGGCAGGGGCGGTGGGGGGTGATGGGGGCAGCAGCGGCAGTGGCAGGACCGGCCTGGGGCTGGTCCAAAGGCCTCAGGGGGTCACATCTGGCCCCCGGGCCTTAAGTTGCCTACCCCTGGACTACAGGGACATAGCCAGATGCTTCTCTGATCCATCAAGGTCTCCACCAGCCATTGACTGGCTGGGAGTGGGGCTGCAGAAGCTAAACAGTGAAACAGGGTGGTGGTGAAAGAATATAGAATAGCTCCAACTGTAGAAATGTTATGCCACACTGGATCTCAGCTTTAGCATGCTATGATCATCATCAAACGTTGAGCACTCCAATAAAGGAATCTTCTGTTAATAACTGACACACCCATAGCAACACATGAGATAATTTACATGAATGAAATATTCTTGCAATTATCCACAGTGATGCACAAAATTGCCCAATTAAGCCAAACTAGTTTCCTCCCTGGAAACAGGACCACTGACCACACATCTTTGCATTATAGCATCAATCAACAAATATGGTAAAACATGAAAGCAAGGGAAATATTTGTCATTGACTTCAAGAAAACATTTGACTTCATCTGGCATCCAGGCTTGTTCCTTAAACTTCTATAAAACAGAATTAGAGGGAAAAACATATGACTTCACTTATTCTGTGTATAGATCCATCAAATGCAGGATATGAACTAGAAACCGACAAATTAGGGATTTCAGACAAGCAAGGTGTAAACCAGAGAAGCATTCTCAGCTTGTACCTCTTTAATAAATTCATCAATAATTTCCCAATCATCTTGAGCCATTAATTAAGGCCAGGAGAGATTGTTTATATATAGATAACAAGATGATATTGTCACATACAAAGGAGAAACAACTATGATGTTCCCAGCAACTGCTGGGATTTTGTAGGATATGGGCACTGCAGAAGTTGTATGAAAGCTAGGTATGATTTCTCAAACAGCACCTGCATATCCAAAGCTCAGCAAAGTAAAGTTATACTACAAAGGAATGGAGATTGAACACATCTTAAATTATACATACCTGGGTCTCATAATTAATGCATCAGGGAGCTATCAGAGCCTTGGAGAAGAAGTCTCAGTGGTGGTTTGTTTTGTGTCTTTATTTTTACACAACAGCAGCTATAACAGGGGTAGGAATCATCCATTTCTAAGTGTGGTTGTGAAAGGTGAACAGCCAAGAAAACGGACACTGAGAAAATCAACTCATTTGAAATGTGGTGCTGGATGAGAGTCCTATGGATTCTATGGACCACCAAAAACAAAAACAAATGAATGAGTGAGTGCTTGAGGAAATCAGCCTGAGCCCTCCCTAGAAGCCAAAATGACTAAACTGAATATATTGCACATTGGACATATCATGAAAAGACATGACCCCCTAACAAAGATGATAATGCTTGGCAAAGCAAAAGTCAGTTAGAAATGAGGGATACCCCATTATAGGTGGATTGATTCAGTCAAGGAAGCCACATCCCTGAGCCTGCAAGTCCTGAACAGGTCTGTTAATAATAGGGATTTCTGCAGATCTCTCATTTATAAGGTTGCTGTAAGTTGGAGGTGACAAACATCAAGAATAACAACAAAGGTAGCCTGAAGGCTGTTTGTGACCCCAGCTATTTTTCTGGACCCATAAATCACCATTACCCTTTCCCCAATATTTTTGCTTCAAACATGAAAATTCACATTGTAGGACACATCCAGGAATAGTGTTTCTCTGGTAATGTGAGGTGGCTTCTCATCCTCCCTACATCCCAAGCACGCTGACATTTTCTGATCCCCATGTTTCTTTTAAATGTCCTGTAACTAGCTGCTAGGACTGTCATCATGCTTGCAGTTTGCCATACATCATAGAGGCAGCTTTTTTAAAAGGCGAGGGTTGAGCTGGGAGCTCTCATGGAATTTGTTGGTGGTTCTGGCCAATTGTTTGTGGACCCTGGCCATTGCTTTCCAAATAAGTATAGTTTAATTAGAAATGACTCTGCCGTACGGTTCCTGGAATATTATTTGAGTGGATAGCTATATCTCAGTAGTACAATGCACAGTGCTTTGCATATAAGGTATCTGAAGTATCATATCTTCCTATATGAGCCTGTCCATGCTCTAAGATTGTCAGGGGACAGGTTTCTCTCTGTCTCAGCAGAAAAGGCCTTCTTCATGGCTGCTCCTAGGCTATGGAACTTCCTTTTTTGGGAGGTTAGGACAGCTCCTTCTTTTGGTAGCAGATAAACACCTTTATATTCTAGCAAGTCTTTGAGAAATGATTGTTTTACCCAGGGAGAGGAGGAGCAGCAGGAGAAGGAAGAGGGCAGGTGGATGAGCAGGCTCCACTTTAGCCTAGCATTCGGTTTCTATGGCCATGCTGCTGCCACACCAGAAACCTCAGGCAGCGCAGGCAGGAAGAAACTGCAGCAGGAGGAGAGATTGGTTGAGTAATAACAAAAGCTAACAACCTCACTGTGGCAATATTGGAGGACCCAGCTAGCAGCTCCACGGAGGGGAAGAGGAGAGGAGAGGCTGAGAGAGTGTGAAAAAAAAGGGGAAAAAAGAGGGTCGAGGATCTTGCTCATCCCCCTTTCTTTCAGCATCCTCCCTGGTGGTTGAGACTCTAAGCCATCTGCCCCAAGAGGCATCAGATCCAGGCTGGGTCCTAAAAGCAGCATTTTGTTGCTGTTCATTGCCTCCAAGTTGACTTCAACTTAGGGCAATCATATGCATTATTTTTATGTGCCTTCCAAGTCATTTCCAACTTACAGCAACCCTATCATAGAATTTTCTTGGTAAGATTACTTTCAGAGTGGGTTTGCCTTGTCTTCCTCTGAGGCTGAAAGAGTGTGACTAGCCAAGTTCACACAGTGGTCCAAGAAGAGATTCAAACCCTGGTCTCCAACTTTAAACCTTAACACCACCCTGCATTTCCCAATGGGGTTTTGTTGTTCATAGAATCATAAAATCATAGAGTTGGAAGAGACCACAAGGGCCATCCAGTCCAACCCCCTGCCATGCAGGAACTCAAAATCAAACTATCCCCGACAGATGGTCATCCAGCCTCTGTTTAAAGACCTCCAAAGAAGGAGACTCCACTACTCTCCGAGGGAGTGTGCTCCACTGTCGAACCGCCCTTACTGTCAGGAAGTTCCTCCTAATGTTGAGGTGGAATCTCTTTTCTTGCAGCTTGCATCCATTGTTTCGGGTCCTAGTCTCTGGAGCAGCAGAAAACAAGCTTGTTCCCTCCTCAATATGACATCCCTTCAAATATTTAAACAGGGCCATCATATCACCTCTTAACTGTCTCTTCTCCAGGCTAACCATACCCAGTTCCCTAAGTCATTCCTCATAGGGAATGGTTTCCATTTTAGTCGCCCTCCTTTGAACACACTCCAGTTTTTGAATTGTGGTGCCCAGAACTGGACACAGTATTCCAGGTGTTGTTGTTCTTGTTGTTTTGTGCCTTCAAGTTGTTTTTGACTTATGGAAGCCCTCAGAGGGCATCACATCACCCCTTCTATGCCCACTGAGTCCCAGGGACTGAGGAGTCACCACCTCACATACACACACTCCATGCCCTCTGAGTCCCAAGGACTGAGAGGACACCACCTCTCTCTCTCACGCACACACACACACACACACACACACCCCATGCCCCCTGAGACCCAGGGACTGAGAGGGCATCACCTCGCACACACATCATGTCCTTGTGAAGTGGCTGTCAGGAGGGGCTCTGAAGGCAGCTCCACCCCCCCCCCCCACCTATCTGCAGTCTGAAGAGGTCAACCTATTTTCATTTTGGCCCCTGCCTACTGCTAAGTTGTGCAGGTCTGATCTATGCCTTTCCTCCCTTCCCACTCATCACCAGAGTGATAGCCAAGATGAGAGTGGACTGCTCTGCTGCCAAGACAGCTTTGGTTTGCTCCTTTCCTGCACCTGTCCCAGAGAGAATTTCAACATCCCTCAAGTGTTATTTGGCTGCTATCTGCTCTCACTATCAGTTCGAAAGATGACCTTAGTTTTTCAAGGATCCTCTTGTTAAGAAATTCCTTAAAGGTTCAACAACCTCCACCCTCCATCCTTAGTACCGACCCCGGCATGTAACCTGGACCTTGTGCTTTCTTTTCTATCTGCCAAGCCCTTTGGGCCCATGGACATTACTGAATTGAGACTTTTGACCTAGAAAATGGCTTCTCTTGTGGCCATCACCTCTGCTTGCCGTGCAAGTGTAATTTGTGCCTTGTGTGTGGAACAGCCTTACTTGCGCTTCTACAAGGACAAAGTGGTTCTCCATCTCGACATCACTTTCCTTCCGAAAGTGGTGTCATCTTTCCACATCAACCAGGACATTGTATTGCCTACTTTGGCCCTGAACCCAACCATAAATGCTAAGCGCCACTTACACACTCTCAATGTCTGAAGGGCGCTGGCGTTCTATGTGGACAGAACTTCGGGTCTGAGGCGTTCCAAGAGACTTTTTGTCTGTTACTCGGAATCCCAGAAAGGACTACCTGTGACTGCTCAGAGGTTCTCAAAGTGGGTGACTGGCACCATCCACCTCTGTTATGAACTATCAGAGAAGATTCCGCCATCTTGAATTCAAGGCCATTCCATTAAGGTGGTAGCAACATCCTTTGCTTTTTTGACTGGGGTGCCCTTGGAGGATGTCTGTAAGGCTACTGTCTGGTTCCAGCCACTGACTTTTATTAAACATTACAAGCTGGACACCAGAGCCAGACAGGATACAGCTTTTGGGAGGGCAGTGCTGCTTTCTGGTTTGCATTAAAGTATTTACTGCATTGCATGTTTTATATGTTTTTGCAATCAAGACAAATGACACTGACAGATGCACTTTTCAAAGTTTTAAAGTGTTATTCTTGTTAATAACATACAATTTGTTTGAACTTTACAACTGGTGTTATGACACTTCCATCTCCACTGACTGTTGTCAGTCTAACACATTTGTGTGATTCACAGAGACCATGAAGAAGGACAGGTTGCTTACCTATGACTGTAGTTCTTTGAGCAGTCATCTGTGAACTCACATAAATCCCGTCCATCCTCCCCTCAGTTGTGTCCTGCTCACTTTTATTTCCTTTCTGCTGCTGCTATGAGGCGTGCTTTATGGAACTGAGAAAGAGGAGGAAGATGCTGGGCTTATATAGAGGGTGGGTGGAGCTAGTGCCAAAAAGTCTTCCCTAGTGATTCCAGAAGTTTCCGAAGCTAACTGTGCAGGTGCAGAATAACCCATTTGTGTGAATTTGCAGATGACTGCTCGAAGAACTGCAGTTACAAGTAAGCAACCTGTCCTTTTGGGGCTTGCTACAGGGTGTGTTGCCCTTCCTCAATGCAGTTGCCCATCCCTGGCTTAGCAGCAGAGAAGAGGAGCAACATTCTTCACCAGCTGAAACTTCCAAAATACATTCAAGAGTGGAGCAGCCCAGTTTAGCACACATGACAGAGTTGTCAGTCCAAGGGGTTAAAAAAGGATGAGTGATGTTGGCAAGATCCTTCTTTTCCATGAAAGAATGGAGCTGATGTATCAGATGCAATGGCTGATAGCTACTCCTGTCCTTCTCCTTCAAATACCAAGGCTGCAGAAATAGCAGGGGGCTCCCCTGTGAGGTTCCAGGAGTGTATTTTGCTCACATTTGTCATTTGGACACCAGGTATTAACACAATTACATATCCTTCAGCCTTCAGAATTTTTTCCCCTTTGTTTTGTTGGATCTGTTTTCCTGAAAAAATATTGATAGAGAAACAAAATAAATGTATATGCACATATGCATGTCACTTTTTATTCAAGCTCCCCATGATTCATAATGGGTAAAGAATGACTGATTGCTGACACAACTCTTTGTCATTGGAAGCCACTCCTTGATACAGTGTTTGACTTTCTGCCATGTATGTCTGTAGCTGAAGCTAGCTTCATGCTATATGTATAACCATCTTATCCTGGTGTACTGGTAGTGACATATCAGAGCATATTTTTTGTTGTAGTGTTGGTTGAGGAGGTTCAGAGCATATATTTTGTTGTAGTGTTGGTTGAGAAACTAAAGCTTCTGCCCTGGACTCACCATTTAGCCACTACAACTCTCCTTTCCATAGTCATTCGTTGTCTGTTTCGAGGGAGGATTGGAGACACACCTGGCTATGTTCTTGTAAGCAGAAGCAAACTGATGACATCAGCCACTAAGGCCTCTGGAGACCATAGCAGATCTCAGCGGATGATGTGTTCAGTTTGCATTTGGCTACAGGGACATAGCCAGATGCTTCTCTGATCCATCAAGGTCTCCACCAGCCATTGACTGGCTGGGAGTGGGGCTGCAGAAGCTAAACAGTGAAACAGGGTGGTGATGAAAGGAAAAATATAGAATAGTTCCAACTGCAGAAATGTTATGCCACACTGGATCTCAGCCTTAGCATGCTATGATCATCATCAAACTAACTTGAGTACCCCAATAAAGGAATCTTCTGTTAATAATTGACACACTCATAGCAACACATGAGATAATTTACATGAATGAAATATTCCCTAATAAAACAATAGCAATAGCAAGTACATTTCTATACTATTTATCAGTGCACTGAAGCACTCCATAAGCATTTTTGCAATGTAGAAGCTGATTGCCCTCAACAAGCTGGGTACTCATTTTAGTGACCTTGGAAGGATGCAAGGTTGAGTCAACCTTGAGCCCCTGGCTGGTATTGAACTCACAACCTTGTGGTTTTTGAGTGGCTGTAGTACAGTCATTTAACCACTGTGCCACCAGGGCTCCGGTAATAAATCCAGGTAATATGTATGTGTGTGTGTGTATATAAATTCCTAAACATTGACTTTTTTTGTTTGTAACATTCAGAGAAGTGTAGCATCCAAAAGAAAACTGAATTCCGACTTACATTGTTGGCTGGGACGTCTGCATACTTAAAGGTGTTGATTACACAAAATTCCCCCCACCCTTGGGCAAGAAGAGATGGGCCAATGCTATGTTTTAACATAAAGCAGTTTCATATGTTCACTATGTTGTAAAGTAGCATGATTTAATTCAAAAGTTGCAAGATTTTGAGTAGTGTTGTGATATGACAGAATAATTCTTCTCATGCCTGATGAATGGTAGGCAATAAAATTGCTGTTCTCCCTGCATGAGAAGTGTGAGATAATTACAGTATCTTGCCCCTCACAAAGGGCAGCCATCACCCATTCCAATCAGGGGCAGGAAATTCCTTTTGAATTTTGTTGTTCCAAACATTTTATTGTTTTATGGCATCATTGCAATAAAACTTCAGGAGTGCAAGTGTGCATTAATTTTCACACTCAAGTCACATACAAAGCTGTGTTGAAATTGTGTGTTGCTCTTGTTTTTGCAATGACTGGATTCCCATTTGTCAAAGCTCAAACAGAAAATGTCACATAACTAGCTTGGTCTAGTTTCTGAGGAAAACAGAATAAAGAAGACAAACTGGGATCAGTTTTGACAACAAGTCCTCTAGCTGGAAGGGGATTATGGAAGCTGTAGTCCAAAACTTTTCCAAGCTCTAATTATCTTTCTTTATCTACCTTGCTTTATCCAGTGCATACTATAATGCACTATAGCAGCCCCTAGCCAGGGTAGCCAATGCTGAGGAATGCTGGGAGCTGCAGTCCAACAACAGCTGGATCTTGGAAGCTATGGAGAGCCAGTCAGCCCTGGTTAGTACATGGCTGGGAGACTGCCAGGGAATAATACTAGGTGCTGTAGGCTAGCTTTCAGAGGAAGGAAATGGCAAAATCACATTTGAGGATTCTTCACCTAAGAAAACCCTAGGAAATTCACAGGTCTCCCCATAAGTTGAGGGGCTTCTTGAGGGCACATGTACGCACAAACAAACACACACACACACACACACACACTGTTATCTCTGCAGCCTCTGTAGCCAGATAAGCTATATCTGGCCCTGTAACACCAGAGGAGCAAAAGGATGAGTCCTAGAGAACACTCCTTGCATTTTACATAGAATCCTAGAGTTGGAAGGGACCCCCAAGGGCCATCCAGCCCAACCTCCTTTGGCCATGCAGAAATGCATAGAATCCTAGAGTTGAAAGGAACCTCCAGGGATCATCCAGCCCAACTCTCTTCTGCCCTGCAGGACTATGTAGAATGCTAGAGTTGAAAAAGACCCCCAAGGGCCATCTAGCCCAACCTCCTGTGGCCATGCAGGAATATACAGAATCCTAGAGTTGGAAGGGACTGTTAAGAGCCATCCAGTCCAAATCCCTTCAGCCATGCAGGGATACACAGTATCCTAGAGTTGGAAGGGGACCCCCAAGGACCATCCAGTCCAATCCCTTTGATCATGCAGGAATACATAGAATCCTAGGGCCTTATCAAACGCTGGCCACGAAGCAAAGAAAAAGCGAAGAAAAACAGAAGTAGGAATAAATTCGGTTCCATAGCGAAACGAAGGGAATATCGCCCTTTTGGCCATTTCGCAATAGGCTCCCTTCTCTCCCGTCACGAAAAGCCGGGAGGAAAGGCAGCCATGGGAACCGGGGAGGAGGAGGAGGGCTGGAGGACTGGAGAAGGGAAGGCAGCCCATGGAGAGAGAGAGATCGCCTCCCTCTTCCCTCTTCCCTCTTCCTCTCCTCCTCTTCTTTCCAATCCGGTTTGCCTTTTGCCAAGGCAATCCCTTCCCCTCGCTGGGATTTTCGCCCTGCCCACCAATTCGCAATGAATGCGAAGGCTCCCTAGGTACTTCCTCTACAAACCGAATGTCAAAATCTCCCTACTCCTTACGGATTAGCTCCGTATTCTGCCGAGTTCTGGGGCAGCGTCGTGTGTAAACACGGGGGACAATACGGATTAGCTCCGTGTTCTGGGGCAGCGTAGTGTGTAAACACGGGGGAACAATACGGATTAGCTCCGTGTTCTGGGGCAGCGTCGTGTGTAAACACGGGGGACTAATATGTATTAGCTGTGGATGCCCTTTGCATTAGCTTTGCTTCAGACCCCATGTGATAAGGTCCCTAGAGCTGGAAGGGATCCCCAAGAGCCATCCAGTCCAACCCCCTTCTGCCATTCAGAATACATAGAATCCTAGAGCTAGAAGGGATCTCCAAGGGCCATCCAGTCCAACCCCTTCTGCCATGCAGGAATACGCAGAATCCAAGAGTTGGAAGGGATCCTCAAAGGCCATCCAGCATATATGTGTGTGGTGTCTGCACACGCACCTTCAAGTAGCACAGCTTCCATGATCTGGATGTTATCGGACTGTAGTTCCCAGCATTTTTCAGTATTGGCTACACCAGCTAGAGGATGGTGGGACTTGCAATCTAACAATACCTGGAGAGCCATATGTTACAATAAGATCTGGCTTCTCCCTTGGAACTGAGTTGCAAGGAAATTAAGGGCTGTCACCCAAAACTTTTATCTGCTTGTCTGAGGCCTTCCTTGGTTGCCAGAGTTTGGAGGGTATGCCTAAGAGAGCTGTATGCAGAGAGCGGCTTAGAAGGAATTGGGAGATGAGCTCATCTACAAAAAGAGAAAGCCAGGCAAATGAGCAAGCTAAAGACAGGCCTGGGCTGCTGATGCAAAGCATCCTTTCTCTTCTTTGCAGAAAATTTCTCATCATTATTTTATGTTTTTTGCTTGCTTCATGGAACTCTAATTTCCCCCATCAATCTCCTCTTAGGGGCTGTACAGATGGTCCCTAAGGGGCGGCTCCGTGCCGCCCCTGGGAGTACTGGATCAGGGCCACGACAACTGCACACCACACCCCCAATCTGGCAGTTTGCTGCTCCAAAAAGAGCTGGCAAAAAGCCACCCTTACTGCCGCTGCGGCTCTTCTGTGTTCCTTTGGCACAGCATGTCTACACGCTGCACCAAGAGAGTGCCCTGATGTTGTTCACTGTGTGGTGGGCCGCCCCAACTCCACCCTCAGGCCAGCCCTTGTGGCCGGTCTGTACAGGCCTTCAGACTCCTTGATCTGCAACCACCTACAAGTGTCCTGCCAAAGTCCTTATCCTGAAGTCACTTACTAGTGTATCACAGAAGTTCATTCTGCAGCTACTTTTACTGGTGTGTTGTGCAAATGCCTATGTGACAATTCTCCAGACTTAAATACTGTATAAAGACTCCTCTCTCTCTGTGAGTGGTTTCACTGAGAGGGCATGCAAACTGAGGGTGTTTGGTTGCTTGGTTGATTGGTGAACTCCTTCCCATGGAAGCCATGGTTTCTGTAACAAAGAACAATAGATTTAAATATGTCTAACTCTAAGATTAAGTCTGGACTGCACCCTTTGGTGTTTCATGGATTGCAATGACACAGCAACTCAAACAGATGCAAGAATCCGAGTGAGGGAGAAGAAGGAAAAAAATGCCATTTAGATTGGCCTCATATTCAATTTAAAAAAGGTGGTGTGAACATCTTCAGAACAGCCATTTCATTTTATGATCCTGGAATGAGTATCTCTGAATTGCCCCAGTCTACAAACAATCTGAAACTAATATTTATTCTTGGACGTGTTCACCAATAGTTCTTCCTCATGCTGAAGAGAAGTGACTAGTGGGGTGCCCCAGGGCTATTCAACATCTTTATCAATGACTTGGAGGAAAGAATTGAGGGCATGCTTATCAAATTTGCAGATGACACCAAATTAGGAGGACTAACTGTTATGATTATGGTTTTGATTAATTTGTGGTTAAATCAGTTCAGCAGCAGCAACACAGCACAGCAATAAGCGTGTCCTCCACAGGTATTTGGTAAAAACGACTCGATCTGAGCTTCTGGTAAATAAACAGGATACATAAGAAGGTAAAAAGAAACTTACTTTATTGTTAAATCTAGGTTCTACAAAAAATATCTACTTAGTAGAGAAAACTATACTTTGGTACAGAGGTACCTAGATAGCTGTCCTCCATGTGTGTAAATAAGAAGAAAAATATCTTTAGGTGCACAGCATGGTTTCTGCATCCATGCTTGATAAGAGCAGACAGGAAAGTTCACTACCAAACAAAGAATCATAAAACTTTATTACTCCTAGGAAGAAACCCCCAGGAAGAGAAGGGGTATGGGAAATGACCTCTTCACAAGCAACATTGACCAAATAACCATAGAGATATATATCAGTGTTCCTGTGTAGAGCAGCCCCTTCTCAAGGAAAACATAGAATTGCACACAAGCACAATAGTAGCACTCCAGAGGAAAGGATCAGAATTCAAAATGACCATAACAGATTAGACAGCTAGGCCAAAACTAACGAAATGGCTTTCAATAGGGAGAGATGTAAGGTACTAAATTTAGGCAGGGGAAAAAAATGAAATACACAGGTATTGGCTGGGTGACACCTGGCTTGACAACAATATGTGAAATGGATATAAGAGTATTAGTACACCACAAACTGAACATGAATCAGCAATGTGATGTGGTGGCACCTATAAAAGCCAATGCAATTCTAGGAAGTCGAAGTCGACACAGACTTCGCAGAGGGCATTTTCCGCCATTGCCCCTAAATTATGGAATGGCCTGTCGGACGAGATCCGTCTTATTACAACACTTACTGCTTTTAAGAAAGCAGTTAAGACGGATCTCTTCCGGCAGGCCTTCCCGGAATAACCCTCCTCAGAGAATGAATACTGAACTCTCCTCCTCAAGCCTTTTGTTGTTTTGTTGTTTTTACTTTTTATTGTTATATAGCTATATAGTTATTTGTTTTAATATATTCTCAAGTTTAATTCTGTTTTAAGGGGTGTGGGAGGGATGTGGGTGGAGGGATTAGGATATTGGATTGTCTTTTAATTATTGTCTTTTAATTGCTGTAAGCCGCCCCGATTGCGCTGCAGAGGGGCGGGTTAAAAATAAAACTTATAATTATTATTATTATTATTAGGATGCATCAATAGAAGTATAGTGTCTAGATCAAGTGATGTAACAGTGCCACTCTGTTCTGCTTTGGTCAGACCTCACCTGGAACACTGTGCCCAATTCTGGGCACCACAGTTCAAGAAGGATGTTGACAAGTTGGGGCATGTCCAGAGGAGGGTGACCAAAATGATGAAAGGTCTGGATGCCCTATGAGGAGAGACTTAGGGAGCTGGGTATGTTTAGCCTGGAGAAGAGATAGTTACGAGGACACAGGGCAATGGATTCAAATTACAGGACAAGAGATTTCATCTAAACATTAGGAGGAACTTCCTGACAGTTAAGAGCTGCTCGACAGTGGAACACATTTCCTCAGAGTGTGGTGGAGTCTCCTTCTTTGGAGGTTTTTAAACAGAGGTTGGATGGTTGTCTGTCAGGAGTGCTTTGATTGTGTATTCTTGTATGGTAGGGGGTTGGTCTGGATGCTTATTGTGGTCTCTTCCAACTCTATGGTGCCATGAATCTAGGTTGCCTCTCCATCATGGTAGAGATTTAGAATCTACATTTCAGACATAGGGTTGTCAAAGAAATATACATCCTATCCCCGTACAATAAGATAACATTGGAATGGTCTGTGTGTTTCTATGTACACATGTGCATGCATGCATGCATGCAAATTGCTGCAGGAATGATTAAGGAAGATGCTGTGTTGCTTTCTGCCCAGACAGTAGTACACCTATCAGGAAGCTTTGGGGCCTAGAGCACCTGACACGTTTCTTTTGACAGAGAGCCAGGCATGCAGTAAGTGCTTTAATCCTCTTGGTGATTGTTTCTAACTGGAGGGAAATAATTTCCCTGTGAGAATTTCCCAGCATGGAAATTTAGCTGGTCGATAAAATGCATTTCCTCATCTCGCTCTCTCTTTGGGTCTATTGATCTGACTCAAAAATATCTTTCTCCTGGCAAGGGGAGATGACAACGCAGACCTTGAACTTTCCATCTTTAAAGTGCAGAGAGAAGAAAGGGGAAGTGAAGAGAGAGGACTGAAGCGAGGACTCTCCCCCATTCACAGTCCAGCTGCTCCAATCCAAGTATGTTTCAGTGCTGATTTCTAATATTAACCAGTGTTTGTTATAGACAAACATTGATAACTTTTTTGTTACCTGGATTTTCCATTGGTGGTTTTCATGGAATGACTGCCATATTTGTTCACTTTACCATATATTGTGCTTTAGTACTGTGTTGAGTCTGGCCTGCATCTGCCATTAAAGGTAGAATCATAGAATCATAGAGTTGGAAGACACCACAAGGGCCATCCAGTCCAACCCCCTGCCATGGAGGAATTCCCAATCAAAGCATCCCCGACAGATGGCCATCCAGCCTCTGCTTAAAGACCTCCAAGGAAGGAGACTCCACCACTCTCCAAGGGAGTGTGTTCCACTGTCGAACTGCTCTTACTGTCAGGAAGTTCCCCCTAATGTTGAGGTGGAATCTTTTTTCCTGGAACTTACATCCATTGTTTCGGGTCCTAGTCTCTGGAGCAGCAGAAAACAAGCTTGTTCCCTCCTCAATATGACATCCCTTCAAATATTTAAACGCGGCTATCATATCACCTCTCAACCTTCTCTTCTCTAGGCTAAACATCCCCAGCTCCTTAAGTAGTTCCTCATAGGGCTTGGTTTCCAGACCCTTCACTATTTTAGTTGCCCTCCTTTGGACATGTAGGGTGGCATCCAGATGGGTACCAGCTTAAAGGTGAGGAAGGGACTTTGCCTATTTCCATCAAATGTTGTTGTCTCTGATGCAAAAATAGATTTGACCCTAAATATATCATATAAGCTTACTCTATGTGTGTATGTACACATGCTTGTATGTATGCTTCTCTCTCTCTCTCTCTCTCTCTCTCTCTCTGTGTGTCTTCTACTGTTATCCTCCATTAGCTGCTATTCACCCCAGAACAGAAGTGTCCATTGGAGCAAAGCAACAGATGCCATACATGCATGAAGGCAACAATTGAGTAAATTTACCACAGAAAGGAAAATGAACTATATACTATATTTAAGTACACACGAGAAGAGAAAAAAGAGAATAATAGCACTTGTAAGTAGTGAGGCATACCCAAGGACAAACCCAAAGTTTGGATTGCCTGGGACATATAAGCCTGGATCTAACTATACATTAAATGATCAGTGTATTTTCATTTGCTGTGTGTTTTTTCAAATAATAGATGTGGACAAGGTGATAGGGGCTCCTTGGTGATGGTGATACACATTAAGTCCAAGTTGTTGGGTGGACAGGGGAGGTTCCTAATGAAATCCCTCATCCACGGACGTATTGCTCCAAGTGGGGAAAATGTGTGTGTGTGTGCATGCATGCGTGTCCATCCTGTATTCCTCTTTGAGGCCATGTGCTGCTTCTGGTGGAGGCTGAACAGGGGGAAAAACAACAATACCCAGGCAGGTTGCTGAGTGCACAACACCCAAAGCCAGCCAAGTTATTCTGGCACAGGACACAGGAAATCCTTCCCAAACTCTTCTTCCCATCTCTAACAAGAAAAAGTCAACATTGTAGTTATGGATTCATAACTTAGAGTTATGAATCTTTAGTGCTTTGTATTCAGTAAGACTATGTAGTCTTTTTGTAAAACTATGTAAATGCAATCAAGTGAGGCTACAACAATCATAACCAAGATCCTTGTTGCCAGTCCTTGTTACAACCTTGGTTGTTGGTGGGAAGGGGTGGAAATTTCATCCTCCTTACTGCCCTTGACTGTAAACTGAGCAGACCTCCTTTGCCTAATCTGACAGCTGGCTCTTAAGGTGGGCTGGTGGGAAGAGAGGGCTAGGAGAAGTAACTACATCATACAGATGTAATTAAAATGTAGCCGACGTTGAATATTAGTGAATACAGCTGGCCTTCCATATCCACAGATTCTGCATCCATGGTTTCAATACTAAATACTAAAATATTAATAAAAAAATAAAAATCCAAAGAGCAAACCTTGATTTTCCCTTTTCATAACAGGAACACCATTTTACTACCCCATTGTACATAATGGGATTTAATCATCCACAGATTTGGGGCCAAACTCCTATGGATACCAAAGGCCACTGTAATAACAAATCAAATGGTTACCAATTTTTCATTCCACCAAAAAAAGCTGCTGCTTGAACCAGCTTCCCCTCTCTCTGTCTAATGGCAGAGCCAGTCCTGCAAGCCACATATGTTCAGTTTCAGAGGTGTAAAGATATACAATGGTGAAAGGATAGGATAAAAGAGAAAAATAAATGGGAGGAATCAAATATTGGTAGCATGGAAGCCTGTGGAAACTTGAGTCTGCCATTGCTATCGAAAGCTTTAATAAAGCAAAACTGCTTTCATACAAATTGTTTCTTTCCCCCCTCCATCCCCATCCTCCATCCCTCCATTCCCCCCCCCTCACAAAAGTGAGTCTTTTGTGAATTATGTTCTTGCTTCAAAGGAATTTCACAAGTGATTGCCCAAGACAGATTTTTTTTTTTCTTCCCAAGGATAGGGGTATCCTCAGTCATCCAAGGAGGGAATTATACAGGATCCTGCAAAACCTTATTATCCCTTCTAGTTTTGGTTCCTGTTTCCAGACCTCCACCCCAAGTACTGTTCACAATTGTGGCTAATGATTTGTTAATAGCTATCTTCATAGTAGACCACCCATACACCATTATGACACAGAAGTGGTATATAGTTTTCTCCCAAATTTTGCATTTTCTCACTATTGGCTTCTGAGATAATACAGTGGCACCAATACCTTTGTTATCCATCACAGTTTCAGTCTGAATTTCCAGAATTGGTCAAGATTTCTGTATGGGCACATTTATTTCTTACAGCAGCCTATATTTTTCTCATCCCTGTTATGCCATGCTCACAAATGAATGTGCTGTAGGGCTGTACTCAAATTTAAAAATTGCATTGGGGGTCAGGAGAAGTAGCAGCTGAAGGACTGAGCCTAGATTGTGGGAGGCTCACACTGAAATGGCTTGTGAGATCCCCATGCTCACAAATACACCAAAAACTAAAGGTAAAGGTTCCCCCTTTGACAAAGTTATCAAGTCATATCTGACTGTAGGGGGTGGTGCTTATTTCCATTACTAAGTCAAAGAGCTGGCATTGTCAAAGATGACTCTGTGATCATGTGGCCAGCATGACTACACGGAACGCTATTACCTGCCCACCAAAGTGGTACCTATTTATTTACTTGCACTTTTACATGCTTTCAAACTGCTAGGTTGACAGAAGCTGGGACTAGTAACGGGAGCTCACTCCATCATGTGGCATTTGGGCCTCAAACTGCCAACTTGATGATCTTGCAATTATCAGAGACAGCATCTTAACTGCTGAGCTACCACATCCCTTTTACACCAAAAGCTACATATCGATTTTGTTTCTTTCTGAGTAGATTCTACATCATGCATGCATAGCATTATTCTGCACTCAGTTAAGTCATGGTTGTGCTGTTCTACCCTTTTAGCTGAATAACAACATTGTGCAAGTGGCTGCATATGAACTAATGTGGATACTGGTTCTGCAGTCTCAGTGAATTCAGTGGTTCATTGAAGGCACTGATGAGTAGTTATGCACCATCCAGGAATGCACAAGTACATGTGCAACACTTGACTCTTGAAGAACTCTACTTACACCATTATGAAATGAATAGAGATTGTTATGTCATGGTTAACAAAGTACAACAACAACAATAATACACAACATCAGGTAATTAATTAAAACATGTAACAGTTTAAAATGACAAATAACATATACACATATTAAAATGATCCACATTTAAAATTCCTTATTTAAAATTCACAACTTAAAAAATCGTCTGGATAAGCCTGCTGGAAGAGACTTGTCTTCAATGCTGTTTTAAATTCAGGCAGTGTATTCAGCTGTCAAATCTCATCCAGCAGGTCGCTCCACAGTCTAGGGGCAGCTGAAGAGTATTACGAGTAAGGGAATTTACAGCGACAGGCTTCCATAACTGCTATGCTCTCTCTCTGAAGCATATTGCAATAATTTTAAAACCAGATTACCTGATCCAGTTTAAAATTTAAAGTGAGTGGCATCCTGATATTATCAGAAGGATTTAGCTGCCAAAATTGCCACCCAGGTCCATCCTGGGTCCATCCCTGATCCCAGCGGTGCTCAGCGTGCTTCTTTTTGAAGCCGGAAGTTTTCCAGCTTAAGAAAATGGCCGCCGGAGTGGCCCTGGGAGCAGGGATGCACCCAGGATGGACTCGGGTAGCAATTTCAGTGGCTAATTCCTTCTGATAATATCAGGATGCCACCTTCTTTAAGCAGGTTTTTAAAATTAATGCAATATGCTCCTCTTTCATTCGCTCTTTCTCTCTCTTTCTCTCTCTCTCTCTCTCTGTAAAAATGTGTAAAAAATGTGAGAGAAGGTGGTAGATGCCAGCTGTTGCTCCATCCACTTTGAGCTGTTATTTCTTTTCCCTTGGAAATTGAGGACATTTAGTAGAGCCAGTGTAGTGTAATGCTTTGAGCATTAGACTATAACTTTGGAGGATTTGAATCCCTGTTTAGCCACGGAAACTCAGTGGGTGACCTTGAGCTCTCACACTCTCTCAGTCTTAGAGGAAAGCAAAGGCAAGTCTTCTCTGAACAAATCTTGCCAAGAAAACCAAGTGATAGGGTTACCTTAGAGCAGGGGTAGGCAACCTAAGGTCCAGGGGCCGGATGCGGCCTGCCGAGGCCTTTGGACCGTCCCCAGGCAGGTCCTGCCGCCGCCGCCGCCACCTGCCATGATGATATTGATTATTGTTGTTATTACTTGTTCTTGGGGTTTTCTTGACAAAATCTCCACAGGGGTTTTGCCATGGCTTTTCTTTTTTGATTTTTTTAAATTTAAATTTAAATTTATTTCTTTATTTATTTATTTTCGGTGCTTCGCACCCCCCCCCCCAATTGTCTGAGGGACAACAACCCGGCCCCCGGCTCAGAAAGGCTGCCTACCCCTGCCTTAGAGTCACTGTAAGTTGGAGATGATTTGAAGGGACACAACAACAACAACAGGGAAATTCAGGATGCTAGTTCTTAAACTGTGAATTGAATTCACGTAAGCCTCAAGAACTGATCATCAAACACAGATCTCCATCCGAAGTCCAAATCTCCACATTACCCCTAATCCTGACCACCTCATCCTCGACAATGATAAAAAATAGGCTTCTCAGTGCTCACCCCCTTGCTTATACCAGCTTGGCTCCTGCTATTTCCTCTGCAATTCCCATCCTGCTGTAACTATTACTTCTGCCTTAGAGTGAAAAAGTCAAACAGAATTACAAAGTGCTGGCACAGTCCACATTCTCTCCACCTGGATCAATAGCTTCTTTGAAGCTGCAGTAACACGTTGCTCCTGCTCCATGCAAAGTTGTGGCTTGAGCAGAGAGACTGCCCTGGGCCCTGGGTTTTCAAAGAGAATTGCAAACGGCAGTACTTGTTCTATGAGAACATCACAAGGCTTGTGACTGACAGCAAAGAGCCTTGAAATGGGAAGATCTGGGCTAGAAAACTTTGCAAACTTCCACTGCTGGTGTTTGTGGCAACCAATCCAAAGGGTTGGTTTCTTAACCTCTCTCCTGCATCCACAAAGGGCTTGTGGCATCTGCTTCTAATGAAAGCCAAGGCTTTTACAAGTGACATGACTCCTCATGCTGGAGCTCTAAAAAACACGCACATCCACCCTCCAATATGGCAAGTCATATAGCACTGAAACGGATTTGCTCACCCTTAGTTTTTCCCCTCTGCATGTGAATGTTGACTGTTCCCTGAGTTTTCATTCTGAGTTTCAGTACCAGCTGCTTCCTTGGGGTGGGCCATCCCATTGCTGCTGTTCAGCAGTCTTCTCTGGCTGCATCTACACTGCAGAATTAATGCAGTTTGATGTCACTTTAATTGCCATGCTCAATGCTATGGAATTCTGGGATTTGTAGCTTTGTTAGATATTAAGTCTTCTCTGGCAGAGAGCTTTGGTGTCACAACAAACTACAAATTCCAGGATACCATACGATGGAGCCATGACAGTTAAAGTAGTTTCAAACTATATTAATTCTGCAGTGTGGTAGCAGCCTCTTGGCTCTTTCTTCCTTTAGTGATCTCCATGATTTCCTTCCATTTCTCAGGATGAGCTCTCTGAAGACAAGAGAATGTAACAAATCCTAAGAGAAAATTGGAAAGAAAGACAGTTGCCATTTATAAGTATATAAGAACACTGAAAATGACCAGGAGAAAGGCCATCCTTTGAACAAGATATAATGTTGCTACACATTAGCTGAAGAGGTTATCTCTGCAAATATGACTCTTCATATTGAGTAGTGGCAAAGGTTGCTCATCACGAGCAGCCCTTTCCTTTCCTAGGGCCTCTCATACTATAGAATTATAGCACTATAATTCCACTTTATCTGCCAAGGATACATCCATCCTATGGGATCTTGGGGTTTTTAGTTTGGTCAGCCAAAAAGACAAACAATTGGGTCCTTGAACAGGTCAAGCCTGAACTCTCCCTGGAAGCCAAGATGCTTAAATTAGGCTGTCGTACTTTGGGCACATCATGAGAAGGCATGAATCATTGGAAAAAACAATAATGTTAGGGAAGGTAGAAGGTATTAGAAAGAGAGGAAGACTACATGCCAGATGGCTAGACTCAATTAGAGAGGTCATGGGCCTGAATCTATAAGACCTAAGCAGAGTAGTGGAGGATAGGGGAGCTTGGAGATATCTCATCCACAGGATCACGATGAGTTGAGTTCAACTGGAGAACAGCTAACAATGACAACAAAGTTTGGTCAGAGCCACTAAAGTTCTCTGGCAGAGAATTCTAAATGCCCTTCCCAAAACTGCAAATCCCAGGGTTCCATAGGATGTTGCCATGGCAGTAAAAGTGGAATCAAGATGCTAAAAGCAGCTTCATTTATATACCGCTTTACAACTGTAAGCTCATTGACCCCCAACAGTTGGGTACTCATTTTAGTGATCTCGGAAGGATGCAGGCCTGAGTGTAGCCTGAGCCCTGGCTAATATTGAACTCGCAACCTAGTGGTCTATCAGTGAATGGCTGCAGTACAGGCATTTAACCACTGCACCACTAGGGCTCCTGGTGCTACAATTGTTGTAATTACTACAATTGTTGTAATGCTACAATTGTTGTAATGTGAAATGACCCCTGGTTAAAAGCTATCACATCCATACAACATTATTGAGACCAATCATTATGTCATGGACTAAAATAAAGATTCCTCTATCCATTTGCTCTTATGAAATCACTGATGTTAAAATTAATTATTAGACACACATTTTCATGAGTTCTGAACATCATGAACAGCATTTTAATCCCCATTTGGATGGAATGGGCTCTATTTTGAATGATTAATACTGTACAAATATATTTAATCCCAGAAAATAGTCCAACTTTATTTAATAATTATATAAGTAATGTAATAAGAACTTGACCTTGAGGAATTTATAATTAGCTCAAAAATGATGAGTAGGATCTGGACCCATTGTACGTAGGGAGAGAGAGGTAAGAATCCTTGCAGAGACAGCATTTTTCCAAAAGTATAGTACTTTTATTAAGAGAGAAAAATAAATCAACAAGCAAGCAGACATACACAGAGGATACATGAAATCTGTAAGAAAGGTTTCACACATAAAAATAGTTACCTAGGGACTCTGCATTCCTTGTAGAAAAATGGACCCAGTTGTTTGCTTATGGACAGCCAAGAGAAATTGGTTATGAATTTCAGAGAGGAACTGAGATTCTCCCCTTCCCTTCCAAAACCAGCTCTCAGAACACAGCCTGGACCTAAGACTGATTATTGTATATCAAAAGATTCTGGATAGGTTGCCTTTGAAGAGACAATTTCCAAGGAGAGAAATTGGTATGTTGATGTTATCTCATTCATTCAGAGGGTGTAAATGTCCTGCTTGTAGTTCATAGGCCCTGGCCCTTTTGATCTGCAAATTGATGTAAGTGCAGATGTGACCTTTCAGGTGCCTACGTGAAGTGCTCGCCTTGAGTCTATGGCGATGGGGGATTTTCCCAGTCTAGGACCATGACAGGGACCCACAAAAGGGTTTTTTAAAATATTAAATCAGTTATTGTAACAGTAACTATTAGAAAAATTATTTCCATTTGTTAGAAAATAATGAATATACTTCTTAAAAAACAACAACAGAATCTTCCAAGTTGGGTACAGCTATCTGCAACAGTAAAAGGCAAACAGCTTAACATAGGGCCTTTGCAGACTGCCAGAAATAGTGCAAATTGAGTCCACTTTAACTGCCCTGACTCAGTGCTAGGGAATCATGGGAACTGTAGTTTATTCTGGCACCAGAGCTCTCTGACAGAGAAGGCTCAATGTCTCAGAAAAAATACAATTCCCATGATTCCCTAGCACTGAGCCAGGGCAGTTAAAGTAGACTCAATTTGCACTATTTCTAGCTGTCTGCAAAGGCCTATACTATACTATACTATACTATACTATACTATACTATACTATACTTAATGTAGCCAAACTAACACTTACTAAACTTTGTGTGGTTGTTATGGAAGGAGATACCCAGTATGTCCTTGCACAATGACACCCCCCCAACACCAGTTTGCACCAAGGTGCACCTGAGTGGGAGTGGAAGGCTTCCAGACATCTACCTGTGGTTTTGCTTCCAAGTAGATAGGAAGATCTGTTGCCCTTCAGGATGTCCAATAAGTATGTTGGAGGTAGAAGTATGGAGTCATAGAGGTGGAAGGGACTGCAGACTGTCTAGTCCAGCTCCCTTTCATGCAGGAATACACAGCTAAAGCATTCCTGAGAGATGACCATACAATCTCTGAAAATCCACAGAGAAGAAAAGTCCATCTCCCCCACCCCAAAACAGTATATTCCACTGTTGAACAGCTGTTACAGTAAAAAAGTTCTTGATGTTTAAATGCAATCTCTTTTCTGGTAATTTGAATTCTTTGGTTTGTGTTGTAGTCTCTGAAGCAGCAGAAAACAACTTGACTCCATCTTCTACATGACACCCCTCCAGGTATTTAAAGATAGCTATCAGCTAATCTCTGAATTTTATCTTCTCCAGGCTAAACATACCTAGCTCTCTAAGTTGTTCCTTGTAGTGCTTTGTTTTCAGAATAGTCTTTGCTGCCTTCCTCTGGACATGGTCCAGCTGTCTATATCCTTGAACTGTGGTGCCCAGAACTGGACACAGTGAGGTCTGACCAAAGCAAAATAAAGCGACACTACTACTTTGCTTGATTTGAAAATAATACTCCTGTTGAGGCAGCAAAGAATTGCATTGCCCTTTTTGGCCACAGCATCACACTGTTGATTTATGTTTAACTTGTGGTCCACTAAAATCCTTAGATTCTTTTCATGTGTTTGCTTTCCTGTCAGGTGTTACATATCCTATATTGTACATTTCATTTTTTCCTGCCTAAATGCATTACCTTACATTTATCTCTGTTGAAATTCATTTTGTTAGCTCTTCAATCTGTTAAGATAATTTTGAATTCTTATATTGTCCTTAGGGTTACTAGATACCCATACAAGTTAGTATCTACAGATTTGATAAGCATGATGTCTAATTCCATCATGCAAGTAAATTATAAAGATGTTGAACAACATGAGGCCCAGGACAGAAACCTGAAATCTCTGCCTAGTCACATCTCTCCAGGATGAAGAACAACCATTGGTGAGCACTTTCTGGATTCAGGGAGGATGCAGATGGGCAGCTGTGGGCTGCTCTGGGAAGCAGAGGATTGGGACTGAGGCTGCCCCACGCCTTAGCCCCAATCCACCCTTTTGGCACCTGGGAAAGGAGTGCCAAAATAGCGCTCCTTTCTCAAGCCACAGAAAGGGTGCCAGAAGAGCCGACACATGGCTCTTCTGCATCTCTTCCAATGCAGTGTGTGAAGACGCTATGCTGGGAGGAAGTATTCAGGGTGCGCACCATGCATAACAGCATGTGCCATGATGATGTCCTTGGAGAGGGGTTGAGGCAGGTGGTGGGCGGCTGCCCCTCCCCTTCCCTGCCTCCAAGACGGTGCTTTGCGCCATCTGCAGAGGCCCTTCGTCTGTCAGCCTATTACAAAACTACCTAAGAATAGCACTGTCTAGCCCACAGTCCACTAGCTTGTCTGCAAAAATATCCTTGTCAAAGGCTTTACTGAAATTAAGATATACTACACACACACAACACTCCCTTGATCTATCAAGCTAGTAACTACCAAAAAACAGATAACATTCATTTGGCATGACTTGTTTTTTAGAAACCCATGCTGGCTCTTAGTAATCACAGCATTCCTTTCTAAAGGCCTTTACAGACTGCCAGAAATAATGCAGCTTGAGGCCACTTTAAATGTCTTGGTTTAGTTCTAGGGAATCATGGGAATTGTATTTTTTTCTGGGACATTGAGCCTTCTCTGTCAGAGAGCTCTGGTGCCACAATAAACTACAGTTCCCATGATTCCTTAGCACTGAGCCAGTACAGTTAAAGTGGCCTCAAGCTGCATTATTTCTGGCAGTCTGTAAAGGCCCTAAATGTGCACAGACTGTTTAATACTCTGTTCTAATAATAATAATAATAATAATAATAATAATAATAATAGTTTATTTTTATCCCACCCCTCTGCAGTGCAATTGGGGCAGCTTACAGTAAAAATCATTACAATAAAACCATCAACACCCTAACCCACCCTCCCCGTAAAGAAGTATTAAACTGAGAAGATTTAATTAGGGGTAGGCAAACTCAGCCCTTTCATGGATTTTGGACTTCAGCTCCCAGAAGCCTCAAGCCATGTTGGCCAATAGTCCCATGTTGGCCAATAGTCTGGGATTCTGGGAGCTGAAGTCCCTCGGCCCTTAAAGGGGACAGTTTGCCTACCCCTAATTTAAACCATAATACAATCAATAAAACAGACAAGTAAGAACAAAACGTCCAGTCCAATAATTTTGCAGCAGCTTGGGTACTCAGTGGCAGCATAGAGGTAGCGTAGACCAGGATGATCATTCTGGAAAGGCCTGCCAGAAGAGATCTGTCTTGACAGCTTTCTTAAAGCTATCTAGAGTAGTGATAAGACGGATCTCGTCTGGCAGGCTGTTCCATAATCTGGGAGCGGTAGGAGAGAAGGCCCTCTGGGAGGTCACCGACAGCCTAGTTTTTATAGGCTGTAGCAGATTCCTCCCAGAGGACCTGAGTGCGTGGGGGGATTATATGGAAGGAGGCAGTCCCAGAGATAAGTTGGACCCAAGCCATGTAGGGCTTTAAAGGTCAAAACCAACACCTTGTACTAGGGGTAGGCAACCTTTCCCCTTTAAGGGCCGAGGGACTTCAGCTCCCAGAATCCCAGGAGCTATTGGCCAACATGGGACTATTGGCCAACATGGCTGAGGCTTCTGGGAGCTGAAGTCCCTCGGCCCTTAAAGGGGAAAGGTTGCCTACCCCTGCCTTTTACTGTGCCCATTGTGTACTGTTCTATGATCTGTTCTAGAACCTTTTCTGGTATTAATGTCAAGCTGACCAGTTGGTAGTTGTTTGGGTCTTCTTTTGGAAGACAGGGACAATATTCACTCTCCTCCAGTCTTCTGGGACCTCTTCTGTTCTCCAAGAAGTGTGGGGAAGTCAATAGGTGTTCCTTTTTCTTGGCTGCAAAAATTGTTGGCAGATGGTGCCAGTAGTCTCCCACCTCCACCAGTCACTGATTTATTGTGGGGAGATGGGCTGGTATCTTGAAAGTGGTATTGAACAACTGGCAGCAGCGGAAGCTCAACACAGATATGGTGGCAAATATAAACACTTCTTCTGTATTAACCAAATGAATGTAAGTCTCCAGGACCAGATGAACTACATCCAAGGATATTAAAAGAACTGGCAAATGTAATCCCAGAGCCACTGGCAATAATCTTTGAAAACTCCTGGAGTACAGGAGAAGTCCCAGCAGACTGGAGGAGGGCAAACATTGTCCCCATCTTCAAAATGGGGAAAAAAGAGGATCCCAACAACTATCGCCCAGTTAGTCTGACATCAATACTGGGAAAGATTCTAGAAGAGTTCATTAAACAGAGAGTCTGTGAACATTTAGAAGGGAATGCCATAATCACTAAAAGTCAACATGGGTTTCTCAAAAACAAGTAATGTCAGATATATCTGATCTCTTTTTTAATTGATAAAATTACCAGCTTGCTAGATGAAGGAAATGCGGTAGACATAGCATATCTTGATTTCAGTAAGGCTTTTGACAAGGTCCGCCACGATATTCTTGCAAACAAGATAGTATAATGTGGGCTAGACAATGCAACTGTTAGGTGGATTAGTAACTGGTTGACTGACCGAACCCAAAGGGTGCTCAGCAATGGCTTTTCTTCATCCTGGAGAGAAGTGACCAGTGGGGTGCCACAGGGTTCTGTCCTGGGGCCAGTGCTGTTCAACATCTTTATCAATGATTTGGATGAAAGAATAGGGGCATGCTTCTCAAATTTGCAGATGACACCAAATTAGGAGGAATGCTAATACCCCAGAAGACAGGATGAAAATTCAAAATGACCTTAATAGATTAGAAAGCTGGGCCAAAGCTAACAAAATGAATTTCAACACAGAGAAATACTGCACTTAGGGCAAAAAAATGAAATGCATAGATATAAGATGAGGGACACCTGGCTTAACGAGACTACGTGTGAAAGGGATCTAGGAGTCCTAGTAGACCACAAGTTGAACATGAGTCAACAGTGTGATATCGCAGCTAAAAAGGCCAATGCAATTTTAGGCTGTATTAATAGAAGTATAATATCTAGATCAAGGGAAGTAATAGTGCCACTGTATTCTGCTTTGGTCAGACCCCACCTGGAATACTGTGTCCAGTTCTGGGCACCACAATTCAAAAAGGATGTTGAAAAACTGGAGCGTGTCCAGAGGAGGGCGACTAAAATGGTGAAGGGTCTGGAAACCATGCCCTACAAGGAACGTTTTAGGGAACTGGGTATGTTTAGCCTGGAGAAGAGACGGTTAAGAGGGGATAAGATAGTCCTGTTTAAATATTTGAAGGGATGCCATATTGAGGAAGGTTCTAGCTTGTTTTCTGCTGCTCCAGAGACTAGGACCCGGAACAATGGGTGCAAGCTCCAGGAAAAGAGATTCCACCTCAACATTAGGAGGAACTTCCTGACAGTAAGGGCTGTTCAACAGTGGAACACACTCCCTCGGAGTGTGGTGCAGTCTCCTTCTTTGGAGGTCTTTAAACAGAAGCTGGATGGACATCTGTCAGGGCTGCTTTCATTTTGAGTTCCTGCATGGCAGGGGGTTGGAGCGAATGGCCTTTGTGGTCTCTTCCAACTCTATGATTCTATTAGTCCTAGGAAATTGCTATTAAATTACATGGAATTTAACTGAAGGAAAAGGTACTTTATGTTCTGACTTAAGTTTTGCTTCATTTATCAACTTCAGTAGCATAATTAATATCAATATGTTGGTTCTGATCTGAAACAACAACAACTTCTACACAATAAGAAAGGAGTTCTACAAAATGGAATTAATTAAAACTTACTTTGGAGGAAAATTAAGAATTACTCAAGTATATAAGACTGTACATTATATTTGAGGATTACAATGAAAAAATTTAAATGGCTGCCAGGACTATGGGGGAATGAGTTCTTCAACATTCTTTGCTAATTCGGAAGTTAATGCTTGGGCAAATTCCATTTTCTAAGAAAACATTTCAATGGTCGGATTCTTATTTTTAATTTTGGGTAAGGAAAGGTGCCTATTTATGCAGTTAATATAGGGGCCGGCAACCTATGGCCCGTGGGCTGGTTCTGGCCCAGGGCCCCGCACTTACCAGCCCAGGCGGACCCCTGCCGCCACCGCCGCCACCATGCGCCACCGCTGCCGCACGTTTTGGACTGCCATTCCCCCCTCTCAGCCCACTGGAAGGGACAACTTCATGGGACCGGCCCCCGGCTCAAAAAGGTTGCCTACCCCTGAGTTAATAGGAATAAATGGTGTATGGGAGACTCAGCAGGTTTTTATTATGCACCTGTTCAGATTAGATCATCATCTTTCCTTAAGGTTTTAACCTTTATAACTCCATGTGCAGAACAGGAGGGAGACCTTTGATCCAAAGCTACAGACATGAAGAATCCATTATTGTAACAAAGGCCTTAGCTTAGAAGATGAGTGGCCAGATGAGGTTAGTGAACAAGTGTTTTTAAACAAGATGCCCTTTTTTGCCCTGAGGCTCCCTGTATGCTGCACTTGAAGAGTAGAAGCCATTCCTCCCATTTCTTTCCCTGGCTTCAATGCACTAGTGTACAGCCACCAGAAATAGTACAATGAGACCCCCACAAAAATGCTTCAGCAAACTTCAGTTGTTAACTTCACGCTACACTGCTGGAAGGCAGCACACATGCCTCCTTGTGAAGAGAGAAGCTAGGCAAGCCTAGCTGGAGCTAGCCAAGCACATGGGGAAGAAAGAATACAAAACTGAGGCTTGTCTCTGACAGAAGACAGATGGCATATGTGTATATTTGTGCATGTGTCTTCAAGTCACCTGTCAATTTATGGCAATCCCATGAATTTTGTAGGGTTTTCTTGGGCAACGAATAGTCAGAGATGGTTTTGCCAGATGGTTTTCTGAAATATAGCATACAACACCTGGTATTAATTGGCAGTCTCCCAATCAAGTACCAACCAGGGCTGGCCCTGCTTAGCTTCTGAGATCAGATGGGATCTGATGCCTTAGAGAGAGAGAAAGGATTGCAGAATGATAGCGCAGAGATAGGAAAAAGCTGTAATAGGTTTAGGACAGGATTTGGGGAGCTGTGGATGATGAAATAGTTCAGGGGTTAATGTGTAATTTGTGTATTAATAAACTTCTACTTGTTCATTCTTTTTTTACAACTGTGTCTGATTGTTCCTGTTAAGTTTTGATAGCTGGTGTGGTCATGTCTACCACAGTAAACCCAATGAACCACATTACTGGTCCACATAGAGATCACCTTGAGGTCCAAGTACCCAGTCCAGGGAGAGGTTTTGAGAGGGAAAGGGGAAAAGATGAGTGACAAGAGCCTAAGGGTTAGGAACTGTGGGACCAGTCTGGGCAGGGGATCTGTCACATCTATTATTATTATTATTATTATTATTATTATTATTATTATTATTATTATTTAAAAATAGAGGGTAAAAATCAGGCTGGGTTCTGTCTTACATAATGATACTATTCTGCCAGTTGGACTTGGAATATATGGATGGGACATATGGATGAGTGCTTTTTTTTCTGGTTGTTGTGCAAAAACTGGAGTATGAATTGAACTCACAAAGAAATCTTGCCAGAGAGAAACCCTTTGAAAAATCTGAATCTGTTGTTTCTTTCTCCCAGTGCAACTTCCTGTTGGGCACCTTTGGCAATGTATCCTCTGAGGGTCCCTCCTATGTCAGTAGAAACTCCTCCCTGCATAAACTAGAACTCACCTGACTCTAGTGATTACAAGGTGCTGTTTTTAAAATTACAATTTTTGCCTAAATGGCCCAAGAATGCAAAAGCATTGCTCATCAGCATTGTGGGCCTCTTGTGGGATGGAACTGTTCTGTTTCAGTTTCTCTGAATACGTCTGAGTGATGCTGTGCTTTCCTTCCACTTGTCTCCTTCCTTTCCTTTCCTTTCCTTTCCTTTCCTTTCCTTTCCTTTCCTTTCCTGTCCTGTTCTCCTTTTGTATCATCTCTTTTGAAACTGGGGTGAAAAAAAAAATCAAGTGCCAGATGTTGTTGGACAACAGCTCTCAGCTGCCCTAACCATCACAACCAATGGTGAGGAATACTGGAAGCTGCAATACAACATGGGGAGGACTGCATATTTCCCACCCCTATTTTATATGGCAAGGACTATCTTCCTTATTGATTTTATTGAATCAATAAAGTCAATGACTTTTTATTGTTTTAACTGCAAACATTCTAAAAGCCCTTTATGACTCATAAGTTTATTACACTGTGTTCTTGGAACGTGATGAAAATGGAACAGAACATATTTTATCACACGGTATGATCCTTATCGAGTTCCCATTCTGTGCTCTAACAGTCCCTAGCCTGTTCCAGAAGGAGAACTTTAAAAATGCATCCTCAGCCAGCAAGAACGCTTTCAGACCGTTCCAGATGATGTGTGTGCGATAATCCTACTGGGTCTCAATCTGTCCTTGTGTTCTAATTGGCTAAGACAACCTCCTCCCCTCCCATCCTAGAACGTCCACAAACTCAACTCAACTCTTCCAGTGTTGATGCAAGGAAGGCGCCACAGGCAATTTAAAAAAAAATATTTTTGTAGATTGAATTGTGTTGTGCTTAGAAGAAAAAACAATGAATGCTCGCTACCTAAACCTCTTGGTAGCATTCTTTCCAATGCAGACATAGGGATTTTCGCAACACTGAGCATGCGCCAATGAAAGGCGGCTGAGGAACTACTTTAGAGCTGGTACTGGTACAACAGTAAATGCAGTGCAATAATATGTGTTCTCATAACATTACAATCCCGTTATCAATAGTCTAATGCGGTAACACCCATTCCCATATTGTTACGTTCCAGGGACTCAATGGGAATGTTACAGGTACTAGTGCGATAAGCTTATGAGTCTCATCATAAAAATGTTTAGAATGAATTAATGAATGGCAAATGAGCAAAGATTCCCAAGATAGGCCCCAACAGCTTCTTAAATGTGCTGTGTGCTTGGATCCAGGCTAGTGGGAACCAAGTTGCATTATTTCTGGAAGTCTGTAAAGGCCCTATATGAGCCTACCTGAGCTCTAAGATCTTCTGGAGAGATCCTCTTTATAGGCTCATCTGGTGGCGACTCAAGAGACGGCTTTCTCGGTGGGCGATCTCAGACTTTATAATTCCTTCCTGGGGGAAGTTAAGATGGCACCCTCCTTGCTGTCCTTCCAGGAGCAAGTGAAAACTTTTCTGTTCCATCAGGCTGTTATGAACTGACAACAGGGGCTTTTAATAGTTGTTTGATGACCTGCTCATTACAGGTCAGTACTCTTCCTTAGTGGAATAGCCATGAATAGTAAGGAGGCTAGCAGTGCTGGCAGAAATGGCATTCTTCCACCAGAAATTTCTTCTGCCAGCTGATCCTGGAGAACTCTTAAAGCTGGTAGAGTGATCTGCTAGCAGTACTGCTCTACTGGCTAAGATTTGCTGGCAGAAGAGCCCAAAAGAGTGGAGAAAGGCTGAGCCAAGTTACACCAAATAAATAAAGGGCCACAGGGCCAATACAAAGTCAGGGAAGGACAAGGGCAATCCTGTTTTCCAACATCCTCAGATTAGGAGGAGTTTGGATTCAGCACAGGTTCAACTAGCTGAGGTCCAGTATATTTATCTGGCTTGTGACCATCTTGACAAATTAAGATTGTGCTCTGATTCTCCTACTTTGCCACAGAAAGTAAAGAATTGAGTGTTGGGCCCTGCTATGAGTTAAGAAGGCAGAAAAGAAACATAGGAGGAAGGCTGCATAGATTATGAAGATGATGATGATGATGATGTATTTATACCCCGCTCTTCAGCCAAAAGGCTATCAGAGCAGCTTACAAATGGTTAATTAGACATTTCCCTGCCCTCAGGCTTACAATCTAAAAAGACAAGACACAAAAGGAGAAGGGAATGGTGGTGGGAAAGGGGAATAAGTCGAGGAGATCTTCTCTCCCTCTAAAGCCTGGACCAAGGCAGATAGACTGGAGAGAGGGCTTTCCTTCTTAATCATATAAACTCTCCATTCTCAGAATCTGTGCCCTAGAGAAGTGAAAGTATGCCTGGAGTCTAACAAGCTGATTAATTCTGATTTCTGGTACAAACTGTGGCTGGGGGTGGGGATTAGGGCCTACTTTGGATTTTTGACAGATACAACAAGCTTTGAATACTGCAGACACCCTGTGCGGAGAATAGCACACACGTGCTCCCCAGTAACCCTCTTTGTTTCACTGCTTCCAGTTTCCTTGCTTGATGTCTTTGACAGACAGGACATGACTACCTTTGTGCAAGACCCAGTGTGTGCTGTGTAGTCGTTTAGAAGCAAAACAATGAGGTGATTTGCAAAGAAACTCAGGAAACACAATACATGGACATGGCAGAGCTAAGCTAGTCTCCAACTTTTCTGTACTGCTGCTTCCCCCCCCCCCCCCAATCCCAAGAATCCCAGCCAAGACCTTATGTCACTGGGGCAAAGCGAGAGCAGCACAGAGTAACCATGGCCACAGCACTTAGTCCAAAATATTACTCTTCAAAGGCTCTATTTTTGCAAATGACCTCACTGCATTTTTTGCCTGGCAAAAATGACTGGGCTATAATTGCACGTGACAGGTAAAGCTAGCCAGATGAAATTCCTCTTTCCAGCCCTCCTTGCAGTTCACAGTGTAGCTGCTGCAAATTATTATTAATTGTTGTTACAGCTTTAAAAGGGGCTTTAATAAAGCGGCTTTTGTTACCAGAAAAGCTAGAAGGCATCCCAAGGTGCAGCCAATATACTAGGTAGATTAGGAGAAAGTAAGGTAGGATTCCATGAAAGATGGATTCTGATCTGCTTAGCTTTGTTTCCAAGCATTTGAGGGTATTTCTAAAACCACATCTTTTGCTTTAATTACACATTAACTATATACACATTAACTTTTAGCCTAACTAGAAATGGCTAGCCAGGTAGCCTGCTTGATCTACAATGGATTCCTCTTAATTTTGAATTACCTTTGAGAAGGGCTTGCCCTCACCCTACCTAACTTTGCCCAGGTTTCACTTGAACAGTCAGGGTTTAATCTTCTCATGGGTCTCTTAATGTAAACATAACTTCTCAGAGTGAAGGGCAAAAACCAAGGCAACAGAATTTGCATCCTTGAGAAGTAATGCAAGTACAAGCCATGGAAACTCTTCATAAATTGGTGGTGTGCAACTGTAGCTCTCCAGATGTATTTGGAAGCAATAAACTGAATCCCTCATTATGAGCTTTGTTCATGAGGTCTGATGGGGACTGTGGGTCAAAAACAGCTGTAGCAATTGAGGCAGAAAAATATTGATTTCCAAGGGGGCATTGTTGCAATTGGCCTTACTTGTGATCTACATGCTGGACCTGTCTTGCCATAGTTGTAGTTATTTGTTTATTTATTTGTTTGTTTGTTTGTTTTATGTACCATCCTTCCACCCAAGAAAGACCTGGACAGCACATAAAACAGTGAAGCAGCTGCCTCAGACAACAGAGTGTGGGGAGCAGAAAACAGTAGCAATGAAGAGCCTACCTCATCCTGTAAGGTATCTTGTTGCCCTCAGGAGTAGTGAAGGATACTCACTACCTCAGGAGTAGTGAAGCACTAACACCAAGTTTTAATGCCAGTCTGGTTATGGAAAGAGCTAGATCTTGTCATTTTCCTTAGGCAGAAAGCACTGCCTGCTGCACGGTACCCAGAATGAAGAATATCTTTGCCTGTGAATGTTGCATGGCTGTTTAGTTTCCTGTGAAGAGACAAGAAAGAAATATGACTGCATCTGCACTGCAGAAATAATGCAGTTTTAAACTGCTTCAACTGCCATGGCTCAGTGTATGGAATTCTGGGATTTGTAGTTTTGTGAGATATTTATCCTTCTCTGTCAGAGAGCTCTGGTAACACAACAAACTACAAATCCCAGGATTCCATAGCATTGAGCCATAGCAGTTAAAGAGGCATCAGACTTAATTATTCCTGCAGTACAGATGCAGCCATGGAGATTTTAATGACTAAAGCACAGTGGCTGCAATAGGCATTGGTGCAACAAAGTATTCATTGGTAAGAGTATACTTAAGAAAAGGTGACACTATGCAAATATTCTCCAAGTCCATGTGCCTCTGACCTACTCACCATTTTCCTATCAGGCCAACATTTGGAGATTTGCTATTTGAGGAAGAGAATGTAAACAACGCTAAGACAACTGTCACCCATCCAGTGTAGAATTTGATGCATGACAGCAGCCAATGTTTGCTCTATTCTTTGAGTCTTGACTCTGATCCTGCAGCAAAGAATAGGTCCCAAATACTTTACCAGCAGTAGCAATTGATGGAACAGAATGTTGTTCCCTTATGATGATGTTCTCTGTGTTCACTTCAGTTCAGTTAATAATATTGAACCTCTGTGTTCAATAATGATGCTCTCTGTGCGTTCTGCAAAGTCTGGTCTGACAACCACTTTGCCTGCAGCAAAGTTATCAATGGACAATTGAACAGTTGGCCAAGCTGGTATTGCAAAACACACAGCCGGGATATTGGCATTTAATTGCAAGATCAGCTTCTAAGCAGTGGCACTGGGTGGTTCAAAGATGAAGTGTATTGCTGTGGTCAGCACATGGCACCAGCACAATTGGCTCAGCTTGTGGCAGAAGGGTTGGCCCCTTTCTCTGTTCTCTTTTTTCTGGCAGGCAAAGACCTTTATTTACAGGTCTTTGGCTGTTAAATGGTGGTTGCAAAAGGGTCTTTTAATGGCAGTGCTGTACTTTTACTATTTGTGTGTTTTAAATGCTTTGGAAACTGATATGTCTAATAGAATTGCCTGTTTTAATTGTCTTCTGACTTCTGTGCTGTAAACCGTTTAGCTGTATTTGGTTTCGACCTATCTTGTAAGCTGCCTTGGGTTCCATATTGGGTGAAAGGTAGGATACAAATTCAATAAATCAATCAATAAACAAGGGGTTAGAAGTAGGTTCTCTGAAAACAGTAACTTTTACAGCCTCAAAGAATAAGAGAGAGAGGCCAGCTGTGGCATTTTTTAAAAGGTAAAAGTGACATCAGTTGAGTTCTAGGCATGAGAGAATGACATTCTCTACTACATACTACCAATAACTATGTGTATGTGTATGTGTATGTGTATGTGTATGTGTATGTGTATGTGTATGTGTGGGGAGGGAGGGTTCCATGTCACTGGGGCAGTGAATCCAGGTTTTATACTGAACTTTAAAGGAGGTACCCAAGGTCTTGACTGTTTTTTGGAAATAGAGGGCCTTTGCAGACTGCCAGAAATAGTGCAAATTGAGTCCACTTTAACTGCCCTGGCTCAGTACCAGGGAATCATGGGAACTGTAGTTTATTGTGGCACCAGAGCTCTCTGACAGAGAAGGCTCAATGTCTTAGAAAAAAATACAATTCCCATGATTCCCAAGCACTGAGCCAGGACAGTTAAAATGGACTCAATTTGCACTATTTCTAGCAGTCTGCAAAGGCCCAGAGTCCAGCATCTTGGAATGATTTTTTAAAAGCTCAGAATAAAATTGGAGGAGAATTGTGGTTCCACTAATGGACATCAACAGTGGCCATGGTAAGCTACTGTTTGCAATTCCCGGTGCAGTTTGGGCCTGATTCTGCTGTGTTGGAGCAGAAACAGTTACACAAAATGGAGGAGACAGGGAGGAATGTATGTCACAGTTTATGCCAGTCAGGCTATACAACAAAAACCAGGCCTGAAGGGCCTCCTGTCCATTTTACCTATATCTCTTATTTGGTTATCTGTAGAATAAGCATGATCAATCACATCATTGTGTGAGTGCAGGGGTTTCAGATCACACCAGGTGACACCGTTGGAGGAGGTGACACTGAAATGAGTGTCTATAAATTTTTTGTGCAGTTCTAACCAGTGAGGCACACAAAAAAGGAAGGGAGGGGAAGGGAAAAACAGCCAAACCTCTTCAGGGTCATGTGTCGAGGGAGGAGTAACCCCAGTGGCAATCCCTTTTAAACACATACACAAAAAGAGTAGGCATCCAACTCCAGGCAGTCTTGGATGAAACCGATTATCTTGATCCATTTCAAACTGGCTTCAGGACAGGATATGGAGTGGAGACTGCCATGGTTGCTCTGACCGATGACCTCCGCCTGAGTATCGACAGGGGTAGTGTGACTCTGTTGGTGCTCTTGGATCTCTCCGCAGCCTTTGACACCATAGATCATGCCATCCTCTTGGATCGCCTGAGAGAGTTAGGAATTGGAGGCACTGCTTTGCAGTGGTTCCGTTCCTTCCTCTCAGGCAGATCCCAGAGGGTGAGGCTCGGGGACAGTTGCTCATCTAAAATTGAGCTCAATTGTGGCGTCCGTCAGGGCGCCATCCTGTCCCCGATGCTATTCAACATCTATATGAAGCTGCTGGGTGAGATCATTCGGAGGCATGGAGCGTGGTGTCTTCAGTACGCTGATGAGACCCAGATATATCTCTCCATGACTAGATCATCGTCTCAGACTTCAGATGGCATCTCTCCTCTTAATGACTGTCTCAGAGCGGTAATGGATTGGATGAGGAAAAACAGATTGAAGTTGAATCCAGACAAAATGGAGGTACTCACAGTTACAGGCCCGAAACCAGATCTGGGAATACAGTCTCCAGTCCTGGATGGATTCACACTCTCCTCGAAGGACTGTGTTCGCAGTTTGGGGGTACTCTTAGGGGGGTTGCAGACTGCCAGAAATAGTGTGAATTCAGTCCACTTTTAGGGTTAGGGTTAGAGTTAGGGAACCATGGGAACTGTATTTTATTGTGGCATCAGAGTTGTCTGACAGAGAAGGCTCAATGTCTCAGAAAAAACACAATTCCCATGATTCCCAAGCACTAACCCTAACCCTAAAAGTGGACTGAATTCACACTATTTCTGGCAGTCTGCAACCCCCCTTAGATTCGTCGCTTCACATGACTAGTCAGGTGAATGCGGCGGTCAGGAGTGCCTGTTATCAGCTTCGGCTGATACGCCAACTGCGTCCTTATCTGGATGTGAGGGATCTGGAAACTGTGGTACATGCCCTGGTAACCTCATGTCTGGATTACTGCAATGCACTCTACATGGGGCTACCCTTGTGCCTAACCCGGAAACTGCAACTGGTGCAAAACATGGCAGCCAGGTTAATTACTGGAACATCAAGGAGGGAGTACATAACACCGGTGCTCAAATCCCTCCACTGGCTGCTGATTAGTTTCTGGGCACAGTACAAGGTGTTGGTTTTAACCTTTAAAGCCCTACATGGCTTGGGTCCATTTTATCTCAGGGACCGCCTCTTCCCGTATGGTCCCCCCGCGCCTTTCGGTCCTCTGAGAGGAATCTGCTACAGCCAATAAAAACCAGGTTGTCTCAGACCTCCCAGAGGGCGCTCCCAGACTTTGGAATGGCTTGCCGCACGAGATCTGTCTCATTACTACTCTTGCTGCTTTTAAAAAGGCAGCGAAGACGGATCTTTTCCGGCAGGCCTTCCCAGAATAATAGCTGTCCTTAGGGAGATGAGTTTTCATCTTGTTTTTATATCACTGATTCCTGTTTTATTGTTTTATCATTTATTGTTTTGCGGTATTTTTAACTTTTCTTAGTTTAATTCTATTTTAAGGGGATGGGAGGGTTGGACTGTGGGATGAGGGAATGTTTTAACTTTGTCTGTTTTAAATGTTGTAACCCGCCCCAATTGCCGCACAGAGGGGCGGGCTATAAATAAAAAAATATTATTATTATTATTATGGGAGGCAGTATTCATTTGGAGGGGGTTGGACTGGATGGCCCTTGTGGTCTCTTCCAACTCTATGATTCTATGAATCATAGCCACCCTATGAGAAACATTACTAAGAATTCTGTATGCTCTGGTGCAGGAGGATGTCAATGGGGTTGATACCATGAGTTACCATACTGGGTGTCACCAAATGATGCTACTGGGCACAATGAGTGTTTCAGGCCTATTGGAGTCACAAAAATGGTTATAATAAAGATTTTAGTGGTGTGTGTGGGTGTGTGGTGTTGTCTCACTCTCCCAAAAAACAGTCCACGCCACAGCCTTATTTTTTTTTCTGTGTTGCTTTTAGAACAACTAGTTGCCATGCCAGGGCTCAGTATTCATAATGTAACCAGTGGAGTTTTGTTTTTTTTAATTTTTAAAATAAGGTGAGCACCAACTGTTCTATAAAACTGACTTTCAGATTGTAAAACTACATTGTAGCATTTGGAATTTGTGTGATGTTTAGATAGTTCCAGCCAAGATGTGTGTAATTGGATATGTGTGTAACTGAAGCAGTGTGCACTTCAGGCATTCACAAAGAGGTCTCAGGGGATATTTGCACAAAGAAATTTGCCAGTGGTTTTTGGAATAATGAGTAAATTTGAGAACTTTGGATCTGCTCACAAAGTAAGCCAGCTGCACAATCCAGAAGACCAATTATTCCATGCAGGTTATATTTGTTCAGCTGCTGCCCTTCATTCTGTTTAGACAATATTTCCATTTTAACATGAACTTCCCCCCTCCACCAATAACAACCTCAATTAAGTGCTACATGTCCATCTTGTCATCCCACCGAAAGACTGGCCCATAGGAGTCCAGTAAAATCCTCAAAAACTTGTCCCATCATTTTTCTGGTGCTTAGATCAGGCTCCAAATCCCCAAAGTAGGCTAGCACAATAGCTGTCTGTGTGGCGTACATTAAATAAGTTATGCAAAATATATGCATAATGTCAAAACAGAGCTCCCCCTTGCAATATGAACTGTGGAGCCTGTTCTATACAATGCTATACGACAATCCAGATTCTCTTCCAAGGGAATAGTGGTTGTAGGCTCAGAACAAATAAACAGTATGAACATGTGCTCAGAGATTTGCATGATTCATTCTTACTTCTTCAAAATTAGTGTTTTAGCATAATTAGATGTTTCAGAAGCTTTTGGCCTTTTAGGAAAACTCGATCTCTGGAACAACAGTATGACAGGTGGAGGAGTGGCATTGGAATGTGGCATCAAGTAAAACTGTGGCATAAAGGAATGTGAGAGGAGGCTGAGAGAAAGAGTTTGGTGGCTCCAGAGAGAAGAGGCTTTTCTACCCAAGCACAATCTTTCAGAAATACAAGTCAAACAAATTTGTAGCAGGTAGAATCCAACACTCTTATTAGAGTTGGCCTCCAGTGGCAGATACTGAGATCAGAGGGAGGTAACATCAGCCAACCATTTCTCTGGCATCTGCTGCCTCAAGTAGGGTTAAGAATTTAATCCCATAGCAAGCTGTGACAGTTGCGGTCTCCAATGTCAGTGGGGCAAGGAATCAGCTCTGGGTTTTAGTTTAAACATCAGAGGCCCTGTCTAAAGCATATTCAATAGCTCTTTTAATGTTTGGACTATGATTTGCAGTGGATATACCATCCCATTGATACTGGAGCTGAAGCAATATTGATCTGCCAATCCAGTAGGATTTTGTATGTGGAATTGGGAGGGGGGGTATGTTGCCTTTCATCTTAGCTACAAGTCTCTAGGGTTGATCCTGTAGAATTCTCTCTCAAGTTGTAATGCTCACTAGGTCAATCTTGAGCTAGTGTGGTATAGTGGTTTGAATATTGGACTATGACTCTGGAAACCAGAGTTCAAATCTCTGTTCAGCCATAGAAACTCACTGGGTGATCTTGGGCAAGTCACATCGCTTAGCTTCAGAGGTTGACAAAGGCAAATCCCCTCTGAACAGGTCTTGCCAAGAAAACTCTTACAGTCACCATAAGGTGGAAATGACTTGAAGGCACACAACAACAAGGACACCTTAGGCTACACTAAACAAATTTATTCTAAATTCCTTAGATGGACAGGAGAAAATGTGACAAATCATCGCAAAAGCATGAAAACTACAACCACATAGAATCATGGAAGGGGTCCCATGGGCCAGCTAGTCCAACCTGCTGCTTAATGTAGGAACTCCAGGTAGAGCATCCCCAGCAGTCACCACTGGACTTTTTGAAGAAGTCCAGAGGAGACCCCCCACACCTCTCTAGGCAATTGGTTCCATTGCCAAACTGCTTTTACTGTCAAGAGCAGGGGTAGGCAAACTTTCCCCTTTAAGGGCCGAGGGACTTCAGCTCCCAGAATCCCAGGAGCTATTGGCAAACATGGAACTATTGGCCAACATGGCTGAGGCTTCTGGGAGCTGAAGTCCCTCGGCCCTTAAAGGGGAAAGGTTGCCTACCCCTGGTCAAGAGGTTCCTTCTAATGTTTGTTTGAAAAGTACTCTCCTGTAACTTAAAACCACTTTTTTCTGAGGGACAGCAGAAAACAAACCTGCACACTTGTCTCTGTGACAGTTCTTAAGGTATTCAAAGAATGCAATCTTGTCTTCCCCTTAGTCTGTTCTTCACTAGGCTGAACATGCCCAGTTCCTCCAACCTTTCTTCATATATTTTGTTCTTGATATCTCGTATCAGCCTTGTTGCCCTTCTCTGAACCCATTCCAATTTGTTTATATCCTTCTTAAAATGAGGTGCCCAGAACTAAATGCAATACTTCAGATGAGGCCTTACCAGTGCAAAATACAGTGGGACTATTACTTCCCTCGGCTTGGAAACTATGTTTCTTTTAATTAAGGCTAAAATAGTATTTACCCTCTTTGCTGCATCATTAAAGTACTGGCTCATATTCATTGTACGTTTGACAATAATTCCAAGGTTCTTTTCACATGTAGTACTTCCAAGCCATCTTATACCTGGTTTTTGTGGCCTAAAGGCAGAATTTTGCATTTGTCTCTGTTGTATATACCTGGTTTTTGTGGCCTAAATGCAGAATTTTGCATTTGTTTCTGTTGTATTTCATTTTATAAATTTCCACCCAATTATCTAGTTTATTCAAGGTTTTGAATTCTGTCCCCATCTTTCAATGTGTTAGCTACCCCTCTTGATTTTGTATTATCCACAAACTTGATAAGGATTCTGTCTACCCATTATCTAAGTCAGGGGTAGGCAACCTTTCCCCTTTAAGGGCCGAGGGACTTCAGCTCCCAGAAGCCTCAGCCATGTTGGCCAATAGTCCCATGTTGGCCAATAGCTCCTGGGATTCTGGGAGCTGAAGTCCCTCGGCCCTTAAAGGGGAAAGGTTGCCTACCCCTGACTAAGGGGGGATGCAGACGAGGGCGTCCAAGACGCCCTGGTCCGCAGCACCGCGGGGCCAAGGCAGCCTCACTGCGGCGCATCCCTGCCGAATCTAAAAGGAGCGCCAAATTGGCGCTCCTTTTAGATTTAAGGGAAAGTGCGCCCTAAAAGCAGCGGGTGCACTTTCCCTGCCTCAAACGCTACGGCGAGTGCGGTCGCCGCGGTGTGAGGCCAACCTGGAAGCGCCGGCCGTGCGGATGTCCGGCGCTTCCGGGGGCGACCTCAGGAAGAGGAAGGGGAGCCGAACGTGCGGCTGCCCCTCCTCTTCTGGGCCCGGAAGACGACTCTATTAGTCGTCTGCTGAGGCCCTAAGTCATTCATAAATTTGTTGAAAAGTAATGGCTCCAGGACAGAACCCTGAGGAACTCCACCAAAGACCTCCTTCCAGTTTAAAGCACAGCCATTGAAAACAACTCTTTGAAATTGGTTTTCCAACTATGTTCCAACCAATCCATCTGATAATGTTTCCATCTATTCCATATTAGTCAGTTTGCTGATCAAAATATCATGGGGGGCCTTATTAAATGCTTTGTTGAAATCCAGATAATGACCTCCACAGCATTCTCATCATCTGCTATACTAGTGACTCTGTCAAAAATAGATATAAGATTATAATTTCAGGATTTGTTCCTTGAAAACCCATGCTGGCTTCTACTAATCACTGCATTGTCATCAAGATACTTGCAGACAGACTACTGTATAATCTGTTCTCATATTTTTCTTGGGATTGAGCTCAGGCTGACAGGTCTATAGTTTTCTGGATCTCCTTTTTTGCCCTTCTCAAAGAGAGAGTCAATTTTTTTTTCATCCTCAGTCCTCTGGCACCTCACTCATTCTCCAAGATTTCTCAAAAATGATAGCATGTGGTTCAGAGAGTACACCAGCAGGTTCCTTCAATACTTTGATATGCAGTTCATATAGCCATGCAGATTTGAACTCATTTATAGCAAAGCCTTTGACTGCATAGAACATGAAAGGCTATGGAATGCCTTTAAAGACATGGGAGTGCCAACACATCTGATAGTTCTGTTGAGGAGTCTGTACTCAGGACAAGAGGCTACTGTCAGAACAAAACACAGAGGAAAAGAATGGGTCCCAGTTGGCAAAGGAGTCAGACAAGGCTGTATCCTTTCACCCTATGTGTTCAATGTGTATGCAGAACATATTATAAGAAAAGCAGGCTTGGACACAGAAGGAGGAGTGAAAATAGGAGGAAGGAATATCAACAATCTAAGATATGCAGATGACACCATAATACTAGCAGAAAACCTCACAGACCTGGAACACCTACTAAGGAAGATCAAAGAAGAAAGTGCAAAGACAGGCTTAATGTTGAACATAAAGAAAACAAAAATAATGACCACTGAGGACCTTCACAAGTTCAATCTAGACAATGAAGAAATAGAAATAGTAAAAGAATTCCCATACCTGGGATTAAACATTGATAGGAATGGGGACTGCAGTCAGGAAATCAGAAGAAGACTAAGAATGGGGAGGGTGGCTATGAAAGAACTAGAAAAGATCCTAAAATGCAGATATACAACTCAGCACAAAAGTTAGAATCATACAAGCCATTGTATTCCCTATTACCATGTATGCATGTGAGAGCTGGACAGTTAAGAAAGAAGATAGGAAGAAAATCAATGTATTTGAGATAATGTGGAGCTGGAGAAGAATGCTGAGGATCCCATGGATAGCCAAAAGGACAAACAAATGGGCCCTAGAGCAGATCAAGCCAGAAATCTCCATGGAAACCAAGATGACCAAACTTAGGCTGTTGTACTTCAGACACATCATGAGAAGGGAGAACTCTTTGGAAAAAAACAATAATGCTGGGAAAGGTAGAGGAAAGTAGGAAGAGAGGAGGCCACATGCTAGATGGATGGACTCTATTAAGGAGGCCATGGGTATTAAGGGGTTGCAGGAATTAAGCAGAGCAATGGAAGACAGAGGGTCTTGGAGATGTCTCATCCATAGGATTGCCATGAGTCAAGATTGACTCAAGGGCGGTTAACAACAACAAAAGGTAATTCCTTACTAACTCCTTATCAATCTTGATTTGCAATCTAGATTTCTTGCCAAGGTTCCTGCTGATGAGTGGAAGCACAGAGTCCTCTTTTCTGGAAAAACTGAAGCAAGATAGGTGTTAAGCAGTTCTGCATTTCTGTTGCACTATGTTAGCATTTTATCATCTATGTTGAGCAGTGGTCACACCATTTCCTTGCTCATTCTTTCTTTGAGTATATTTGAGACACCTCTTTTTGTTTCTCCCTGATCTCCTAGCCAGTCTCAACTCATTTTGACCTTTAGCTTTTCTTACATTATTCCTGAAAGCTTCAGCTACATGTTTGTTTTCTTACTTGGTGATTTGTTTTTTTAAAAGAATAAATGTATATGCTCTTTTTCCTTTTCACTTCCGCCTTGAATTTGATGTTGTTACCAGAAATGGGGGAGGGGGCTTGGGGTCCCCACCAACTGTGTCAGTGTTTCCTTAAATGTTGACGTAATCGCTTAACTCAAAGAAGGCCTATGACAGGTGGATAACTGGGGACATCATTTCATCTATGTATAACTAGTACTAACTGCAAGAGGGCTCCAAATTTGGTGAATAAAGTAGGCTTTTTTCAGAAATATGCAAGAGTCTGAAACAACATACAGGGTTATCCTAAGTAGCGGTTTGGAAAATTGGTTTAGAGTGGGTGATATTTACCAGTCCTGAAGAGGAATCCACGGAAAGCAGAGTATGGCTTAGACAATATCTAAAGATAATATAGGAGCAGAAAGCTCTGGATGGTTGGACAAAGCTCCAGTGTTTGCAATTGGATGCGTGCGGGGTGGATATTTATATCCTGTTACGTATCCTCAAGGGATACTTAATGTGCCTGCATGAAATACAAAGACTTTGGGGGGTTGCAGACTGCCAGATATAGTGCAAATTGAGTCCACTTTTAGGGTTAGGGTTAGTGCTAGGGAATCATGGGAATTGGTTTTTTTCTGAGATATTGAGCCTTCTCTGTCAGAGAGCTCTGATGCCACAATAAAATACAGTTCCCATGATTCCCTAACCCTAACCCTAACCCTAAAAGTGGATTCAATTTGCACTATTTCTGGCAGTCTGCAACCCCCCTTTGTTTGCTTTCCCATGGGATTTACAAAAGGAGAAATTCTGGTTGATAGTTTTAATTCTGGATTAAAAAACAATGATTGGATATGGACAACCCCAACATAGCTGGACAGAAAAGGTGGCTGGCAACACAGTAGGGGGTAGGTAAAAGATATGGTCTTACTTGCCTTAGTGCAACGGGGCTGCCTTTGTCCTCAGTGCAAGTGGATATGTGGAAACTTTGAGGAGAAGATAGAGTGATCAGGAACTCATTCTGGTATTATCTAGACCCTCCACATGTCTTCAGGCCAATGTGCTTTTCACATGGGAGACTTTCTAGTGTTCCAAGGGTCATCATGACCTCTTAAAACATGCCTGGCTTCAGATATTAAAATATGAAAAGATGAGACCCTATATACAACATGGGAGGTGTAACGAATGCTAACAATGTGAAACTACATTGGCTTTTTCAGATACTTCTAATTTTTCTTCTTCCATGGAATTGTTTGTGACTGTACTTTTAGCAACTCCTTCTTCAAGAACTCTCAGGCTTTCTGGGTGTCTTTTTCCTTTAGTATCTCTAGCCATGGGATTCTACTCAGTATTTTCCTGAGTAGCATTCTCACTGAGAAATCAGAGATTACCCCTCTTCACATATAGCATGGCAAGTTCAATATAACCGGAAAAGAAAATGGAAAGTGGATTTATATCATAAAGGCTTTAATATGGAATCCCAGCTGTCCACCTGAATTGGCCATTTGAAAATGGGAACAAACTTCATCTTCTCCACTCTAGTCCCTAGCCAGTATCCCTCATCTCTTCAAGATGGTGGCAAAGACATGTCAACCACAGCTAGTCACTTATAACATTGAGGCCTAATTCAATGTCTGTAGAGCAGCAAAAGAATGGGAGGAGGCATTTTTGTGGTAGCAGTTGCCCAAGTTCTAGTAGAACAATCAGTAAAAGCAACACCTAGCTGGATGATCTCATAATGAAATCAACAATTACCTGTACAAAACCTTTTGAAAAAAAATACAAAAATATTGGACTGGAGCCCTGCACGAGAAAAACAGTGGGTTTTACCAAGTGCTGGAAGCTTTGCACTAGTAGAATATCACCAGTGGAACAATTCTAGGTTTGTGTTTTGAACACCACAAAACCTGTGTGTCTGGATAATCTTGCATCCCCAGTGAGGGCGTCAGGCTATGTCAGAAGAGCATAAGGTTTGGTGATGACAGCCAGAGCTCCCCTGACAAAAGTCTGGATAGTATCAACATGGGAACAGTGTTTGGCAGCTCTTAATGTGCTGCTTGTGTTAATTAAGTCAGGCTCTTAACCGGTCTTTAGGGGAATGAGTTTACATGCAACTTGCTTGGTTCTGACATCTTATAGGCCCCCTTTCCTTCCAAGTCCAGAATGCTTTTTTTTTTTTGGTGCTGCAAAGCCATGAGGCCATTATGGACGCTCTGAATCAAAGATGGAGAAATACATTCCCAACACCAGAAACATATAAGAAGAAAGCAACTTGGAGAATGATGGCAGAGTAATGTTTGTTGTTGTTAAATCATAGCAATCTTGCTTAGCTACAAGTCAAGAAGGGACAAAATTTCCATCCCTTGGAAATAATAGTTAATGCTTAAATGATTCTGGTCAGTCTACATGGCAATTGCTTCTGCAGAAGGGAATCATACAACCAGTACTGCACTGTAACTAATTCAAGAGTCCTTGTAGAAGGAGTTCTGTGTACACAGCCCAGTTCTCCTGCCCAGTACAGCTTTAGATTTAGAACTATAGGCCAGAGAAACCAAAGGATGTTTATCTTAGCTGACACTTCTAGGATGCTCTGCAAAGTGGTGACAACAAGCAGAAACAAACAGTGCATTTTTTTTTAAATAACTGCAGAATGTCAGCATGGGAAGCAGAAGCAGGAAATCAAACTAAAATGTGATTTCTTAGGGCTCATTCTCACAACCCTTTGTGCACAGTTGCCATGCCTTTTAGAGCAGACCATGATGGCTTCTAGCAGAGATATATGAGCATTGGTGCCACAGTTGACTTCTATGTATGCCACATTCAAAAATCAACTGTTCACCTGTCACCACAATGGCCATTCTTCCAAGTAATGAAGGCAGTTGGATATCTAATCCATGTCAACTTCTGCAGAAAGTGTTAGCATTGACTAGGTCTATACGTAACAGCAGAAATTAAAAGTCAGCAGAATTTGAGCCAACAATGTCATGGTCAGAACTAATAGTGTGAATTAATCTTGATTCTTAATCTTATCCTTACTTTGACCCACAAATTGCGGATTAAGAGATCAAGATGTATGAGACATCCATGAAAACTAGTTGATGCCATGCTACTGGTTTCTGACTAATGGCAACCCTAAGGCAAACCTATCATGGGGTTTTCTTGGCAAGATTTGTTCAGAGGAGGTTTGCCAGTGCCTTCCCCTGAGGCCAAGAGCATGTGACTTGCCCAAGTCACCCAATGGGTTTCATCTCCCAGAATCCCTCTACCAGTGCTGCCTGGAGGATTCTAGGAATTATAATCCAAAAAGCAGCATTTCCAATTTCTGATAAAGATTATATACAAACATTATTTTCAAACCTGGTTGTTGCTTCACAAAGGGTTCTCCTAAATATGTTTTCAGATTCACTTTGCCAAAACCACTATATTTCTGATGGTTCTTCATAAGCTTAGGATTTAATGACTACAATTACCAGGTCAGGTGCATCTGAGGCCTTGAGACTTGCGGCTAATACTTGAGACTGAGGGATGCCCTCCCCCCCAGTGATGTCATTATACATGACACATTAAAAATCAACTACTGTTGCTCGGTGCATGCCATTCCAACTAAAAAACAACAACCCAGGATGTTTACAGATAAAAAAATATTTCTCTGATTGAAAATTAAGTTTTCCAAAGTTTGCTTTGAACAGAGAAAAAAAACCAACCCAAGCTATTCCTGGTTCCTCCTAGCACCTTTGCAACCACTCCTTTTAACAACACATGGGAACTGTAGTCAAACCAAAGAAAGCTTTCCAGCCTTTGCTTTCAACAGAAAACCCAAACTATCCCCAGTTCTGTTTTTAATCACTTTTCCAAGCACACCTTTGAAGAACACGAGAGAGTTGTTGTCCAGTCAAACAAACTTTTCCAAGAAAAAGAAACCTCCACAAACTCTACTTTTAACGAATTGCTCCCATTAATCAATTTAGCTTTCTTTTATTTTAATAGTCAGATTAGGGAATGATTTTCATCCCCTCAAATAACAAGTATTATGATCATTATCCCCATTTATCAAACTGAATCGAGAGAAAATGGAGATGCTTACAGTAGGGGCCCCTAAACCAGGTACTGGGAAAAATCTCCAGTTCTAGAAGGGGTCATGCTCTCCTCGAAGGACTGTGTTCGCAGTTTGGGGGTGTTCCTAGACCCTTCGCTTCACATGACTGATCAGGTGAATGCAACAGTCAGGAGCGCCTGTTATAAGCTTTGGCAGATATGCCAACTGTGCCCTTACCTGGAGATAAAGGACCTATGATCTGTAGTACATGCACTGGGTAACCTCACGACTTGATTTCGGTAATCCACTCTACATGGGGCTACCCTTATACCTAGTTTGGAAACTACAATTGGTACAAAATATGGCAGCCGGGTTAGTCACCAGAAAATCTAGAACAGATCACATCACACAAATTTGAAATCCCTTCACTGGCTGCCTATCGGTTTCTGAACACAGTATAAGGTGTTGGTAATGAACTTTAAAGCCCTACATGGCCTAGGTCCAACCTATCTAAGGGATCGCCTCCTCCCATATAATCCACCTCGCACCCTTAGATCCTCTGGGAGGAATCTACTGCAACTAATAACTAGATTAACAGCAACCTCCCAGAGGTCTATTTCTATAGTTGCTCCCAGACTATGGAACGCCCTGCCAGAGGAGATCCATCAAACAACCAGCCTGGAGAACTTCAAAAAAGCCATCAAAATGGATCTCTTCTGACAGGCCTTCCCTGAATAGGACAGACCATATCTAATATATGTCTCTCCCTCTTTTTATCTGTTTATGTTTTTATGTTTTAGATTCTTATGTTTTATATTTGTCATTTTTATAATCACTGGTGGGCGCGGAGTGCCGGAGGACCCAGGAGAGGAGGCAGCGAGGTGAGAGCGGCCCCTCCCTCCCTCCCTTTCCCAGAGTGACCCTGCTGGGGATATCCAGGCCTCGAGAGGCCAAGCCAGCCCAGCGACGCGGAGGCAAGTGAGGAAGCAGTCCCACCCACCCCCCTCGCAAGTATAAAGGGCAGCCAGGGTCCCTGGGAGAAGGCAGAGTGTGTGAAAGAAACACAGAATATATCATGAGTAAAAGAAAGAACTGCAGTGGTAGTAGCCCAGGTTCTCCTTCCTCTTCTATGCTGAAAGCAGCAAAACAACCCAAAATGGAGGATTTCTTTAAAAAGATACACAGGAGAACAGTTAACACTATGAAATCTTTTGCCACCACTCCTCCACCAACGTCGAATTTGACAGATCTGATTGATTGGAACTCTCAAACTGAACTTGAAAAGCATCAGATGTCAAATCCGTCTTCACCATTCCACACTTTTAGGGATGCCCTAAGAGGAAACCGAACTGAAGATACTGATGATTCCCACCTAGGAGTTCCGATCCAGCTAGCTAGTTCCCCTGACCCCAAACACAATAAGTTCTATAGTGAAATACGGAAAAAGAACTTTAAAAAACTTCCTTGGGAAAATTCAACAGAATTTATGGCTAGGCAATGTCTATTAACTGCCCAAACAGTTATTGCTTTATTTGATCAATTATCTGATATTAAGCTTAATCTAGATTTGTTAAAAAAAGATCTTGAATCTTTAATTCTCAAACAACCTACCACCTCTATCAATCAAAGGGCGGTGCACGCATGCAACGAAAAGACTTCAATCATAGGCCCAGATAAGAGGCAATACAATAGCAGTAATGTGAACTTAAAAAACGGGCATTATTCCAAAGCTAACAACCCTAACAGGCTTAAATCTATTGATAACACACGAAGAGTTAAATTAAGCACTGAACTTAATAATAAAACAGGGGGAAAACCTATTATTAAACAGTCTTGTATTCTAGAAACACGGAAGATCTCATTAGCGATTTATTCAAACAGGTTTAACTTAGGTTGCTGGAACTCCTTGAGAGTAGTAAAGCTCTCCTTAGAACAATTGCTTCATTGCCATCAAAAATGGCTAGACTTAGGGGGGTTGCAGACTGCCAGAAATAATGTGAATTCAGTCCACTTTTAGGGTTAGGGTTAGAGTTAGGGAACCATGGGAACTGTATTTTATTGTGGCATCAGAGTTGTCTGACAGAGAAGGCTCAATGTCTCAGAAAAATAACAGTTCCCATGATTCCCTAGCACTAACCCTAACCCTAAAAGTGGACTGAATTCACACTATTTCTGGCAGTCTGCAACCCCCCTTAGTTGCCATAGAGTGGCTCCCTACAGTTCAAAATCACAAAAGCCTTGTACTATCATTCAAAGAATCCACCATTCCAGATATGTTATTGAGGATAAGACCATATTTGGCTTCTTTCCAAATTTTTCCATCTAGAGTGTTTCAGGTGGATTCAGTGAAACCGTTATTCAGTCCCTCTATAACTTCAAATAGTACACCTGTTGAAGATTCAATTCAACCTACTAAACACCCTTCTCCATGTAGAACCTCTCAAAAACTTAATAGAGGAACTAAACTCCATCCTCTAATAGATATCAAGAATGACTTTGATGATGATGAGATCATCACAGCCTTTAGTGTGCGACCCAAGAATGAACAAATGGATATCTTGCATAGGTTAGAAAATCTTAAGAAAACCTTAAAGACCACGATGGTGACAGCAGAACCCCTCATTGATCTCTTATCATCATCAATAGTTTCTAATAGTAATTGTAATAAGAATATTTTGATTGATGATAAATACTTCCCAACAACCTGTTGCCCTGGACCGAATGGAATAAATGACTCTCAGGGTTCACAAACAAAAGAAAAGTCCAAATCCTCTATTTTGCTTTCTGAAGTGAACCAATGCTTGGACAGAAATTCTACCATTTTGAAAGACTCTCAATCTCAGTGTTCACACACAATGTGCCACCCTTTATTGGAATCTTGGCAGGCCGCCTTCGATCCCCTTATCCAGCAAAATGTCGATATCTCCTTCATCTCTCATAATCAATACTCCTGACAATCGCCAAAGAAGATCTCAGCTTCTTCTAGTCCAAGGAATATGATGGGATGGCCAGAATCTCTCAAAGTCCTGCACCCGCCTGATAACGTTCTGTTTCCTGCATCCAACAATTTGGAAGTTTCCTCTTCCCAAATATCTCTACTTAAGTGTGTATCATGGAATGTTGCTGGGTGGATCTCTAAGATCAGAGATCCAGATTTGATAGATTACGTCAATGGATTCAACGTGATTTTCCTTCAAGAGACTTGGTGTACAAATGGAATCGATCACAATGGTTACACCTCTTTCGATTTGCCAGCCATTCCTTCACTTGGCAAAGGGAGACCCAGTGCAGGCCTTGAAATTTTGATCTCCACGGTGCTTAAAGTTACTGTTAAACGCTTACCACACTGTGAGACAATTGCGATGGCTTGCCTATTAGACTTTGGCACCCTTTGTCTGTTGCTGATAAATGTTTATATCCCCCCTAAGTTTCACAAAGACCGTAGTGGAAAAGTATGGGAATTATTAGAGGACTATATAGTAAACTTGGAGGGTCAATTTCCTTCCGCAGTTCTTGTACTGGTGGGAGATTTCAATGCCCGAATTGACCAGAACAATGAGGCCCTTTTTTCCTCCCCTATCTGGGGTTTAGATGTGGCTGAGGGTTGTTTTTTGAACTCAGAAAGACACTTTAAAGACCAAGGCATAAATCGGGCAGGTATATACTTCATTCAGATGGTGGAGCGCTTAGCTCTGAGAATGCTAAATGGAATCCCCCCCTTTGATTCCTGGGGGGAGTATACATATATTTCAGCTAATGGCAGCACAACCATCGATTATGTATTAGTTTCTGAGAACTTTGTTGAACATGTAGATAGTTTCTCTGTCGATACTAGACTTGACGGAGACCACCTTCCTCTAACTTTTTCATTTAGGATTCCCTCGAATATACATTCTCACTCACACATGCATCTTTCTGACTCAGTTATGATTGTTAAACAGAAAAGACTTAGGTGGACTGATAATCTTCATGAGGAAATTTCCACACTTCTAAACTCATCATCGTGCCTTCATCTTAAAAATCAAATTATGGAGGCTCAGGATGTTCATTCAGCTTTAGGGAATTATTCCCTCCTTCTTAGGACCTTAACACCTTCATTGACTAGCACAGAGAAGAAACCTAATAATCTTAAATGTAGAAGAATGCATCAATGGTTTGATAAGACCTGTGTTGAAGCTAGAATCCAACTAAGGAAAATGTATACTCAGTACAGGAGAGATAATTGCCAGTCATTGCCACAATTGTACTACATTACAAGAAGAAAGTATAAATCATTATTAGCTAAAAAAAAGAAAGAAGCAATACATAAACAGCGGACATTATTAATTAACTTTTCTTTACAAAAAAACACCAAACTGTTCTGGGTCACGGTAACTGGGATGCTAGGAAACACTAATGGTTCTCCCCTTTGTAACATTCCCGTCAATGTTTGGGAGGACTATTTTTCCTCACTATATAGGGACAATGAGGAACAATCTACAGGTGTCTCTAATTTGTTAAATCAACTTTTTCCAAATTCTGCAGAAATTCCCCAGTGGCCCCCTGTCTCCATTACGGAAATTAAATCTCTAATTTCCCAAACTAAATCGTGCAAAGCCCCAGGACCTGACTTAATTTTGCCAGAGCTTCTGAAATCTAATATTTCTTGGTGGGCCCCATTGCTTGCTTCCCTGTTTACTTTAATTAATCAAACAGCTGAACTCCCCTCTAGTTGGCTAAACGCGACCATAATTCCCATCTATAAGAAGGGTCCCAGGAATGATCCATCTAATTATCGTCCGATAAGTTTACTCTCAGTAGTTGGCAAACTCTATGGCCGTTTTCTTAATAACTGTCTCGAGGAATGGACAGATAATGAGAATATCATAGGTAGTGAACAAATTGGCTTCAGAAAAGGTAAAACAACTTATGACCACTGTTTAGTTTTGAATCATCTAGCTGAAAAGTATACTATCTCTCAAGGTAATGGCCTATATGCGGCCTTTATCGATTTGAAATCAGCTTTTGATTCAATTCCCAGAGAAAAGCTATGGATAAAACTCTTCGCCTCCTCTATTGATAGAAGGCTGTTATGGCTAATTATGCATCTCTACAGTAATACAACTATACAAGTAAGGTGTGGTACCCAAGGGAATTTAACAAAACCTCTTGCTGCCCAAAAAGGTGTACGCCAAGGATGTATCCTGGCACCTCTATTATTTAACCTTTATCTTAATGATCTTTCAGACTTTATTTCCCTAGAAGCACACCACTCTCCCAAATTGGCTTCAGTTAGCATACCCCTACTATTATATGCAGATGACGCAGTTCTTCTTTCTTTCTCAAAAATAGGCCTGAAACAAATCCTAAGAGCCTTTGGAAATTATTGTAATATAAACAATTAATTGTTGTAAAACTAAAATTATGGTTTTCTCAAAAAATAAGAGGCGATCCAAGTGGACCCTTAATGGTTATATCATCGAGCAAGTTAACTCCTTTAAGTACCTAGGGGTAACTTTTCAATCTTCTCGTAGTTGGAAATTACAGAGGTCAACTGCCGCCCAGTCGGCAAATAATAATGTGAAGGCTCTGATTCATTTTTTCTTTACTAAAGGTGGGCAATTTTTTCCAGCTGCCTTAAAGGTGTTTCAGGTTAAGATCATACCACATCTGTTGTATGGAATTCCTATTTGGATCCAAGGTTTTTCGCTAGAATTAGAACAGGTTCTCTCTGTGTATCTTCGAAAATTATTTGGTGTACCCAATTGTGTTCCAACAGCTGTTTTACGCCTTGAGGTGGGTTGCCATTCAGTTGAATGTATTGCCTGGAAATGGACCTTAAAGTATTGGTTAAAAATCTTTTATGCAGGCACTGATTCTGGTTTTCTGCATTTAATCAAGGAAGACTGTTATACAACACTTTGGTCTAATTGTATTCAGGAGAAATTGTTGAGATTAGGTCTCTCTAGTAATTTTCTTTCCACGCAAGATTTGCCGAGTGCCCAGCAGATTCTAACACGTCGCATCAAAGATATTGATAATCAATATTCTATGTCTCTGGCCCACATTTCCTGTTCTCCTACTTCCTTAGGGCTAAAATTTAATTTTGAAAGGGAAGCTTTCTACTTACAAAACCTGACCGTTTCAAAATATCGATCTGTGTTTTCCAGAGCCAGATTCAATGTAATCCCTTCAGCTGTTTTAGAAGGCCGCTATAAGGGAATTCCATACCACGACCGGGCCTGTCCTTGTGGTGACGGCTCTGTCGAGTCTCTAGAACATGTTCTGCTTACTTGCAATTTCTATAAAGATGAGAGGTTAAAATTAATCTCTCCTCTTTTGTCCAAGTTCCCCGGTAGGCCAAACAGCTGGTATGTGGAGCATTTGTTAAATGATTCTCTAAAAAGTAAAACAGAATCAGTGGCTAAGTTTCTCTTTTCTGCAGTTAAAACACGCAAAGTTATGATTCAATCTAACTGATTAGCCTAATCTCTCTTCCTGTTTTGAGCACTTATTTTGTAAATTTATATCAGCTTATTTTGTAAATCTTACTGTGAACTATTTTTTAAATCTATTTATTTATTGAGTTTATGTACAAATGCTTTTAAGTTTTTTATATTGGTTTCCTTTTCTGCCTAATGGCCTATTGGCTGGAATAAAGGCTATTGTTGTTGTTGTTGTTGCCTCCCCCCCCCCATCGCAACAGAAAGTGCCCTAAAATAATAATAATAATAATCACTGGTGTAAATACACCAGTTATTATAAAAATGACAAACATAAAACATAAGAATAACTGTAAATACACCAGTTATTTAAAAAAATTTTTTTTAGCATCATATGTAATTTTAAAGGGGGGGGGGAAGGTAACTTGTTTACTATGTTATTGTTGTTCGTTGTGGGGTTGTTTTATATATGCAACTGTTGTTAGCCACCTTGATTGCCCAGGCAAAAGGGTACAAAATAAAGTTTAATTATTCTACTTATTTACTTATCATTTAATTATCACAAAATAATAATAGGGAGATGGTGGTGGTGGTGGTAAGAGGAGTAGTAGAGGTGATGATGATGATGATAATGAAGGGAATAATAAGCCAACAGAGCAACAGATCTGTGCATGTTTTGTCAGAAGCAAGATATCTTACATTTAATAGAACTCAACAACTACCGTATATATTTGTGTATGAGTTGAAAATTACTTCCAAAAAAATGACCCAAAACACCTGGGTCGACTTATACATGGGTCAATACAGTAAAAGAGAGTAAGCAATTGGGAGTAAAAGAGACTCACCGGAGGCAGGTTGATCAAGCAGAGTTCTCCCCTCAAAGCCCTCCTTGCAGGCTTCACATGAGAGCCCTGCCCCAGTTGTTCCAAAAGTCACTTAGAGCTGGCAACCACTGCTTCTTCCTCTCTTGGGTGGGGCTTCCCTTTGAGAGCGCAGGGGTGGCTCCTTCACCTTTGTGGGCTGCTTTAAACCCAGACAGGAGGTGATGACTGGGCACTGGAATCCAGTTCAAAGCAGCCCCTTCCTCCTCCTTAGTGTGGCCCTCCACTCTCCCCCCACCTTGGCTGTCATGTATATATGGTATACACCAGGGGTCGGCAACTTTTGTTGCTGGGGGACCGGGAGGGGGGGAAATGGCATGGGGGCCGGGCGCACGCGTGCTCTTGCCCTGCGCACATGTATGCACGTGATTCCCGCCACCGTGTGCATGTGCGCGCATGTGGGGGGCACCATTTTGGAAGGCCCAAGGGCACCCTGCATCGCGTGCGCATGCGCTCACAACGCGGGTGCCATGTTGGAAGGCCCCACTGCACCTACGCCGTGTGAATTCGCACGGCACAGGTGCGGTGGGGTCTTCCCAAGGCCCAATGGCGGCTGCGCAGGTGCCATTGAGCCTTGGGAAGGCCCCACCATGATTGCGCAGCCGCCATTGGGCCTTGGGAAGACCCTACTGTGCCTGCGCAGTGTGAATTCGCATGGCGCAGGCACGGTGGGGCCTTTCAAAATGGCGCCTGCCGCTGTGCGCTTGCGTGCGGTGTGGCAGTGTGCACAAGGTGGCGGCGGCAGTGGCCACGGGCCAGTCCCAAGGCCTCCACGGGCCTCACCCGGGGGTTGCCGACCCCTGGTATACACTATAAACAGAGGAAGTTTAAGTCCCTCTAATATATTCAGGCACAGTTTTATGTTTTTTTCTGGGAGTGGGGCTGGGGCAAAAAAAAAAAAAGATTGGAGAGTTGAAGACGAAAAACATTTATACTAGGCTTTTTGCTAACAATGGTGCAGTCGACATGCACCCCTGAACAAAAATGGAAATTATATTGTGGCTTCAATCATTTGCAGAATTAACTTGCAGAAAGGTGGAATCAGGACTGGAAAATCTTACTCTCAATAGGATAGGGAAAGCAACAAAGCAACTCTCCTGTAGCATTACATCTAGCAGCTCCTGAGGCAGCTCAATGATTCCCCATGCTGACCACTTGCTCTATCCTGCTAAATCTTGTGCTAGCCATGGCTTAAGAAACTTTGAGCAGGGAAGAGGTGGGCAAGGAGACCGATGGGAGAGTCTACAGCAACACTCTGAAGTGGCCTGTAACGACAGGGTAAGTCCACTTACACAACCACAACATTATTCCGAGGAAGTCCTTTCCTTCTGAGCTTCTTCACATTGCCCTGCTTCCTGGGAAAGAGGGGCAAGGCCCTGAAAGTCCTGAGCCAGGATCTGAGAACCCAACATGATGCTAATGAAAAATCCAGCAATTGTAGCATTAAATTTGCATTAAGCATCTCATAGAGCCAGTGTGGCATAGTGGTTTGACTATAAGGTGGAAACAACTTGAAGGCACGCAAAAACAACAAGCATTTCATACCAGGTGTGTGTTTCTGTGTGCAGACTACATCTACATCGGTAGTCATTGGCATCATGGTCAAAGTCCCTCATGCCCCAGCCACAATATCAGTAAAAATTCCTTGTCTGCCAGCATGACAAATAATGTTAGGAAATAATATGGCACCAGTGACACATATAGTTCATGCTACCCAACATTTCATAGATGAAAACCAGGACACATGTGTCCAAGCAACATCAGAGTGTGATCAAGATGGGGCTTATTAATGTTATTAATGAGGGAAAACACACAAGCTAGGAGAGGCTGTGGTAGTTTGCTTTTGGCTGCGCCTAGTGGAAAGGAAAAGATCCCATCCCCTCTTCTCCTCTCTCCCCTGCTGAGTTAACAGAGTCTAAACGGTTTTTACATTTGAATTCAGTTTGCAGCAGCTGAGGGAAGCTGAGGAGAAAGAGGAAAAGTGAGAGGAAGAGAGAGAAACTGGAGTGATTTCTACATGTGACTTTTAAATCATGGTTACAGCCAGAAAAAAAGTGTCTCTGACCTGTAACTGCTGTGTCCTTGAAGCATGGTTAGGGCGTCACTTTTTATTGACAGGGAAAATCCATCAATGAGCTCGGAATTGCACTAGTCCCCAGGTGTGAAATGTTGCTGCTGTAGCCATTGCAATATTGGCAGTCACGTGGTTTCCGTGTCTCCTACTCTCCCCATCTTCCCTTCCACATGCTATTCCCAAACAAGCTTATTGTCGCCCACCTTTTCTTTCGTTTAAAACTTAAATCGCCATAGCAGAGCTTTGGAACTGTGTGAAAAAGTGTAAATAAAAATAATATAATCTAAAAAACAAAAGACATGCTGCGTAGGGAACAGGGCAGGGAAGTAGGGTCAAGGGGGAGTTTGGAAGAGAGTGTGATGGCAGAAGTAGCCCCAGTCATGCTAGTGTGGAGATGTGTGATACTAGCTGCTCTAAAACCAGTATGTTTTTGAAGAGGGCAAGTCTTGTGCAGTAATGTCCTCATAGAATCATAGAATCATAGAATCATAGAGTTGGAAGAGACCACAAGGGCCATCCAGTCCAACCCCCTGCCATGCAGGAATTCCCAATCAAAGCATCCCCGACAGATGGCCATCCAGCCTCTGCTTAAAGACCTCCAAGGAAGAAGAGTCCACTACTCTCCTGGGAGAACACTGCTGAAAAAGTAGGATGACAGAGGATTAACTGGGATTGTCAGTGCCAAATTGGTTTGATAGTTGGGCCCTATATTGCAGAGAAAAGGATCTCCAATTGTCTTGGGATACTTTTATGATGGGGAGAGGTAGGCAGGTAAATCTCTAGTGACTGGAAGTAGATCACCAAGGGTCTCTGGCTCTCAGAGGTTCAACAACTGCAGCAACAAAGAGCCTCGTTTTCTCCTCAGTTAGACTGCTGAAAAGTATATAAGTGTGGGATGGGGGGAATAAGAGAAGATTGTGTACAAAGGGATTTATGTGAAAGCTCCAGTTCTGGTAGTGAAAACATTTTTCCCACCTGGGTTCAGCTTTTGCAGGTCTATGCACACCTTCATGGTCTACTATTTTGCACCTGGATTTGTTTGTTTTGCACCTGGCTTGTTTGTTTTACACCTGGCTTTCAAATTTCTAGTGACAAAGAGAGCAGACCCTACTCACCTTAAGTCTGTCCATGTTTGTCATAAACTGTGCAAGATTTGTAGGTTCACTGGAGCCTTCTTTGGTTTTGACCTGTGCTTTAAAAACCCAAACAAGGGCAACAAACAGCCAAAGCCTGGAGTAGGAAAAAAGAGGACCCCCAATCTGTGGTCCTGTGTAGTTGCCTCAACTGTGGTCCTGTGTAGTTGCTTTTCCTTCATAATAAAAGTAGCAGCATTAGGTGCTGTATGTTTTTTTAATATAAAAAGCAAGAATATACTAATGTACAATTTGGCCCTTAGCCTACCAATGGTGCAGTAAGATGGCTAAATTCCAGCATGAATGTCCCCAAAGACCATTAATGTATACAGTTACTACATAGATTTTCCATGAAGATTTGTGTGGATTAGCATGCATTGTGTATTTATATTTGCTTTAATGCTCTTTAAGATGATTTATTACACATAGTTTATTTATGAAGCTCTGCATCTAAAAGTGATTGTTCACCAGATTCTTTTGGAATCAGCTAGAAGCTGTTGGAATACAAATGGTGTGCTTGAACCCATGCATCATTCTTGGCACAAGCCCTGTGAGGAGAAACTTCTCACTTGTGCTTTAATAAACAGAATAAACTTTGGCCAGAATGTTATTGTCGCTTTATGCTTGCACAAACCGATGCGTTTTGTAAGAGGCTGAGAAAGAATGGAATTCTATTCAGGGTTGTGCAAGTCTTGTGAAGGTGAAACAGTTGTGCACTGTAGTAACAGTTTTTCATGATGGATGAGGAGGTAGATAAACTGTTGTTCCTCATTGTTTAGTTTGAATGTGTGTAAGTTCTCTGTGGTCATTATTTTTGTTTTCTTTATGTTCAACAGTAAGCCTGCCTTCGCAGTTTCTTCTTTGATCTTCCTTAGTAGTTGTTCCAGGTCTGTGAGGTTCTCTGCTAGTAGTATGGTGTCGTCAGCATATCTCAGATTGTTGATATTTCTTCCTCCTATTTTCATTCCTCCCTTTTCCATGTCCAAGCCTGCTTTCTTTACAATATATTCTGCATATACATTGAATAGGTAGGGTGACATGATGCAGCCTTGTCTGACTCCTTTGCCAATTGGGAATCATTCTGTTTCTTTGTGTTCTGTCCTGATAGTAGCCTCTTGTCCTAAGCACATATTCCTCATTAGGACTAGGATGTGTTGGCAGTCCCATGTCTTTAAGGGCATTCCATAACCTTTCATGATCTATGCAATCAAAGGCTTTTCTGTAGTCTATAAAGCACATGCTGATTTTATTTTGGAACTCTCTGCTACGCTCCATAAGCCATCGTAGATTTGCAATGTGATCCCTGGTGCCTCTTCCTTTCCTGAACCCTGCTTAGACCTCTGGGATTTCTCTCTCCATGTATGGTTGGAGTCTATGTTGCAGAATTTTGAGCATGATTTTGCTTGCATGGGAGATTAGTGCTATTGTTCTATAGTTACTGCAGTCTCTTGTGTCTCCTTTTTTGTTGATGGGGATGTATATTGATAGCTTCCAATCTGTTGACCATCATTTTGTTTTCCATATCTTTTGCATATGTTGGTTAGCACTAGAGGTCACTCTGTCAATGTGAAATGCAACAGTTCTATTGGAATATCATCTGTTCCTGGAGTCTTGTTTTTTGCCATTTCCTTAATTGCCGCTTCCACCTCAGTTTTTAGAATTTGGGGTTGAGAAGAGTTACACCAATGTAATTTTATGCCATGGAACTGCTGAACAGTAACTCAGCCACAATTTTATCATAAAGATTAATATCAGGATTTTTTTTAAAAAAAATCCCTTCATTTAAGCCTGCACAAATAGGACTGCCCTTTGATTTTTTTCTCTAGGACCTGTTACAATATGCTATGATTTAAAACTTGGAAAAGTTATTTTAATGGATTACAGTTCCCAGAATCCCTAATGTTGGACGAGGGGGGATTCTGGAGATTGTACTCCAAAAAATAACTATTCCAAGCCCAATAAGGGTTGAGCATCTCCTCCCTGGCAGCACTGTGGGCCTGGCACCACAGTTCTAGCTATCAGGAATGGAAGCTCTTCAGATGTCTCTCCCCATACCCCCTCCACTACCATCCTCCTTTTTTATGAGAGTTTTTGATTGAGTCAGGTAGAGCAGGTGCTGGAGCTGCCAAATAAACAACAGAAGGACTATAGACAGAAAATAGCTATCTAAAGAGCTGGCCCTGTCAGGCCTCTCCCCCGAGAGGTTAGAAAGTGCACATATTTCCCACAGAACAGAGGCTTACAGTTTTGCTGCCAGTTGCTTGCCAAGTCTCGTGGGGCAAGGCAGGTCCTCACCCTCTGCTAGGGCTCATTATGGCAGCTTGACATTTGTTTTGGCTCAGTTATGGCAGAGTGAGCTGACCAGCTCCCTGAAGTGCTCTGTCCTGCAAAACACAGTTCTAGGCATTATCCCTTATCTTCCATTCCTTTTGAGCTGTGACTTAGTGACTAATCAGTGGAGATAAATTCTGCATGTTCAGGATCTGCAAATATTTATTGCCTTCTTTGGAAGAACACCCATCCCAGCATAAAGTGTCCCATGGCATTTTGCCAGAGAGTTATTTCCCAGCGAAATTCAAATTCATCCTCTTTGATTTTGTTGTTGTCCCAAAGATGCTATGAGAACCCCAGATGCTTCAGAAGCAGTTCTTGAGCAATTTATTTTCAGTTTGAAGCTTGCCTTTTAAAAAACAACAACGTGCTTCCTTAATCTCTAGATGTGCTGGCCAGGGAGCAATGGGAATTGCAAGCCAACACATCTGGAACACACTGGGTGTATTATGGTTGCCTTGCCACTTCTAAGACATATTTATTTATCATTACAATATTTATAGAGTATCCCCTCCTATATCCAAGATTCTCTAGGGGGGTACAATAACATCAATTTAAACTCTTTAATATAATATGCATATTTGCATTTTTAAAGCTAATTTTTGTCTGCAGTTTGTATCACAATACAGTTTGAACCTAGCACCCACTCTTTCTCCTTCTCTTTCCCCTTCCCATATGAGGAATGGTGGAAATCATCACCAGGATTTTGGGACTTTAGAGGTATGTCACCGATGGAGTGAAAGCAGCTGTGTTCTTCATTTCTTCTTGAATGACAAAGTTTAACTTATTTGATTACTTCACAGAACATGTTATGCAAGTGATTTATGTGTTCATTAATTCCTGTGATGACAACTGGAGGAAAAGCAGGAATTATGACCATCATGAGTGATGATGGTGTGATAAATGATTGGTGGAGGTGGTGGTAGTAGTAGTAGTAGTAGTTGTTATTATTATTATTATTATTATTATTATTAATTATTGCCTTTCTCCCAGTCTAGTATTCAAGGCAGTTTACAGCTAATAATTCACATCATACAACAGTTAAAAATAATTAAACTAATAACAGAATTAAAAACAGTTAAAAACATGACTAGTAAAAAGAAAACAACAAATAAATAGCACAGCACTTCTGAAAGCCCTTTTCTCCTGAGCAATCAGTCCTCAAAGGCTTGCTGAAACAAAAAGGTCTTCCCTTCTCTACAAAAAGATAGCAGGGAGGGTGATAGTCTAATCTCTCTAAGAAAGGAATCCCAAACCTTGGAAGCAGCCATTAAGAAGGCCCTTGGTGGTTGATGCCGTGAGATATAGAGTAGAATTTTCTGCTTCAGCCAAAATAGTTAAGAGTTTTTAATATCCTAGAATTTAGCTATATGAATGGGCCAAGACAAAAAATTAACTACATTGCTTTATTTAAATTTAGGACAAAGAAATAGCTATTGAAGAGGTTGCAAAAAATTAGCTGTACTGTGAGCTTCAAAGGCAGATAGTCCTGCTTTGGCAGACAGGAGATAGATAGAAAGCTAGTGAGATTGGTAAAACAAAGAAAATCAGCTAGAGTTCAAGGCTCATTGCTTCTAGGCTTTGAAGTGCGCAGGCTTAATAGACTCATTAATATTTAGAGACCTGCCACGGGATATATAAATAGTATTTTAAATGAACATGGGATATGTGTGGGAAAGGGAGAGATCATGTTAAGGAGAAATGTAGAAGGTGGATCTGAAAGTTTTTTGCATCTCATGATTCTAGCCATTGGGAAATGAAGTAGGGAAGAATGCAGCTGGGAGAAGGGCGATCAATATTGTGTGAAAACTCTGATGAGGTGTGCCTCTTTGGCCTCATTCCCACTTACATTTAAACCAGTTTGTGATTCACCTTCACTCCGTCTCAGTGAATCAATTCCTGACCATGGGGTGATCCCATGGTCAGGAATACTAAAAGAGAAGGGAGTTCAAGATGGATGGGAGTTTCTCAAAAGGGAAATAATGAAGGCACAATTTCAAACAGTTCTAATGAGGAAGAAAAATGGGAGATGTCTCAAGAAACCAGGATGGATGACTAAGGAACTTTCAACTGAACTAAGTTTTAAACAGAACATGTATAAGAAATGGAAAAATGGGGAAATCACCGAAAAGGAATTCAAACAATGAGCTAGCACATGTAGGGGTAAAGTCAGAAAAGCTAAAGCACAGAATGAACTCAGACTTGCTAGAGAGGTTAAGAACAATAAAAAGCGCAGCAAAAGGAAGAAGAAGGAAATGGTAGGGCCACTGTGTGGAGAAGATGGCAAAAAGTTAACAGGGGACAGAGAAAAGGCAGAATTACTCAACACCTTCTTTGCTTCAGTCTTCTCAGAAAAGGCAAAGGGTGCTCAACCTGAGGATAATGGAGCAGAGGACCGAATAGGAGGATTTCAGCACAGAATAAGTAAAGAGATAGTGCAAGAATACCTGGTTAATCTAAGTGAATATAAGTCTCCAGGACCAGATGAATTACATCCAAGGGTATTAAAAGAACTGGCAAATGTAATATTGGAACCATTTGCAATAATCTTTGAGAACTCCTGGAGAACAGGAGAAGTCCCAGCAGACTGGAGGAGGGCAAACATTGTCCCCATCTTCAAAAAGGGGAAAAAAAAGAGGATCCCAACAATTATTGTCCAGTTAGTCTGACATCAATACCAGGAAAGATTCTGGAGCAGATCATTAAACAGAGAGTCTGTGAACATCTGGAAGATAATTCCATAATCACAAAAAGTCAACATGGGTTTCAGAGAAACAAGTCATGCCAGACAAATCTGATCTCTTTTTTTTTGATAAAATTACCAGCTTGGTAGATGAAGGGAATGCTGTGGATATAGTATATCTTGATTTCAGTAAGGCCTTTGACAAGGTTCCCCATGACATTCTTGCAAACAAGCTGGTAAAATGTGGCTAGACAAAGTAACTGTTACATGGATTTGTAATTGGTTGACTGGCCGAACCCAAAGGGTGCTCAACAATGGCTCCTTTTTAACCTGGAATGAAGTGACCAGTGGGGTGCCACAGGGCTCTGTCCTGGGCCCAGTGCTATTCAATATATTTATTAATGACTTGGATGACAGTATTGGGGGCATAGTTATCAAATTTGCAAATTAGGGGGAGTAGCTAATATCCCAGAAGACAGGATCAAAATTCAAAATGACTTGAACAGACTAGAAAGCTGGGCCAAAGCTAACAAAATGAAATTCAACATGGAGAAATGTAAGGTACTGCATTTAGGGCGGAAAAACAAAAAACACAGATATACGATGGGGGACACCTGGCTGAATGAGACTACGTGTGAAAGGGATCTAGGAGTCCAGGTAGACCACAAATTGAACATGAGTCAACAGTGTGATGAAGCAGCTAAAAAGCCGAATGCAATTTTAGGCTGCATCAATAGAAGTATAATGTCTAGATCAAGAGAAGTAATAGTGCCACTCTATTCTGCTTTGGTCAGGCCTCACCTGGAATACTGTGTCCATTTCTGGGCACCACAATTCAAAAAGGATGTGGAGAAACTGGAGAGTGTCCAAAGGAGGGCAACTAAAATGGTGAAGGGTCTGGAAACCAAGCCCTATGAGGAACGACTTAGGGAGCTGGGGATGTTTAGCCTGGAGAAGAGAAGGTTAAGAGGTGATATGATAGCCGTGTTTAAATATTTGAAGGGATGTCATTTTGAGGAGGGAACAAGCTTGTTTTCTGCTGCTCCAGAGACTAGGACCCGGAACAATGGGTGTAAACTCCAGGAAAAGAGATTCCACCTCAACATTAGGGGGAGCTTCCTGACAGTAAGGGCTGCTCGACAGTGGAACACACTCCCTTGGAGTGTAGTGGAGTCTCCTTCCTTGGAGGTCTTTAAGCAGAGGCTGGATGGCCATCTGTCGGGGATGTTTTGATTTTGAGTTCCTGCATGGCAGGGGGTTGGACTGGATGGCCCTTGTGGTATCTTCCAACTCTATGATTCTATGATCATTACCACTATGAAAGCGGATCTTTTCATTATTCCCTTTTAATCTCTTCTTTTTTGGCACAATTGTCATTCCCACTAGTTTATGCCTCTTCAAAATGCATGTCAATCATCTATGCAGTATCAGTGACACAAGCAGCAACACGGTGAGGACGGGGCCATTGCAGGTACTGAAGGGGTTACTTTAGCAGGCTGCTCAAAAATACACCATTTCCTCTTTGAGCAGCCCAGCTTGGGAATTATTTTTGTTTTTTAAAAAAATGATAGAAGATTTGATCCATTGGTTTTGCAACTACTTGTCTCACTGAGCTGCTGTCAGCTTGATCACCTGGTGTGCCAGCAAGTAGTTGCAAAAATAATGGATCACATATATGTAAAATGTGCCCATAGGTCACACAAGAACAAATGCTGGGGGGAGGGGGAATGGTGGATCTCCCAAAAACTGAGTTGGCATGGTAAACACCCTTCTGCCATTACTCCCTTCCCTCCAGTATAATCCCATTCAGATCTGTCGTTCCCACTTGTTGAACATGATTCTTTTCAAAAGAACCACCAAAGAACTAATGTCAGGAAATAGCAGGTTTTTTTGCATTTGCCTCACTTCATCACGATTGCAACCGAACTCAATAGGATTGGAACTGGTTTCAAGTGGCAACAATGGTCATATAACCCGATCTACAATTCACTTTAAATCATAGTTGGAATGAGGTCTTTGATTTTTTTTTCCTGGCTCACCCAATTCTGTGGACTTGCAAAATAAAACTAAACCTTTGAAAATTCTACTTGCTTCATCACTTTGTCCTGGGTAGGGGTTTGTTGTGTTAACCTTCTGTTTCTCACAATGCCAACAGCAATGTGTAAATTTATGGTGAGTTAGGATTAGGTCCATGTGTTTCAAAAGAGAAAGTCCTAGAAGTCCTAGCCAGCATAGGCAATGGTGTAGAATGCTAGGACTTGTAATCCTAAAACACTTGGGAGGTAACATGATACCCTGTCCTATAACATGCATTTTGAGCATAGCTCAGAAGGTTCTTTTAAGAGCAATGAAAATCATAATATAAGGAAGCTGTTCATCTCTGATGTTCTGAGTCCCACTGCTCAGTTGTGGATGGTTTCAGTATGTTACTTCCAACCCCTATGTCATTATAGTCATTCTTAAAAAAATAATTCCAAATGTTAGGTTTAGGCCTAACCACTGCTAGGTAGAGCAGCATCGGCTAGGAAGATGGTGTTCTGGAAGGAGACTGCCACCACCAAGTATCTGTTAATGCAACCAGCACCTTTACTAGAGGATGTTATGGTGGTTGAGGCATGGCAGCTGCTAGTTGAGCATCATACAATTGCACAGCTTCTGATTGTCCAGCCATGCCCAGTGAGGGCTGCTGAGGGCATAGCTTGCGGCTGTCCTGACCAAGGAATCCCCAGGCATTTCATGACAAACTTGTAATAGCTACTGCTCCATCAAATTGCTGGGTTCCCTTCCTCTTCACCAACTTGGTTCCCCTGAAGTTCATTCTCATCATAGATTATAATCTATTACTACCTCTCATGTTATAACTGCCTAAACTAAGGATGTTGGATTCTGGATTGAACTTACCTGCTTTGGCAAATGATTATTTCCTTACAGCTGGAAATACTTTGTTTTCAACCTATGCCCATCAAATTGCACAATGAAATGAAAGACGGAACTTTGTAGGGGAAAAAGTTGGTAATGTTTGATTCACAAGTGATATGGGATAGACGAATAAGCCTCTTCTGCTTGGTAATCCAAGAAAAAGGCTCCTCTTACTGGATTGTATAAATGAGTTTTTTTTAGGACCCATGAAACTGGAACTTCTTCAGATGTAGAGGAAGATTAGCTTCTCTGTGATTCTGGTTTTCCACTCACATCTTGATGTGAGATCTATTTCCTCTTCTGTGTCATACACAAGCTACCCCTTTGAGATGTTTGTCCTAAGCAAAGTAAAAATTATCTGAAAAGCAATGCCCATTTATATGGTGTAGTTAGGAACATATTTGATTTAAAATCTTCCTGGCCAGGATCTTGATGGAAATGTTCAGAGCTGCATTAAGCTCTCTTCTCCATCAAACCCTGAGACGGTGTGAGTTTTGGATGTGGGTCTAGGAGAACAGACAGCCACTTGTGTGGTTAAAAGGGGGACTCTTCTCAAACCTAATAAATAAATAGGCAAGCTAAAGGGAAAACCAAACAGTGGTGGGGTGTGCCCAGTGCATGCAGTGGAAAATCCAGAACCAACAGAACTGCTGCCAAAACAATGTGAAGCCCTTTCCATAGCCAGAGAGTTATCCTGACAGCCTTCCTACCTCAGCAGCTCTGCTTGGGATAGTTAAAGAAATGATGGAAATATTCACTTTTCTTTTTCTACAGTGAAAAGAATACTGTTGAGACTGTGAGCGACCTAGGACACATGGCTTGTTTTAGTCTCCTCCTCTTTCCCATTCAGTTTGCTGTTTCTATGTTTTCTTTCTTGCTGTGTCATGACTGTGGTTGCATCTGCACTACAGAATTAATGCAGTTTGGCATTGCTTTAAGCTCAAGGCTATAGAGCTCTGGGATGTGTAGTTTTGTGAGATGTTTAGCCTTCTCTGTCAGCAAACTCTAGTGCTACACCAAATCACAAATCTCAGGATTCCATAGGATGGAGCCATGACAGTTAAAGTATTGTCAAACTACATTATTTCAGCAGAGCAGATGCAGCCTAAGTTAATTTATTTCAAATCAAGTATTTCTTTGTTTTCATTTTATTAAAGAGTGGAGCCTCATAAGGTGCTTTTTGCAGAAATTTTAGCTGGTTGGGGTGGGATAAGGATGCTTCCTCTTATTTTCACAGATAGTATATACTTGACTATAAGTCAGTCTCATGTACAAGTCGAGGCCAGGTTTTGGTGTCAAAATTATGGATTTTGATATGACCCATGGATAAGTTGAGTGTAAAACTTAGGGGCATGTAACAGAAGATGTAAAGGATGAAGCAAAGGAAAACAATGCTAAAGAACTTACAAAATTCCAGTAGGCATAACTGTTTGTGCTCACCCTAAAGGCTGGATGGAGGGAACTACAGTAAACTGTGGCCATATGATGTGTGTGGGAGGTGACCAGGCACAGGAGGGGCACAGACATCAAAAGGGATGAAAAAGTAAAGCAAAGAATATGACAACTTTGATTATAGCCTTTAACTTTAATGTGATAACTTTGCCTGACTTTAACCCAGAAAAGTTGACAAACATACATTTTCAATCTTATTCAGATCCTTCAAAGCAGAATTCCTCTTGGTGCTCCTTTGAGAGGAAGTGCCAAAGAATTGCCACTGCCACCATTTTCCAGCCCAAGCATCCAAAAAGGTCAGAAGCGGCACCATGGCAGAGAAAATAGAGGGGTCGGTGCTTCTTTTAGGTGCTTCCAGGACAGACTAGCTCTTGCTTTTCATCACTCTGCTCAGAAAAGTGGATGATTCTTTTTTAGATAAGAATTAAAATATAGTATTTACATTAATCCATGGATAAGTCAACCCAGGGTTTGGGGGTCAATTTTTTGACTAAAATTTCTAGATGTATACATGAGTATATACAGTAAATAGATAGACAGATGTTGTCGTGGCAGATAAAGTATTTGTAGTGGTGGATGTCAGGGATTATATACATCCCCATGTTGAGGCAACTGGGGTCCATTCTCACTATACAGTTATAATGCTATATTCCACTTTAACTGTCATAGCAGCATCCTGTGGGATTCTGGAATTTGCATTTTAGAGTGGGATATCTAGACTTCTCAGCTAGAGAGTTCTAGTGCCTCATCCGGCCACAAATCCAGGGATTCTGTGGGGTTAACCATGGCAGTTAAAGTGGAATATAGTACTGTAAGTGTAGTTTGAATAGGTCTCAGGCCAGTGCTTCATGTTTTCTCACATTATAGTGGACGTTATCACACGGGGCCTAAAGCAGTCCCATCCCCATCGCATCCCCGTCCCATTGCAGTTCCTTTTCAATCCAGAACTTACCAGCATACAGAAAGCAGCATCATTCCGGTCGCGGCAAAATGTAATTCCCAAAGAAACCGGCATTCTAAAGAATGGGGATGATGCCGGGTGATGCCGCAAGGGGACGGGGATGCGACGGGGATGCGACGGGGATGGGTGCGACGTCGTGTGAAGACACGGGGAAAGGAAGCGGATTGCGACGGGGATGCGACGGGGATGGGCGGGGCTTCTCTGCGACGTCGTGTGAACACAGGGGAAAAGGAAGCGGATTGGGACGGGGATGCGACGGGGATGGGACTGCGTGATAACGTCCCTGTGTGATAACGTCCAGTGTGGTAACGAAACTTCTTAAATATAACATTGACCCATTTGCCTCAGTAGCCAGGACACATCCACTGTCCTCAGGTACCTCTTCAGACTGTGAAAGCACTGCAGTTTCTTGTTTGTTTGTCTTCCATCATATCAATGACACAAGCAATGCTGATTGGCTGTATGATGGTGTGATAAGCATAGATCCACTGTGTGGCCCCTGATTACCTGGTATGCTCAAAATCTTTTGTGGATTTTGGATTTTGTTCTAATTACCAGGGATAACTCATGGACAAAAAGGCAAGCCACTGAAGTAGCAGCCAAGAGAAGAATCAATGGCTGCAAACAATTGCAAACAGCAGAAGGTAGGTAAGTCTAAGGGATATTTCAGTATCTATCCAAGGGAACTACAAGGCTTTTTTTATTGTAATGTTTTTAAAATCTGTGAGCCGCCTTGGGTTCCTTTGGGGAGAAAAATGGCATTTAAATAAAACAAATGAATTAAATAAATAATTTTTAAATGTTCAAGGTCAAAAATGTGGTGTGGCTCTAATTTAACTGTTTTTTGCCTAGAAATTGAATGGAATGCATCCATTATTAAGCTGGAGGTGGACTGATCAGTTTCATGGTATAGAACAGGGGTTCTCAACCTTTGATTCTCCAGATGTTTTGTATTTCACCTCTCAGAAACCTCTACCTGTCTGGTCAATGGTGATGGATTCTGGGAGCTGATGTCCAGAACATCTGAAGGAACAAAGGTTGTGTGAGCACACTGTATACCCCATGCTATATTTGGGGTTTCCATATTTTCACATTTTGTAGCTAGAGTCAAGTATGTTCTTCAGAGTTCCTAATGACCTTAGGACCATTGGCACTGGTGGATACCAGTAATAACTGAGGAGGACTCCAGGTTTTGGTGGATTAAGAGGATTTTGTTTAGGAAAAATACAGAATGCAGTCACACACAAACAACAGCAATTCAAACAGACACAACATTCAGAGCTAACCAAAATAGAAATATGGAAACTGTATAGAGGAGTTTGGGGGGTTTAAAGAGGGTAATATCTATCCAATCTGAAGAGCAGACCACAGAAAGTGGGAGATATGAGAGTGACACCAATCATACAAGGAACACAGCCTAGGACAACTGTATGCATACTGTGTGCATGGACGCTATATTTTGGGATACAATACTTATACCTGAAAACTAGCCTCTGGGATGTGCTATCTTGCAAGGTAACAAAGGCCTGATGTTCTTTTCTAAGAATTGACAATGGGATTTCAGACTGGTTGATGGCTTTAATGTTAGGGTGACAAAAAACGTGATTAGATGAGGACAACCCCAGGTGGATGGACAGGGAGGTTGGCAGAAAGTACAGCAGGGGGTAGACAGAGAGAACGTACTATTTTAGGGCAATAAGACCTCCTTTGTTGCTGGGTGCAAGAAGAAATGCAGAGCATTTGGAGGGATGGAGGAGCAATTAGTACACCTATCTAGCCTTGATTGCAATATTACCTGGATCATGCACATGCCCTTGGGTCTGTGCTCCTTTTCTCATGGGAACTTCACCTAGTGTCCCAAAAGGACCAAGGTTACCCTGTCTATTGCAAAACTAATTTCCCCAATATTTAAAGAGAATCTGACACACTTGATGGGGACCTCCCCTGGTCTCTCCACCTTTGTTTGGGTAACAGTTGAGAACCACTGCTGTAAAAGACCTTTACGCTGAGATATAGCAGGGCATCTGAGGTATGCTACACTGAAAAGGAGAGAGGCTTATCCACAGAAATAGGTAAGTTATAACCACTAGGCATTTTATCAAATATCTAGAGTTGTCTGAGTGTCAAAGGAAAAAAAGGAAAGAAAAAAAAGAAAAGGGAAGAGGTGGGATGGGATGGGATGGGATGGGAGGGAGGGAATGAACGAAGATACTAGTGGTGGTAACAGCAACATGGTGCTCAACCACTTCTGTAAATGGCCATTCTGTTCTAGTTTGAATGCTGTGAGCAGCTCCTGAGAAAGTCCCTCTTTCTTTCTATGTTCCATGGCAAACTCACTTGGTAGTTCAAGAAAGGATCAGATGTAGATCCAGTATACATGTATTTGGCTTGTGAAGTTCACCTAAGGCTTCACTCTGAAGGCCCACCAGTATGTCATTGTGGGATGTCACTAGGGGAGCTACCTTCTCCAGCCAACAATCTAGTCCAGTGTCCATAAATAAATAATGGAAAACAGATTGAGGTTTGGGTCTATTTTTGTGCATTTGTCCTTAGTGCAATTCAAGAAACATATTTGTACAGCTTTTCATATTTTATAGCCAGGAGTGTAGCTAGGGTAGGGTTGCCAGACTAAAAACTGAGGAGGCCTCCTGCAGTTTTAATAGTTATGTAGAAGAGAGGATTTCAGAAGGTGTTGCTTATCACACAACCAGGTAGCACCCAACACCTGCTGAAATCTCCTCTTCAACTTTTAAAGATATAGAAGCCCTCTCTGGTTTTCATCTGGCAACTCTATGCACAAAGGCAAAATGAAGACATTCCTCCTTATGAGAATTATGCCCCCCCATGAATCTTCCCTCCAGTCCCCAAATTTCTAGCATTGCAGTAACTTAAAGCTTAAGCTGAGCATTTAGATGTGCAGTTTAGGCATCCAAAGAACAAAAGTGGGTACAGTTACCAAGGCAAACACAGCCAGAATTCTAGGTGAGAAGGCTTTTCAATGTCTCACTCTTTGCAATGCTAGAAATTTGGGCAGGAAAATTTCATTGAGAGAGTAGAATTTTATTCCCCTCCCCACAATAGCAACTTTCTTGTTTATAGCTTTCCATTATCCACTTTTTTGGAACTGCCCTGAGTGAAATGAGAGACCTTGATGGCTACAAGAATAATGAAAGGGAATCCTATAGCCTTTCTTGGAGTGTAACATAAGATGTAAGAAATCTAAGCCATTCTACCTACTGCTGTGCAGGAAATTCCCAGAGAAAAAAGTACCACAGCCAAAAAAGCAATCCCCCACTTACCAAATGAGTACTGTCTTCCCAAAGCTAACCTAGCTCTAACATAGCTGTGTTAAGCAGATGGAGAGGCCATTCATACTGCAGAAATAATCCAGTTTGGCTCCCGTGGCTCAATGCTGTGGAATTCTGAGAACTGGAGTTTATTGTGGCATCAGTGCTCTCTAACAGAGAAGGCTAAATATCTCACAAACCTACATTTCCCAGAATTCCAAAGCATCGAGCCATGGCTGCTAAAGTTTTGTCAAACTGGATTATTTCTTTTACTAGTCTCAAAGGTGCTATACAATCCCTTTGCATACTAGCTTTAACAGTTACTTTCCAAATCTCTCTCCCTCTCCCTTCCTTTCCTTCCTTCTCTCATTCAGGTTACAGAGTATGGAAAACAGTGTTCCCAAAGCACCTGTTTATAATGGTGCTGCTCAGACACACAGACAGTAGGCTTCAGTAAATGGCATCCCCTCTCATTGCCTTGATTTGGCAGAGACAATCTTGATTAATTCCCCATTGTTAGACTTTTTCAGCTGATTTTAATTGTCCCAGTTTCTTTCTCTTCTTCCCACTTTCCCCGTTTGTCCCTGGCTTACTTCAGTTCCTGCAAACTGATTTCAAAAGTACAAAAGTAGTTTTCCTTCAGTGAATTCCACAGGGGCAGGAGGAGAGGCGATGGTAGAATCTTTCTCTTCCTTGTAGGCACAGGTGAAAGCAAACTGCAGCCTCTCCTCGCTTGTATGTTCTTCTTCATTAGCAACTTTTGCCATTGACCACATTCTGATGATCCTTGGCTATGCATGTCCCAGTTTTCATCTGTCAGGTGGGGATGAAATGACAAGCCTGTGCTCAGTGTGTTTGAGAAGAAAGTCACAGATGGGACATAGAAAGCATGACTGCCTTGTATTGGCTTTAACCAATGTGTAGTGTGGGCTCCTGCATGTGATCTGCATAATGTGTGTGAAAGCTGTGTGCCTGGGGCATCCCCAAGGGAAGATCTTGCTTCCGTGATGTCTGAGAGAACACATAATTTCTCAGGCTTGTGGCTGGATGAAACCCATACTTTGGGATGTATACGTTCTGGTAGCTATCACCGTGTCTGTAGATGTCATTACAAGGCTGAGCCTATTGGACAGAGCACTGGAGTGGTGACCCGGCCATTGCTGGGGCAGATCAGACCATGTGGGGGAGAGAGGACACCTGTGGTGTTTGATATCCTGCTTTTCTGGAGTCTTAAGATGCCATTTGACCTCAGGTCACCAGAGCTGCAAACTAATCTTTCTGCCTAGGTTTATGTTACAGTTGAAAAGTGATTTCTTTATGGTTCAGCTCCAGCCTAACCCCCTTTCCTGGCTATGAACCCTAGGTTTTATTTTTCTTTACTCTCTCTATGATTTTATTGCTTCTCTCTCTGTCTCTCAGTTGCTCGCTCACCCTCTAACCAAAAAAAGTGGTTTTGTTAAGTTTCAGATATTTTGCTTTCAAGGCTCTATTTTGTGTTTTGGTAGAGATTGCCTTGGTATTTGGCTCCAATAAGGTTAATTAGGGAAGGTAATGAATCTTTAAAAGTTTGCCTGTAGGTTTAGGTAGGAACTGTCTTATCCAGCGTGTATTTCTCAGGGTTTCACTGTTGCCTGGCTGTAAAGACAGGCTTTGAAGATTACAGTAGATCCTTCCATTAAATGTTCAGGTTAATGGCCTATGTTGGTTTGGGCAACTTTGATCTTCCCAGATGGTGATGGGCACATCAGCTTGCCTCTGTTTAGATTATAGCCTGTATTACCTTAAGATGCAGAAGTGAGAAGAATTTCTGTCACTATCTCAGCACACAATTTGGAAAAGTATGCAATAGTTAATTTTTAGTTAACAAAACAAATGTAAAATACATATTTAATAAAACAGTTTCAAAACTGTTTTGTGAAGTTGTGCATTACAAATCTCAGCCTGTGTATAGCCAGCTTCTGATGAGAACCAGCAGAAATGAACAGGAAATTGTTGGCCAATACAAAATGAATGGAGATGGGGTGTTTCTACACTGATCTATCAATTCAAACAAGCAATGTGCATCTATGCACACCTTCATGCATGCCTTGAAAATAGTATAGTTCTAGGCTGCAGATTCAATCTGGCTAGAGCAGCTAGGTAGTGTTTACTTATTACATATTTTGTCCAGTGATAAGTGGTTTCGTTAATGAGAAGAAAGTTTTTGGCATTAGAACAAATCTCCACCCCACATAGCACTCTCTGAAGATTACCACATGTGGCTTTTAAACTTCAATTTCATTGGGAGGAAGCAGCATTGGTTGTGCTGATTGCATGATACCAGCTCCCGTCTATAGATGTCCTGTCCCTGAGGTGTCCCTTTTCATTCACAGGGGAAACCCCTGAATGAACTAGCAATCGCACAATGCCACAGGGATGAAAAGTCAATCCTGGGGCAGTTGGAGGATTGCCAGTCACATGGTGACAGTATTCCTTCCTCTCTCCTTTCCCCCTCCCCCTTGTTAGTCCTTTTAATATTTTTTTCCAATTTTCCATGCAGTTTTAGAGTTCAGCAGCCTCAATTTAAGTTTTAAAAAACTTTTCAAGGTTTAAATTGTGGCTGCAGAGCTCCGGAATTGCATGAAGAAAGTTGGAAAAAACCAGGGGTAGGCAACCTTTCCCCTTTAAGGGCCGAGGGACTTCAGCTCCCAGAAGCCTCAGCCATGTTGGCCAATAGTCCCATGTTGGCCAATAGCTCCTGGGATTCTGGGAGCTGAAGTCCCTCAGCCTTAAAGGGGAAAGGTTGCCTACCCCTGGAAAAACCCCTAAATGCATGCTGGGCAGGGTATAAGGGAGGAAGGTTGGGTGAGGGAGAGGGCAGGAAGGGAGTGCAATGGGGGCAGCAGCCCTGGCAGTACGACTGAGAAGTGGTGCGGGGATGGCTGCATAGAATGCAATATATTCCCATTTTAATTTAATTGTGTGACTGCAGCAGGAAAGGGAGTGGTGTGATAATCTCTTCTGCTTGGGGTTGCCTGCTCATAGCACTTTTCATATTATGGCATTTCTGAAGCTTTCTGACAATCTTATTTGTCTATTACATATCTATCTGCTAATGGAAGCCAGCATGGTGGTGTTTGACTAGAACTCTTGGAGATGAGGGTTTCAAATACCCCCTTAGCCATGGAAGTCCATTGGGCAACCTTCAACAAGTTATGCTCTCTTGGCCTTAGACTAGAGGAAGGCAGTGGTAAACTTGTAGATACCTCTGTTTCCTTGGTAAGCCCATTAGATTCCAACCTGCCATTAGAAGTGGTGGTAAACTCTTTATCTGTCCCCCGAGACTGAATCCTCCTCCTCATATTTACTTGTTTATGTCCCAGGGCTACATTTCTTTTAATTTTGACTGGGCAGTTTATACTGTATATGTCCCATACTTTGACAATTAAAACAGCTTTTAATTCCCATGCTTGATCTGATTTGAGGGCTGGCTTCAAAACTCACCTCATTTCTGTCATACACTTTACTCTCAGGTGTTCTATTGTATTAGGCTTCCTGTTTCTGTGGGGTCTTTTCTGAATAAATCTTCTCAAGAAGGCCCTATGATTGGGTTGCTGTAAGTTGACATTGACTTGAAGACACATAGCAACAACAATAGTTCATTTACTTGCTATTTACTTATTATATTATTCCTTAAACATCAAGGCATCTTTGCCTCTTCCTCATACAACATGCTGCAAATGAATTCAGAAAGTTCAAAGAATTTTATAGAATCAAAACTTCTGTTGGTACTTGTTCTGGTCATGCTACGTTTCATAAGCTTATTGCACCAGTACCTGTAACGTTCCCATCGAGTCCCTGGAATGTAATGATATGGGAACGGGTGTTACGCATTAGACTATTGATAACAGACTGCCAGAAATAATGCAGCTTGGTTCCCACTAGCCTGGATCCAAGCACACAGCACATTTAAGCAGCTATTGGGGCCTATCTTGGGAATCTTTGCTCATTTGCCATTCATTAATTCATTCTAAACTTTTTTGTGATGAGACTCATAAGCTTATCGCACTAGTACCTGTAACGTTCCCATCGAGTCCCTGGAACGTAATGATATGGGAATGGGTGCTACCGCATTAGACTATTGATAACGGGATAGTAACTTTATGAGAACACATATTATTGCACTGCATTTACTGTTGTACCAGTACCGATGCTAAAGTAGTCCCTCAGCTGTCCCTCATTGGTGTATGCTCACTGTTGCGAAAACCCCTATGTCTGCATTGGAAAGAATGCTACCGAGAGGTTTAGGTAGGGAGCATTCATTGTTTTTTCTTCTAAGCACAACACAATTCAATCTACAAAAATAAAAATAAAAAATTAAATTGCCTGTGGCGCCTTCCTTGCATCAACATTGGAAGAGTTGAGTTGAGTTTGTGGACGTTCTAGGACGAGAGGGGAGGAGGTTGTTTTAGCCAATCAGAACACGAGGACAGATTGAGATCGGGTAGGATTATCGCACACACATCATCTGGAACGGTCTGAAAGTGTACTTGCTGGCGGAGGACGCATTTTTACAGTTCTCCTGCTGGGACAGGCTAGGGACTGTCAGAGCACAGAATGGGAACTCGATGAGGATCATACCGTGCAATAAAATACGTTCTGTTCCATTCTCATCACGTACTTATTACGTTCCAAGAACACAGTGCGCTAAGCTTATAAGATACAACAGCCTTTGTGGCTATGTGTGGCCCAACCAAGTCATCACTTCTGTAACCAATACTTTCTCTTGAACATAAGCCTCTCCTATGGGAATGGGCAGGATGAAGAAGTGTAGCCAATGCACATCTAAGCTTTTCCATATTTCAGTTGGTGTGCAGTTAATGTTGCCTCTAGCACCAAGGCCTTGGAGGGAGAGATGCAGGCCCAGTTCCACTGGGTCTGGCCTATGAAGAAGAGCCCTCCCTCCAGTCCATGGTCCAGGCCTCAGAGGGAGAGAAGAACTGCTGGACCTGCTCCCCTTCCCCACTACCATTCCCTTCTCCTTTTGTGTCATGTCGTTTTAGATTGTAAGCCTGAGAGCAGGGAACATTTAACCACTTGTAAGCCACTCTGAGAGCCTTTGTGGCTGAAGAGCAGCGTATAAATACTCTAAATAAATAAATAAGATCATTGTGATTGTTGTACCCAATGGTCAACTCTTTCTTTCTCCTTTAAATCGTGTCACAGTCAGGCCTTTCTCATGTACAAACAAAAAATATATCTTTCAGCTAGGGAGAGGCTAACACAGAAGTAGGGAACATCTGACATTTCTATATTGCTTTTCATGTAGAGACTTTCAAAGAAGTTTACAATAAAAGCAAACCTATAGCTGAAAAGAATAAATGAGGGATTGTCTATACTTACCAGAATATTCTGAGCTGTCCCTGGAGTACTCTGGCCCTCACACCCCCCCACACTCTCCCCCTCTTACCTGCTTAAGATGATGGGGTAGCTGTGGTCCCCATGAACTAGCTAGCACTGCTGCTGCAGACATGAATTGCTCTGAGGTCAGAACAAGGCACCCAACCTTTTCTGACCTCAGAAAATCCCTAAGTGACTCACATTCACAAAGCAACTTGCTGAGGGACCAGCAGCCACCTGTTGCTGCTGCATTTTGCTCTGGGTTTTGTGGAAAACCGAGAACAAAAGGTAAGTTTTAAAAAATGTGGGACAAGGGGTGGAAACCCCAAATTGGGTCCAGGTGTTGTATAAACAGCCCATGCCCAATTTGGGGTTTGGGAGCTGCATGGTATAAACACTACATGGCCAGCCTGGAGAGGGGTGGATTCAGAGTGTAGGGCTAATGTAGGCAAGTCCTGAGAGAGAGATAAGTTGCTGAACTACAGCTTCCATCATACCTCACCAGTCACCACCGGCCAGGCTGACTGGAGTTGATGGGTAATAGAACACCACAATATCCAAAGGGTCAGCCCTTCCCCAGGAGTGTATTGAGGGTCATTCTGGATTCTTCCCATATACTTCAGGCACCATCGTATCTCTCTTTCTATCTGCAATGCCTGCACAATTTTGAAACCAATTTTTAGTGTTTTCTATTAAATATAATTTTTTCTTTAGGCAAGCATTTACTCAGTTTACTAAATGAGTGTTCATATAGCCTGTCTTATAGTTTTTCTTTTTTCTAATATTTTTCTTCTATGAAAGATGTATATTTCCATTCTCCATACTAAAGTGCATTTTAAAAAAATACTCAGAAAACAGCCTGAATCTTGTTTGTATATATTAAAAGCGGGCTAAGTTTTAATCTTTGCTTTTTATAGGCTCTGTTAGTATTCCCAAAGTGCACGTTTAAAATTATACAGTTCTTCTAAGCAACCAAGACAAAAAGAAGAAACAAACATATCCATACACAAACTAAATAAACTAAGGCCTTGTCTGCACGGGCCAAAAGCCTTGTTTCTCCCTTTTCCAGCATGCTCTGCACTAGAACCAGGGATTAACAGTATGAATTGTAAAAACTTACCTGTTATTCTGGATCTTCTGGGAAGATCTGGAACCTTGCATTTCCACACCACAGAGGCTGTCTGCATGGACATCTTGCCAGGCTGCCTGGTGTGTCCTCCACCATCATGGATTGCTTGTTTTGAGGTCAGCACAAGATGCCCAACCTTGTGCTCGTCGCTGGCCACCTCATTCTGACACCAGGAGCAAGTGACCCATGACAGCAGTGGACATGCCAGGCAGCTTGGCAGGACTCCCATGCAGGCAGATGCCTCAGCATGCAAACAGAGGCCAAGGTAATGGGGGCAGGTTGTGGCAGGGGCCAGCACAGACAAGCCTAAAAAGAAAAGAGTTTTTGCTAACCTATCCATTCCATGAACTGATGAATAAGAGGTGAACTGAGCACCTTTTTCATACACACAAAAAATGTGAAGCTTCAACAAGGTTCCTCACTCCTATCTTGTTCATATAACTCTCACAGTACTGTTTCAGGATGTTGGGCTTGTGGCTCTGAATAATGATTGTCTATACCAGCCTTCTCCAACTTGGCACCCAGAGTATGATTCCCTTGATATGATCCCCTCCAGCCAATAAACCATTCTGGTTATCCAGCACATGCAGCACTTGAGTAATCTGGTCAATATAATGGGAGATGCAATCTGTGTCCCCTTCAAATGGTCCTTGGCTTTTCTGATCTGCTAAAGTCCTGAAGCCTTTCCCCAGCTGTTCAAAATCATCCTTCAAAAATCGGTTGCCAGGAACAGCTGGGGAATGGCTTGGGGACTCCTGGAGTCATTGGTGGCATTCTCCTGTCCAGTAATATGCATTTTTGCCCTGTTCCATTCCGTTCTGTTCAGTTCCCATTCCTTAAATGCTGTGCGATAAGCTTATAAGAACTGTGCTGCCGGCTCACAAGTGGTTCAGGACCTGGCAGGGCAGCATTCCCTCACAACGGAGATGGCATTCATTGTTGTCCCCTGCTGCAGTGTGTACAATGTGAAAATGTGAATGTGTGTACAATGTGAAAAACTGCCATATGCCAGTGTATCAGACCATTACACCTGTGTTAGGTCACCAAGACGATTCTGCCCAGGAACATCAAGACCCTTCTTTTTTTAAAAAAAACTGTTTCCTATTTAGGAAAAAAAAATAGGTTGCAAAAGTTACTAGTTTCACCTTGTGAAAGAGACTAGTTTCAGCAAGAGAGTCACCTTGCCAAAAATGTTGGTTTTATTCTCACCTGCCAAAAGAGATTGGCTTATAGTGTCCAATAGCCATTGGACATTGTATGTGTGTCTGTCCATGTGTGTGCCAACCATCAGATAGAGTAAGGGAACAATTTCAGATGGTAGATGTTGGAAGATAACAGTGGCCCATTCAACTCTGATCAGAGGGGACACACAACCTCTCCTGCACCTTCTAAAGTAGATAATATCATCCCATTTTCAGCACAGAAGTCAAATTCAGCTGCCAGCCTGGTTGACTTCATTATGTGAAATTGAGGGTGTGGGGGGATGGGACTCTTTTGCCTTTTGCTTCAAGCAGCATCAAATCTTGGGCCAGCCCTGTTAGGTTGAACTAGTCTTTTCTCTGCCTTACATCAGACATCTCTGTTCCCAGACAGAATGTGCCCCACTGATGTCTAGCTTTCAACCAAGGTTAATGGCCTATGGCTTGTAGTTGAGTGCTCAGCTAAGCATAGGAGAATCTACTTTGACACAGGGAGGAGACTGGCTGCCCCATAAAGACTCTTTTCCATCTCAGCAGATGGCAGGAATGTGCCCAGGATTTGATTAGAAATGGCATGGTGTTGAGAGTTATATGTAGCTGTTCACAGAAGATTAGCCCTTAATATCCTTCTTGCAGCTCCTCTAAATGCTAGAGGACTCCTGCAATAGTTAAGCTCAGAGGGTTCATAGAACTAGAAAGTCATGCTGACACCAGTCAAGAAAGGCTTCTTTTTTTGCAAAGTGTTAACATACTGTCATGGCTATGGCAGCCAACAAGGTTTGTTTGTCCCCTCTTATGAACCCCTTTTAAAAATCCATCCTTAAACTTTATCTGTGGATAGATGGATCGATGGACAGACAGCTATAGAGAAGGAAAAGCCATTGGAAAATGTCTAGATGAGGCACTTCCAGGCCCTGAGGGGATTGGAGCCATTTCACTCTCCACATGGTCTCCTCAAGCACACACAGCCAAAGAGTGTTTATTGGTTTCTGAACTCTTTACTGTGCTGGCTCTGTAAAAAGTCAGATGCTTAGAAGAGGCCCGTAAAGGTCAGGTGCTTGTGGACTGAAGTAGGAAGTAGAAAATGGACTCATTTGAACCAGAGCAGTTGCTGTTTCTTTTTCTCACCTTCAGAGAAAAAGCTGATATTGGCACCTTGCCAGGGGGGAAAACACTGAATTTCAGTGACAAGAGCGGTAACAGCAGCTCCCAGGGAATTTCCCACCTCAAGAGCGGCACAGGCAGTGTTATTTCATGGAGGTCAAGGCCTCTTTCTCTCTCTTATCCACAAACCTCACTCCCACAGCCATTCCTTTTCCTTGCTGATACATAGATGATCTGACCAGCTCAAACAGTGTCAAGATGAAAACCCTCGTCTACTTGAAATAACAGGCCTTCATTGTATTTTGTTGACTGGAAAGATTGTCCTTAATGGATTATTTATTGATCTGTGGAAAGTCCATCTCCCTAGCCTTGATCTGGATACAACTGAGGGGGTCGAGTGAGATTGTAGAGGATAGAGATACCAGAATGCAATTGCAACTCAAGAGTGATGTTTGCATAAATTGTATAAACAGGAAATAATCCACTCAGAGATAGGAAAAATGACTGAGATTAACATGATGCTGAGATTTCCCCCCATTATATTTTATTAACATGTATTATTCAAACATGCATATCAAATTGAAATATTAATATCTTTTACAATAATTATATACAAAATATTTACATTTGACTTCCAAAGTATCTCCAGTTTGTACTCAACCATACTTCAAAGTTCACTCATTATTTTCATATACAAGCAATTTCACATATTAACTCCATTGTGCGTTATAACATCCGCTTTAACCATTTTTGATCTTTAATAATAGTTATTATAAATGTTTTCTGTTAGTATTCACATACTATTTTTAAGTCACTTAATATTTTACATTTTCCAATCAAGTTATCTCTACTCAATTAAATTTTCTTTTTTGCAGTATTGCAATATCGGGGTCCAGTCTTGTTCAACACTTTCTACATTTTGTTTATTCAATCTGTAGCCAAGGGTCTGAAGGGAAATTTTATTATTGTTGTTATTAGCTCAAATATTGCAAGAGGAGACTGGCTACAAGAGCCCAACGGAATCACCCTCCCGATATTTATACCAAGAGACCAGGGTGTTCCAATGAATGAAGCTGAGACGGATGTTGATAACTAGACGTCTAATTTATTGAAAGAGGGGACACACTTGAGGAGCATACACTCACACACACACTCAAGGCTCAGGAAAGTCAGGGTTGGAGATTGGGAACAGATTTCAGGCGTTACTAATGGTGATGCTTACCGAGATGTAGACTTCCTCCGGGAAGTGAATGGGATGCGGGATGGTGGGACAAGTCTTGCTCCGCAGCCTGGGTTTGAGCGGACTTGCCGGTGACTAGCTTCAAAGGTCAGAGTGACGTGGAGTCGTTTAGACCAAGAAGATAGCACACCGACTGGCTAAAATCTAGGGTTTATATAGGGCCAAATAGGGCTTGAGGCGAAAGGCGATGATTGCGATGATGACACCCGGCTGTATAGGGTTACATTGTATCTACTGGTCTTAATCCGAGGGGCCCATTTCCTGGGGGGATGTGTGACTAGGTGGCACAATGCACCCTTCGATGGGTGGGGGCGTGTGAGACTGGGTGGCACAATACAAACATTGCACCTTCCAATGGCTGGGGGTGTGTGTGACTGGTGAGCACAATGTACCTTTCCGATGGTTTGGATGATCTCATCGGGTAATCCCATCTGCAACTCTCCTAGACTGTCTGGGGGCTATGTATGTATTAAGGATTAAGGGTGGTTGGCCCATGCTTTGGGCGCGGAGGACCTTTGCCTCCATTTCCACTGCCAGAGTTCATCTGGAGGTCATCATGGATTTTTATATTTTTGATATCAAGGGCACTATGGGTAACACAGTCTAGCTGTGAGTATATCCATACACATCATTTCAATAAGCCTTGTAAACCATTCACTGGTTGATGGCACTTCTATTAGTTTCCATTTTTTTGCTAATGTCATCTGAGCTGAAGTTATCATATATAATAATATTCTCCCATATTTCCTTTCAATTTTTTTCTGGGATCTTATTTGTCATGTTCAATAAGTAAATTTCTGGTATCATGTCATATCTTATTTTAAATATTTCACAAATTATCTTATGAATAGTCATCCAATATTTCCTTACTTTATCACAATTCCACCATACATGTAACCAACTTCCTGTAGTTTGATTACACTTCCAACATCTATTATTGCCATTTTTATGAACTTTTGCTAGTTTCACTGGAGTAAGATACCAACTCTGTTCCATTTTAAAATAATTTTCTTTCAAATCTTGGCATTGAGTAAATCTTTGTGTCTTCTTTCTTGCCCATTCCCAACTATTTAAATCAATATCCCTGTCAATATCCTTAGCCCATCTAATCATCGTATCTTTTACTAAGTCTTGTTCCAGTTCTCCTTCTTGTAGAGTCTCATAATATTTGGAAGTTAGTTTTTTGCCATTTTGTTTAATCATTTTATCTAATTCAGTATCTGTCTCTTCAAATCCCAAATTTTATAGTCCTCTTTAAATCTGTCCCTTAACTGTTTATATGGAAACCAATGTAGATTTTTGTCTAATTCTTTCAAGTTTTCTAATGACTTTAGTTCATAAGATCCTCTCATTGTTTTATTCATCATGTCTCACTATCTCAACCATTTAGGTGCTTCTTGCCATCTTCCAAAAAAGGCTTCTTGTGGTGACATCCATAAAGGTAGTTTTCTGTAGAATTTTTCCTTACATTGCAGCCAAATCCTTATTAATGATCTTATATAGTGATGTTCAAACTCGTTATGCACTTTTGTCTTATTATACCACATATATGTGTGCCAACCATATCTCAAATTAAATCCTTCTAAAGCAAGTATTCTGTCATTTTCTAATCTTGCCCAATCTGTGATCCAAGTTAATGCATTTGCATAATAATAAGTATTTAAATCTGCTAAATTACAGCCCCCATTTTTCTTCTTATCAGTCAATGTTTTCCACTTTATTCTAGGTTTTCTGCCTGACCAGATGAATTTTATAAGGTCTTTTTTCCATTGTACAAATGGTTTGTCATTTAAGATTACTGGAATGTTTTGAAACAAAAAGTTCATCTTTGGTAATACCATCAATTTAATTGTTTCTATTTCCCCCAATAAAGATAGATTTAAATTTGGCCACTTATTAAAATCTTCTTTGATTTTCTTCCATGTCATTTCATAGTTATTTTCAAACAAATCAGTGTTCCTTTTTGTAATCCAAATTCCCAAATATATAATTTTCCTTTCCACTTTATATCCTGATAACGTTTGTAATTTAATCTCTTCTTCTTTTGTCATATTCTTTGTAAGCATTACTGTCTTTTCTTTGTTTACTTTTATACCAGAAGCTTTTTCAAAGTCCAGCAAAGTTTCTTGTAATTTCTCTATCGAACTTAGTGGTTCTTCCATAAATATTACCACATCATCTACAAAAGCTTTTAACTTGTAATGTTGTCCTTTAATCCTTTTATATCCATGTCATCTCTAATCTTATTATTTAACAATTCCGATACCATGATAAACAACAATGGAGATAGTGGACATCCTTGTCTAGTACCTTTTTGAATGTCAAATTTTAAACTTCTCTCTCCATTAATTATCAGTTTTGCACTTTGCTTTTTATAAATATTTCTTATCCATTCATAAAAGTTCTCTCTCATGTCCATTTTTTAAAATTACATCTAGCATAAAGTCCCATTTTACCTTATCGAAGCCTTTTTCTTTTACCTTATTGAAGGCTTTTTTTTGATGCTGAGATTAACATGGTAATGATGCCTTAGGTAGAAATAAGACCTATGTGATAGCATGAGGAAAGCCCATGGTAGCTCTGCCAGGGCTGAAGCAAACAGGATGATCGAAGCAATCCATGCTTCTGAAAATGTGCTCAGTCAGTTCTATGAGGATTTCATTGGTGGCCTGTGGACATCTGGTAGTTCACCCATGAGTTGGCTCCCCCTGGGCTAACATCTATTTTGCAGGTGGCTAGATCCACCATCAAAAGGCTTGTGCAAACAGCTGGGAGCCAGGAGGAAAAAGCCAACTGTGCTGCTTGTTCCAGGAAAGGAGGAGAGGAAATGGCATCTGCTCTTGGGGGACCAGGATTTTTGGAGGGACTGGTGTTGTCATACAGAGACAAGAAGCAGAGAAACAGGCAGTATTAGCTGAGAAAGAGGAGGATAGGAGGGATGGGAAGAGTATATACAAGGGAGAGCATTATAAACCAAGCATTGGAGATACTAAGGACAATGGTGTTTCATTTGGAATTGTGTGCTTTCTGGGAAGCACAGAATTATATTCCCAGATCTACCAGACTGGCAAATACAGTTTGTCTGAATGAGTTTTCAGAAACATCTAAAACAATGTGAGCAACAAGTAGGAAAATGATTGCTAAAACTGGAAATTATTCTGTGACATGTCGGGATCAGGAATGTTTATACAGTTCCTTGACAGTGTTTCTTCACTCATGAAACTAATGTCACTCTGTCCCAAGTAGTGTTATGCTATGGGATCATTTGAGGGAGTCCCTTTAGAACTCCTTTCATTCTCTATACTGCAAAGCAGGTGAACATTTGCAACTATAATCTATCCAGAGAGTCCAGGGTTCTCTGGAGACAAGAGTCTGAATCCCAGCTCAGCCATGAAACCCATTGAGTGACCTTGGGCAAATCACACTTTCTCAGCCTCAGGGGAAGGCAATGGCAAACCTCTTCTGAACAAATCTTGCCAAGAAAACCCCCATGATAGGTCCATCTTAGGGTCTCCATAAGTCGGAAACCACTTAAAGGCACACAACAACAGCAACAAAGCCCAATTCATCCAATGAATATGCTGTAGTTGGGACTAACAATAGGATTCAGGCCAAGTTTGGAGGGGGCATGTCTCTGAGGTTTAGTTGTTGACCTTGTGGTTCTAGTTGGAAAAAATCTTGGAGATGCTGGATTTGGTCCATTTTGCATGGAACATGGTATGAGACAAAATTTGAGAATTGTAGCAGTTACCCATATTAACTTTGTGTCATTGAAATAATACGTGAAATCATTATGATCAAGCTGTGCAAGGCCAGATAACTATCCTATTTAGTTATAATGGGGGGGGGGGGGAAGAGACATATTTAAGAACATTCTAGTTTCCACACTTGTATACTGAGCAGACACTGATGTTGTGTATGATACAGTTTTTTTCCTGGCAATCATCTTGCCAAAAGATGCAAAACAATCAGTAAAAATATTTACAAGATTACAAGTATGTAAGGAGACAGAAAGGGTAGGAGAGAAAAAGCAGATTGAGGAATGCATAAGTTTTTCATCTGCCTGAATTAATATTCTGTGAGAAAGTTCAGGACTCAACCAGCTATTCTCAATTGGATCCCATTTGCTTCATTCACATGGATTCTTCTTGTGAGATCATGGCATTTACTTTCTATATTTCTATATAAAATCTGTTCCCTATTGGGGGAGTCCAATAGCTCTCACATTGGACATCTTGGATATGATTACAGTATAGATTCCATATTCTCCAACCACCCTGATTTGGCAGGGACAATCCCAGTTAAACCTTTGCTGTCACACTTTTTCAGCTATTTTTAAAAATGTCCCAGTTTCTCCTCTTCCCACCTTTTCCCTTTGTTGTCAGTGTTTGTAGTTTGCACTTTGAACCCAATGAATTCAGCAAAGAAGAGATGACAAAAAGGGGTAGAATCTTTCCTTCCCAATAAGGTCAGGCAGATGCAAACTGCCACATCCTCTCCTAGCTTGACTATTCTTCTCATTAATAACTGTTGCCATCTTGACCACACTCTGATGTGTCTTGGCCACACATTTCCTGGTTTTCATCTGTGAGATGTTGGAGGGTATGAGATTCTCCTAATTGCAAGAAGGCTCTCAGTGCTGACTGTAACTTGGGAAACATGGTATTCCTTTTTCAATGTGGCTTAACAATATTTTTATCAACAATATTTTTTAAAAACAAAGAAGTATGATGAAATAAACATTTTAACTTACATTTTTGTTTAACAATTATTCCTACAAAAAGACATAATATATTTCTGGGTGGAAGACAGAGAAGGTAAAAATTAGATGGACAAAAGCAGAGATAGGAATTTATCACACTGGGAAAATCCTGTACAGAAACAGGATTTAAATAGAATAGATTGTGAAAATGTGTGGTATATTTTAGTGCCAGGCATTGGGTTGGCAGCTCAGGAATATCTTAGGCCCTGAGATTTCAGGGCTAAAACCTGAGATCTCAGGACAGTCCCTTGTAATTTCACAGGAGATCTGCCCTGGTGATGTTACAAGAGTGATGTTTCCAGGGGCAGCCCTTGGCAATGTCATTAAGGAGAATATATTATGCAACAACCACTGTTGCACAGAGCATGCCAATCAAATAAAACCAGCAAAATCAGTACTAAGAAATGAGGAATATTAACTCACAAACTTACTTTTCAAGGCAAGGCTCTCACTCTAAGATTTCCTTCTCTTGCCCTGACAACCAGAGAATAGGAACCAGGTCCTGGCCCTGAGATCTGAGGATCTTAGGCAGGCATTCCAGAGCTAGCATTAACAGTAATCTACTTTATGAATATTCTTATTTCTAGTGCTAGGTAGAGGATTTTTTAAAAAAACAACACAATTCTCTTTACTGTAATCTGAAATTTTAAATAAATGAAATAAAATAAGAAGCCAGCACTACAGGAAATCTTGGGCTGCTGGCCAGCTAACATCTGAATAAAAAAGCAGAAGGTTGTTGCTTTTCAAAATAAAGTGTTTATGTGTGTGCGACTTTTTATCTATAGCAGGCAGATTAATGCAAAAGCATGTGAAATCATAACTGAAACTATCATGATGATGAATGGGAGAAGGGGCTATTCCAGGGTTAGTATTCATTTTAGGTCACTGGGCTATGAGAGTTTTTCTGAAGTTGGGTATGATCTCGTTTGTTATGATTAATGTTTATATTCTGCATCAAAATTTCAAGCATTACTCCAAAAATATTTAGGAACAGCTAGAAGAATATTTACTCTCATTGGAAATTAAATATTCAGAAGCCCATTTTATTTTAATGGGAGACTTCAGTGCCTGGATAGGTCCTAACTGGAATGGTTTGGCCCAGTCCATCCATTTCCTAACACAATATCCTTTACTGATGAGACACAGACAATCCAAGGATTATGGTATTAATGCCCAAGGGAAATTATTTACCCATACAATTCTACAGGTTGGTCTGGTCCTCCTAAATGGCTCTATCTCAGAGGACCAGAAGGGAGAGTATACCTTCTTTAACCATTTGGGAGCAAGTGTGGTGGATGTTATGGCTGTCACACCAGCACTGGTGGGGCTGATTTCATTTTTCAAGGTAGACTCCTACCCCACTTCTGATCATCAACCAATAATATTCCAAGGGCTGGCCTTGGGGTGGAGTCAGGGTGTGGTGACCACACATCAGCCACTCTGACTCTGCCCCCATGTCGTCACGCTGCATCAAGGGAACACAGAAAAGCCACCACCACTGTGGCAAGGGCAGCTTTTTGCTGCTCCAAAAAGGAGTGGCATTTGACAACTGTTTTTGGAGCAGCAAAGTGCTGGATTGGGGACATGGCTTGCGGTTGTTGCGGCCCCAATCTGGCACTCCCAGGGATGGCATAGAACCACCCCTTAGGGGCTGTCTGTACAGCCCCAAGTTGCTTGCCCAGGAAAAGTTATGAATAGTTAAGATCTGGTGTTCTCAACTCAAGCAGCCTCCAAGTGCTGTATAAAATGGGCAAATGTGAATCTGGCAACCTTGAACTCTCTCCTGAAATCTGAACAACTTTTAAAATTGAAAGACACATTATTACAATCAAATGATGCTAAAGAGGCAATTAAGTGCTACTCCCAGATAATCTTTACATTTTAACCTCTTTTATTTTATGAAGTACAACAGAACAAGAAACTGAGCAAATCCAGAAATCTCAATCCATGGTTTGATGATGAATGCAGACAAATAAAAAAGGAGCCACAAAGGCAGCACAAAACACTTAAGAATCTAAATGTTGCCCCACTTCCTAGCTCTTTTGTAGAACTGAGGAAATTTTATAAAAAGTTGATCCTAAAGAAGAAATATGCCTATTTTCTGAAACAATGGTTCAAGTTGGAACAGTCCTTGGCATGCAATGATAAATCTAAATTCTGGAGTACCATTTCTGTTATACAATATTCTCAGGATCCTTATATGGACAATGTAATTTGTACAGATGAATGGGAGAGGCATTTTTGCTCCATCTTTTATGATGAATCAGCAAGATCACCATCACCATCAGAAGACTTTGTTGGATTGGCCTCCAGTTTCCTGTGATGAAATTATGTCATTAATTAAAGGCTTAAAATTAAAGGCTTAAAGGTATGAATGGGATATCACTCGATTTTCTAATACAACAAGCTGATTGGTGGATACCAGCATTAACCACCTTGTTTACACTTATTGATAGAACTGGAAGTTTCTCTAATGATTGGTCGATGGAAGTAGTGGTCCCAATACACAAGAGGGGCTCTAGATCTGATCCTAAGAACTATAGGCCAATTAGCCTCCTGGGTGTGATTAGTAAACTTTATGCAAGGCATTTACTAGATAAACTTGAGATCTGGGTGGCCTCAGAAAATCTTTTGGCTGAGAAGCAGGCAGGTTTCCATCGTGGCAAATCAGCAGTTGGCCATTGTTTTCTTTTAAATCATCTAGCCAGGAAGTATACCTCTCCACCCTTCCACTCTCTTTTTGCAGCTTTTTTTAGATTTTAGGGCAGCATTTGACTCTATTGACGTCTGTGGCATAAATTGGCTCTTTTGAATATTGACCGTAGGTTACTGAGGACAATTCAGGGGTTGTATAACTATTTTAGGGCCTTTGCAGACTGCCAGAAATAGTGCAAATTGAGTCCACTTTAAGGGTTAGGGTTAGGGTTAGGTAATTATGGAAACTGTATTTTATTGTGGCACCAGAGCTCTCTGACAGAGAAGGCTCAATGTCTCAGGGAAAAAAACAAAACAAAACAATTTCCATGACTCCCTAGCACTAACCCTAACCCTTAAAGTGGACTCAATTTGCACTATTTCTGGCAGTCTGCAAAGGTCCTCAGTCTACGGATCAGAAGAAATGCTGGTGGTAGTCGCTCAGAAGTTATTCCTGTCAATTCCTGTCCTGCCTACTAGCCCCCCTTTTATTCAATTTATACATTAATGGCATAACTTCTTTACTGGATGTAAAAATTTTCTCTCCCTGCTTGAAGGATAAAGATATCCCCATTTTATTATATGCTGATGATGCCCTTCTTCTTTCTTATACACAGGTGGGCTTGCGCAGACTTTTAAGGACTCTATGAGAATATTGCAGAAAATAATTTCTAGAGATTAATTATTCAAAAACTAAAATTATGGTTTTTTGAAGGAGAAGGCAGCTTAATAACCAACAATTGGAGCAAGTCAGTCATTATAAATACCTAGGGGTGACATTTCAGGACTCTGGATCTTGGTCTGCATACCTGAAATCTACTGTAGCATCAGCCAGTATAACAGTTAATGCTATTTTTAGATACACAGTAGGCTCTGGTGGTAGGTTTATGTTACCATTCCTTGAGTTATACAACTAAATTTGAATTTAAAAGGGGGTTAATTCAAACAAAAACCTGATCTTTTCAAATCCTCAAAAATCCCAAAAATGAAAAGATCAGGTTTTTGTTTGAATTAACCCCCTTTTAAATTCGAATTTAGGTATCAGACGAGGCGGAACGGGACAAATCCCGTAAATTAAAGACTTCCGCTCGTGCCCGTTTATTTCCACTTTCTCCCCGCGACTCCCTGTGTGATAACGTCCATAGTTTACTGATCACCAACAGACAGTGCCCATATGGCTGCAGAAAGACTGAAGATTCGTATGATTTTCTTCTGGAATGTTCTTTGTATTTGGACTTGAGAGCCCAATACCTTGACCCTCTTGTACATATCAGAAATACTATTCCCTCAAAAAAGTGATATTTTTGCTGGCAGGAACTGATTACTACGTGTCCTACCAAATGGCCAAAGTTAGCTCTGACAAAAAGAGAAGCTTTTAAATTGTTTAGTGACAAGATATAATCTTAGTCTTATTTTGCATACTTTATTACCAATCTAATTGTCCTATTTTATGTTTATTATGGCATTGGATTGTTTTATGGTTGTATACAAAAGCTGTATTGTATACAAAAGTTGTATTGTTTTCTGCCTTCAAGTTGTTTCAGACTTATGGTGACCCTAAAGCCACCCTATCATGGGGTTTCTTGGCAAGACTTGTTGGGAGGAGGTTTGCCATTGCCTTTCCCTGAGGCTGAGAGCATGTGACTTGCCCAAGGTCACCCAGTTGGTTTCCATGGCCAAGCAGGCATTCAAAAACTGGTCTCCAGAGCCACAGTCCAACACTCAAACCACTACACCATGATGGGTCTCAATGAGGGCATTGCCCACCAAAACATGAATTCTGCTTCCCTGGTGAAATTTTCCTTCATTTTCCAAATTTAGCATTGTAGTTGAGTATTTAGAAATTCAGTTTAGGCATCAAAGAAAAGGATATGCTAGAATCATACAAAATCTCAACGTTCACACTTTATGAACTTACTGAAACATTCTACATGCCCAAGGAAGTCTTTCCATGCATGTACACTTTGTATGTTGTAGGACTCACATGGTTATTTTTGTCATTGCTCATGAAAACCTTTTCCCATAGATACCTCTTTTATTGTGACTGATGTCCAAACTCTTCTGCCCCTAATTTTTGTCTTTGCTTGCACCCCCGCCTCCATGAGTCTCACTTTATGCCTGTAGAAGAGACCAAGACATTCCCATGCAAATGTTCTCAGCTCATGAAATTTCACTCACCCTAGTAATAGGAATAAGTTCCAATTGCATTTCATTAGCCGGAATTTTCTATTGTGGTCTATGCATACTTAGCTACATAGCAAAGGTGCTAAGGATTGTTGTTAGTGGACGGTGAAGATGTGTAGCAGGACACTGGCAAGAGTGTCCCAATGGGGCTTGGGTTCTACTGATGTGAATTGGCACTCCCTAGCTGGTGTCCTGATTTGATCAGGTTCCTTTGTGAATCAGTCCCTCTGTCCTGATGTGCAATGGTCACTTTGCTGACTCTTCTATGTAATAACATCACAGCCGCTTCCTGAATATGGAGGTTGCGAAGCTGCTCAGCTCTATTTCCTGCAGATGTAAGCCCAGTTGTTGTTGTTGTTGTGTGTCTTCCAGTCATTTTTTCCAACTTACGACAACCTTGTGGTGAGCCTGTCATGGGGTATTCTTGGCAAGATTTGCTCAGAGGAGGTTTACCATTGCCTTACCCTGAGGCTGAGAGCATGTGACTTGCCCAAGGTCACCCAGAGGGTTTCATGTCTGAGGACGTTATCACACGGGAAGTTGCGGGGAGAAAGTGGAAATAAACGGGACGAGTGGAAGACTTTAATTTAAGGGATTTGTCCCGTTCCGCCTCGTCTGATAACTAAATTCAAATTTAAAAGGGGGTTAATTCGAACGAAAACCTGATCTTTTCAAATCCTCAAAAATCCCGAAAATGAAAAGATCAGGTTTTCGTTCGAATTAACCCCCTTTTAAATTCGAATTTAGTTATCAGATGAGGCGGAATGGGACAAATCCCATAAATTAAAGATTTCTGCTCGTGCCCGTTTATTTCCACTTTCTCCCCGCGACTCCCCGTGTGATAACGTCCTGAGCCGGGAATCAAACCCTGGTTTCTGGAATCATACTCCAACATTCAAGCCACTTGGTCCATTTACAAAGACATAAATCCCCAAGTTAATTCCGGCCATTATCATTTTGCTTCAATAAAAGTGAGCTGCTAGGGAGTTCTCTCCACTCCCACTTCCACGAGCACTTCCCCTTGCACCTCACCAAAACCTTGCCCTGTCTTTCAATCACATTACTGTTTTTATGTCTTTTCTCATTGGCAGTGTTTTTAAGACACATATATTTCAATCTCCCCACATTTCACTTGTGATAAAAGGATTCCAAGTATTTTGTTATTGTCATGTATCTTCAAGTCTAATTTATGATCACCTATCATGCAGTTTTCTTTGCAATGTTTCTTCAGAGGAGGTTTGTCATTGCCTTCTTCTGAGTCACTCAAAAGGTCACTCAGGGGGCTTCTATGGTTGATTTAAAACCTTGATTTAATTCCTAGTCCACTCAAACTACTACACCATGTTATCTTGTTCCAAATATTTGTTGTGTGCCTCCATATTGTTTCCAACTTATGGTGACCCTGAAGTGACCCTACCATGGGATTTTATTGGAAAGATTTGTTTTGAGGTGGTTTTCCTTTGCTTTCCTAAAAGGCTGAGAGAATGTGACTTCCCCAAGGTCACCCAGTGGGTTTCCACGGCCAAACAGAGAGTCATAGTCCAATACTCAGACCACTCCACCATTTTGGCCCTCTTTTCCAAATATTTACCCAAGCAAAATTATCAAGACTATTATTTTGGTCATACTGCTGTGTATTTGGGTGTATGTGTGCATGTGCATGTGTACATGGATGCATTTCTATGCATGTGCATGAATTCAAATATATAGCTTAGACATGCTCAAAATGGAGGACATTTTGAAATTCCTTCCAGACAGAAGGTTGAAATGTAGGACATGTCCTGGAAAAGGAGGATGTCTGCTCACTCTGACTCTGACGTTATTTGGCCACAGGTGTCCAGTTTTCATCTGTAAAATACTGAAGGATATTCTTATATTTCTCACATGGAGCCTTCCCGCAAAAGGCCCATGTTCCCCCTGGCCTTGCATTGTCCTGTTTGGACAATACAGGCCAAAAACCTGGGGCTAGAATTGGGCCAGATCCTGATAGACTGGGCCCAGTTCCAGTGGACTTGGCCCAATTCTGGGGTAAAAGGACCTTAACATGGGTCAAGTTGATCCCCGTTTGCCATCCAATTTTGTGGAAATTCTGCGGCAAACCCAGTTCGATCAGACAGCACTGCACAGTTCATACCTCCATCTGTCGATGCCACTAGTGAGTATATCCCTATCACCATGCCATGTGGGTGCAGCCAGGAGCCCCATTTCTACATCAGATGTGGTGACTGGGGTCTACCAGCTAGTGGCATCGATGGAAGGAGGCATGGAGTGTGCAGTGCTACTGGATTTGTGGCATGGAGATGGGCAGTTGTGTAAACACCCAGCTATTCCTGTGCCAGCACAAACCCATGCTTTCCTGGTTTGTCTGCTCAGCCCCTTAGAAACACCCAGATCATGGGAAGAGCAACCCATAGGTTGTACCAGATTTTTAAAAATATGATTCATTTCTCCTCCCTTTCAAGTTATAAACATGAAGAAGGCATATTGCAAGTTTATTTTAAGGTGCTGGAATGCTAGATATATGACTTAATATTCATGGTGTTAGGAATTCAGCTCTTGATCTGCTATTGTTGTGCTGCAGGGTGTTTTCTCAGTTTCAAGAACTTTCATTGCGAAGCTTGGTGCCTTGAACTCAAGGGGATGAAAGCAATGGGTGTTATACCATGGATTATTTCCAAATATCCATTAAATGGGAGAGTGGCACAGCTATTAATGGGAACGTTACTAACTAGGAAGTAGATAAGGACCCAATTATTTTGCAGACCTACAATAACAGCTGCACACCCCTGATTGTATTTATATATCCCACCTCTCTAAGGGCAAGTCATGAATATATCTTATTAGAAAACACTTGAAACTTAAAATGCTTTGAGATGTGATCCCAAACTGAGATTCATTACTCGAAGCTTGCAATAGAGGGCACCCAAGAGCCCAGGTTTGATGGAGCCCAGGAGACTATACAGCCAGGGCAGTCCACAGCTTGACAAAGAGCCATTGTAATAATCACCTCTGATCCCATCACAATAATTCTCATATGGATCAAAGTATTTCATTCCTTGAGCGATCACAGCCCCACATTGGATCCTGACTCCAAGTCTGAGCACATGTAGAATAGCTGCCAAAATTCATTCTGTTGAGTTCCCAAAAAGCTTGTATATTTTTAAAAATCAGATGCATAAGCCATGGAGCAGGTGGCTTTTTAAAAACCTTGCTAATAATAGGGGCTAATAAGCAAACAGTAATGCTTTCCAGGGGTCTGGGATATGTGATGATTATTGCCAAGGGAGGGGGAATGAGTATTCAGTGGAGAACACGGCTGCTGAGGGCCAAAGCCACGTAGCAAATGGATGTAAGGCTGTGCCAAAATGTGGGACCCACTGTATGATCTGGATGCCACGTTGTTCTTGGGTTGAAAAACCCCAATATTTCTAGAATGGAAATATTACTGTTGTCACAAATATGAATGGAAATTGTCCCTATTTGGCTTTCCCTTGGATTTTAACATAGGCTAATTTACATCTGCATGGCTCTTCAATTGTTTTGGACTACATTATCCACATTCCTTTATCACTCACCATGTGAGGTAGGGGTAATAGGGGTTGTTGGCTAGAATATCTGAAATGTCAAATGTTCCTCATGCCTGGTTTACATAATTGGAGTCACTGAAGCCAGGTGAAACACACTTATTGATTTCTAAATATGGGTTTGTCCCTTGAACTGGAACACTTTGCTGTTGTGATCTTGGGCACAGACAATTGCCAGGTGTTCTAGACAAAAGATCTTCAGATTAGAAGTTATAAAGGCACTTTTAAGGAGTGTCTACACAATGGCAAGTTGAAGCCATCCATAACAAATGAATAAAAGCATGGTGTTTGAGCTCCCAGAGTATCATCTTATTATAACTGCTGTAACAGAGCATTATCCTATTATAACCACAACTGCTCAGTTATGGATGACTTCATGTCATCATACTTATTTTTCTTAAAAGTTAGCTCTGCTGCAAACTATACTTCAATCGAGTAACAATTGTTCAGCTGTGGCTTCATAAATGAGGACTAATGGAAGCACAAACTTGGGCCTGCCCCCACTAGTTTTCTCAGCTGCAGTGATATGCTTGCCGGCTTAAAAAATTCAGACCATTTACTGGTTGCACCAATATGGCCATTGGATGGAAGGTGACCACAGCTGTATGAAAGCTGGTTGACTATATTTATTTATTGTGCATTTATTTAGAATAATACCATACTTTATAGCACCCATAGGCAAACAAAGCAGAGTTTGCAAAAGGCTTTTAAAATAAAATCATACTGGCCAAGGACAGCTGGCTTCTCAGAGTGATGATGACCCTGCATTTTTGCTTATCCTTGAACTAGGAAGTCATGTTTATCATGCCTTTGAATTTGCACATTTCAGTTTGGTGAGATTTGAGTATGGGGAGGGGGATGCTACAGACAATACATTCTTCACAGAGTTGAAGACTTGTGTCATTTGTAAAGTTTGGAAAAGTTACATTTTTTATACTACAGTTCCACAGAATCTCCCAACAGGTGGTCACTGCCCATTTGGTTGGGGGATTCAAGGAACTGTAGTATGAAAGAGTGATTCCCCCCCCCCCCCACTCAAGCCATTTGTCTTTTGCTGGTGTATGGGAGAGCCACCACAGTATCATCAATTGTCTTCACACACACCCTGACTGAGGATCAAAATAATAGTTACACACTGCCACATGGCTCTTTTGAAAAAGGAAAGGCTGTTTCAAGAGAAATGGAAGAGTGGTGGGGCATGTTTTAACCATTTCTTTGTCTGCCATTGTCCAGTTTCTCCCCATCCCGATCCCAATGACTTCTGGTTGTGAGGGCAAGTACATTTGGAATCTGATCAGATGGAGGGTGGATGGGCAGAGACAAAACCATTTCTCAGGTACACAAGTGTGGGAAAACCATGACCAGAAACATGTTGGTCTATTGTACTGCTTTTTCATCTTGCCACTGCTGCCATGACTGCCTTTGCTCTAATGACTTTGTTGTGGCACTGTCAGAGCCAACAGGGTTATGATTCTGAAGGAGGTCATAATGCTTTCTAGCTCTTTTCCATGGTAGGCAGAAAAGTATTACATTACAATTTGCTTGTTCTGCTGTTTGCATGGATGAAATGCCATAGATGCTGATAATAGGAATATGTACAGGTGCTGTATATAGGAATGGGCATGAATTTTATTTCTGTCTATTTTAAATATGAATTTATCCAAATGAGCAAATTAATATTTGTGATTTAAAGAACTTGATGGGGATTTTTTTTTAAATGTGGGAGATACTAGTGTTGTCCACAAGAGGGTGACCAAAAGACTGAAAGGTTTGGGGAAACCATGCCCTGTGAGGAGAGACTTAGGGAGCAGGGTATGTTTAGCATGGAGAAGAGAAGGTTAAGAAGTGACGTGGTAGCCGTGGTAGCCATGTTTAAATATTTGAAGGGATGCCATATTGGCAACTTTAATTTCAGGATGTTGTGGGGGGGGGGGGGGTTTGCAAAAATTTACTAAAATCCACAGTTTCCATGATATTCAGCACAGAAACAAGTTGAGGTTTCAGAAAGTTTGAATACAGTGGAAAGTGAGACTCCCAGGTTTCTCAACTATACAGCTCTATGTAAGCCACAGCACTCAGAAAAGGTTACTTTTTGTGGTATAATACCCAGGCTCCCAGCCAGGCTGGTCAGCAGCCAGGCTGACCAAGGGATTCTGAGAGTTACTGTTCCAAACCACCACCTTTTCCCAGTTCTGATAAAGGGGTGCATGGCTATTTGGCCATAGTGTGGTCCACAGCTACAACATATGCAGGCTGCATGGGTAGCATGTAGGAGCAAGGGAGTGTTATGAAATTTATCTGAAAACCATGTATGCATGCAGTAGGTGCCCACTACCACAAAGGTACCTCTCTGTAGCCAACAGGCTGCTGGAGCAGCAGGTGTAACCTATTTCTTACTGCGCTGTTCTGTGTCTCCTTGCAGCAGCTCCTTCAGTCTAAGCTCCTATTAACACCTCAGCTGGCAGCAAACCCAACCATTTCCAGCTCCAATGTGGACGAATTTCCAGTGTGGCAGTCATTCCAAGCTTCTGCAGGTGTTTCCGTTCACTGTTTCTCTCTCTCTCTCTCTTTCTCTCTCTGTCTTTGTTTCCTTCATGTGCCTTTTATATTTTCTCCCCAAAGAAGGACGGTTATTAAACTGGAAAGCTCAGAAATTCCATAGCAGCTACCTTGCCTTTGGCTGTTGCTCTTGGTTGGATGGTTTCAAGGAGACATTCTGGGAAACCTGCCTGAGTTATTATGAGCCAGTCCTTCACCCTTCATGCTACCACAGTTCTGGAGTCTCTGGAGGAAAGCGAAAGTAGGAAGAAGGCTCATGCCACAAAGCTGAGCCATTCTCACAGAGTGTAAATCCTCACCTTTGACTGTCCAATGCTTACAGCTAAATAAGAAGCATAGAAATTAAACCTAATGGTTTCCCTGCTATTGTTACTCTTTTCCCCCCAACCTAAATGCTTGGTTCAAACTAGTAAAAAATATTTCTCGCTGCACATTCTCTTATTGCTGTTTGTTTCCGTGTTTACAAAAATGTAAAGAAGAGCAAGGGGCTGAATATTATTTGTATTTGTATTTTTAACTAGAGTCAGACCCTATAAATCAGTTGTTGAATGATGAATCAACACATATGCAAATCCCATTGATTCAGATGGATCTCAGATGGCCCAAGAGAACACTGGCCAGAAAGCTTTTAGTGACTGTTACAGAAGTGGATGAACATTTTGTTCCAATAATTTAAATAAAGTTGAACAGAAAGACATAATAAAATACAAATTCTCCGAATCAGTACAAAACAGATAACCTTTCCAATCCAATAACCCAATGGTCCAAATCAGTGAGCAGCATAGCATGAAAATTCTCAAAACAAAACAAAACAAAAAGGTAAAATGTGAAGTATAAATACATGTAAATCATAGAGTCCTGACATCATAGATTCTAAGAATGGAAAGAAACCACAAGGAAGGAACCAACCCCCTACAACTAAAGCACTCCTGAAAGATGCCTGTCCAATCTCTTTAAAGCACCTTATTCAGATGGAACAAAACCCTTACATAGATGCCACTGCCTACAGTGGCATACTCTCATTAATCCATATATGATGTTGGATATATGATGATGCACCAACCATAAGGTGTGGTGACATCCACATTCTTTTGTCCCTTCTTGCCCATTCTCCAGGGGTATATCCACACTACAAAATCATACCACTGTGATACCAATCATGCTCTATCATGTGGAATCCTGGGATATATAGTTTTATGAAGTTCTGAAAATTCTCTGCTAGAGAGCTCTAGTGATGTAACTTGGTGGGGTGTGCTAGAGAAGTAAAAATCTCTACCCACACTGTAGATTCCAGGATTCCACAGGGATGAGCCAAGGCAATTACAGTGCTATAATTGTGCCATGTGGATATACTCCAGCATAATTAATGATGGCAGCCCCCTCAGACCTATAAATGCTGTTTGTGAACACCAGGCTATATAAGGGAAAGGTGAACACTACTGTTGCCAGGACTTAGGGCGCTGGATGAAGTCTCAAGGGTTCGCCATGCTTCCTCTTGTTACCCTAACACTCTCAAATTATATTGTGCCTGATTCAAATTATGTGTTCTTTGTGAGAGAGTTGACAAACAATCCAGTGCAGAACACACATAATTTGAAAAAACTGACATGGAGAGATCACTTTTGGATCTCTAATCTTGTTCTCACGTTTGCAGGAGTGGCAATCCCAAAATAATAAACATCCCTAGAAGCTGATGAATCTGGATGGATGGCCACTGCTTGGGGGGGGGGGGGCAGAGGTTCCTATAGTTTGGACAAGTTGTTCTTGGTCTCCCATTAGACAACCAAAATGATTAATTGTCTGGAAACCATGCCCTATGAGGAGTGACGTAGGGAGCTGGGTATGTTTAGCATGGAGAAGAGAAGGTTAAGAGGTGATATGGTCACCCTGCTTAAATATTTAAAGGGTTGTCACACTGAGGATGGAGCAAGCTTGTTTTCTGCTGCTCCAGAGAATAGGACCTGGAGCAAAGGATTCAAGCTACTGGAAAAGAGATTCTAGCTCAACATTAGGAAGAACTTCCTGACACTAAGTGCTGTTCAATAATGGAACACACTCCCTCAGACTGTGGTGGAGTCTCCTTCTTTGGAGGTTTTTAAAAGGAGGCTGAATGGCCATCTGTCGGAGGTACTTTGGTTCTGTGTTCCTGCAGAAGGGGGTTGGACTGGATGGCCCTTGAGGTCTCTTCCAACTGTATGGTTCCATGATTCTATGTTTCCACTTGGGAGACATGGCCACTTCTTGGTATTTTGTGTTGCTGAGGGAAATGAAATGAATTGAATACATTTACAGCTAGAGCACAAATGGCAGAAGAGTTGATGTGAATGAAGATGGGTACACAAAGGAGATTATTGCAGCTCTAATAAAACCAGTTTACTTAAGACGGCTTAAAATTTAAAATGGGCAGCATCCTGATCTTATCACAAGGATTTAGCTGCTGAAATTGCCACCTGTGTCCATCCCCGCTTGCAGGGCCGCTCAGTGTGCCTCTTTTTGAAGCCGGGAGTTTTCTGGCTTAAGGAAATGGATGCCGAGGAGGTGATGGACCTGGGATAGACCCGGGTGGCAATTTCAGAGGCTAAATCCTTGGGATAAGATCAGGATGTCGCCCATTTTAGATTTTAAGCTGGCTCAGGTAAGCTGGTTTTATTAGCACTGGGATAATCTCCAAAGCCAGAAGCCATTTTCAGAGCCATTCTGTGGTGGTGAGGGTGGCAGAGAAAGCTTCATTTGCCACCATCACTTCTGCACAATGTTGGGAAACCAGCTAGCAGAACCCTAAGAGGTCTGTTGTAGTTAGGCTGTGTTACAGTTTGCAGGTAAAACTACATGTATTCATATAGGGATGCAGTGGCAGTTTGCAGGTAAAATTATGTGTATTCACATAGGGATGTAGTGGCTTAGTGATTAAAATGCCAGTTATGACAGTGCAAGGCCCAAGTGTTGCGTGATGGGGTGAGCTCTCATCACTAGTCCCAGCTTCTGCCAAACTATCAGTTCGAAAACATGCAAATGCAAGTAGATAAATAGGTACCACTTTGGTGGGAAGGTAACAGTGTTCCATGCAGTCATAATGGCCACATGACCATTGGAGTCAATGCTGGCTCTTCAGCTAAGTAATGGAGATGAGCACCGCCCCCTACACTTGGTTACAACTAGATGTTCATGTCAAGGGGAAACCTTTACTTTTACCTTTATTCACTCTGTACGGATTCCAGTTATCCAAGAGTCAGAGAAAGATGCAGCCTACTCATGTTATTAGGGACCTATTGTACTTTTTGCTGTGTGAGGTTGTGGACAACATTCTGAACTGAGACCTACCACTGTCTCACTGGATCATTGCCTTTCCTGTTTGTACATATCCTCTGGGACTGGCTTTCACTTTGGTACTAAGAAGTCATTAATGCCCCTTTTCAGGAAAGTGGGGTCCTTAACCTGGATGAAAACTATAGTTCAGCATCTGTTGGACATCCCCCCCCCAAATTTTAATCTTACAATTTTGAATAATTTTCACAGTGTCTGATGTTTCCTCATCTTGTTTATTTCAAGCAAAGCTCAAAATGTATTTGTTTCAATCTGTATTCTATTTAAAGTGTTGGCTTGCACTGTTTTAAGCTGCTGCTGTTTTTAGTTCTGGAAATTGTTTTATATTTATTTATTTATTTTAAATTGCGAAATGGTTCTAGAAACCACCCATCATGCTCCATGTCCTCAAACACTCTCACCTGTATTGGGATGCCTGAGTAGGGATGCCATATTATTTTACCTCTTGGTATCAGGTACTCCTTTGCACCATTAACTGGCCTAGATTCTCAGCTTTCCTGGAGAGAAAAAGGGAAAGGCAAGTCTTTAGCCCTTGTAGAAGCTGAGATATAGGACAAAATAGAGAGCCACTATTGTGATCAAAGTCTGGGGGATGATACACTGACATTGGAAAGCTTGGACAGGAACCTCCCCTTCCACTTCTCTCCCCCAGAATCCCTTGGCCTGTCTGTACAGGCCAAATAAAGCAGCCTCCTGCTCACCTTTGATATGGAGACTAGATGATTCACGGCCTAAATCGTGAGCCTGGTGCAAACAGACCAGATGATGTCTGGGATGTTCAGTAGCAAACGTGCAATATACCCCTGTGAAAATGGGTTTAAATAACTCTTTTTGCTCCAGATTTTCCAGGAAGAACTGGAGCCTTCTGTTCTGATGCCGTGTATCTGTATAAAATGTGTCCCACTCTGCCACCTGTCATACGCACCAGGCACCCAGGCATGTGATTGAGGCTGAGCACCTGATTCTGATCTCAGGAGTGAGCAACTTACTGCTGCCACACTGAGTGGCAGACTAGGATGCCCATACAAACAGCCATTGGAATGCAGGGCCTCAGGTAACAGGAGGAGGTTGGGCCAGGAGGAGGTTGGGCCAGCTTCGGAGCCAGGATATCCTGGCCAGTGCAGACAGAGCCACTGAGGGTAGTCAAGCTGGTGATCCCTTACAGGGACCAAACTCCAAAACAGGGTTCAGTCCTTCCCTAAGACTAGGTCAGGGCTTGAGCCCTCCACCAAAACGATCTTGTAAAATTGGACCACCAAGATTCCTATGTACATGAGCCTCCTCAGGCATTATCAATCAGAAATGTACAAGATGATCAAGCAGTAAGCAGTATCAAGTCAACAGTTGTCATTGAGCCCTCCCAGGAATAACATAGGCTGCCTACAATCTATCCTATATGCATCCTAATTTGGGAGTAAATACCACTGAATACATGGAGGGTACTTCTAAGTACACATTGTGCTTGCAAGAGTTGTCATATTTAAGGACAATTGAAGGATAATGGATGAGTCATTTGCCCTCCCTTCAAGTACCTCAAAGGAGGCAAAATTAATAACAACCTGCTGGCCAATGGTGAGCTCCCCACCCCTTAAAAACAACTCCTGGATCCCTGGCTATGATGATAGTGTCTGTAAAAGCAAATGTGTGAGACATATAAGAGGAGGTATGGTTTTTTAAGTCAACCGAGGTGCACCATGCACGCCCTGTGGTTTGGGGTGGGAACTGAGACCGGAGGGTATCACTGCTGTTCATGAAGGCCTTTGGGCCTCATAAATTCATCTCACATACTGTTGTACATAGTTTTAAAAGCCTTTATGTCTCTGAAAACTCTTTTCAACTCATGTTGTTTAACACGTTCTTAGCTTATTTAAATTATTTTACTGTTGTAAACTGCTTAACTTGTTTGAAGGCTGTTTGTAGGCCACCCTGAAATGGGATATAAACATTTTATAAATAAATAAATAAATAAATAAATAAATAAATAACATCGTCCAGTGATGGTAGAGCACTAAGCAGTATCAATTGTCTGGTAGTGACTGCTGTGGTTGCTGCTAGACTGGAGCAGAGTATGGTTTGGCTCCTTCAGCTCCGGTCTGCCCAAGTGCTTGTTTGGGAAGGTCCATTTAGGGTGGCAGCATAGCTGTGCTGCAGTGAGCCAGTGACAGACTGTGACTGCTGAAACTTTTGAAGAAACCAGGAGAGTGCTTTGAGTGACTGGTGTGTGTGTGTGTGTGTGTGTGTGTGTGTTTATGCAAATGTGATGGAGTAGGGTCTGAATATATTCAAGATGAAAAGAGTGTTCAGACTCTTCTCCCCACCCACCCTGCTTCCTCTATAGTAAGTATATGTAAATAAAACCTACCCTAATGGAAAACATAAAAATACAAAATTTACAGATTTTTCTACATGCATACATCTCCAGCCCTTTACTCCCCCCTTTAGTTTCCTCCCCTACTTCTTTTCTCCAAACCTTGTTGCTGGGATTTTTCTCTCCTTCCTTCCTTCCTTCTTCTCCCTCCCTCCCCCATCTTCTTTCCTCTAACCTCCTGAGCTTAGATCTAAATCCCACTCTTTGCCATACTTCAGTCAGTCTGAGGGATTAAAAAACAATAATGGCTGAGATCTGGATCAGGAGACAGATTGTAAAATTCTGCACAGGCAAAACTTATACATCCCTGCAACCCACATTTCCCTATAATTCTCCCCAACCCACCTTTTAAGCTGGTATACCACCACGACTACCCTCTTCAGCATAGCTGGCTAGTGTAGAATGTAGGGGCACAGCACTGTGGAGATCTGTTTCTGTAGTTGGATACACAACAGCAGACATCCTCTAGTACAGGGGTCGGCAAGATTTACTGACCTGGGGCCAGTCCACTGGTCCTGGGGTCTTCTGCCGGGCGGGGGGGAATGGCAGTGTGCACGCGCGCATCCACAGTACTCCGCAAGTACTGTGCATGCGCTGACATCCCTGCTCGCGCATGTGTAGTACTTGACGCATGCACAAACCAGTCACGGACACCACTTTGGAAAACAAAATGGTGGCCGCGACGTGCGCGGTCATGGCGTGGGGGCAGCACGGGGGCAGTGGTGGGGGTCAGCAGGGGGCGGTGGCGGGGGCGGTGGCAGTGGCAGCGGCTGCAGGGGTTGGCGGGGGCTGGTCCAGAGGCCTCAGGGGGCCGCACCCGGACCGCAGGCCGTAGGTTGCCAACCCCTGCTCTAGTACTTCCTGGGGTCCTCTGGAGGTCCTGCAGGATGATATGTCCAAGGATGGTCATCTTGGCCATCCAACAAAATACAGTAACATCCAAACTCACAAAACAATGATAACTTTAATGGACCAAACGGAAATGCACAAAATACATTGTGCAAGCTTTTGAAGCTCCACTGGCTTCTTCATCACACAAAGGTATTAAAAACCACACAGAAGAAGGAGAAAAGGATGATGTTTGTCAAGATGTTGTATTTGCTGTTGTCAGTTAAGATAATATGGAGGGATATCAGTACAGGCAAGGGCCATTCCTTTCTTTGGCCATGTGGGCTCTGGGATCCAAAGAGTCCAGGCAATAAATGGTGCCAAGGCTGAAACACAGTGGTAGAAAAAGCATGCAACAATTAATGTGTTTAATTTGCATATTAGAGACCCTGATTTGAGGAACTGGATTGGCAACCCTACACTTGAGCTACATGAGCTATTATCTTTCTTTGATAATACCCCAGTGATCCCACTACTTTCCATACATTTAAAAAGTCTTTTGAAAAATAAATTTGTCACCCTTTTACTATGTTAATCAATTCTGAACCCCTTTTCATCGCACAGTGTTGCTCTCTCCTCTTGACACATGGATGTGCAGTTATAAACTGGTCCCAAGGGCAGAAGATTCCTTCTCTTGCCCCCACCCAGCCAGCATCTAAATGAAGTTTCCATATGCTGCAATTTGGGTATTTTTTCTTTCAAACATTATTTTGGTATGCTCACACATCATACCTTTTAAAAATCCCTTTGAACAACATCTGGAGACAGGGGCCTGGTTTCTACACATGCAGCTTAAGGAGGTGGCAGAAGGGGGGTGCAGTTCAGACTCTCCTCCAGCTTTTAGATCCTCAGATGTTTAATTCCCCATTGCCTTCTCCCCAAAATGTTGTGGTAGGGGACATTTTAAAATTGTCTATTTTAAATAGAGAGATAGACACACACACACACACACACTTGTAAACACTGCTGGAATAAGTGGAACCAAATAAATTCCTTTACCAGTGGCGTCCCCACCCCTGGTATTGCCCAGTGATGGTGGGCTGCTGGGGGATTGAGATTGTTGGGGGGACAAGGGGGTTTCTGAGAGAGCGGCCAAAAGGACCTCTCCTTCACTACTGTGGCACTGGCCTCCTTATGAGGAGACTGGCGCTGCCACAGCAACAGCAGAAGGGGATTTCTCACCCTGCAGCAGGAGTGCCCTCCTCCTGCTGCAGGGTGAAAAGTCCCCTCCTGCTGTTGCTGGGGTGTCACCAGGTGCAGGCTGAACTCCCTGCACCCCCTAGTGACACTACTGTCCCTTACTACTGGAATCTCCCCGCTGCCGCTGTAGCCCTGATCCAAGGTTTGTTAAAGGGTGTGAAGTGGAAGCTCAGTGTGCATCCTTCTATTCTGTATATACAGTTTTGTTCTCTTTTCAGTCTTGCCTTTATGGCTGCTTGGACAAATGCCTGTGATTTGAGTGAGGCTAGTTAAAGTGAAATCCCCCTGCAGCCTTTCTGTTGCATGTATGCCTTGGCTTGCTGTCTGCAGACCATTCTTGTAACACTTTGGAGATTATCACATGGGGGACAGGATGTCCTTGTACTGTCCCTGTCCCGACCTTCCCATGCAATTACGCAAAGATTATTATATGACATCATTATTGTGTCCATGACACGATCTTATAACACAATCACAATAAGATTTTCAGACAATGTCACACTTATCCCCTCCCTCTCTCATCCCTGAAGTGGCATGGCCTGTCAGTTTGTATTAATGAAAACCATGTTAATACAATGATGGGCCATTGACGGTAGAGGGACTGGATAAGGATGGGTGATGGGAGCTATTCCTCCTTACCCCATGTGATAATCTCCCCAGTCTTGCATTTCAAGCAAGAGGTGAGTAAGGTGACAATTCTGTCCTTATTTACCTGGGAGTAAGGCCCAATGAATTTACTGGTGCTTGCTTCTGAGGAGACTTGCATACCAAATGTCCCATTTTCAGACTTATTAGAATAATTAGGTTGTTTTGTTTGTGCATGTAAAAGCATATAAGCAGAGCCATGTCAGATCAGACTAGAAACCCAGGGATATACTCACACTGTCCTATTACAGCAGATAACCTAAATAAGCCTAGGAATTGACCTTTGGTGATATACTTAGATCTCTGCTAAAAAGCTCTAGTGCTATAGTTCAGGGGAATATGTTAAACTACAAATACCAGGATGCTACAGGATGTTATCAATGGGGATACAGGCACTCATTCACATTACACAGTTATAGCACTATATTCCGCTTTAATTGCCCTGCCAACATTTATTTTATTTTATATTATTTTATTTTATTTGGAGTATTTATACCCTGCTCTTCAGCCACAAAGGCTCTCAGAATGGCTTACAAATGGTTAATTAGAGGATAAGGGAATGGCAGCGGGGAAGGGGATCAGGTCCAGGAGTTCTTCTCTCCCTCAGAGGCCTAGACTATGGCAGATGGACTGGAGGGAGGGCTCTCCTTCTTAATCTAGGCTAGGTCTGATGGAGCTGGCCTACCTCTCTCCCTCTGAGACCAAGGAGGTAATGTAGGTAACAGATCCTTGTCTTTGTCCAGCAAAAGGACAAACTTTTGCCCTCTATACCCAGAACAAGAATAAAGTGCAAGTGTAGAGAGCAGTGCCTGCTGAATCAGGGCTTCATTCCTGCAAAGAGCTAGACCACTGAGGAAGCAGAGGTCCAAGGCAGTAGCAAAACAAGAGCCTCTTCCTTCCCACAGCCCCCTGATGGTCTCTGTGGTCCTCAGTCTCTCTGATGGGTGTTGTTTGGTAAGGCCTCCCTCAAAGTCCTGTTTTTATAGTTCGGACAGGCAAGGCAGCTGTGTTGGGTGGAGGTCAGTGCCTGCTGAGGGCTTCAGTCCTGCAAAGAGCAAGACCTCTGAGGGAAGCAGAGGTCCAAGGCAGTCACAAGCCTCTTCCTTCCTACAGCCCCCTGATGGTCTCTGATCCTCAGTGCTCTGGTGCTCGGTGCTCCTCTCTCCTTAAGAGGCCACAGCAAGGCAGTTGGAATGGAGGGAGGATGCCTCACCACTTATGGAATCGTGGAATGTGCAATTTAGGGATGGGGTATTTAGAATGCTCAGTCAGAGAGCTCTAGAGCCTCACCAAACTATGGAGATTATCACATGCGAAATTGCCGCTGGGATAGACGCATGTGTAACTGCCACTGAGGGATCTTATCACACTTCCCTCATAGCCGGGCAGCAGTCTGCCCGTATCCAACCCAGGCTTCTCCTGCAGCTTATTATTCTCCTGGCCTAATAAAAGTTTCACTGCATTTCATATTTTGTTGTATTTTGATCAATGGCCAATATAGCTTCTCCTAAAATGAGTATAGCAAAAGTTCTCCCTGTTCAGTTTCCTCAGAAATTGATACTGAAAAACATTACCTGTAGTACTGGAGGTAATATATAGCCATCATAACTGTCAAACATCAATAGCGTTGTCCCCCATGAATTTGTCCAGTCTGCTTTTAAAGCCATCCAGTGCGTGGACATCACTGCATTTTTGTAGTAACAAAGTTTGGTAAGGCCTCCCTCATAAAGATGCTTTTTTCTTTAATCTGTCCCTCTTAGCTTCATGGGAAGATTCTAGTATTACGTGTGTAAGATAATATGTAAAATGCAAGGAAAATATCGCTCTGTATTGCTGAACAACAGATAGTGAATGCTGGCCCAAACTGGGGCCATGGTCAAAAATGACTTCCAAGTGATTGGGGCAATAAATCTACTCCAGGATTTAGTTCAAACTTCAGCACCTGAGATACTTTCTTTAAGACTAGATTAAAGTTCATAGTAGATTCGCCATCCATTGACACAGAATCCACCACCCATGACTGAACAAGTGAGTTTGGCATTGCTGTGAAAGATGGTCCTACTTAGGCTTTGCAGTTAACTGGCTATGGCTGAGGCATAAAAGTTGAAAGGGTACAGTCTTCCTCACTCCTTGATTTATTTTTCCTTACAAGGAAACTGCATTGGGGATCTATGTTGTGGATCAGAGACTTAACTAACACAGTAGTGAAAGATTTTGAATTTTGAAAAATAAACCCTTTCTTTCTTTCTTGGTGGTTCACCTGTGCTTCAGCTCTATTTAGACAGAGCTTCCTAAACAATAGGACTTTGTGAAGGAGAATTTATTCCTGTGCCAGAAGAAAACTTGGCATGGAAATTGTCCCCCCTTCCTCTCAATCCCCCCCTCCTTTTTCCATCTTGACATGCTCTCATTACCAGAAAGCCTTTAAAATACAGCTTTCCTGAAGTCTGTGAGTGAGAGACAGAGCCGTACTGGAGAAACCCTTATTAGCTTTGCCTTTTAACATAGCTGTTCCCTGGTCTGGCAGCAAGGGCTCGTTTCAGAAAATGGAAGAAATCTCCTCAGCCAAACAAATAGCAATTTAAACAAAAGATAGGGCCTGGTTTTTCACCACTTTCCTAATCTTCTTTTGGTATGGATCAGAGTTCTTTGATCCAGAACTGTGGGTTTTGTTGTTAACTGCCCTCGAATAGATCTCACTCAACTCATGGCGACCCTATGGATGAGACAGCTTGAGGCACTGCCCTGGCTCAGTGCTAAGGAATTATGGGAACTGTAATTTATTGTGGCACCAGAGCTCTCTGACAGAGAAGGCTCAATGTCTTAGAAAAAAATACAATTCCCATGATTCCCTAGCACTGAGCCAGGGCAGTGCCTCAATTTAAAGTGGACTCAATTTGCACTATTTCTGACAGTCTGCAAAGACCCTAAGACTCTCTGTCCTCCACTGCTCTGCTTAAATCCTGCAACCCCTTAATACTTGTGACCTCCTTAATAGAGTCCATCCATCTAGCATGTGGCCTTCCTCTCTTTCTACTTCCCTCCACCTTTCCCAGCATTATTGTCTTTTCCAAAAAATCCTCTCTTATGATATGTCCAAAGTATGACAGCCTTAGTTCGGTCATCTTGGCTTCCAGGGAGGTTTCCGGTTTAATCTGCTCTAGGACCCATTTGTTTGTCTTTTTGGCTATCCATGGGATCCTCAGCACTCTTCCCCAGCACCACATCTCAAATGAATTGATTTTCTTCCTATCATCTTTCTTAACTGTCCAGCTCTCACATCCATACATGGTAATAGGGAATACAATGGCTTGTATGATTCTAACTTTTGTTCTGAGTTGTATATCTTTGCATTTTAGAATCTTTTCTAGTTCTTTCATAGCCACCCTCCCCATTCTTTTTTTAAAATTCTATATTTTTACATTTCACAAATTAAAATATCGTAGAAAACAAACTCATAACAAACTCACAATGTACTATAGCATTATAAAATATATGTACTTCCCCTAGTTTTTCATTAATTGGGAGTCATAAATGCTATATAAATATGAACCTCTTTAAGTCCTTTCTACTGTTGTTCATCCACTGATATATATTACTATTTTCTTATTGCCTAACATAATTATTTTCAATAAATTTTTAAAATATAATTATGATTTGCTAACAAAGGTAGTGTTATCTTGCATGCTACGTTTCTATAACACAGCTTATATAATTATGCAAATGTAATAACTAATATTATAAATTCATTCTTGAGAATATAGGTTATGTACACCAATTCTATTTTTTCCAAGTCACTTACCTTTTAACATTATAAGTTAATTTATTAATTTTTAAATTTTCATTACATCTAATCAAATTTTCAAAGGAAAGCCATTCTCTTTCTACTTTGTTTGTAAACTTGTTATTAATAAAAAAGTCAATACATCTAGTTCTCTCATGTCCATGACTTTCAGTTTCCATTCTTCTATTTGGGATACATCTTCAAGTTTCCATTTTTTGGTTATGATTAGTCTTGCAGCCATAGCTAAATAAATCATGATTCTCCAGAAAGATCTCTCGTCTTCTTTTTTTAGTATCGAAGTCATGTTTAGTAAGTATAATTCTGGGTACTGGATATTTAGTAGGGTTTTAATTATTATGTAGATTTTAGACAGAATTTTTTAATGTGTGGACATGACCACCACATGTGATATAGCGTACTTGCTTCTTTATGATATTTCCAACATCTCTCCTTTCCTGTTTTATTATTGCTATTTAATCGTACCAGATTGTAATACCATCTATTGGCCATTTTGATGAAATTTTCTTTAAGATCCTGCGAGGCAGAAAAAAGTTGTGTTTTGTGCCATGCAGATTCCCACCTTTCAAACAGAATATTATGTCCCACATCCTTGGCCCATTTGACCATAGAGTTTTTAATCAGCTCCTGCTCAGTGTCTCTTTCTAAGAGTAAGGAGTATAATTTAGATATGTTTCCTTTATCTCCAGTCCATAATATTTTGTCAATTTGGTTTGGAGTCTCTTTGAATCCTTCTTTGGTTACGTCTTCCTTAAATATTTTTTTAATTTGCAAATAGTTAAACCAATCCAATTTCAATTTTTCCACCACCACCATCCCATTCTTAATCTTCTTCTGATTTCCTGACTGCAGTCCTCAATTCTATCAATGTTTGATCCTAGGAATGGGAATTCTTTTACTATTTCTATTTCTTCATTGTCTAGGTTGAACTTGTGAAGGTCCTCTGTGGTCATTATTATTGTTTTCTTTATATTCAACATTAAGCCTGTCTTTGCACTTTCTTCTTTGATCTTCCTTAGTAGGTGTTTCAGGTTTGTAAGGGTTTCTGCTAGTACTATGATGTCATCTCCATATCTTAGATTCTTGATATTCCTTCCTCTTATTTCCACTCCTCCTTCTTCTGTGTCCAAGCCTGCTTTTCTTATAATATGTTCTGCAGACAAGTTGAACAGATAGGGTGAAAGGATGCAGCCTTGTCATAGTGCCTGCAGACCTCTTTCCACTTCTATTCCTGGTGTCTCTTTCCTTCAAAGTTCAGTTGACATTATAGCCTGACACATGGATTAGTGCCCTGGAGATATTTCAAGCAATGGAGCAAAAACAAGGTAAGGTGTGTTATGGGACGACATGGTGGCCAATGCCTGGATCAACACTTTGGAAGCCTTCTCAGGATGCCACAACATCTTGAAATAGCTTATAGCCTCAATGAATGTAGCCTTTCAGAGCGTAAGTAATAAAGGACGAGTATGGACACTTTGGGCTATTTTGCTCTGGGTTAAACTCACTGTAACATTAGGATGATCTTACAAGCTCTCTTTACATGCTGCTCACATATAAGGCCCTCACCAGGGCCAGCCCTGGCAATAGGCAGTGTGATACAGCCACCTTAGGTGCAAATGCTGGCAGGTGTGGAGCACTGTGCTATCATGTAGTTTGGGTGTGCCATGTAGTTTTCTTTGCACTTTCTGTGGTGGGGGATACTGCCCTGTCACCAGTACTGAACTAAGACAAGACTTATTTCTTATGCAAGTGGATGGAAACAGGACTCAATGTCTTATCCTTCAACATACCTTGTACAATAACATCCCAGATCCTCAAAAGAGTGATAACTTTATTCAGTCAACCAAAATGTTCAAAATACATGATGCAAACTTTTGAAGCTCCACTGTCTTCTTTGTCAGGCAAAGATGTTAAGAATCATACAGTAGAAAAAATTATAAAATGACAATGTTAGCTACAGGCTTGCATTTTCTCAAGGTGTTGGTGGGTTATTCTTTGGAGGGATATCTATGCAAGTGGATCCCTCCTCCTTCTGGTCATGTAGCACTGGGAAAAAAGCATTCCAAAGTCCAGGAGATAAAATTTGAATTTCATTAGCAATGCAAAATGGTACTACTTCTGAGATCTCAGATGTCTCCATCCTTTGTGAAGTCATGCTTTGTTTCCAGTGCCACATGACCAGAAGGAGGGGGGTCCTGCTTGCATACATATCTGCTGACATTGAGCCCCGGGATATAACTTTCTTAAGGCAGATCTTATCACATTCACCCATCACTGGGCAGTATGCAGCCTGTATGCAACCCGGGTTTCTCTTGCAGCTTTTCAAGAATGGGATTTTCCTGTTCTTGAAAAGATGTGGGACAAGCCTGGAGAAGCCCGGGTTGCATACTGCCCAGCAATGAGTGAATCCAATAAGATTTGCAATAAGAAAGTTGCATCCCGGGTCTATCCCAGCAGCAAAACTAATGTGATAATCTCCAATAAATTCCCATATGAACCGGCCAGAACTCTAAGATCTCCAGCCGAAAGCTCTCTCTCAGTCCTGCCACCATCACAGGCTCACTTAGTGAGGACACAAGAGAGAACCTACTCAGTGGCTGCTTCCACCTTTTCGAACTCCCTCCCACAAGAGGCTAGGCTGGTCTCTTTCCTGCTTTTCTTTCGCTGGCAAGCAATGACATTTTTATTTAAGCAAGCTTTTAATGTTTAAGTAGGGAAGGCTCTCATTTAAATGTATGTTTTATCTGTTTTTCACTTTTGTATGATTTTAAAATAGTTTTATAGTGTTTTAATATGGGGATTTTAAAGTGTTTTAAAAACTTTTTTGTAAATATTTTAAATGTATTGTTTTGGAAGACGCCTTAGGCCCCATCCTGGGAGAAAGACAGCATATTAATAAAATAAAATAAATACAGTTGGACCTTTGCATCCACGGGGGATGTGTTCTGGACCCCCCTCCTCATGGATATGAAAAAAGCATGGTACCTCAAGTCCTTTTGTCCCTAATGGTGGCACAACGTGCACGCAGGCACTAGCGCAGCTGCATGCATGTACTGTCAGGGATGATGGGAGTTGTAGCTCTTCACCTCTGGCTCTAACTCACCACCTTGTTATGCAGCAGAGCTGACCAGCTTTGATCAGTGGTTGATGCTTCTTTCCCAAGCAGCAGAGTTTCAGAGAATAGGCTGAAGACCCTGACAAACTCTCCAAGCCTTCTCACTCTTCTTCCTGAGATGTCTCCAAACTTCTCCAGGATTCTTCTGGTTCTTGTATCTTCCCTCAAGACACCAGACAACTCAGTAGTCTTATATAAAAGATCTACTTTATTCTACTATATACATAAATACTATATGCCCTACAAATCACAATCTCTACTTCACCACACTACTCCACAATGTACATTAGCAAACATTGCAATTTATAGCCATTGTTAGACACCACCCACCAGTCAGTTTCCACCCAGTGGGTGTGTACATCATCCCATACCTAAGACCAACCCAAGTGTTTCATCACTTTACCTTGACCACTTAATGAGTCTCAGGTGTTTGCAATCTATCACAGGTGTTCTCAATATACCTTCTATAACTTTGTCCTTGGCTCTCAAGGCTTCTTAATTATATTATCTTTTTCACCTGTGTAGCTTTCATGATTGTTCCTGCTTAGTCACTTTGACATTCACATACATATTTTTATTTCTATTACTGTATATCCCATGTTGCTTTTTCCTTAACAATCCCCTCCGAAATAAAATATTGTATGTGTCTTACAATGTCATTCCAACCATTTGTGTCAGTCTTTCATGTTTTTCCGCCGTCAATGCTTTTGTGAACAAATCTGCTATGTTGTGTTGTGTTTCTATATATCTCAATTCTATTTTACCCTTCTGAACCATGTCTCGCACATTTTGATATCTTACTCCAACATATTTTGTTCTGTTCTTCAAACTTTCAGTTTCAGCCATTGCTATGCATGACTGTGAATCTTCCAGAATTTCTACTGGTATCTTGTAACTTTCATTTAAATCATTCAATAACTGCTCAACCCACTGTACCTCATTTACTATCTCATTTAAAGCTGCGAATTCTGCTTCCGTCGTACTTATCGCTACATTTGTTTGTTTCCTACTTCTCCAGACTATTGGACTTTCACTGTACTTAATTATCATTCCTGTAACTGACTTCTTGTCTCCTAATTCTGATGCAAAAGAACTGTCCACATAACAATCTAAATCTGAATTACTGTTTCTAATTACCAATTTCTTATCTAAAGTTCCTTTCAAATATCTTAATAAGTGTTTTACTGCTATCCAGTCTTCAATTTTTGGATCATTAACTCTTCTGGACAATACATTTACAGCATACGAAATGTCTGGTCTGGTGTGGCAAGATATGAATTGTAAAGATCCTATTATGCTCCTGAATAAAGTCTTGTCTTCAAAATCTCTAGTTGTTTTTTCAGATACGAAACCAATTGTCATTGGAGTTCTTACTATTTTAGCATTTTGTAATCCACACTTTTCAATCAAATTTTCAATTTTCTTTCTCTGACTTAACAATGTCCTTCTTCTGTCCACTCAACACCAATACCTAAATAAGACTTCAATAAACCTAGATCTTTTAAAACAAACTTTTCAGACAATTCTCTTTTTACGGATTCAATTTCCTGTTTTGACTTTGCTGCCACGCATAAATCGTCTACATAAATTACTAACACTATGTCTCCTTTTGTATAGACACAAGCATCTGCAATGCTCCTTTTGTATCCTAGTTTAGCTAACTCTTCATTAATGCACAAATTCCATGCTCTGGCACTTTGTTTTAATCCATACAATGTTTTTTTCAATTTATAAACTTTCTGACTACTATTTTCTTCAAAACCTTGTGGCTGCTCCATAAATATCTCTTCATCTAAACTAGCATTTAAGTAGGCTGTTTCAAAATCAAAATGCTCTACAACTAAATTTCTTTTTGCTGCTACAGCTAGAACCATTCTCAGACTTTCTGGCTTTGCAGTTGGAGAATATGTCTTGTCATAGTTCTCATACTGCTGTTGTGCAAAACCCTTAGCTACTAACCTAGCTTTATACTTAATACTTCCATCTGGCATTTCTTTCTTTTTGTACACCCACTTACAACCAATTACTTTCTTGTCCTTGGGTCTATCAACTATTTCAAAAACATCTTTATTTACCAGACAACCAAACTCATCATCCATTGCATCAATCCATCTTTCCTGTTCTTCTCTAGACAAACTTTCCAACTCTTCAAAACTTTCAGGCTCTTCCACTGCTAAGCAAGCTTTTGCATTTGTCACAACAAACCTATCTGGAGGCTTTCTAACTCTGTGACTATGTCTGGGAATAAACTCTGCTGATCTGCCTCTTTCATCCTCACTTTCTGTACTGGGAGTTATAGTTCTATGACTAAATCTCTTGTCTTCAGTCATTCTGGTAGTAATAGGTCTAGATTGTGTCTCATTATCAGAAGAACTATCACTGCTGCTAGTGGATGCTTCTGGCTTAACTGAAACCCCTCCGTTTCCTGAAGTTGGTTCAGTTTGTGTTTCTGGCTCATTTGAACTTCCTAACCTCAAGAAAACTTCTTTATTGGCATGCAGTTTGTCCCAACCGGCATGTCTCTCGAAATTTGCAGACCTAGAATACTGCACTTCCCTTCCACCTAAATGAAACTTGTAGCTATTTCCTGAATACCCCAAAAACCTAAGCCTTCTACTTTTGGGTTCTCCTTTCTTGAAACAAGCTGGTATGAAAACATGAGCAAATTGTCCAAAGACTCTCAAATATTTGTAATTTGGCACTCTCCCATACAATACCCTGTAGGGAATGTCTTCAATTTCTGAATGATACAGTCTGTTACTAATATGTACTGCTGTCAAAGTTGCTTCTGCCCAGAAACTATCTTTTACCTCTGCATCTGCCATCAAACAAGCAGCTATCCTTTTTATATCTTGTATTCTTTTCTCCGCTAAACCATCTTCGTTAGGACAAGCGGGATTAGTAGTTTCATGCCTTATTCCCACCTTTTGAAACCAATTAAACAATTGATTACTTAGAAATTCTCCTCCCCGGTCAGTAACAATGGTGCCTACTCTAATATCAAATTGTCTTTCCACCATTCTCACCCATACTTTTAGACTTTGCCCAGCGTCAGATTTGTTTTTCAATATTCTTACAAAAGCAAACCTTGTATACCTATCAACAATTACCAGAAAATATTTGCTTCCCCCTAAAGATAAACAATTAGCTTGGGCAACATCTGCATGTACAAACTGAAATGGTCTTTGAGCAATTCTTTTGGTTTTCTTGGCTACTGGAAAAGCTCTGACCTTTACCTGATTACATACAGTACAATCTAAGTGATTTTTGCATTCAGCAACTTTTAAATCTGGACACATACTGATTAACTTCTTTAAACATTTGAAACTAGCATGACCAAATTTTCTGTGGAGTTCATGTATGCAGTCTTTATGAATTGGACTATTGTCTATGTTATTAGCATTTTCAACCCTGTAGCTATCAATATTGTCTTCCAAATAGTAAAGTTTATCCTTTTTCAAGCCTATGCCTCGCAATTCCCCATTCAGTTTTATCTTACACATGTCCTTTTCAAATATAACTGTGTAATCTCTGTCTGTTAACCTGCTCACTGATAACAAATTATTTTCTAACTCCTTTACATGTAACACATCATTAAAGTTTTCCTTGAGCCCTGGAATGTAAACTGTACCCATTTGATTTACAGCACTGAGCTCTTTCCCATCAGCTAAAACTACAGCATTTACATTAGCTGATTTTCTATTACTTATCAAATTAATATTGTTACACATTGAAGATGATGCTCCTGAGTCAATCAACCATTTACAATTAGTATTTTGTTTTTCCTTAATCATGGTTGCAACCCCCTTTTTATCACCACTGTCCTTCAAAAATGGAGGTTTGGACTGTTTTTGATACTGCCGCAGCTGCCATCTGCTCTCCTTTTGCTTGCTTTTCTCAGCAGCAAATTGTTTACATTGTCTCTGTAGATGACCAATCTTTTTACAATAAAAACACCTCCGTTGCTCCCTTGTAGAAGCTGCTTCTTCCTGCTTTCATAGATCAGGCGTTGTTTGTTGTTTTGGCACAGTCCTTAAACTTGCTGAGTCACCCTGCTCAGACTTTCTTCTCAAGTTTTCTTCCAATATCCTGGCAACAATTAAGTCTTTGTTCACCTCAGCTTCTGGCAAATTTTGCAAGCTATTTGTAATGTTGTCCCAAGAAGAGTCCAGCGATTCTATTAAAATATAACACTGCTGCTCCTTGCTAATTTCCGCTCCTCTCAGTTCAGCTTGCACAAATAAATCCTGCATTGTTTTTAAATGTTCTATTACACACTGTCCTTTAGTCATCTTCTGCCTGTAAATTCTTTTAGACCAAAGCATTTTTGCAAACGCAGTTGAAGGAGTGTGTGTTCTCTGCAAGGTCTCCCACACATCCTTGGCGGACACTTTATCTCTTACGTCGTTAATCAAGTCTTCTTCTAGCATTAGATAAAGACATGCTTTTGCTTTAGCGTCTCTGTCTCGAGTGGCTTCATCAGCATCAGCTGCCAGCCCTGATTCAACTGGCGACCACAGAGACTCCTTTATTAGTAGAGATTGGGCATATATCGTCCAGGTAGAGTAGTTGTTTCTATTTAATTTACTAAACTTTAGTATCTCCATCTTAATTTGTGCAGTGACTCAATTTGACACAGTCCCTCTGAGTATGCACAGCAGACAAAATACAAAATGATTTACTCACAATGCTCCACAAAACTTTCTTCCACACTCTGGAATTTTCAGCTTCTGTGGATGCTGGTTGCTCTAGTATCTGGGCCCATAACCCTTGTCAGGGATGATGGGAGTTGTAGCTCTTCACCTCTGGCTCTAACTCACCACCTTGTTATGCAGCAGAGCTGACCAGCTTTGATCAGTGGTTGATGCTTCTTTCCCAAGCAGCAGAGTTTCAGAGAATAGGCTGAAGACCCTGACAAACTCTCCAAGCCTTCTCACTCTTCTTCCTGAGATGTCTCCAAACTTCTCCAGGATTCTTCTGGTTCTTGTATCTTCCCTCAAGACACCAGACAACTCAGTAGTCTTATATAAAAGATCTACTTTATTCTACTATATACATAAATACTATATGCCCTACAAATCACAATCTCTACTTCACCACACTACTCCACAATGTACATTAGCAAACATTGCAATTTATAGCCATTGTTAGACACCACCCACCAGTCAGTTTCCACCCAGTGGGTGTGTACATCATCCCATACCTAAGACCAACCCAAGTGTTTCATCACTTTACCTTGACCACTTAATGAGTCTCAGGTGTTTGCAATCTATCACAGGTGTTCTCAATATACCTTCTATAACTTTGTCCTTGGCTCTCAAGGCTTCTTAATTATATTATCTTTTTCACCTGTGTAGCTTTCATGATTGTTCCTGCTTAGTCACTTTGACATTCACATACATATTTTTATTTCTATTACTGTATATCCCATGTTGCTTTTTCCTTAACATGTACCACCATAGGACAGTGGGGCTTGCCATCAGTGGATGCTTAAATCCACGGATGGCAAGCCTGTGGATAGCAAGACCCCACTGTATAATGGCCTGGACAGGAGTTTTCATCTAGGGGCCTCTCAACTTAAGCATGTGTGTGTAGAGCCTGCTTTTCATCACACAGACATCAGGATGAAGGGGCGAGGTTAAGCATGGAGTGAGAAACATTATCTCTGCTCCTCCTTCTCCATAGGACTACTGACACATGAGTAACACCTGAGCAGGACAAGAGTGCCCCAGTTTGGTAGTGGAAGAGCACCACCAATGCTGGGCAGCCTACATTTTGCTATCTAAGGCAAAGGACTAGATGTTATCACCCAGGCCAGTTGGACAGTGTTGATGGAGCAGCATTTTCCACTATACCTGAAGACAGCAGGATGGGGTGGGGTGGGGGTGGGGAGCCTGGCCATGTGACATCCATGGCTCTGTCTTCAAACACAAGGGTAAAGAGCCAGGGGGTTACCAGTGCTGATTCCTCCACAAGACCCAGCATTTGCCTCTTTCTGCCTAATGACAGGGCCACCATGGCATCACTATGTAGAAGGCAGCTCACAGAGCTGGGCCCAGACAGTAAGCAAGGAAGCTCTAGCTAGTGTAATCCTTGTGGGAACTGATCATTTCCTCCCTCTCTCTTTCCTTGATGATGCCATTTTGACTTGTTCTCTTGTCCACTTGAGCCTGGCTGGTGAGCCCACGGGGAGTCCTGAGCTGTATGGGGCTGTGGATGGGAAAAACAGCTCTGTCTAATGGTAGAGAATTACAGCTCAGGGAGCTCACATCAAGGTGGTGTGTAAATGGTGCCCCCCTGCAGGGGAAGGATAATACCCAACATATGGCGGGGGGCTCCCCCAGCCTGCGGCAAATGGCAAACATTTGCTGTTTCCCTTTGAGGGGAGAGATAATGCTCAGACCTGCCCATAAAGAGATTAGGGAGGGAGGGGGCTGGGCGCTTAAATTGAGCCCTTGGCAGTGTTTCAGGCCACACTCGGCTTCCTGTCTGAAATCCAATAGGCTGAGACAGCAAGTCGGCCATCACCAGCTCCTGTGCTCCTCTCAGGAGTAGGGCCTGGCTTCAGATCCCCTTTGGGCTGTTGTGCTGCTGGTGGTAGGGCTGAGGAGACGCTCTCCTTCTGTAAACAGTATACCTGTGTCAGCTGGGTTTGCCCATGGCTCTGAGCCGTATCAGTCTAGCTGGGATTTGTTTTGTCTCATCTCCTGTAGGTCACTGAGAAGCTCAGCCCCAGGTCTCTGGAGTGAGGCCAAAGACAGTTGAGTACTAATTCTGCAAAATGGTTGCTTGCCTATCCCAAGGAAGGAGCTAGAAGCCAACTCAATGCCAGACTTCAGCATCATTGTTATAAGTGGCCAAAGAGCGATATTGCAGGTACAACGTACTCAACAGGGGTCAAGTAACACAAGGAGTCAGTACAGTTTCACTGACTCATAAGACTTTTGCTCCTGGCCTAGTCTGAGGCAACATTGCTCATGGACATGGCCTACCTCACAACCTCCAACATTTCACAGATTGAAACTGGGACACATATGACCAAGCACTATCAGAGTGTGGAAAACATGGCAGAAGTTATAAATGGGGAGGAACACACAACGTAGGAGAGGCTGCAGCAGTATGTTTTTGCCTGCACCTACTAGGAAGGGCAAGATTTCACCTCTCCCTTCCTCCTTCACTGAAGTACATACTACTATTGCACTTGGAATTTAGTTTTCAGCTACTGAACTAAGTGAGGGACAAAGGAGGCAAGTGAGATGAGGACAGAGAAACTGGGACACTATTAAAGAAGCTGAAAAGGTGTGTGTGTGATAGTGGGGAAGTGTGGATATTAATCAGGACTGTCCCTGTATTATTTATTTATTTATTTATTTATTTCATTTGTATGCTGCCTTTGTCCCAGAAGGGACCCAAGGAAGCTCACAGGTAAAAACATTTCAAAAAACATTACAGTAAAAACATAAAACATTTTAAACAATCTAAAAACCATATAAAACCATATAAAAATATACAAAAGCTGAAAGGCAAGACCAGCACACCCCCACAAACAACAAAAACAAAAACAACCCTGAACCTCCTACTGGATGGCCCAATAGCTCCATTTCTTGCTTTGCTCTATTGCTCTAAGGCTTGATATGGTCTTTGTTGGCACTGTCTTACCACCAGCTTCCCTACTTCCTCTGTGTGTCAGGTCACATAAGTCGTGGAGGTGTGGAGGACCTTATTTAAAAAGAAAGAAAAACTACAGGACTTCTATCTCTTCCCTACACAGCTAGAGCACTTCAGATATCTTTACCAGACCTTTCTTTTTCTCTTTGTTGATTCTCCAGCTATACTAACACAGTGTTACATCTGCTGGAATGCCCATTCAGCACGATGTATACCAGCCACAAAAGCTGGTAATAGGCATGTGGCTCTCCTTGTTGCATGACAGGCATCTATTTACCACCACTATATCTGGCCAAACCATGAATGGCCAGTCCTAGCATTAGGCTGCATTTCATGGCAGTGTTTTGCTATTCTGAAAAAAGCAACAACCTAGCTAATTGTTTGGTTCATCATCATCATCATCATCATCATCATCATCAGGATTTTTTTACTGCCAGAAAAAGGGAGAAACAGTTGGGGATTTCTGTCTCTTATGAGAAAAGTGGGGGAAGAGGAGGGAGAAGATCACATTTGTTTTTCCACCTCAGGTACAAAAATATTTGGGACCAGCCTGAGTCAGACCATGTAGAACCCTAAAGGTGGATTTCATGTTGCTTTCCAAAGACCATCCAACTTTCATAGTCCATAGCCAGGGTCCTAAAATTGTCCTGCTGCATGGCATGGTGTTTGTGTGAGTGTGAGCTTGGGTGCATGTGAGAGAGATATGAATTGGACAGTCATCAAAACTTTCCCGCAAAGTGGCAGCTCGTGTCTATGTGTTTCTTTTGACCAGCCCAAAGTGAATCCATGTAGCCTTTCCTCTCCCTGCTGTCTCATATGGTTCCATGCATGAGAGAGAGGCCGGCTGGTTTGCCTTCTCCTAATGCAAACCAGAGTTGTATATGCATGGGAGGCAGTGTGCCAGTGGGGAGTGGAGGTGGAAAGGAGAGTGTTTAGATGGATTACAAGCAATTTCATCCTCTGAAGGCTAAGCTTAATTTCAGAGCATTGGAAACCATTCTGCTTTCCACATCTGGGCTCAGCGGGAACTCTTGCTGCCCCAGCAGTTTCCAGGGGGCTTGAGACAGGAATGGTTGTGGATAATTTGGGTCTTGCAGGTGAAGTCAAGAGAAACAAGAATGAGAGGAAAGGCTGTTAGCTCCTGGGTGCTGCTATTGGCTGCTAGGATTACTTAGGTTATGGCTCACTTCCACATAATTTAATTCCCGTCCTTAACCATCGGCAACCACTGTGCAGGCAGCTTTCATTTTAAAAACACAGCAGGGATCCTGGGTGATCAGAAAATATAAGCAGCTAGCTCTGGGGAAAGGATTTGGCCCCACTGAAGGCTGGCAGTGCATTCCATCAACAACTGAACTCTTTGCCTTCCATTGAATACTTTTCATTTGCATTGTCATTCAGTTCAGTGATCTACCTGGAACAGTATCCAGATTTCCCTGGACTATCACCCAACACAAGGTAAAACCTAGGTCAGAATGGGAAGCTGCAATAAAAACACTCCAGATACCCTTAGGCTGCAAATCCCATTAACTCTGGCTAACACAGTCAATTGTGAAGGATGATGGGAATTACAGTCTAAAAACAACTAGAAGGCCATAGTTGCCCACCTTGATCTAGATCTTTCCCTACATCTTATATGTACCACCCAATTACTATTCTACTTAACATCTGTATGCTGCCCCATGTCCCAATGAGACATTTTTGATGTGGTTAATAATAATATTTGACTGTTGCTGTTATTTTTATCTGATTGGTTTTGCTGTAATACAAATACTGTATGAGTTTACATTTTGATGAAAGGGTGAACAAAGCCACCATTGTCGCCATGCTATCTGTCATGGTATACATGAGCTCACCTGGCTGTCTAAAATTAGTCTGCACTGTCAGCCAATGTCCACAGCATATTGGCCGCTTGATAGTCCTAGCTGGAGGAAACCCATTGTGTCAGTGGAATTTCTATAAGTGGTGATTCACCATTCAACAATTGATTGAATGGGTTTACTTTAGTTGGGACTATCTTTGGGATTCAGCCAAGTAGAAATAGTCAATATTTCTTCAATTGATTGTAACTCAAAGCTTTGCATGTATGAGGTCTAAAGGGCCTTTCTTACCATTGGGCAGAGTGAAACTACTGAGATAGCTACCTTAGACAGTAGATTTTGGATGTCCTGAAAGGGTAGCAAATGGTTAGTTGTTTACTTTATCATGATTATATACAGTCACCCCTCTGTTTTCGCAGAGGATCGCAGAGGACCCCCCCCTCCATGAAAACGAAATATTGCGCATATTCAAGCCTCATAGGCTTGAATGTTTGTGGTGTTTGTGTGAGGCTTGAATGGATGTGTGCTCTCGTGCATGGCTGTGCACATGCGTCATGGGTGCACACACCATTTTAAGTCTCTCCTCTTGCTGGTCTGCATAAAGTGTGGACCAGAGACTTCAAATCCGTGAAAATGCAGGGGTAACTGTATTTTTTAAACTCCCTGGAATGGAGAGGGATATAGGATTATTTGCCTCCTATGCCAGAATATTTTGGCTAGGTCTTGGTGCAAGGCAGCTTGATTTAGATTGGAGTAAGTGCTATTTGCTGTTCTGCTTCAAACAGCAAAACATGTTAACAGATCAATAGACTGAACATCAATTGCCGAACTGAACAATGTTTGTGGATTAGCTTTCTAGATGTACTGAAATGTAACTATGGGGAATAAAGAAGTTTGGCCTAATTCCTATTGCTAGTCTCAACTAGAGTAGAACCATTGAATCAGTGGGATTTACTGATGCGTTGACTCACCATTCAGCAATTGATAGCATGAGTCTACTCTAGATGGGACTAGGCAACAGGATTCCAGCCAATATGTTTAACTGGTATGGTACTGTGTCCAGTTTTATAATCCCCTTAGCAAAATTTTGTTCACATTATATACTGTAATGTGGGATGATTCAGAAGAAGAGTTTTTTTGGGAAAGCTATACATCCAGACTTGTCCTGTTAATATAAGCAAAATACCAGATTCTGTCTTAAGAGTCTATTACAAATTTGTGACAGCTGCGTAGGTCACAACCTTTGTAATAACATAAAAGTTATGGTGTGGCTACCTGTGCTGGAAAATTGAGTAAGATGACCAAAGATGCCTCCATCCCAGTAAAATTAGGCATAAGAAGAATTACGCAGCTGCATTTTCAGATTCAGCACATTACTTTGAAATAAAACCACTTGACACCAGTTCCTCAAAAATACCATCAACAAAGTTTCTGAAGAATTTTGAAGTAGTCCCATTTGTCTCTTTCTTAGGCCCTGAGAGCATCTACTACATATGCTGAAGGAAGGGAAGGGGAGGGCCTGTGCGTTTGTGCATGGTGTGGTGTTTAAAACTTTCCCTGCCTGCATTATATGGAACATTTCATGAGGCAAGTAGATTCTTTCTTTTGCACTCTCCAGAAGTGCTGTTTTCTGTATATTGAGACTTGAAGGTGGTCATTCCATCTCAATGAACTGATAATTGAATCTGGGCCATCTGTCTGAATGTTTGATCACCAGCTGAGACTCAGGTGGGAGCCAATACTAGACTAGCAGCAGGCTAAGGTGAGTTCAGATGGTGCCCTGCCTGAAACTTGTTTGAACTGATGGGATGTTTCTCACTCTTCCTCCACCCCACACCCTGCTATTGGCAGTTGATAAACATCCTGACGCCAGCCTTGGGTGGCCAGGGGAAGTTTCTCACAAGTCTCAGGTAAAACCACCACCTCAGCTCCTCACCCATCCCTTACCCATCATGATTCACAGGGAGACAAAGGGGCCTTTGTGCTTGTGCCTGGGAGGACCAGTATCACATTGACTCCTGAGAGGTGTTGGATGTCAGAGAATGCCAAATCTCATACAACCCATGCAAAATCACGGGTGGAGGAAGGAATGGGAGCAGGATTGAAAGTTTGGTGTTTCCCTTACCAGCAGAAAAGTCCTTGCAGTATAAATCCATGCAGGTGAGTTGATGATGATGCAGGCTTGCCAAGCAGTGAGCCTGAGAGGGACAAGAGAAAGCAAATTAGGAAGCGAACAATGAAAATGATGTGTGAATGAGGCACTGGTGTTTGTCAAGAGACAGCTATGCACACACAAGTAGGCATGCAAGCTGTGACAGTGCAATGAATGCACCTCACATAAATGGCTGTGTGGTAAGGTGAATATGCTTACATGCACGAGGATGCCAGAATTTACAGTCATGACCTGATGATCTTCCTGCACAGGAATGTATGTTTATATTAATATTATATAGATACAGATGCCTGTTCTGCACATCATATTATCTGTACATTTTTCAGTTTCCTCAATGAATTTAGGGAGCTAGAAATCTTGGAGTCCAGGTCAGACCATGAAGTTATCACATAAAAATTAGACAGCATGGAATCTGTAAGACAGCACAGCTTCTAGACCATATAGCAACTCAGAGAAGCATATTCTCTACAAAAGTGGTTTGTATAACTATAAAAGCTACATAGACACATGTATCAAGAAACACATGTACTCAACACACAGTTGGGATTCATTGATGTTCCCTGTCCAAAAATATGTTCAGTGGCAAACAGAGAGAACCAGAGTGGAGTAGTGGTTTGAGTGTTGGACTAGGACTCCAGGAGACCAGGGTCCATATTCCCTAAGTATGCCTACAGATAAACAAACATAACTGAAAATATTCTTCTTCCACTGCAGCCATATTTAATAACTAGTGACCACCCATTGATATAATTTCAAGGACAGGATTTCAGGTGTATCATATACCCCCTCACAATGTAAGGATGTGAGAGCTGGACAGTAAAGAAAGCCAATAGAAAGAAAATCAACTAATTTGAGATGTGGTGCTGGGGAAGAGTGCTGAGGATACTGTGGACAGCCAAAAAGACAAACAAATGGGTTCTAGAACAAATCAGGCCCAAACTCTTCCTGGAAGCCAGGATGACTAAGAGGCTGTCATAACTTTGGCCACATCGTGAGAAGCATGAATCATTGGAAAAGACAATAACCTAGGAAAGGTATAATAATAATAATAATAATAATAATAATAATTATTATTATTATTATTTATAGCCTGCCCAATCACAAGGAATCTGGGTGGGTTACAGCAATAAAAGTGCATGGAATACAATAAAATTCAAAATTAGTCCCTTCCCAACCTCCCCCAACCCAATACTAAAATTACAATAAACAATCACAATTTAAGAGCAAAAATACAAAAAGATTTAAAAAGGAGAGATAATTGGTGGATAGAGCGACGTAGATCACCTTGTGCGGGGAGAGGAGTTAAGTTGGGAAGGCCTATGGCCAATACGAGAAGTACCTGTAATCAACCTGGCTGTCATATTTTGTACAAGCTGAAGTTTCTGAACTTGGCACAAGGTTAGCCCCATGTAGAGTGCATTACGGAAGTCTAATTGAGAGGTTGCCAGTGCATGTACTACTGTTTCAAGGTCTCCTTGCTCCAGGAAGGGGTTCAGCTGGCGTATCAGCCAAAGCTGATAACAGGAGCCCCTGATTGTCGCATCCACCTGAGCTGTCCAGTAAAGTGACAAGTCAAGGGTCACCCCCAAGCTGTGGACAGAGTCCTTCAAGGAAAGTGTGACCCCATGCAGAACTGGCTGACATAACTCCATTCCTAGATTCGGGTTTCTTATTACAAGTACCTCCGACTTACCTGGTTTTCCCTCATCCAGTCCATTACCAACCCAAGACAAGCATTCAGAAGAGAGATGCCATCCTTAGTCACTGCATCCGTCTGAGACATAGAGAAATATATTTGGGTATCATCAGCATACTGATAACACCCCTCCCCATGCCTCTGGATGATCTCGCCCGTGGCTTCATGTAAATGTTGAATAGCATTGAGGATAGAATCGCACCTTGAGGGATGTCCAATTTGAGCTCCCTCTTGGCCGAACAACTGTCCCCAAGCGACACCATCTGGAATCTACTCGAGAGGTAGGACCGGAACCACTGCAATGCAATGCCACCGATACCCAACTCTCTCAGGCATTCCAGAAGGATACCATGGTCTATGGTATCGAAGGCCACTGAGAGGTTCAAGAGCACCAACAGGATCACACTTCCCCTGTCAATGCGCAGACGGAGATCATTGACTAAGGTGACCATGGCAGTCTCAACACTGTACCTCACCCTGAATCCAATTTGAAATGGATCCAGAAAATCAGTTTCCTCCAAGATAACTTGTAGTTGATTGGCGACCGCCCTCTCAACCACCTTGCTCAAAAATGGCAACAGAGAAACAGGTCTATAATTATTTCTGACCAGGGAGCCCAGAGAGGGCTTTTTTAAGAGTGGTCTAACCACTGCCTCCTTAAGACAAGAGGGCAGGGACCCCTCCATGAAGGATGCATTAATTACATTTTCCAGCATCAACTTGATAGTATCGCCCCCATGGACTGTCAGCCAAGTTGGGCAAGGCTCGAGAGGGCAGGTTGTCTTTTTCAAACTACTAAGGAGCTTGTCCACATCCTTAGTACTTACCAACCCACATTGATCCAGTCTAACAGTCATGGTGGAGGTGCTGGATACCTCTCTAGTTGCTACAGACTTAAAGTTGGCATCCAGGTCAGCTCTTATCCTAGAGATTTCATCTGTGAAATGATCATTAAAAGTGTCAGAGCAAGCTGTAGTTGGTTCTAATAGAAGGTTCTGGGTGGGAGGCAATTCAGTTAAATTCCTCACCACCCTGAATAGCTCAGCTGAATGGGATTTCACAGATGCGATAGATGTAGAATAGAAAGATTTCTTAGCTGCATCTGTCCCCATATGATAGACCTAAGAAAAGTCCAATGAAATGTCTTATTGGATAAGAGTTGAGATTTCAGCCAACAGCGCTTTAGTCATTGTCCAACCCGCTTCATTTGTTTAAGATCTTTGGTGTACCATGGATTACAATTTTTTGCGGGTTGGAAAGGACACTTGGAAGCGATCATGTCTACAGCTCTGGTAAGGTTGTCATTCCACATATTAACCAAAGCTTCAACAGAATTGCCAGCATTGCCAACCATAGAATCCCCTAGGGCTTCTTGGAACCTAATGGAACCATCAACCTTCAAAGGCGGACCATTCTAATCAGTCCTCCACCCGCAGAGGGAGGGATGGTGGCCTTCAGTCCAACCTTGACCAGGAAATGATCCGTCCATGACAATGCGGAGATGCTAATTAACTCCGCCCATGGATATGCCTGATCTGTGCAGAAGACCACATAGAGGGCATGACCTGTACAATGTGTAGGCTCAGAGACTATCTGGGAGAGTCCCATGTTTGTCATGGAAACCATGAACTCCTGAGCCACACCAGTAAGATTAGTCAAACCAGCCTCGAGGGGGATGTTGAGGTTACTCAGGACTAACAGCCTAGGTGACTCCAACACCAGCTCTAAGACTAGTTGTGTTAACTCAGCTACAGAGTCTGTTAAGTTACGGAGTGGGTGGTAAACCAATAGAATCCCCAGTCTCTCCCTGGTTTTTAATGCTAAGGTAAATGCATTTGAGGTGGTTTAATGCATGGATAAGTATCCTGGTTAAGGCAAGGTTGTTTTTATGGACCATGGCTACACCACCACCCCACCCACTTTCCCTTACCTGCTCATTGATGGAGTACCCGTCTGGAAGGGCCTGAGCCCAGTTTACAGTGCTATCTGCTCCTAGCCAGGTCTCCGTAATACACGCCAGGTCAGCACTGTGATCTATCAGTAAGTCATAGATAATACAGGACTTATTCTTCACTGACCTGGCATTACATAAGAGCAGAGAAAGGTTCAGCGGCTGGTTTGGAATGCTCACCAGATCTTTTAGGGTAGCAGGGTGACTGGAAGGCGAGATGGATGTCATGCATCTATCGCATCTTCCTGTCGGACAGCCAGGTTGAGGACATGGAGGACTCTGAGGATGAGGATGCTGAGCCAGATCCCAGCTTGGTGCTACCAGCTCCCATGGACTTAGTGGAACCTGGGTCTAGCTCTGTGGGACCCATTGAGCCACAGCCCCTGCCTCAGCAGCCTAGTCTCCTCCCAGCAGAAAGCCCCCCACCAGCAGAGGTTTCAGGCCTGGAAGAGACAGAGGAGCAGGACACAGAGGTACCTACCTTTGCTCAGAGGAGGACAGAAAGGACGTGCCTCCGGCGTTCTCGGAGGTTATCAGAAAAATGCACAGCTAAGGCCAAACAGCTGTGAGTGGGAGCTGTGCTATATAAGCAGCTGAGGAAAGCTGAGTTCCTTGTCAGAGCTTATCTTGGGGTTCCCGGCGAAAGCTTTTGACTCTTAACTCTCGGTTTGACTCTGGACTGCTTTGGATATTGTGACCTTCGGAACGGCTTTGGACTACCTGCTTGTGATAACCCTAGACCTCAGACTGTTCTCTTTGATTTGCCTTTTGAACTCTAGACTCATTGTTTGGCTGCTTGAAGCAATCACTGGTATTGTACTTACATCTGTGTTTGTGTGCTTGAGACGGATGTTGTTCTTATCAGCCACGCTTTTGGCAGCTTTTCTGGACACTTCCTCTGTAATGATCTTTCATCCTGCTAACGCCATATCTTCCATTGCCCCGCACAACTTGAATTACTTCTCCAATGAAAACATCAAGAAGGCAGTAGAAAGAGAGGAAGACCACATGCAAGATGGTTAGACTCAATCGAAGAGGCTATAGCCCTGAATTTTCAGGACCTAAGCAAAGCAGTGGAGGACATGGGGTTTTGGAGATCCATGGGGTTGCCATGAGTTGAGGTTGACTTGAGGGCGGTTAACAACAACAACATGTAGTTAACATATTGATTTGGCTCAGATGTCTCCATAGCTCTTGGGCCTCAAGGGATACAGCTAAGAAACCCCTTGAGCCAGTCTCTGTCTCAACCCACCTCACAGCATTGTTGTGAGGATAAAAGTGAGTTGAAAGAGAGAAATTCTGAAATTCAGCTTGAGCTACACAGTTCCATGTCATTGTTCTCTGCCACCCTCAGCAGCTGTCAAACACAGAAAGGACTACTGCTGCTGCTACTACCAGCACTACTTCTGGGAAGAGGCGGAATGGAGGAAGTGGTTCATACAATGGAGTAGCAGTTGGACTCAGCTTGGGAGCTTATTGCATGGCTAAATAAAACGGTTTACCTGAACTGAATTTAATCTTAAATCAGGCTGCATCTGGATCCTATCACCGAATACAGCCCGGATCCACCCCTGCTTCCAGGAACACTCCGGCAGCCATTTTCAAGCTGGAAAACTTTTTTGGGAGCGGGGATGGACCTGGGCTGCATTTGGGTGGCGATTTCAGCAGCAAAATCGTTGTGATAGGGTCCAGATGCAGCCCGATTTAAGATTAAATTTAGTTCAGATAAACAGTTTTATTTTAGTTTTGTGATAGTCTCCTTGGTGTGTGTGCAGGAGGAAAGAAATCTTTTCTTTCTCCTGGGAGCCCAAAGCAACAATGGTCTGATTTATCTCTTCTGCTTCTCCTTTCCACTGGTTTGCAGTAGCTGCCACTGCTGCCACCTCTCTTGGATTGTGAGTTTTTAAGGCAAGGAGGGAGATTTGGGGGTTATTCAGATAGTGAAAACAATCCCGGTAGAATCTGGGTTGAATCTTTGTTGTTCACATGCATTTTGAATGCATTCAATTATATTTTGAGGGACTGTCAAAAAACCCCACTTAACCCAGGATAATCGATCTTGAGTCCCACCCCCTCCGAGTTTTTCTAAAAGATTCAAATTGTCAGCTGCATGAATAACCAGTGCAAATAGACCCAGGATAAACTGGGATAACATTCTACATACCTTGTATTTGCTTCAAATAGATTCACTTCATTGACACCATTTTTATTCGGGTGCTGACACGTATGAGCAAAAAAACTCGTAGAAATGTGCATAGATGCGGTTCCAATAAAAAATATATAGTGTGAACAACAAAACTGGAATGTATTAGTGAGATTATTCAGATAATTGCGCTAAAAAACAACGACGTCTGAATAGCACAACAGACGTTGGAAATGGAGCACAACAGCAAGGGAATTGCCTGTGTGCCCCATCCAAAAGGGACATAAGTGGATATAAGCTGCATTCAAATGTGGCATTTCACTAGCAGCATACCAGCCAATTAATTCCATTGAGGACAGTCCTAAATAGCCATTTTCAATCCCTCCTCACTGCTAATGACATTACTCATCAGAGTTGCTTAGAGTTGTTTTTTGGCTTGCTCTTAGAAGAGGATCTTCAGTAATAAACACAAGTCTGACTTTCTTTGAGGCAAAGATGTCCATTTGATAGTGGAGAAGAATAGAGTTGGCTGTTGACCAACTCACTGGAGGCAGAAGTATGTTATTTCACACATCTTTACAGTACACAGAAAAAGATAAAAAGAGCCTTTGGATTCCAGGGCACTCAGCTATTTTTCCCAACCTGCCAACTAGTAACTCAATCAGTGACCCACGGAAGACTCTCTCCCCCCCCCATTTCTCCCCCATTCTCCATTTCTCAGCTATGTCTCTTCCACCTGCCTCTCCAGACAATTGGTGCAACCCACTATTCCACTGTAAGGCTACTGAAATAAAGTGATGTTTGCACACATTAGTTTTGCAGTCTGTCTCTGATTCGTACAATATACATGAACTGTTTGCAGCAAAGGTTCAGGAAGGAGCCAATGAATACATGATGGTGAAAGCAGCCCAAGATATCTATTATGACAGACCAGCCTCACTGGTTTTCTGTGACCAGGCTCTGAAATGACCTGAACTCCACTGCTTTCCATGAATTAACTGTTTAATAAATTAAGCCACCAATTTTAAATCCTTGCTGCCCACCCTAACTACACTCTTGGCTGTGATTGTTTCTCCAGAGATGCCCTCAGTGGTGTCAGGAGGATTCAATGTCAGTGAATCCATTCTGGGTTTTAGTCCAAACTTTAAAGAAGCCATCCAAGGGGATAAACTCCATCCCCACAATAGGTTCAGTCCCTTAGACAGCTCCTTTAAATTCTAGACTGGAATTTAGGTTGCTGCAACAGTGCAGAATTAATACTATTTGACACCACTTTAACTGTCATGGCTCCATCCTAAGGAATCCTATGATTTGCAGTTTGCTGTGGCACCAGAGGCCTCTGACAGAGAACGATAAATATCTACCAAAACTACAAATCCCAGAATGACTTAGCATTGAGCCATGGCAGTTAGAGCAGTGTTCAGCTACATTATTTCTGCGGTGCAGATGCAGCCCTAGAGTGGATTCACCACCTTCCAGCAGCTGAGCCACCCATGGCTGCAAGCCACAGTTTAGAAATCAAGGATCAACACAACACAGTGGTCTCTCTGTTTCCTGGCATCAGGCTTTTTAAATAAGTATCCCTTCCCCATGTTGAGGAGCACCCTTGATTTTCTTGGTGTGTTGTCTCTGCAGGAAATCACATATGGCAAGGGTCTTGATTTTGAAAAGGCACTTTAGAACCACTCACATTCGGCTCTGTAGGAAGGCCATGAGAGTTAGTTTGAATTAAAGATGAAACCAGAGTATAACAGTGGTACTGGGGGCATGTATGTGCATCTGTGTTAAAAAAAAACCCACAACAACCACCAGACAGCGATACATACTTCTGGATGAAAGTGGTACTTTCCAACAACAGTCCTCCAATAATAATGAGCAACATGAACTCCTCATCTGGGAGATGCCAGATTGAGTGATTTACCAAGATAAAAGAGGCACCTTTTTCTCCATTTCTGTAGCTCTCTGCTTTCCAGGCTTCTTCGTGAGCTCCTCTCTTTGTTTGCATACACAACGGCATGCTGCCAAGAATGCATACAATATGAATAAGGCTCAGAAACAATGGGCTGAAGCTGCTCTTTAATGAAGACCAGAGGATCGGACTCAGCTGAGCAGGATTGGGATGGAAGTGCTGTCAGCTTCAGTTCTTCTATGAAGAACAGTGCAATGTGCATTTGGGCCGGGAATCTGGATGCCATTCCCAACAATGGAAGTTGGGGGCAAGGGGGAGGCTCTGGTGTCTGCATAGGAAAGACTCCAAGGTGCATTTACTCAAATTTCTGATTGCAGCCACAGAGGGGTAGCATTTGCTCATATTTAAAACTGAAGAAAGCAGGGATCTGGCAGGAGTTTAATATATGTGACTTTATGGGTCTATATAGGATGATGCTTCATAATGTCCTCTGATGGTTGGTAAGATAAGAACAAGTAAACACTAAACATCTTGCTATAAGAAGCTGAAGGCCTTTATTCTTTCCTTTTTCTTTTTAATGTTCAGATTACCAAGCTGGATCTATTGAACAAATGAGGTGGAGATGGATTGCAGTGGGAGGTCCCGCCTTCTATCACCCATATTTCATTAGGTTTCTCTTTTTCTCTGTGGTTGGCGTATTGCTGTTTACAGGTAGACTGACCAGATGTCATAACCACAGAGGAGGACAAGGCACTGCAAACTGTAGGACAGTCAAACAAATATAGGATCATTACAGAATAAAAGCTAAGAACACTAATATAAATATAAATTCATTTCATATGGTTTATTTACACCTATATTACATATACTGTATTTTATTATGTACTCAACCATATTTTTCTTGGTTAAAGTGCCTTGTTGACTTGCAATATACTTATAGAAATCTGAGCAATACAAATGCTTAAAACTGTACTTTACCAGCCACAAATCCTTGACTGAATCAATAATAATAATAATAATAATAATAATAAATATATTACCCACCTCTCCCCATGGATCAAGGTGGGGACATTTAAATTATTCCTTTAATTTGTCCATTGGGCTGAAATTAAGGGGGAAAAACCTTTCAAGATTTGCATTGTGTCCTCAAGCAGCACATTGCCTAACACGTTTGCTGTCCTTTTCTCTCTGAGAAACTAAGGGGGGGTTGCAGACTGTAAGAAATAGTGCAAATTGAGTCCACTTTTAGGGTTAGGGTTAGTGCTAGGGAATTATGGGAATTGGTTTTTTTCTGGGACATTGAGCCTTCTCTGTCAGAGAGCTCTGGTGCCACAATAAAATATAGTCCCCATGATTCCCTAACCCTAACCCTAACCCTAAAAGTGGACTCAATTTGCACTATTTTTGGCAGTCTGCAACCCCCCTAACACACTCTGACCTCTAGGGGCAAGTCTTGTCTCCTGCTGCTCCTAGGAAAAGTAGAAGGATCCATCCTATCCCTCTATTTGCCAGGCTGCCAAATAGACAAATTTCTTAAGAGAGGAACAGCAAAGGTGATGTTACTCAATGTGTTTCTTAATAATGCTCAAAATGTAGGACATTTTGGAATTAGTTTTTGTGGGTTTTTCGAGCTGTGTGGCCATGTTCTAGAAGAGTTTCTAGAAACTCTTCTAGAACATGGCCACACAGCCCAAAAACCCCACAAAAACTATGCACGCCGGCCATGAAAGCCTACGACTTCACATTTTGGAATTCATCCTGGACAGTAGGCTGAAATGTAGGACATCTGGTCACCGTATTTGCAGGGATATTACTCTACAGCTCCCACTATCTCTTACTGTATGTTGGGTGAGTGGGGTTGCCAGAGAGAAAATCAGATGGCTCTTGTACCTTTAAAGGTTGTAATAATAATAATAATAATAATAATAATAATAATAATAATAAATTTTATTTTAACCCGCCCCTCTGCTCGGCAACTGGGGTGGCGTACAACAAGATTAAAACAGATAACAGTTAAAACACTCCTTCAACCCAATCCCTAACCCTCCCCCCCTAAAACTAAATTAAACTAATGCAAGATTAAAATAACAAATGGACAACAAAATACACTCCAAAAAAGCAGCTTTAACAAGGACAAACAGGTGGTGGCAGCAAAAGGGCGGGTAAGCAAACCACCTCCATTGAGCCGGGAGATTTATTTTGGGAAGGCCCGCTGGAAGAGATCCGTCTTTACTGCTTTGAGTAGAAGAGGAGCTTTCAGAAGATGTTACTTGTCATGCAACCAGGTAATAAGCAACACTGGGTGACATTTTTTGCTTCTACAGAACTTTTTAAGGTTGTAAGCCAAAATATGTTGAGGGCCAGATATGTTCCCTACTCCTATGGAATCTGGTCCTGCACAAAAAGCACTGTACATCAGAGGGGCCCTATGGATTCAGAACATGTATGTCTGTAACCTCCGAGCAGAGGAGCCACTGAATGTGGCAAGGTGGTGGAGGGAGCTAGTTGCTGTGATCTCTACCCACAACACATGTATATTTTCTTTACTCTGTCGGACCACATGAGCAGGGCTTAATGGTGTAGGAAATTTAAAACAATCTCTATGGTGGAAATCATTTATCCATGTTTTGTAATGCAGTGGACCCATTTTATTGCTAGGCTGGTGATCCATGGATTTGACCATCCATGGCTCCCCACACCCCATATTATTCAATAGTGGTGCATGAACATGGGTGTGCATTAGCACACATGTCACCACCATTGAATAATATGGGGTGTGACTGTCCATGTTTTTGCCATCTGCATGAGAAGGGGATGGAACAGAACCCATATGGATGGGATGGGTCCATGGATGGGAAGGGTCAAATGGTTATTTTGGAATGACATGGATAATTGTTGGAAGGCATCCCTTTGGATAAGGATCAGTAAGCTGTCTAGACCTAAAAGAGAGTGCTTCACATACATTATTTGTCTTTACATACAACCATACAATAAGTCATAAGGATCACCATTGTATTGCAAGAAGAGATGTTGAGCAGCAAGGAGCAGGAGAAGCAGTGTTTAAGAGAACCACCCAAGGCAGAGATGGAGAATATGGGCCCCTCCAGATGTTATTTGGCTTCAGATCTCATCAGCCCTGGCTACAGAGCCAATGGTGAGAGATTACGGTAGCTGCTATTCAATAATGGTAGTTTTTATCCAATAATACCTGGAAAGTCACACATTCGTCTTTTCTAAGCTATGGAGTTCATGGCTCTGGTAACTTAAAAACAAAAACAAAACTGAGGTGGAGTTTCATATTATAAGCTGCCACTCCAATCTAATTCTTATAAATCTATGCTATTGCTCAGATCAGGTTTCTTTCTGCAGTCCAGCAATTAAGAGGGCCTTTGAGATCTTCACCAGACCACCCAGAATATGGTGAGGCCAATTTCAGCAAGCAGGGATATATTTACCTATCAGTCTGGTTGTTATGGCACCTTTCTCCAAGGTGCTGAGAATGGTTTGCTCCTTTTACCCTCCTAACAGCCTGGGGTGAGAACTGTTGGATTGCCTAGAAAGTTTCCTGGCTGGAAGGGTATTTCAACCCAGGCTTCCAAGTCCTGCGCACCAGGCTTCACTGTTTTGTCAGTGAGGATATGACATTGACCTTTAGGTGTTGGTGTTGCACTCTAGGATAATTTGCTGTCTCCCTTGCTTGTTATTGCTGCTACTGTTTCTCTATCGAATTTTAAAAAAATGATTATAATTTGTATTATAGTTGCTAGCTCTGCTAAGGGCAGAGGAAGAAAATATAGGTTCTAAAAATTTCAGTTCATGTGTACATGCATACATAGCAAAATAAAATATAACAGATAGCATGCTGTTCAACAGTTATGATATTGTAAGTTGGACTTTTGATACCCTAACTGCTGGGGATTCACTTTTATGGTCATGAATAACTGAATATGACCCCAAAAATTTACTTTCAGAGCCTGGCAGCACCTCAAACAAAGCACTTCCAAGGCACTGGAGATTAGAGCGCTGGGAAATGACATCCGTAGCATGCTTATGGTCATAGGTGGCTTGGGGCAAGCAGTCATGGCAGGAATCCAAGAGGTCTCTCTAGCTACCTATTCTTAAGCCACCCTGCAACAGGGAGCATGCTATAGATGTCATTTCCCAGTGCTCTGATCTCCAGTACTTCAGAAACACTTCAGTTTGGGTACTGCCCAGCTACAAAGATGCCCAGAGCTATAATATAATAATAATATATTTTATTTATATACCGCCCCAGTGGAGAACCAATCTAGGCGGTGAACAATAAAATTTGTAAATTACAAGCAAATTAAAATAAAAACAATCCCTCCTCCCCCCCTAAAACATTATTAAATCAATTACATTTAAAACAACTGCACTTAAGCAGTAATTAATCTAAAAACCGAACATAATTAACAACAACTGACAGCACACAACTCAGCTACAATGCAACAGTCCCCCGCAGATCTACTTGAGGGAATTGAAATGAGTACTCTGGAAGTACCCAACTTCGGAGGGTCCTGGGCTAGTTCTCTAGTCCGGAAAGGCCTGCCAGAAGAAATCCGTCTTGACAGCCTTTTTAAAGCTATACAAAGATGTTAATTGACGGATCTCGTCCGGCAGGCCATTCCAGAGTCTGGGAGCGATGATAGAAAAAGCCCTCTGGGAGGTCGCTGCAAGCCTGGCTCTTTGAGGCTGCAGCAAGTTTCTCCCAGAGGATCGGAGGGCACGGGGAAGATTATATGGGAGGAGGCGGTCTCTGAGATAGTTTGGGCCCAAGCCATTTAGGGCTTTAAAGGTGATAACCAACACCTTGTACTGGGCCCGGAAACCAATAGGCAGCCAGTGGAGGGACCTCAACACCAGAGTGACGTGATCCCTCTTAGATGTCCCAGATAGCAACCTGGCCGCCATATTCTGCACTAACTGCAGTTTCCGAGTCAGGTACAAGGGTAGCCCCATGTAGAGCGCATTACAGAAGTCAAGGCGTGAGGTTACCAGTGCGTGCACAACAGTCTCAAGATCCCTTACTTCCAGGAAAGGGCGCAGTTGGCGTATCAGCCGAAGCTGATAACAGGCACTCCTGACCGTCGCATTTACCTGATTTGCCATCAGGAGCGACGAGTCAAGGAGCACCCCCCAACTGCGAACACAGTCACTGGAGGAGAGCTAGTTAATTCTTTGGGGTGCACCAAAAGAGTTGACTGGCTTTAGGCATCTTTGTAGCTGGGTAGCACCCAAACTGAAGCATTTCTGAGGCACAGCATAAATCAGCTTCAACCTATTGCAACCACATGAGTGTGGGGCCTCCAAGATCCATGGTCCTTGACTGTCCTGCTCAGGTCATGCAAATTGCGTTGTTGTTTTCTTGATTAAATAATTCTATCACCCAAGCCAGCATAAGCATTATCATCTTTTCCAGTGAGTCATATCATCTCATGATATGAAAGTGTGACAGCCTCAGTTTAACTACCCTCACTTTTAGTGAAGGCTTGATTTACTTTAAGACCCATTCATTTGTCTTTTTGGTGGCCTATGATGTCGACAGAAGTTTCCTCCAGCACCACTTCTCAAATAAATTTATTTTCTCCCTATCTACTTTCTCCACCATTCAGCTTTCATAACCATACATAGAAATCAGAAACACTATGGCCTGGATGATTCTGAGTCAGTGTTTAATGACATATCTCTTCACTTGGGCATCTTCCCTAGTTCCTTCATAGGTGCCTTTGGAAAACTTCTGATTTCTTGGCTGTAGTCTCTGTTTTGGTAAATAACTGATCCAAGGTAAAGGAAATCTTGAATGGCTTCATTACCCACTTTAAAGTTATTTAAATTATTTACTGTCATTATTTTTGTCTTCTCAGTATTCAACTATAAGCCTGTTTTTGTACTTTCTTCCTTAACTTCCACATCACTTTTCTTCCCTGTTAATAAAAATGCAATGATAATATAATAAATAAGTAATAATTTGCTGCACTTTCGTGACACTCTGAATCTGCTGTTTGAGGTAGTGGCCTCACTCTGCTTAATAATGGGGCTGGACTTGGTGTTTGCTGACCACATAAGACTGTCAATGGGTTTATCAATTTATTGCTTTCTTTAAAGTATTTTTAGTCTGCTTTTCCAAGTGAAGTCTGTTGGACAGCATAGAAAGAGATAATTGGTTTGGGTGTCTTTAAAAGCTGTGTAGTGAAGCCCCTTCATCATTACAACTATTTTGTTAACTGCCTTCAAGTCAACCCTGACCCCTGGTCTCCCTGTGAAGAACCTCCACTGCTCTGCTTAGCTCCTGCAAATTCAGGCCCATGATCTTCCTAACTGAGTTTATTCATCTAGTTGTGTGGTCTTCCTTTCCCCCCCCTCTTTCTCCTACCCTCTACCTTTCCTAGCATTATTGTCTTTTACAATGAGACATGCTTTCTCATGATTTGGCCAAAGTGTGACAGCTTCAGTTTCATCATCTTAGCTTCCAGGGAGATTTCAGGCTTGGTCTGTTCAAGGACCCATTTATTTGTCTTTTTGGCTGTCCGAGGTATCCTCTCTTTACTGCACTTAATGAAGCAGATATGCTCCTGGGCATTACCTCGTTCACAGAAAATTCAGTACCAGAGGAAGAAATAACATGGAATAGATTCCTACACCAGAAAAGAGAAGAGCAGCTGAATGTTTCAGCAAACCTTTTATTTAGAACTAGTAATATGCACATGTGAAAATGAAACAACCAGGTCAGGTAAACCTTGCATAGGTAAACAAAAACATTTTGAACTTTTGACAGACCACTTGAAGCATTTTCAAAGTGCATCCAGGTACAAACATTTCTTTCACTAGCCTCCGCTTTTCTTATAATTTCCCTTTTGGTGGTCCATATAAATATATGCTTTTTAAAGACATATTGTGGGGGGAACTGGTGAGGAAGTCATATCTACTCTCCCCTTTTCTCTCTGTCTGGCTGTTCACACATTCTCAGTGAGGGATACTGGAGGAAGCTGCTGTTTACCTTGCTTACTGCAAGTAAGCACAGATGGCTACAGTGGGATTTGCTAGAGCAGAATCCTTCTCTTTCTTAGGACAAGCTTAATTTATTGCATTGTTGAATCCCATTTTAAGAAAAAGGTGGGAATATAAGTGCAATAAATAAATAAATACTGCAGACATGCTGTAGTAACCTGACACAAAAATCTTTGTTTCTTCCAATCTCTTTCAGCATCCTCAGTGCTGATGCTGCTAAAAACCATCTAGCTAGACAGAGGACAAGAAAAGAGCTATCCAGGCATAAACAAACCCCTTTGTAAATAGGACCTTTTCTGTCAGAAGCACTGTTAACAGATATGCTTGCAGTTCCATGGCAGAAAAAGCTAAATCTATTGCATTTCTGTCTGTGAAGTATGGGTCTGCCATAAAAGGCGGGGGGGGGGGGGGGGAGAATGAACCTTTTCACAAAGACCCATAAGTCCCTATGCCCTAGTGTGACACCCTCTGGATACAGTGTGTTCAGAGAACAGCCTAGGAAAAAAAGTTGTCTCTTTTTATTATTTTACTACAGCTTCCAGAATCTCTCACCCAGCATGGGTGGCTTTTGGCTCCAGTTCACTCTGGTTTTGAAATCAAGATAGACTTGCATTACTATAGGGTGAAACCTGGCTCTTGTGACCTGGTAACTGGCTATTCTAGTTTGGGCTGATGAGACTTATGGCCTGACGCATCTGGGGGTGGAGGAGTTTGGGATTTCCAGAAGGAGTTCAGCTTGTTCTGAAGAGATATATAAGAATATTTCCATCTTTGACTGCCTGGTCAACTTTTCCTTTGTTAGGATGAAGTGATCTTACCACCCTTGCCTGACATAGGGCCTTTGCAGACTGCTAGAAATAGTGCAAATTGAGTCCACTTTAACTGGCTCAGTGCTAGGGAATCATGGGAATTGTATTTTTTTCTGAGACATTGAGCCTTCTCTGTCAGAGAGCTCTGGTGCCACAATAAACTACAGTTCCCATGGTTCCCTAGCAGTGAGTCAAGGCAGTTAAAGTGGACTCAATTTGCACTATTTCTGGCAGTCTGCAAAGTCTCAGCACTTTCTAGAAGGGATATTTAAAGGTCAGGAAATATCAGATTATCAGGCTTGTCTTTTGAGGTACATTTGTTCATAGTCCAGCTCAGGAAACCAATTCCTTGGTTTTCATTGTGCGGATCCCAATGAACTGTAGCCATGACAAAGGATTGCTTTGGTCAGCTAAGGGAAATGAGCTAACTTCATCTTTGCCTTGTGTTTGTATTGCTGCATCCCACTTAAGATCTTGATGTAAACAATAAACTACAAGCTGAGGTCCTGTATCAGAGGTATTGCTACAATATTATAACTATATTCCATCTCCTGATCTGATCTCTGGATCCCACTTTAAAACCAGTCAGCTGTCCTGAGTGATGGAGTTCAGTGGCAGTGACAAGAGAGCTACTGCAAGAGGATGTGGCCAGCCCCCTTCTCATCTGCAACTTACAGTGCAAGAAAGAGTTGGGACAGGACTCAAGAGGGGACTCTACTTTTGCTCCTTGTACTGAGGCTCATTTGTGGTATCAGGCTGGTCGCATCATCCTGCAGTGACCCACTCACCAGTGCCACCACTTAGCACAGTGGACTGGTTTTTAAGATGGGTTTCGTGGGTATTTACAATTGTGGCAATGGTACCACGATCACAAATCTGAATAGGAAACAGTTATGTAGCCATAAGTCTAACTTGTGACATCATGATTCACTAATGGGATGCCAGCTCATTGTTTTGGTGAACAGGTAACTTCATTTCATTTTGACAGACCCTTTAGCCTAAGTTGGCTTGGGTAGGCTTACATTTCAGTCTGCTACTCGGCTCCCTTCTTTGTATCTTTGCTGTACCCCTTTGCCTTCTATCTGATCCCTGCCAAACATCTAGATGCTTGCTGCTCCTATTTTGTTACCACTTGTGGACTGTTTATATTGATTAGCTCCACATGGCTGCCTGTTTAAAAAGAAAGCCCCAATGAGATGTTGGCTTCCTCCTCAGTTTTGGAAACCCAGCTGGTGGGAAAGAGGGAAAAAAGAGCTGTGCTTAGCCCTCACTGTCTTCATTTCAAAGTGGAATGGTTCAGAATGTGTCCTTTAATCAGAGTTCCCAGTACACATTTGTAAAATGCCCCCATTGGCTAAAGAACTGGGTGACAAGAATGGAAATTGGTCTGGTCCTAGCCATGTAGGAACAGTGGTGGGGAGGAGGACAGAAGATTAATAGCTGGACCAGGCTGGATCTTTCCAGTGGGAGGCAACCTGTGGTATACTAGATGTTGGTGGACTTCATTTTTCATCATCTGTAGCCAGTAAACCCAATATGATATATGATGGGAGTTGCTGTTCTACAGCATCTAGAAAAAACAAGGTTGTCTGCCCTGGTGTAGATAGAGGTCTCAACCTAAAACTGTGGTTGTTTTTATTTCTTGTTTAGGGAAGCAAACCAAGATTATAAATCACAGTTTGAAGTTGGCTTTTCCCTAAATCATAGTTAAAATAACTATTTTTTTCTGGGTTCAGACATAATAAGCTGTTAAAATAAGTTGAAAATCGAACCAGATCTTCTGATATTCTTGTAGCTGCTCTTGAAGAGGAGAGAAGGAGCTCACAAACTTAAGGGTTATTTCTGTAATGCTGTAATGTGTCCAGACTCAGCCAATCAGGCCATGTGCCAAGATTATGAGCTGGCAGGAATGCTCAGAAAAATAATGGCATTCCCCACTCTCCCAAAATTATTTGCAATAACCTGTAAAAACTGAGCTGGGTCAGTTGTCTCAACACTAGAAAAATACACACAGAGAGAGTCAGCAACAATAATATTTTAATAGCACTGTACTTGCAGTCTTACCTTTTGTTCACTCTCATTTCTTTAATGATTCTCCTTCTGCTACTTCAGAGTGTTTAAAAGGACAACCATGACCACTGGATTGGTAGGAATCCTAGTGGATCACTCTATATTATGGTCTTGTGAGTATAATTCCACCAGTAGAGACAATTTGGGCTTGTGGGCAGATGTTTCCTTTAAAGGTCTGGACAAAGCAGAGTTCCTTTTGATGACACTCATAGGACCTATATAATTGTGTAATTGTATAATAAGTAGCATCATGTGGAACAATGATTATAGATATCAATTATATGTTTCCATAGATATCAATGATTTTTTAAACAATTGTAATAGTCTTCTACCAAAGTGTTGCCCTCCAGATTAGTTGGACTACAGCTGTCAGCATGGGTGGCAGTGACAGCTGAAGACATTTAGAAAGTACCAGGAACCCTTTCACGCTACACCATTATTGCATTGTGCTTCCATTTTAACTACCATGGAGGTATCCTGTGGAATCTTGGGAATTGCAGTTTAGGGAGGCACTAGAGTTCTCTCATTAACAATTCTAAATACGCCTCCATAAACTACAAATTTCAGGATTCCATTTGATGTTGCCATTGCAGTCAAAGTGGAATCATAGCACTGCCATTGCGTAGTGGAGGCTATGTTAACTTAGAGCCTTATTGCATTACAAAAGTAAGACAAGAGGCAGCAAGATAGAAGCAGCTGTTTATCTCTCTGTGTGACATTGTAGCATTTCTGTTCTCCCTCCAGAGGGAGATGGTTGTAAAAGCATGCCTTTTGCAAATGAATTTTTCCAGCATGACAAAAGGCACAACCATTTCCCTCAGAAACAGAACGGAAGTGCTTCAAGGGCATGCAGAGAGGTAAATAGAAAGCAACTTCTATCTCGCTGCCTCTGGTCTTACTTTTGCAATGCAATAAGTCTCTAGTTATGGACTCATGGCATTGGTATGTGTTTTTAATGTATTTCTTTCCCCTTTAACTTTTAAAATTCAGGAGTTGCTGGTTATTTCCACATTGGTGGGATGTGACTCTGCTGTGGGTTTTAGTCCAAATATTTAAGAGAGCTCTCCAAGACACTGAACTATAAAGCCAGGAGTGTATTCGTCATTATACTGATATGGAAGCTATCAGCTGCCTCTGCTCTTGGTACCTTTTTAGAGGAAAAAATCTGCTTGAAGATACAAGGGAGATTTCTTCTAGAATTTACAATGCTTAGCTCATCCTCAGAGGAAGGCAAAGGCAAACCCCCTCTGAACAAATCTTGCCAAGAAACCCCTGTGATAGGTTCACCTTAGGGTCGCCATGAGTCAGAAACAACTTGAAGGCACACCACCACAACAGAACAACAAAGCCAGTAATCTGCTCTTCAAACGTTTTTAAGTTTTAGGTTTTTAAATTTAAACTTTTAAAGTTTAAATCAGGGTAGTTAAAATACAATAAAAAGAAGGATGTGTTTTCTTCATCACTCCTGTGCCTGTTTTATAAGCATGCCCTCACAATCCCACCTCCATCTCCTCTGTATTCCTGATTAGATTTAGATCAAGAAACCCAGAGTTTTTTCACAAGCCCAGGTCTTTATTGCTGTTTGGAAATGCTCCCTGGAAATGTAATAAAAGAAAAGAAAAATCCTTCCTCTCCCACATTGTGTGAGCCAATGTGCACTTAATTACTAATGAAGATTGTCACTGCATTGGTAAATCAAAGGAAGGCCAGGGAATGGCCACGGCATTCCAGAATTTGTCCTAGCAGATGTGCTGCAGAGAGAGTGCATTGAGGGGGGAGATTGGAGAGCTAGAGGAGTGGGAGACGGGAAGGGGGCAGTCATGATTTAAATCTTTTCTCTCCCCTCAAATAAAAGGCAAGTAATCCTTTATTCCTAAGTGGAAGCAGGTGTGTGTGTGTGGATGGAACATTCTTTGTAGTTTCTTCCAGATGTAGCAGGGAGGAATTTCAGCCAAGGAGCTGAGGAAAGAGGAGCCAGGTTCCTCTTCTTCCCTCATGGTGGACTCATGGACAGCTCAGGCCTCTTGGTGCTTCAAAGGTAGCTAGCTGGTTTTCTGGCAGAGGAAGAACACCAGGGGCTGATTCTGGAAACCAATTCATCACACAATAGGTGTGGGCATTTCCTCATAATTTCTTTGCAGAGGACCAATCTCTTCCCTTGAGACTGTGTTCCTTTTGCAGAATTTGCATTTTCACAAAGCTCCTACTGCTTGGAGCTCTCATTCTGTGGAAATGAAATATTTTCCCAAGTAAGGCATTCATTATTCTTGTGATTATTGTATGGTGCGTGTATCTTGGGGGGAGGGCGAGTTTGGAGCTTGTATGGAAAAGGCTGACACATGAGTATTATTGTTACTTTTTAAGACAGTAATTGGCTGTTGTTAGCTGTTACTTGCTGGTAGAAAAGGTAATGTATGATGTTACACTAAGGATGTAAAGAAAATATTCAGGGATAGCTGTGTTGTTGGTGCAATGGAATACAACAAAATCCACAGGCAGCGATACCAATGCATAAAAATACATAAAATACAAAGCATAAAATACATTATGTATACATTATGTATTTTATGTTTTGAGTTGGCCCAAAAAAGGTATGGCTACTTGTGGATTTGGATTTTGTTGTACAGGGATGAAAAGAACACTAATATACATATATTTGAACAATGTTAGGAAAACAGGTGTTCTCAAATGTTAGAAAACTCTTATAAGGAGAACTCTAGATGGCAAGAATCTTTGCAGTTCAGGACATATTATGCACACAAAAATGCATTTGGATTTTATAGAAAACAGTATTTTCAGCACAGAAGATGAGTTACTCACACAGAAAACAGTGAATTTTGTACAGAAAATAACATTTCTGCTCAGAACATGCCATTTTTCTGTGCAGATAACTTGTTTTCTGCACAGAAATGTTGGTTGGTATCGTATCAATGAATTATGATGATGTAAGTCAGACATCTGCCATCACAACTTTTTTTTGGCTATTGCAGGGGTTGAAATTCTTTTCCATGCATGCAAAGACTAAAAAAACCCTGCCAAACATGGCCATTTCTCCGGAAATCTCATTGGTTGAGATTTGGGGATGGGGATCAGCAGGGATGTATCTGGCTATTTTTCTGTAGTTAGGCAGGCTGCAAGGATGTCCTCAGATGTACTACTACTACTACTACTACTACTAATTTTTATTTATAGCCCGCCTCTCTGCCCAACAATCGAGGCGGGTTACAGCAGTTAAAAACAGAACAATGTAAAAGTAACCCTAAACCCTAAATCCCACCTCCCAGCCCCTTAAAACAGAATTAAACAAGAGAAAATTAAAACAATTAATTATTAAATAAAAACACTAAAATTCTAACACAATTATTGCACGCGGAAGGCCGATTGGGTAACAGACAAAATCATCTCCCAGGGCAGGTATGTTCCGGGGCATATTATTCTGGGAAGGCCTGCTGGAAGAGATCTGTCTTCACTGCCTTCTTGAAGGCAGTGAGCATGGAAATAAGACGGATCTTGTCCGGCAGGCCATTCCATAGCCTGGGGGCGGTAGCGGAAAAGGCCCTCTGGGAGATCTGGGACAGCCTGGTCTTTATTGGCTGTAACAGATTCCTCCCAGAGGACCGAAGGGCTCGGGGGGGATCATATGGGGAGAGGCAGTCCCTAAGATAAGATGTTTTTACTGTTTTTAAAGACAATGTGACATATGTACAAGCCTTTGAATGTGATGATATCTATGAAGTAGATCTTTCAACTCCACAAGTGAATATGATCTAAAGACACATGGATGAAGATAGCCTTGAACTATGGAACAGACACTTTGCTCATCATGACATCAAAGCAATTCTTCAGCTACAAAACCAGAATTTGGCTATTGGGATCAAAGTAAATTGCCAGTGCTGTGAAAACTCTGACAGGGTTTCACAGTGAAAACATTGACAGGCAGCCTGGGAACTTTGTTTTAGTGGTTCTCCTTATGAATTTTTTTAAAAAAATTTATAGGGCTTTTGGGGGTTTTTGCTCAGAGGAAAAGTCAGAGATTTACCTTCAGAATAAGGTAGCATTCAGGAGGAAGAGCAGCAGGGAGAGTCCTCAGGGACAGTGCAGGGGAACCTGAGAGTACCACCGCAGGGAACAGCCACTGCTAAGCCTCAGAGGAGGTGTGTGGTAGTGGTGGGGGACTCATTGTTGAGGGGTACAGAAGCAGTGGTTTGTGGGCCTGACAAGATGTCCTGGGAGGTGTGTTGTCTCCCCAGGGTAAAAATCCTTGATGTGACAGCAAGGCTGACAACAGGGGTAGGCAACCTTTCCCCTTTAAGGGCTGAGGGACTTCAGCTCCCAGAATCCCAGGAGCTATTGGCCAACATGGGACTATTGGCCAACATGGCTGAGGCTTCTGGGAGCTGAAGTCCCTTGGCCCTTAAAGGGGAAAGGTTGCCTACCTCTGGCTGACAAGACTTGTCAAGCCTACTGACCATTACCCCTTCCTCTTGGCACAGGTTGTTATCTCATCTCTTCTCCCAGTTGAAGGGCAAGGTCCAGGAAGGGAGATGAAAATAGCATATGTGAATAACTGGCTCCATAGATGGTGCCGCCAAGAATTATTTGGATTCTTGGGATCATGGGCTGCGGTTCCATAGGGGTGGACTTCTAGCAAGAGATGGGCTGCATCTCACACCAGGTGGCAGAAACATTTTTGCAATAGTCTCAAACATTTGATCGAGGGCTTTAAACTGAGTCATGTGGGGGAGGGAGACAGTAGCCCTAAGCAGACTGTCAGAAATAGTGCACATTAAATTGAGGCACTGCCCTGGCTCAGTGCTAGGAGTCATGGGAATTGCATTTTTTTCTGAGACATTGAGCCTTCTCTGTCAGAGAGCTCTGGTGCCACAATAAATTACAGATCCCATGATTCCTTAGCACTGAGCCAGGGCAGTGCCTCAATTTAATGTGCACTATTTCTGGCAGTCTGCTTAGGCCCAGTATCTTGGAAGGCAGGAGTACATCACTGGTTGGAGATAATAGTCCAAGTGTTATAGAGGGAACAAGGCAAATGATGCAAGGGTCCAACAGTGGGAGGCAAAAAACCTCAAACAGGCAGCAAGTGGGAAGGACAAATGCTCTAAGATGTCTCTACACTAATGCACAGAGCATGAGAATAAACAAGATGAATGTGAACTCCTAGAACAACAAAGCAAATACGATATAATAGGCATCACTGAAACCTGGTGGGATGAGTCTCATGATTGGAAAGTAGGACTAGAGGGGTATAAACTTTTTAAGAGAAATAGGCCAAACAGGAAAGGAGGAGGAATAGCATTATATGTCAAGGATGTTTACACCTGTGAAAAGATCCAGGACTTAAATCCTGGAAATCAGGTGGAGAGCATCTGGATAAAAATTAAAGGGGAAGGAAACAACAGGGATGTTATAGTGGGAGTCTACTACAGACCCCCAAGTCAGACTGAGGAATTGGATGATGCCTTTCTAAAACAGATGATCACACACTCAGAAAGGAGAGATGTAGTAGTGATGGTTGACTTCAACTATCCTGATATTCGCTGGAAATCACACTCAGCCAATACTTCAAGGTTTAGCAAATTCCTCACTTGCCTTGAAGACAATTTCATTGTCCAAAAGGTGGAAGAGGCAACAAGGGGATCAGCTATTTTAGATCTGATCCTAACCAACAGGGATGACCTAGTCAATGGGGTGCAAGTGGTGGGATCCTTAGGTGGGAGTGATCATGTTCTCATGGAGTTTCTAATACAGTGGAAAGGAGAAACTAGGCATAGTCAGACACTCATTCTAGACTTTAGGAGAGCTGATTTCAATAAACTTAGGGAAACACTGGGATTGATCCCATGGTCAAGAATACTAAAGGAGAAGAAAGTTGAAGATGGATGGGAGTTTCTCAAAAGGAGGATACTGAAGGCACAATCTCAAACTGTTCCAATGAGAAGGAAAAATGGGAGGTATCTCAAGAAGCCGGGTTAGATGACAAAAGAACTTTCAACTGAACTATGGGCCTTTACAGACTGCCAGAAATAGTGCATCTTGAGGCCACTGTAACTATCCTGGCTCAGTGCTAAGGAAACATGGGAACCGTGGTTTATTGTGGCACCAGAGCTCTCTGACAGAGAAGGCTCAATGTCCCAGGAAAAAAAAATACAATTCCCATGATTCCCTAGCACTGAGCCAGGGCAGTTGAAGTGGTCTCAAGCTGCACTATTTCTGGCAGTCTGTAAAGGCCCTACGTTTTAAAAGGGAGATGTATAAGAAATAGAAAAGGGGCAAAATCACTAAAGAGGAATTCAAACAAATAGCTAGCACATGTAGGGGTAAAGTCAGGAAAGCCTAAGCACAGAATGAGCTCAAGCTTCCTAGAGGGGTTAAGAATAATAAAAGGGGCTTTTTTGGGTATGTCCATAGTAAAAGAAAGAAGAAGGAAATGGTAGGGCCACTGTGCAGAGAAGATGGAGAAATTCTAACAGGGGACAGAGAAAAGGCAGTACAAAACTCAACACCTTCTTTGCCTCAGTCTTCTCACAAAAGGAAAAGGGTGTTCAACCTGAAGAAAATGGAGCAGAGGACACAATAGGGGAAATGCAGCATAGAATAAGTAAAGAGGTAGTACAGGAATACCTAAATGAATGTAAGTCTCCAGGACCAGAATCAATACCGGGAAAGATTCTAGAGCAGATCATTAAACAGAGAGTCTGTGAACTTTTAGAGGGCAATACCATAATCATAAAAAGTCAACATGGGTTTCTCAAAAACAAATCATGCCAGACTAATCTGACCTCTTTTTTTGACAAAATTGCCAGCTTGGTAGCTGAAGGGAATGCAATAGACATAGCATATCTTGATTTCAGTAAGGCTTTTTACAAACTCCCCCATTATATCCTTGCAAACAAGATAGTAAAATGTAGGCTAGACAATACAACTGTTAGGTGGATTAGTAATTGGTTGACTGAGTGAACCCAAAGGGTGTGCAGCAATGGCTCCTCTTCATCCTGGAGAGAAGTGACCAGTTGGGTGTCACAGGGTTCTTTCTTGGACCCTATGCTATTCAACCTCTTTATCAATGACTTGGATGAAATAATAGGGGGCATGCTTCTCAGATTTGTAGATGACACCAAATTAGGAGGAATGGCGAATACCCCAGAAGACAGGATGAAAATTCAAAATAACCTTAATAGATTAGAAAGCTGGGCCAAAACTAACAAAATGAATTTCAACACAGAGAAATGTAAGGTACTGCACTTAGGGCAAAAATAAAAAAAATAAAAAATGAAATGCATAGATATAAGATGGGGGACACCTGGCTTAATGAGACTATGTGTGAAAGGGATCTAGGAGTCTTAGTAGACCACAAGATGAACATGAGTCAACAATGTGATGTGGCAGCTAAAAAAGCCAATGCGATTTTAGGCTGCATCAGTAGAAGTATCATATCTAGATCAAGGGAAGTAATAGTGCTAGTGTATTCTGCTTTGGTCAGGCCTCACCTGGAATACAGTGTCCAGTTTGGGCACCACAATTCAAAAAGGATGTTGACAAGCTGGAGCGTGTCCAGAGGAGGGCGACTAAAATGGTGAAGGGTCTGGAAACCATGCCGTATGAGGAACAACTTAGGGAAGTGGATATGTTTAGCCTGGAGAAGAGATAGTTAAGAGGTGATATGATATGCCTGTTAAAATATTTGAAGGGATGTCATATTGAGGAGAGAGCTAGCTTGTTTTCTGCTGCTCCAAAGAATAGGACCTGCGACAATGGATGCAAGCTACAGGAAAAGAGATTTCAGATCAACATTAGGAGGAACTTCCTGACAGTGAGAGCTGTTTGACAGTGGAACACACTCCCTCAGAATGTGGTGGAGTCTCCTCCTTTGGAGGTCTTTAAACAGAGGCTGGATGGCCATCTATCAGGGATGCTTTGGTTCTGTGTTCCTGCATGGCAGAAGGGGGTTGGACTGGATGGCCCTTGAGGTCTCTTCCAACTGTATGATTCTATGATTCTAGGTGCAGAGTTTGTGTTGAACAAAAGGCAGTACAGCCTTCATTTAAACCAAATACTGAAAAGAGAACCTGTCAAGTTCTTGATGTCATACATTCAGATACTTGTGGACCATTATTTTTACCTTCTATAGGTAGGGACAGATATATATTAATTTGTATGGATAATTTTTCAAAGTATTGTGTCACCTACCTTCTGAAACAAAAGAGTCAAGCTCAAGGGATGCTACAGAAATATGTCACAATGGTGACAACAAAATTTGGGAAGACACCTAAGGCCATTCAGAGAGATTGTGGAAGTGATTATTTGTTGCAATACAGCCAATCTTTCTTAGAAGAATTTGGAATTCAATACAGAAAAAGTGTTCCATACACACCCAGCCAAAATGAGTCAGCTGAATGAAAGCTGAGGTCTCTATTGAAGAGGACAAGGTGCCTGTTGGTGGATGCAGGTCTCCCAAACCAGTTTTGGGGAGAAGCCATCATGATGGCCACACATCTCCAAAACAGATTGCCAACCAAAGGCACTACTGACTACACAGACACCATTCTAGCTGTGCCATGGCAGAGTACCAAACATGAAACACAGTAAAACTTTTAGCAGTCTTGTGTATTTTTACATACCCTCAGAAAAGAGACACAAGCTAGATACCAGATCAGAACAATCTATCTTCATTGGATATGCACCTGGATCCAAAGGATACAAAGTGATGAACTTAGAAACTGGTGAAGTAAGCATCAGACATGTGGTTTATTTTGATGAACAAAGGAAAACAGACAAAAGAGGAACTATTCTTGAATCCATAGATGAATAAAATGGTGCATTGGAATTCTCAGAAGAGATAGATGCAACCTCAAGGGTCCCTGATCAACCAATTGTCCTCCCTGTCAGAAAAGACATACAAGCAAACTCTACACCAGCGGAGTACCATTTTGCCTTCCAAAATGGTGCCTGCTGTGGTGCGTGTGCATGCGCGAGCGCGGGGTGCCATTTTGCCTTCCAAAATGGCCCCCTGCACTCGTGCATGCATGCACACGATGGCAGGTGCCATTTTGGAAGGCAAAACAGCACTGCCGTCATGCACATGCACTCCCGCCGAAGATCGAGGGACAGTGGAACCGCCCCCGCCCCCGCCCCCACCCCCAGAAAGTTTGTTGTCCCCTGCTCTACACCTTCAAAAGACAGATCAGGTTCCAGAACAGGCTTCCAGATACTCACTGAGATCCAACAGAGGAGTACCACCTACATAATTTTCTGACTTTATGAAGTCAGAGTTACCTAGAGAATGGTCAAATATAAAAGAAATTGAGCAAATGCTGGCTGATGAAGCAAATAAATGGAGAAAAGCTGCAAAAGAAGAAATAGAGGCAATACATAAAAATGAAACATAGAGTCTTACAGAACTCCCACCAGGAAAGAAAGCCATAGGATCCAGATGGGTGTTCAAACTGAAACAAGATACAGAAGGAAAAGTTGAATGCTATAAGGCAAGACTTGTTACACAAGGCTTCTCACAAAAATATGGAGAAGACTTTGATGAGACCTTTTCACTGGTTGTAAAACATACTACTATAAGGCTACTTTTCGGCCTAGCTGCTTCAAAATAGACATATGTCAGACATGTTGATGTAAAAACGGCATTTTTACATGATGTGATTACAAAGGATCTTTTTATGAAACAACCTCCAGGTTTTGTGGAAAAAGAAAGACCACACCTGTTTGTAAGCTCAAGAAGAGGCTATATGGACTGAAACAGGCTGCTAGAGCTTGGAATGAAAAACTGGATGAAATGCTGAAACAATTAGATTTTCAGCAAGGAGGAGCAAACAAAGGTCTATACATAAGGACCAAAGATGGACATTTAACATACATTCTGACATATGTTGATGACCTGATCATATCCACTCAAAGAGATACAGATTACACTGAGATTGTGAATCATCTGAATAAAGAAGTTGAACTAAAAGAACTGGGAAATGCCACATACTACTTGGGCATTTAGATTCAAAGAGAACAAGATGAATCTTTTCTGCTGTGACAAAAACAGAAGATTGTTGATCTTTTGGAAACACTGGGACTTCAGGATGCACATCCTGTAGCAACACCCATGGTGACAGATTTTCATAAAAGCAATGAACAGGGAGAACTTCTACCAGCTGCTGCTGTAGGAATACTATGTAGAAAGTTCAGTGCACCTAGCCAGAAAGACTGGACTGCAGTAAAGAGAGTAGCAAGATACTTAAAAGGAACCATAGATCTTCAATTGAAATTGCCAGCTGGCAATAACCCAAGCCTTGTGTGTTACTGTGATGCAGACTGGGGTGGTGATATCGAAAGTTGCCACTCTACCAGTGGTTATCTATTTTTATATGGCAATGGGCCTATTTCTTGGGCCAGTCACAAACAAGAGATATTGGCTTTATCCTCCACAGAATCAGAATACATAGCTGCATCAGAAGTGTGTAGAGAACTACAGTGGCTTGATCAACTGTTCCTTGAATTTGGAATAAATGAAAAGAAGCCAATTGAAATCTTTGAAGTCTAATCAAAGCTGCATTAGACATTCTCAAAGAGAGAGTATAACTGGACAAAGCAAACACATTGATATAAAGGTTCGTCATGTGCATGACTTAACAAAGAAAGGCCTATCAAGATGACCTACTGTGCAACTGCTAAGATGACAGCTGACATCTTGACAAAGCTGCTGCCCAGAGATGTCTGAAAATCTACGAGTCAAGATGGGGCTGGTTGGGTGCATGCTCAAGTTGAGGAGGGATGTTGGGGAGTCTGCAACCTAAGCATGCTGATTCTTCTAGGAAGACTGATGCATGCCTATGATAGTTTATTGTTTTATGACCCCCTCAATTTCCTCCTTCTTTAAGAGAGCACACTTCTTCTTTGTCTCTGGAGGAATTGTCATTATATTTCTGTTTCTCCTTTTGTCCTTTGACCAGAGCAGCATGACTTTCCAGCACACTGATAAGAAACTTTCTCTGCAAGCATGTAGACTATTTTCTACCTAATTTTCTTTGCAACATGAAGCTTTGCCGGTGTATGAATATGCACATGCTTTTGTAAGTAAATTGATCTTTTTATATTAAGACACATGGGGGCTGGAGATTAAAAGTGGATAATTTGGTTCCCCCCACCCCCACTCCACTCATGCACTTTCTGCTGTGTTCACTTTGCTGGTGAGATTAAATCAATCTCTCCAATTTTCCTGAGCTTTCTAATGAATCTCAAGAAAAATTCCATCACTTCCTGACACAATTTTGATAGGGACCGGAGAGGAAAACATTCTTTTGGGGGAGGGGGTTGTACAGGGTTTTTGGAGGGAGGGGTAGTAGTAGGCTTTCCTCACATGTTTTCATATACCCTCCCTACTTTCTTTTCTCAGACAAGTGAAAGCAGGATCATGCCAACTGCTGTAGTATGTGTGTGTGTGTGGGTGTATGCATGTGTCTGCATATTTAAAGATATATATTTTAAATTTTTTGCTTGTTTAATCATGATTTAACTTGTGCATCTTGTAAATGTTTAATTTGTTCTAAGCTGCTTTGAGTCTCAAAGTAGGAAAAAGGTGGGATAGAAAAATTGGCAAAAAGTAATGTCAATATTTTTTAAAAAAACTGTTGGGTAGGGGGCTTTTGAGGACTGGTGGGGAGCTTGTTGTTACTTTTAAATTATTTTTAAAGATAGAAAACAAAATCTTTCAACCACTCTCAATCCCTTCAAAAATATTTTGTTGTGTGCCTTTATGGTGTTTCTGATTTATGACGACCCTAATGTGAATGCATCATGAGGCTTTCTTGGCAAGATTTGCTCAGAGGGGCTTGCCTTCCTCTGAAACTGAGAGAATGTGACTTGCTCAAAGTCATCCAGTGGGTTTCCATGGCTGACTAGAGATTTGAAACCTGGTCTCTAGAGTCATAGGCGAACACTTAAACCACTACACCATGCTGGCTCGTGGTATAGAGCTTAGGAGTCTAGGGCTTATATGTAGCCCATGAGGCACTTTAAGTCCACCCTGGTCTACATACACTGACTGACAGTGACTCTCCAGGGTTTCAGGGAAGGCTCTTTGCCAGCTCTTCCTAGAGCTGCCAGAGGCAGAAACTGGTTTTTCTTCTTTCTTCTCCTCCTCCTGAGTGACACCCTTCCCTTTGCACTATTCCGATATGTAAAGTTTTTAAGGCATTGTCCATCTCCTGCGTTCTGCTGTGCATATCTGTGCAAACATCTTAAAATCAGGAAAGGTACAGATAACTTTTAATATTTCAGTTTCTCAAGACACTTCTCATACTTGGTAACATTCACTTTTATAATGGCTCTATATGCTGTTTTACACCCAAAAGCTTTATTCTTATCCCCATGTCATGCAGATGTAGGACTGAGAGAATGGGGTCCCCTAGAGCAACCGACTGATTTCATGGCTGATCACTAGAAAACAATTTAATTGAGATGCCATGTTGAATTGTCCTTGGGACATGCTTCATGTCCAACTGTGAGCAGCCCTTCTGTGTCTGAAAACAAGGCATGAGCCCAAGTGCTGCTGTCTTGCTCCCTGTGTTACATAGAAGAAAGAGGTTAATCAGGACAGGTCTCTCTTCAGCCCACCTCCCTCACTGCCCAGGTTGATTTTGGCTGGTGTTTATGGTCTGTAAATAGCTTTGTGCAAGGAAATGATGTTTTCTTGAGCAGCTGCCAGGAGTCAAGGCCTGGAGCAGATCCTCTCTAAATAAAGGAGACTAGAGGGGTAGAGAATAGCTGCTGAGGGTTTTCATTGTGAGATTCCACAGAATCCAAACTACCACCTTTTTTTATCCTGTAAATTCTAGTGGCAAGCTCTTTAGAAAGAAAATAAAAAGATTTAAAAGAAGGGTATCCATCCTGCTGGCTACGAGTCCATCTGTCACCCTCAGTAGTTAGAAGCTCTTACAAGACAGATGTAGCTGTGTTGATGTCGTTGTTAATTGTTGCTAAGTCAGCTTCAAATTATGGCAGCTCTTATGAGAGCCCTCCAAGCCACCTTATCATCAATAGCCCTGTTCAGGTCTAGCAGATTTAGAGCTATGGCTCCTTTTAGTCTATCCATCTGGAATAGGGTTTTCCTCTTTTGCCTTCCACCTTAACAAGCCTTATTGTCTTTTCTAGTGAGTCATATTTTCTCAGGATAGCCCAAAGTATGATAGCCTCAGTTTAGTCAATTAATTAAACCAGCTGCTAACATCAAATTTCCTAGGATTTAGACATGGCAGTTACAGCAGTATTAAATTGCTATAAGTAGGTAGTATAGATATAGATAGTATATAGAGAGCCAGTGTGATGTAGTGGTTTGAACGTTGACTTACGACACTGGGAGACCAGGGTTTGATCCCACCTCGGCCATGGAAACCCACTGGGTGACCTTGGGCAAGTCACACTTTCTCAGTCTCAGAGGATGGCAATGGCAAACTCCCCTCCTGAAGAAATTTACCAGGAAAACCCCATGCTTTAGGGTCCCCATAAGTTGGAAATGTCTTAAAGGCACACAACCACAACAAAATATCTACACACAGACTGGCTCTATGCTGGCAGCTGCAGTTTTTCCAGGATTGTGTGGTGGGTGTGGGTAGGGAAGGCAGGCAAAAACTGCTGACTGCAAGCAATCTATTACTTCAGTGCCTCAATTTCTTCATGGGCATTATGCTTGTAGACTTCCCCTTTTACTGCTACTGCCTACACTTGTGTAGTTATTCTGGCAGAGTACACAACAGGACTGAGGCCAGAGAAAAGCCAGCCTAACCACTGAGCAGAAAGAGGTGGCTGCTTCCAGCAATAGGTACTGGGAGGTTGGGGTAGTAGCCCACTCCTGTCTAGTTTAAACATAATATGTCATATGTCATTTTATACTGTTTTTAGCTAGATAATTTTAATTATTTAAAATTTGTTACTGTAAAAAAAGTATTTTTTTTAAATCTGTGAGCCACCTTGGGTCCCTTTCTAGGAAAAAGGTGGCATATACAGTAAATGAAAATAATAGTAACCAGGAGATGAAGAAGAAGAGGAGGAGGAGGAGGAGGAGAAGGAAGAGGAGGGGGAAAGCCAGTGTGGTGTAGTGGTTTGAGTGTTGGATTATGACTCTGGGGACCACGGTTTGATTCTCCACTAGGCCATGAAACTCACTGGATGATCTTGGGAAGTCACATGCTTTCAGCTTCAGGAGAAGGCAATTGCAAACCTTCTCTGAACAAATTTTGCCAAGAAAACCCCATGGTAGGTTCGTCTTAGGATCACCATTAAGTGGGAAACTACTTGGAGGTATACAACCACCACAACAAACACAACCACAACAGCTTGCTCTAACGTTGTCATTCTCAGGTGGGGATGTTATTCGTGTGCCACTACTGAAGTAATATTTAACTACCATCCTAGGTGGATTCTGCATGAAATGAGGGTGATGCCATCTTGCCATTGACCTCATGTAGCAAAATGTCTTGGGTCAGTCCAGAGAGAGAGAGAGATAGAAAGAGAGAGCAATTGACAGTGATAGTGGTAGGAGTGGGGAAAGTGCCCAAAGAGGAAACAGATTTAGTATTTGCAAGCAGATTTAGTAATCAGCTGTTGGCCATAGTAACCACCCAAAACCTCCATTAGTTCAACTTTAATGCTGGTGAAGGAGATAACTGAAGCTCTAAATCTGTGAACCTACTAGGATGATCAGTGCAATGGGACATTCCTGCTATTCTGGGACATTAGAGGGGTACTGGCAATTCATCCTCCTTTTTTTGTAAAAAATAGACGACCCTTTGGGTATAACATTAAAGTTGTTGTTATCCCCAGGCTTCCTTCCATCTGCATTATGTGGAGAACAAATATGATGCAGTAGTATTCTGAACCCTCTATTTGAGAAACTGTGATATACAATTAATAGAGCAATTTGTGGAGACCCAGCTTTAAATTGCTGATCTGCTATGAAGCTCACTGGCAAGCCTCAAAAAACCCATTCTTCCTCTGACTCAATTGATCTCACAGGAACATGTGTTTTTTAAATGGGTATTGTGCTGTGCATGTGTGTATGTTGGCATGTTCATAGTCTCTGGGCTGTCTGTTGCCTCTTTGATCTCACAGTAGGCCTTGGCAGGCAGACAGAGGAGATTATCCCACTGCTGAAATAATTTGGCTTACCTCTTCTGAGTTGAAGCCTATTTCAGGAGGCAGCCGGGTCCTATCACAAGGATTTTGCCGCCAAAGCCACCGGGCGAGTTCAGTCTGCCTGCAGCCCGGGTCCCCAGCGTGCTTCGGCAGCCTTATTTCAAAATTGAGAACTTTGCAACTTCAAAAAATGGCCACCAAAGCATGCTGGGGACCCGGACTGCATCTGGGCTGGACGCACCCAGTGGCTTCAGCAGCAAAATCCTTGTGATAGGACCCGGCTGCCTCCCAAATTAGGCTTCAATTTGGAAGAGGTAAGCCAGGTTATTTGAGCAGTGGAATAATCTCCAGAGAGTGTCTCAGAGTGTCAAATCCACCCTAGCTGCCATTAGTATCTGGTCTGTCTTTTGTGTGACATTTACTGTTTTCCACTGTAATTTGTTTATCCATAATTGCATACAAACATATCCACTCTTAATAAGTATTCCATTTAATAGCTGCAGTGTTTGCCAAACATGAATGGGAGGCAACCTGAGGTCTTTGCAACAGAGCGAAAAAGGAAGTTTTAGTAAAAGAAGTGGTTCTCCCTCTTTGGGCTGAAAAGACTGAGGTTGATATGGTTTGGCTCCAGTCCTCATCTCTGGAAACCACAAGTTTGTGCCAGTGCTTGCAACTAGGCCTAGACTTCTACCTACATCCCAGCCTGTCAGCCAGGTTGCTCTGCTGTTCCACATGCTTACTGTTATTTTCTTCCATGTTAAATGACACCTGTTTTGCCACAGGCATTCTCTGGAATAAGAGTCAGCAACGCTTACCATGTGCTAGAGAGTCTTCGTGGATGAATATCTATTTCTGCCTTGTTCCTCATTCAATCAGATGGCAAATGCCAAGGAATCTTCTTTTTTGACCACCCAGATTATGCAGCCTTTACAGGCTTCAGCCATTTTGTACAAAACCTGAGGGCAGACACTGTTGGGCACCTGCTGAGGCCATCACTTTATTCAGGAGCCTCATGCCAGTCTTTAGCTTCTTTCCCCCCTCTTCCTCCTCCTCTGCTGTGGCAGCTTCTTTACTGGCCCACTCTGAGCACTCAAGCCAATGACAAGACGGAGGAGATGGATCAGTCTCCTTTCTTCCCCCTGTAGTTCTCCCTGTGGGTGGCTTGAGGCAAGAAAACAAAACAAATGAATGAGCTGCAAATGAGTCTGAGAGGAAAGGAACCTGTTAAAGGGGTCATATTAGAACTGGCACACACTAAACCTTTTTTTGGTAAAAGAAAGGCTGTGTCAACCTCATAGAAAACAATGGTTCTCAAAATTTGGTTCTCTGGGTGTTTTGGACTTCCAGAAGCCCTGAGCAGCTTGGCCAGTGGTCTGAAATTCTGGGAGTTGAAGTCCATTACATTCATTCATTCATTCATAGGAACCAAAAGACATAGCTTTTGGTTCTGTTGCCCTCAGTGTATGAAAACACATGCATGTGTGCAATACAGGAAAATGAAAATCTGATGCTTATCCATGCTTTCTAGCTGAAACTTCTGTTTTCCTATGGCTTTCCGCTAGTAAAATTCTCAAGCAAGAGGTACTAATTTAGATTTCTTGTGTGCCCTCTATGTCCTGCTAACTCTATCCCCAAAGAAGGCAGCGAGAATAACCAAAGGAGAACATGGTCTAGAGGCTCTTGAAAAGGCAGCAAAGCCCAGCTGGAAATCATAGCCAGCTCTTCATGAGAAGGAGATGGCTTTGGGGGATCCCCCACCTCTTTTTCTGCATCTGGCTGGCGCCCGAGTGGCGGGAGAGGTGCTGTGTTTTGAACAGAGACCCTCTTTGCTGCTGTTCTGTGTGTGGCAGGGAATTCCCCTCACAGGACAGTCTGGCCTGCATCCCAAGCCCAAGGAGCCAGGGGTCAAGCAAACACAAACACGACATGTGGTTTCTCAAGAGAGGTAGGAATCCTGCTGCCAAAATGTGTTCGCAGAGCTCCAGCTATTGAGAAGTCTGAAGGAAGAGAAAGCAAGTCATGCAGAGATAATGTTTCCTAGGGAAGCCAAAGGACCCATCCTATCTAGACCACTTTGCCTTTAGATGCTGGAAACAGCTAGTCAAGGCTGTTTCTGCATTTGCTCCTTCTTCTTTCTTGCTGAGAGTGTCTCATGTGAGCTGCTCCACATGAAGGCTTCACTTCACCTCCCTATGTGAAAGTCAATTCCTTTCCACCTTGGAGTTTTGTAACATATGAAGGACTCACAAGACTAGGAGATTAGCACACTCTTTTTAAAGCAACTTATCCCCAATGGGATAGAGGTGCATTTAAATTTACAAATGGGTCTTATCACATTCACCTATGGCTGTGCAAATGCAGCCCATATACAGCCCGGATGCCAGCCAGGCTTATTCTGTGGCTTTTCAAAAATGGGATTTTTAAGCCTGGCTGGCATCCATGCTGCATATGGGCTGCCTTCACCTAGGCACCGTGATTATGATAAAATCCATTTGTAAATTTAAATACGCCTCTATCCTATTGGGGATAAAGTGCTTTAAAAAGAGTGCACCAATCTCCTAGGCCAGGGGTCCCCGGACTTTTAGATCCGGGGGCCGGTTCGCTGGCCTCCAGATTTTCCAGGGGCCGGAGGTGCGCGCGCATGCACCCAACTCCAGACGCCATTTGGGAACACAAAATGGCGCCCAAGTAGTGCACATGTGTGCGTGACGCCAGGCACCATTTTGTGTTCCAAAATGGCGCCTGGAGTCTTGCGCATGCACGCATGCGCACGACTCTGGATACCATTTTGGAACACAAAATGGCATCTGGCGGCGGGCACAAGTGGCGGCGGCAGCAGCAGGACCAGCCATGGGCTGGTAGGAAGGGCTCAATGCACCAGATCTGGCCCACGGGCCCTGTCCTAGACTATCCTGTGGCCCACAGTAGTTAAGAGCATAAGAAAGAATTGTGGTTGTTGTGTGCCTTCAAGTCATAGAGTCATAGAATCATAGAATCATAGAGTTGGAAGAGACCACAAGGACCATCCAGTTCAACCCCCTGCCATGCAGGAACTCTCAATCAAAGCATACCCGACAGATGGCCATCCAGCCTCTGCTTAAAGACCTCCAAGGAAGGAGACTCCACTACTCTCCGAGGGAGTGTGTTCCACTGTCGACCCACCCTTACTGTTTCTGACTTATGGTGATAAGTGAACCTATCATGGGGTTTTCTTGACAAAATTTGTTCAGGGAGGTTTTGCCATTGCCTTCCCCTGAAGCACTATTATTCACTTTAAATGGGAGGTATGGCTGGAGTGGATCGAACATATGTTACACAAAGAAGACGGGATTGCTGTTTGAAAGCTATCCCTCCTTCAGTTCCTTCCGTTTCCCAGAATGGATTGGAGAGCAGACCAACCATTCCACAGAAACTCACTCTGCTCCTCTCTAATGCCAGGTCGGTTAAAAATAAAATGCACATTATTTATGATCTCCTCTTAGATGAGGATGCCAACCTGGCTTGCTTTACAGAGACCTGGCTGGGAGAGGATAGTGTGGTCACCTAGGTGCAGGCCCTCCCAGCCGGGTACTCTGTCAGTGAGCAGGTAGGGGAAGTGGGCAGGGGTGGTGGAGTGGCTCTGGTTTATAAGAACAACTTGACCTTGACCAGGATACCTGTCCGGAACACAATCCACTTCAAGTGTATGTACCTTAGCTTGAGGACCAGGGATAATTTGGTGATTCTGCTAGTATACTGACCACCCCGTTGTCTAGCAGACTCCCTAACCGAGCTGACACAACTGGTCTCAGAGCTACTGTTGGAGTCTCCTAGACTTTTAGTTTTGGGAGACTTCAACATTCCGCTCAAGACCAGTTTAACAGGCGCAGCTCGGGAGTTCATGTAAACCATGACTAACATGGGCCTATCCCAATTGGTTGTTGGGCCTACACATTGTGCAGGTCATACACTCGATGCGGTCTTTAGTACGGAAGAGGAATATCTGTGGGTGGAGGTTATTAGTACCTTCGCTTTGTCATGGAAGCATCACTTCCTGGTCAAGATAAAACTGAGAGCCTTGATCCGCCCCACCGGGGATGGTGGACCTCGAAGGCTAATGGAACCAATTGGATTCCAGAAAGCCTTGGAGGGTTTGATGGTTGGAAATGCCGGCGACCTTGTTGAGGCTTTGGTCAATACTTGGATCATCGATCTGACCAAGGCTATCGATACGATCGCTCCCAAGCGTCCTTGCCACCCTACCTCAAACCGTAACCCTTGGTATACACCAGAGCTTAGGAAAAATGAAGTGGGTTGGACAACGACTAGAGCGCGAATGGCAGAAGACTCAGCTCCTATCCGACAGAACTCGCCATAGGAACTATCTTTGGTCCTATCGGGAGGCAATACGTGCAGCGCAGAGATCTTTCTCCTCTGCATGTATTGCATCTGCAGAGTCTCGTTCAGCAGAGCTGTTCAGGGTGGTGAGGGAGCTGACGCAGGTACCCGCTACACCAAATCCCTTACTTAACCTGACGAAGGCCTGCTGTGACGCGTTTAACAACTTTTTGGCAGATAAAATCTCTAAGATAAGAGCCGATTATTATATTATTATAATTATACTGGATCAGCTGTAATCTGTGAGTACCGATGACGTGGACAAGCTGCTTGGTAGTGTGAGGAAAACAACCTGCCCTCTCGACCCTTGCCCATCGTGGTTGGCCATCTGGGGGGGGGGGACGCATTGAGGAGGTTCCTTATGGACATTATCAATGCGTCCTTCAGGGAAGGACACATTCCATCATGTTTGAAGGAGGCAGCTGTTAGGCCGCTTCTGAAAAAACCTTCCCTGGACCCCCTGGATATGAATAACTATAGGCCAGTTTCTTTATTACCATTTTTGAGCAAGGTGATCGAAAGGGCGGTTGCTTTTCAACTCCAAGCTGTCTTGGATGAAACCAATTATCTAGACCCATTTCAAACTGGCTTCAGGACAGGCTTTGGAGTTGAGACCGCCATGGTTGCCTTGACCGACGATCTGCGTCTGAGCATTGACAGGGGTAGTGTGACCCTGTTGGTGCTCTTAGACCTCTCAGTGGCATACAATAGATCATGGCATCCTCTTGGACTGCCTGAGGGGTTTGGGCATTGGAGGCACTGCATTGCAGTGGTTCCGGTCCTTCCTCTTGGACAGGTCCCAGAAGGTGCTGCTTGGGGACAGCTGCTCAGCTAAAAGAGAGCTCACCTGTGGTGTTCCACAAGGTGCCATTCTGTCCCCGATGTTATTTAACATCTATATGAAGCCGCTGGGTGAAATTATATGGAGTTATGGAGCTGGGTGTTATCAGTATGCTGATGACACCCAGATCTATTTCTCCATGTCTTGTTCGTCGGTCTCGGATTCTGATGGCGTCTCTTCTCTCAATGAATGTATTCGGGCAGTAATGGGCTGGATGAGGAAAAACAGATTGAAGCTGAATCTGGACAAGACAGAGGTGCTCACGGTAGCGGCCCCGAAACAAAGAATTGGGCTGCAACCTCCAGTCCTGGATGGAGTCACACTCTCCTCCAGTGACTGTGTTCACAGCTTGGGGGTGCTCTTTGACTCATCGATCCTGATGATGAATCAGGTGAATGCGACAGTCAGGAGCGCTTGTTATCAGCTTCGGCTGATACGCCAGCTGTGCCCTTTTCTGGAAGTAAGGGATCTCGAGACCGTTGTGCATGTGCTGGTAACCTCACGTCTAGATTTCTGCAACACACTCTACATGGGGCTACCCTTGTGCTTGGTTCAGAAACTGCAGCTAGTTCAGAATATGGTGGCCAGAATAGTGTCAGGAACATCTAGGAGGGACCATATTACTCTGGTACTAAGGTCCCTCCACTGGCTACCTATTAATTTCCGAGGCCCGTACAAGGTGTTGGTTATCACCTTTAAAGCCCTAAATGGCTTGGGTACAAACTATCTCCGGGACCGCCTTCTCCCTTACGATCCTCCCCATGCACTCTGGTCCTCTGGGAGGAATTTGCTGCAGCCACAAAGATCTAGGCTTTCAGCCACCTCCCAGAGGGCTTTTTCTGTTGTCACCCCCAGATTATGGAACGGCCTGCTGGACGAGATCCGCCAATTGACATCTTTAGACAGCTTTAAAAAAGCTGTCAAGACAGACCTCTTCCGACAGGCCTTTCCAGGACAGATAACCCCGGCCTCAGGAACTCTTTTGGGGGAGTCTTCTTAGAATCTCCCCTAATGTGATATAATGCCGTCGTTTTCTTCTTGTTTTTTTCCTTGTTTTCTTCTCTTTTTATTTTATTGCCATCAGTACTGTTATTATTGTTGCAGCTAATTGCTGTAGTTTTATTATGTTTGGTTTTTAACTTCTGTTTGATTTAATAATTTTTTAAGGGGGGTAGGGATAGGGTTGGGATGTATTGTACTGCATGGCAGGGGGTTGGACTGGATGGCCCTTGTGGTCTCTTCCAACTCTATGATTCTATGATTTTACTTTTTAAACTTGTTAGCTGCCCCAATTGATCTCAGAGGGGCAGGGTATAAATAAATATATTATTATTATTATTATTATTATTATTATTATTATTATTATTATTATTATTATCTGCCTTTGTATCCTGCTTTGGAATCCTGGGATTGGCCATTTAGGGAAGGTCATTTTAAAATTTCAGACAGAGAATGTCTCTGACCAAACTACAACCCCCTGGATTCCATGAGATGGAATTATAGTGCTATAACTGTGCAGTGTGGAAGGGCCCCATCTAATGGGTGTAAGCCATGTATTGTTGATGGTGGAAATTTTTCTTGAGTTCCTGGGGCAGGGATCAAGGATTCTTCATCAAGTTCTGTTCTAAATCATATTGACTGGACAGAAAATTGAATGAACCTGCAATGTTCTAGGCTGCTAGGTTTTTCTCTCTCCTCCACAGGGCATGATAGAGAACCCAAGGGAGACCAAGATGGTTGCTGCCTTTGAGGATTCTATGTGTCAGAACCTAATTTTCCAACTTGGTTCATTAAACTGGATCTTGGAATAGTTATCTTTTTGGATTACAGCTCCCAAAATTCTCCCAGCCAATATGGACAGTGAGGGATTTGGGGATTATAGCCCAAAAGTAAACTCTGGGTGAGCCATAGGTAGATCTGCAGAGTCTGTGGATTTCAACTCCCCTAGTTCATGGGTCATACTGACAAGGGTTTATGGGAATTTAAAAAAATCTACCTTTTGCTCAACTCTCCTCTATACTTCTGCCTGCAGCGGGACAAATGAAAAGATCTGGTGTTTACATGGTTGATTTGTTAGTGGGTGGCTTGTTTACCTTTCTTCTTTCACTCTATTTATATTCTGCCTTTCTTTAAAATGCCAGCCTGGGTAGCAAAAATGTTAAAACAATAGCAATGAAATACAATAAACAAACATCTAATAAAACCACTTAACAGCAGCAAGACATCCAAGCGCGCTGAATATTTATTTTATTAGCTAAAATAAATAAAACAAATCTGCACCATGCTACAAAAATTTTCTGCTTCACTCCACACTGCAGTGGTCATTGCATGAAAAACATGAGATTCAGTAGGCCACACCATTTATATCTAAATAGGTGCTTTCCTGCTTCGGCTGGAATGGATTTGTGACAAATCAACAGGGCAGATGTGTTCCAGAGACCAGCTGGATCCATCCTAGTTGCCTCCAGATTCATAATATCATAGAATCATAGAGTTGGAAAAGACCATAAAGACCACCTAGTCCACCTTTTTGCTATGCAGGAATACACAATCAAATCATTCCTGAAAGATACCCATTCAACTCCTGCTTAAAGAGCTCCAAAGAGGGAGTACCCACCCTCTGGACAACCTATTCCATAGTCAAATAGCTGATACAATAAAACAAGTTCTTCCTAATGTTTAGGTAGACCTCTTGTAATCTGAATCCATTGGTTCATGTTCTAATCTCAGCAGCAGCAGCAGAAAACAAGCTGGCTCTATCTTCTGCATGACATCCCTTCAGATATTTAAAGATAATTATCAGGTCAGCTGTCAATCTTCTGTTCTCTAAGGTAAACATACCCAGTTCCCAGTTCTCTAAGCTAAACATACCCAGTTCTGTTCTCTAAGCCACTCTGTTCTGCTTTGGTCAGGCTTCACCTAAAATACTGTATTCTAGGTGAGGTGTGACTAAAGCAGAATAAAGTGGCGCTACTTCTCTTGAGCATTATGCTCCTGTCAATGCAGCCCAGAACTGCACTGGCTTTTTGGGCTACTGCATTACACTGTTGACTCATGTTTAGCTTGTAGGCTGTGAAGACCCCTAGATCCTTTTCACACATATAGTTTTCAATCTAGGTGTCACCCACTGTATATTTGTACATTTAATTTTTCCTGCCTAGTTGTGGTAGCTTACATTTCTCCCTGTTGAAATTCATTTTGTTATTTTTGTCCCAATTCTCCAATCTGTCAAGGTAATGGTGAATAGTGATTCTGTCCTCTGGGTATTTGCTCCCCCCCCCCCACCCAAATTTGGTGTCATTTGCAAATTTGATAAGTATGCCTTCTATTCTATCAGCTATAGTTGTAATACTACAGTTTTGGAAGATTAGCCTTGGTAGCAGGGGCTGATGGTATTTGAAGTCCATAAGGTCTGAAATGCACCAGTTGGGGAAGGCTGGCCTAGATTGAGGCCCATCAGCCTCCAAGGTTTCTCAGGGAAACATTTGGCTCTTCATGGGGGCCAGCTGGGCTCGGAGCAGGAAATTGCAGGGCTTGGTTCCCATGTGTGCAGCCGAATCCCTAGCACCACAATAACTGGCTCATAAATCACCACCTCACTGGGAAGGCTTGCTTTGAACATGGCCTCCACCAGAGGTAAGAGATTTAAGGGTAACCAGAACAATTTCTGACCCTCTTCTCCCATCATACAGCACCAGGTGTCCTGCAAAGTGAAGCCAATGACTTCTTGGTGTATTTGTCTTAGTGTGTGTGATTGACTATGGTCTCTTTATTTCTCTAAACTGAAAAAAAGTCACATTAAGGCAGGGGTGAGGCACAGATTGCCTGCTGAGTGCAACAATGAAGGCACTCCATGCTGAGAAGGGGCACTAGAAGGAAACATGGGCACTGCAGGTAGGCCAGAGATCCTTTTATTACGTGGGTGTGGGTGTGAATGTGTGTCAGTCACAGCTTGGAAAAATTACTTCATGGGCAACAACTCCCGAAGTTCCCAAACCAGCATGAACACAGTGCATACAGACTAAGAGATTCAAAGTGTTGTTGTCATCCCCCAAAGTAACCTTTCATATTTGTGAGTATGTTAAGATTGCCAGGTTGAATATGTGACCAGGCTCCAATACTTTTAGTAATTAACAGATCCTGGAGCAGGAGGGTGTAGTGTTAAGTTTCACTAAATGGAACTACATGACATCTTCTCCCTCCCTCCTTCCTCCAACTCTGCCTTTTTGTTGTTGCACCCCACCCCACTCCACCCCGCCACACCAAACATGTTCATTTCACAGATGAAAACTGGGACTCATGTGGCCAAGCAACATCAGAGTGTGGTCAAGAATGGCAACACATTACTAACGAGGAAGATCACAAAAGCTAGGAGAGGCTGCAGCAGTTTGCTTTTGCCAGAGCCACTAGGAAAGGTAATTCTGCCTCCTCCTTCCCCTGGCTGAGTTAACTGAGTGCACTTTGAACTTATTTTGCAATAATTGAAGTTAAGGGGGAAAGTAGGGATTAGGAGAGAGAAACTGAGAGATTTAAAAAGCATCTGAAAAAGTAGGATCACAGGAGATTAACTGGAATTATCTCTGACAAATTGGGAAAGTTGGAGGGTATGCCAGCTATGTTCCTGTAGCTGGACACACAGCACCAAACGATGGTGTGAGTACTGCATGTCCAGCTACAGGAACACAGGGGCTATGCAGATGGGCAAAAAGGGGTGCTTTGAGGGTGACTTGTAGGTGTGGCCTTTAGACAATGCATGCCTGAAAGTCTCCCTCTAGCCGTTGTGTGCCAAGAAAAGCCGCTCCAAAAAAGGAGCCCCTTTTTCCTTTGGTGAAGATGCGCACCTTCATATGTATGTATACATGCAGCGACACCAATGCACAGAAAACGGCCATATAAATGCATTGTTGCACGTGCGGCAGAAATTGACTTGGCAATCCAGAGCATGCGCCCTATGATGCAAGTTTTAATTTAAAGTTCCCTATGCTTCCAGGTGTGGATGCACAGGCACAGGTGCGCTTGAATATTAGAACCCTACTCCTACCCCTAATTGTAATCCTATGCATGCACCCTAGCAACTGTCCTCTGTTATGACAATGAATGCATTCTGTTGGATGTACACTTGCTGTCAGCATACACAACAGTTTGCATGAAATAGGCTTTTGTGACCTCTTTTATGTAGGTGTGCAGGTATGCATAAGACCTGCACACAACTTCTGGCATGATTGGGGGGGGGGCTCCTGGAGTAACGTTTACCTGTGTGTCCTGTTGACCATGTCCCTTGCATGACCACCAGCTGCATGTATCCAGTCTGTCCACACAAACCTCCCTTGCATGTACCTCTCCCCTCCCCCCTGATCTGTGTGGGACATGTTTTGTGGAGGATGATGGAGTAGGTATCTTTTCAGTTGACAAAGGGACTCTGCAGATGGCATAAAGCGCCATCTTTGAGCCAGGGAAGGGGAGGGGCAGCCAGACGCCAGATGCCCCAACCCCTTCCTAAGGACGTCATCAGAGCACACGCCGTTGCACATGGCGAGCACTCCGATGATCTCCTTCCAGCTCAGCATCCACACAGGCTGAGCCTGAAGGAGCGTGGAAGAGGCACACGGCACCTCTTCCGGCACCCCTTCTGCCAACTCTGGAAGGAGCGGCATTTTAGCACTCCTTCTAGGGCTGGCAGAAGGGTCTATTGGAGCCGCTGCGTGTGTTAGCAGTGGCCCAATATTCTGCTTCTCTGGGCAGCCCACGGCCACCTGTCTGCTCTCCTTCAAACTCTTTCCTTTGCCCCAAGGGTGGCACAATCAGACAGTGGCACCTGTCTACTGCACCCACTCCTTGGGGGGAAGTGGAGGCCAGCGAATCCTTGCATGATATGTGGGTGTATGACAGAACCTGTGCAGGTGCACAGGGATACCAAACTTCATTCACCTTTGTACACAGTGACAGACTGTATGTTTTCCTGCACAGATGCGCAGGTGTGGAGAGATGGTCCTGTGCACCTGTGCATGCATTTGAGAAAAAAAAATTAAAGCAGCTGCTGCCGGCCCATGCAATTGCTCCATCTCCCTTTGTGGCATCCTTGGGGCTGGCGGTGTGGGTGCTGGGGCTTCAATACAGCCTCAGAAAAGCTGCATTGACTCCCCCCAGTGCAGTTGCTCCGTCCCCATTTAGGGCAACCTCAGGGCAGGCAGTGCAGTTGCTGCAGCTTAGGGAAAAGGCAACTTCAGGTCATCTTTTCCTGCCCACCTGCATAGCCCCATAGTTGGCATACCCTCACAGCACTGAATGATGGTGTCAGTGCTATGCAAACAGCTATAGAAACACAGCTGAATGATGCTTTGCTGCTCCCCCACTCCTCTCCACTGGCCAGTAAATGGCCATTATGGGAATGGGATATAGCAACTAAAACATGGTGTTGGGGAAGATGAAAGAGAAAATGTCTCATAGTTGTGTCTGGTGGAACTTTATGCTATATCTTCCTGCTTCAGGATCTGTCAAATACTTAAAATACAGGAACCCTGTCCTATGTTCAACCTGGCAACCTGTGTGTGTATGAGCGACACAGACAGACAAACAGCAACTATGTACAATGGGTCCTTTCTTGAATGCTCCAGTCTCAGGGCTGGCCCTTGCCACCTTGTAATTTCTGCACAATCTATGCTGCTTTTTGATGTCAATGGAGTACTATATTAAGGAAGCAGTGATACTCACCTGAGAGCTACTGAGCAAGAGTTGACTCTGCTTCCATATAATCAACAGCTGCAAGAAGGGTCCCAGATCCTCTTGATACACAGAGGAAACAGATGGCATGGATGTCCCATAACTGATGGATGGTGCTGGCCTGGCTTAACCAGTCCTGCCTGCTAGTTCTTTCTGTCATGATCAGAGAATGAATTCCTGGCTGAACCACTGGCAAGACATTGCTGTCCCTTTGACTCTTCCCAACCCGAAGTAACTATCTTCATTGGTGTTAAGAGTCAAACAGGAGAAGGCTCAGAGCTTAGAATAGTTACTTGGGAAGAAGGGGAGAACTATGGTTTCCAGAATCCCCCACACTGCATGCATGGTTATAATCTACACTGGGTGGGGGGATTCTAGGAGCTGTAGTTGAACAGGTAGCTTTTCTGGACAAGGATTAAATCAAAGAAGATGGTGGCTCTATGAGCAAGACAGCAAGGAAGTTGGGCCCCAAATCACCAATTTTCACAGCCTCTGCAGGTGTATAGTCCCCGCCTTGGGGGCATAAAGTCTGGTTGATCAGAACACTGGTCCCTTTGGCACTGACCACTTGCGGTTTTGCTTGGCTTTTTGAGTTTTGACTTTATGACACTATAATGGTTGTTTATTTTTTTTTCAATTGCCTTTTAATTATCTGGGCTGAGACCCTTACAGAGACATCCGATACATCCCGCTGCTCTGGTTATTAATATCAGCTATAAATCAAGGGAAGAAATACATTACAGTACCTATGGATCTATTTCATCTTTTCCTTCTGTAGTGGATATTTTATGGGAATGAAAAACATATATATGAAAGCAATAGTGTTATAAACATGGGAGAGTTACAAGTGGAAAATGGTATCACTGGGGCCTCTGCAAAATTATACGGTATGTGTGTAATTGTACAATAAAATCCTCATCTGGTGCCATGTTTACACACTGCTTAATGGACACAGGAAAACACAACCAGGGGCTTAGCTACCATTGCACTAGGGGAAGCATTGCCTTGTGGCACCAACCAGTGAGGATCCCTTTCTATGACTGACAAGAGGGCAGCAGGAGCAACCGTGGTCAAGGAGCCTATTTGGACTTTTAGATCTGGGCTTCCAGGCACTAAGCTATGCCACTGGTTCTGAGTTACCCACCATGCTTTGCCAACTGTTATGCATTGACTAGTTTATGTTGTTGCTGTTAGTTGCTTAGATAACTCATGTGCTTTAATGCATATTGTATAGGGGCTGTAATTATGATTTCAAAGGTTAGTGTCCCTCCAGGTCACTTTGAGCCTCCTCCAAAATGCCTGAGCCTGATTGCACAGTGACATACTCCAGAGTTTAGAAAAGTTCCTTTTATTTTGTGGACTACAGGCTCCCAAATTGCTAGCTGAACATTCTGGTTGTTGTAGTCCAAAAAACAACTTTCCCAAGCTCTAAAAGAGCTTCCTACCGTTGCTGCTTGCAGTCTGCAAAGTGGGAGAGAAATATTCTGGTAAGAAAGGCAGAAAGGGCAGAGTCCACCATGATTTCACAAAGAGCCATCAAAAAGCTGGTAGAAGAAAGAGACCATCCACTTTTTTTTTTTTTTTTGCAATGACTGAACTCCTTCGCCTAGGGCCTCCCCTCTCAGGAGTACTGACTTCAATTGTTCTTTGAATTTCATTTTATTCCATACATCCAGCTTGTCATTCCTTTCTGTTGGGGGACCCTGGCAGAGAACTATGTGGCTGCACACATGTTTTCAATAGGAGTATGTGCTTGTGAGTGTAGGCAATCGACAATAGAATAGGGCAAGAAGAATTGTACACCAAAACTACTTCAGAGTGAAAACTGATTTCACAGTGGGCAAAATAGAAGGGGTGTGGCAGCCTTTTTGCTTCCCATTCTTTCTCCCTTTCTAAAGTAGCATAGTGCACCCAAATGGGTGTGGGCATGCTTTAGACTGGTGAAATCTATGTTGGTATTAGTATTTTACTGGAAAATCTCAGGATCCACCAACTAGAATCTAATGTAAAAACCAGTCATTTAGAATTAAAGCATGCTGAGCCCCCAAATTTGTTTTTAGGGCCCAAACTGAAGTCAAAGTCTTTCCTCATAAAAATTGGCTCCTAATTACCCTAAGGTTCCCCCCCCCCTTTCAGGAAGGTGCAATGGTGTGGTGGAGTCATTTTCTTGCTGCTCTTTTGAACTAGTTGGGAGACAGATCTGTCTTGCAAACCACCCCATGTTCTACTAGCAGATTTACCTTCTTCCAGATTTACCTGTAGAGGCAGATTTACCCATGTGTCAGATTGTGATATATATATATATATAAGAATTTTCTTGCACAGGGAACTCTTTTGTATGCACTCCGTACCTAGGTCAATGGTCAACCCCACTGTATGATTGTTTTCACCTTGAAGATCTCCAGTTTCATCAAGGTGGGGCAACTTCACTGAAGCAGATCTCACCACTTCAACACTGTAGTAGGGTTCACAATCCCTTTGGTCAATACATCACCAGGCAGCCAACCTTCCAGTGATTAGCACCTCCTCAGACAGCAGACATGCAGTCTTTTGCTCAGGATGCACTCAGAGCCTTGGTCGACTAATAGCCTTTGCAGACTTCTAGAAATAGTGCAAATTGAGTCCACTTTAACTGCCCTGACTCAGTGCTGGGGAATCATGGGGACTGTAGTTTATTGTGGCACCAGAGCTCTCTGACAGAGAGCACTCAATGTCTCAGAAAAAAATACAATTTCCATGATTCCCTAGCACTGAGCCAGGACAGTTAAAGTGGACTCAATTTGCACTATTTCTAGAAGTCTGCAAAGGCCCTTTAATAGAACCTGAAAGAGTTTATCCTCTGCTGGCATAGCCTTTGAGGGTACAAGGCCACCTTGGTGACTTGGTGAGGTGGCAGAGTAATACTTTGTGGAAGTGCCCCCAGCTCCCTTTGTTTTCACACTTTCTCCAAAATTCTGGCAGTAGTTCATCACAGAGAGGAAACAAATTTTGAGGTGGGAGCAGATCTGAATAATTTGCCAATACTCAGGAAATGACTGGTGGGGTGGGGGGTGAGCAGCTGCTTTGTGATGGAGGGCATTGCAAGTGAAATCCCTGTTGCAGGTGTGTGAAACTGCTCCCTCTTAAAAGTCCTCCCTTATTTATCTTATTATCCAGCTAGGAAAGATACAACTCTTCCTATCTTTGGGGGATGGAGAGATGATGTCAGATATATGCCAAAGGCTCACAGTTTTGGAATTCTGCCATTCCCTTTAGCATAGAACAAAGGAATCACAAGGTTCAGTAAACTCATTCTATAGGGAAATTTGGTTGAGATCCCACCTAACAGAAGGAGGTTTGGGGGTAAATATTGGCAATATGAAAGAACCCCATTCAAGAAATAATTTGATAACCACCTCTTGGTGTATTGGGATAAGATATTGGAATAAGAAACATCAGGGCAGGCTTAAGATTTTTATGTCCAAATTTATAAGCTGTTTATAAGTATTTTGACATTTTGTTTCTGCATACATCTTTCTTCTAGCTGTCTTCATTATAGATTACTTCATAAACCTACAATACAATTTTATTATGAGTTTCCAAGCAAAATACGAAGTGTTTGTTATTACCTTTAAAGATCTATATGGTTTGGTTCCGGATTACTAATGGAATCGCCTCCTTTCATATAATCTTCCCTATACACTCAGTTCTTCTGGCAGACATTTTCTCTTGCCAGCCAGGACTAGTTTGGCAACTGTCAGCCAGAGGATTTTTTCTTCAGCTGCCACTAGACTGTGGAAAGACATGCTGGAAGAGACTTGACAGTTGAACATGCTTTCTGAATTTAAAACAGCATTAAAGACCAGTCTCTTCTGGCAGGCCTATCCAGATGATTTTTAAATTGTAAAAATTAAATGATGAATTTGAAATGTGGATTGTTTTAATACATATGTGTCTTGTTTGTTCTTTTAAACTGATGTTTATTTTTAACTGATGTTGTATATTTGTTGATTGTTGTTCCTTGCCTTGATCCATGGGGAAAGGAGGGTAATAATAATAATAATAATAATGAGATATAGCCATGTTAGTTTGTAGAATGAGTACATAGAGAGATCTTGTAGCACCTTTGAATGAAATGAAATGAAATAAAGACTTTGGCAGCATGAGCTTTCATAGACTTCAGTCTATTTTCTCAAATGCATTTGGATGCATTATTATTATTATTATTATGGCTTAAAGCAGGGGTAGGCAACCTTTCTCCTTTAAGGGCTGAGGGACTTCAGCTCCCAGAAGCCTCAGCCATGTTGGCCAATAGTCCCATGTTGGCCAATAGCTCCTGGGATTCTGGGAGTTGAAGTCCCTCGGCCCTTAAAGGGGAAAGGTTGCCTACCCCTGGCTTAAAGGCTCCTGAATAGGGTTGGAACTTATGATGCTTCTCACACAAAGTGTTCCTAGTCACCAAATGTACCTCTTCCACTGAAAGTGAAAAGTGGCCTTGCAATTCTGATCTCGATTCAAGGGTCTAGTACTATTTCTATCTGTCCACCTAATTAGCATGGCATAGCTTTCTATTTTTCTTCCTCTCCACTGGTTGCCACATACCTGTGGCTACTAGTGACTCCATGCCATTGGAGCAATGAATCAGTTATGGATTTTAGCCCACATTTTAAAGAGGGTATCCAAGGTACTGAATTTCATCCTCCAAATAGATTCAGCCCCATGAATAGCTTACTTAAAATTCAAAATAAAGCCCAGAGTGGATTCACCTTACCACTGACATGGAAGTTACAGCTGCCACACATACTACTTCTTCCAACAGTTCAAAGTGGGTGCTTTCCAGGCCTGTTCCAAAAATCCTGACGTATGTTGTTTTACACAGCACACAGGGCAAGAGGCTTGTGGGTTGGCTTCCCTCTGAGCAAACATGATTACAGAATTGAAAGTCTGATTGACTTCACCTGAGAATTGTCTAGTCTAGAGAGTGTCATCAGGTTGCACCTTTTTAAGAAAAATAGGCCAAACAAGAAAGGAGGAGGAATAGCATTATATGTCAAGGATGTTTACACCTGTGAAGAGATCCAGGACTTAAATCCTGGAAATCAGGTGGAGAGCATCTGGATAAAAATTAAAGGGGAAGGAAACAGCAGAGATGTTATAGTGGGAGTCTACTACAAACCCCCAAGACAGACTGAGGAATTGGATGATGCCTTTCTAGAACAGATGATCACACATTCAGAAAGGAGAGATGTAGTAGTGATGGGTGACTTCAACTATCCTGATATTGCTGGAAGTCATATTCAGCCAATACTTCAAGGTCTAGCAAATTTCTCACTTGCCTTGAAGACAATTTCATTGTCCAAAATGTGGAAGAGGCAACAAGGGGATCAGCTATTTTATATCTGATCCTAACCAACAGTGATGACCTTGTTAATGGGGTGCAAGTGGTGGGATCCTTAGGTGGGAGTGATCATGTTCTCCTGGAGTTTCTTATACAGTGGAAAGGAGAAGCTAAGCATAGTCAAACACTCATTCTAGACTTTAGGAGAGCTGATTTCAATAAACATAGGGAAACACTGGGAGTGATCCTATGGTCAGGAATATTAAAGGAGAAAGGAGTTCAAGATGGATGGGAGTTTCTCAAAAGGGAGAAACTTTTTGCCCCTATCTTCAAAAGGGAGAAACTGAAGGAACAATCTCGAACTGTTACAATGAGAAGGAAAAATGGGAGATGTCTAAAGAAACTGGGTTGGATGATAAAAGAATTTTCAATTGAACTAAGTTTTAAAAGGGAGATGTATAAGAAATGGAGAAGGGGCAAAATCACTAAAGAGCAATTCAAACAAATAGCTAGCACATGTAGGGGTAAAATCAGGAAAGCCAAAGCCCAGAATGAGCTCAGACTTGCTAGAGAGGTTAAGAACAACAAAAAGGGCTTTTGGGGTATGTCCATAGCAAAAGAAAGAAAAAGGAAATGGCAGGACCACTGCATAGAGAAGATGGAGAAATTCTAACAGGGGACAGAGAAAAGGCAGAACAGAACTCAACACCTTCTTTGCCTCAGTCTTCTCACAAAAGGAAAAGGATGCTCAACCTGAGGAAAATGGAGCAGAGGACACAATAGGGGAAATGCCGCACAGCATAAGTAAAGAGGTAGTACAGGAATACCTGGTTAACCTAAATGAATTTAGTCTCCAGGACCAGATAGACTACATCCAAGGATATTAAAAGAACTGGCAAATGTAATCTCAGAGCTACTGGCAATAATCTTTGAGAACTCCTGGAGTACAGGAGAAGTCCCAGCAGACTGGAGGAGGGCAAACATTATCCCTATTTTCAAAAAGGGGGAAAAAAGAGGATCCCAACAACTATTGTCCAGTTAGTCTGACATCAATACCGGGAAAGATTCTAGAGCAGATCATTAAACAGAGAGTCTGTGAACATTTAGAAAGGAATGCCATAATCACAAAAAGTCAACATGGGTTTCTCAAAAACAAGTCATGCCAGACTAATCTGATCTCTCTCTCTCTCCCTCATTCTTTTTTTTTTTTGGTAAAATCACCAGCTTGCTAGATGAAGGGAATGCGGTAGACATAGCATATCTTGATTTCAATAAGGCTGTCGACAAGGTCCCCCATTATATTCTTGCAAAGAAGATAATAAAATGTGAGCTAGACAATACAACTGTTAGGTGGATTAGTAACTGGTTGACTGTCCAAACCCAAAGGGTGCTCAGCAATGGCTCCTCTTCATCCTGGAGAGAAGTGACCAGTGGGGTGCCACAGGGTTCTGTCCTGGGCCCAGTGCTATTCAACCTCTTTATCAATGACTTGGATGAAAGAATAGGGGGCATGCTTCTCAAATCTGCAGATGACATCAAATTAGGAGGAATAGCTAATACCCCAGAAGACAGGATGAAAATTCAAAATAACCTTAATAGATTAGAAAGTTGGGCCAAAATTAACAAAATGAATTTCAACACGGAGAAATGTAAGGTACTGCTCTTAGGGCATGGATATAAGAGGGGGACACTGGCTTAACGAGACTATGTGTGAAAGGGATCTAGGAGTCCAGGTAGACCACAAGTTGAATATGAGTCAACAGTGTGATGCATTAGCTAAAAAGGCCAACATGATTTTAGGATGCGTTAGTGGAAGTATAGTATCTAGATCAAGGGAAGTAATAGTGCCAGTGTATTCTGCTTTGGTCAGGCCCCACCTGGAATACTGTGTCTAGTTCTGGGCACCACAATTCAAAAAGGATGTTGAGAAACTGGAGCGTGTCCAAAGGAGGGTGACTAAAATGATGAAGGGTCTGGAAACCATGCCCTATGAGGAACGACTTAGGTAACTGGGTATGTTTAGCCTGGAGAAGAGACAGTTAAGAGGTGATATGATAGCCCTGTTTAAATATTTGAAGGGATGTTATATTGAGGAGGGAGCTAAAAGATGCAAGCTACAGGAAAAGAGATTTCATTAGGAGGATCTTCCTGACAGTGGGAGCTGTTCGACAGTAGAACACACTCCCTTGAAGTGTGGTGGAGTTTCCTTCTTTGGAGGTCTTTAAACAGAGGGTGGACAGCCATCTGTTGGGGATATTTTGATTTTGAGTTCCTGCATGGCAGGGGGTTGGACTGGATGGTCCTTGTGGTCTCCTCCAACTCTATGATTTGATTATTCTATGAGTAAACTGGATAGGATGAAATAATTTTACTTATAGATTAGGGCCAGTATATACCTGTAAGCATTCCTGTTTTTTTATGTAATCTCTGAAATGACTACTTATTATTTATTCATTTACTTGAAGCATGTTGCTTGAGGAAATCTCATCCCCAGGAGCCCATAGTAAGCCCATACAGTGCATCATATAGTGAAATGACTCTGAAATCAGAAATACACAGCAAGTGTGGCACTTCACGCCTTTTCTTATTTTTCCCTTGCAAAGAAATTGCACTGCTATTCTTTCCCATCTCTACAGATTTTTATGTGATAAGAAAAGAAGAAAAAAGACAGAAGAGGCAGGAGGAATACTATGGGCTTACAATGTCATCTGGACTTATCACTATCACTGCTTTGTGGAATTCCATGGCGGGTGTCTATTGAAAGCTTCATCCAGAAGCATCCAAGGGCTGATTTCACTGAAGATAGGCTATCTGAATCAGAAATATTTTGAGACCATGGTGGCTAAATATTGCCCTGAAAGGGGAGCAGTGGGCAGACTGTGTGTTCTTACAGAGAATCCTGCAGAAATGAACTTGGGGGAGGAAGCCTGAGAGAGAGCAAACACCCTGATTCCCTGGGTCAGAATCCTGATGCAAGTCAAATCCAGCAGAGTTCATTGCCTCCCAACTCTGGAATTCATTACAGATGTATTTTCAGCCACATCAGCACACTCCATTCTCTCCTAATGAGCTCCCATCCTCACATACCCCAAGGCACGTCAAGGTAAGTGTCAAGCTGTCCTCTCCTCAGGCTCTTGAGAAGCTGCTTTTCAAGAGATCCACTCTGTGGCTTTGAGAAACACTTCATTAGCAAAGGTAACCTGCATCTCTTTGGGCAAGAGACAGCTTATCTGCCTGTTAGTCCCTAATTGTTCTCCAAAACAGAAGCTTAAAGCTCTGTTGGTATTGACACCCTTGGCAGTGGAGAAAAATCCTGCTATGATGTTGCCAAAGATGACAATCATGTTATGTCTCTGGTGACTCCAGTGGTTCAGATGTAGATTAAATTAGCACCATCCATGCACAGAAAGGAGGGGTTGTCTCACCCCTGTTCTCTGAACAGTCAGGATTCTCAGGTGCAAGGACCTATTCAAGGTGACAGTTTCCTCCAGATAAGGTCATTAGAAGCTTATACTGTTTTGTAGTATTTCTATTTATTCACCAAGATACAGATTGAATGTCACTTCTTAACCCCCTCAACAAACCTCCCTGCTCCTACCAATTTTTCAGACTTCGAATTAAACTCCCCGGCCTATATCCCATTTCTGTCTGCCTCAAAGAAAGCCCCTGGATGTCTTCCTTTCCTCACTCCTAGCTACATAATAGCTATGGAATAAGCATGTTTCTCAAGGGAATAGAGAGAAGGTGGGCAAAGTGAAGTCTTCTAGGTGTTGTTAGAAAGTAACTCCCATCACCCCAATTACCATAATCAATGGTGAAGAATGCTGAGAGTTGCAGTTCTACAACAGAGGGAGCACTGCAGTTTGTGGTACTGACTGTTGTTAAGGACAACCACCTCCTAATCTCCATAGTAGGATAGAATCTATCAAGTTGATCTTATCTAACCCTTCTGATCACTACAGTCACAGAATTACAGATCTGGGACGGATTCTGAGTGGGAATCCTATAATTTATATTCTATGACTACAGTTAGCAGTAACCCTCTCATTTCCTCCTAATGTTCCCTGACATCAATCTTGGGTTAAAAATAACAAATCTGTGACAGTTTATTGTATTTGTTATAGGTATGCTACAGTGTAGTGGCAGAGAAAATGAGCTGTGAGCACGGAGATCTCAAAGTCATCTTATCTGTACTGTTTGGGGATTCTGAATGTTGTAGTCTCATAGAAGTGTCATAGACACACTATGAATGAGAGCACTCAAGTCTGCCAAACTCAGAACTGTGGCTTCCTTTACTGAATCAATCCATCTATAATGCACTCTTCCTCTTTTCCTAATGCTTTCTCCTTTCCCCTGCAATATCAACTTTTCCAGTGAGTCATTTCATCTCTTGCTATGTCCAAATTATGACAGTCTTGGTTTAGTCATTTTGGCTTCTAATGAAAAGTTAGGCTTAATTTGCTCTCAGACCCATTTATTTACCTTTTAGGTGGACCACAGTATCCATAAAATTCTCTTCTAGCACCACATTTCAAATGAATTGATTTCTCTCCTGCCAGCTTTCTTCAACTCAAAAATACTATGGCATGGATGATTCTGATTTTGGTAGTAAATAATCTATCCTTGCACTTGAGGGTCTTATTTAGTTCATTCATATCTGTCCTTCCAAGTCTTAGAAAATTAGAGCAGTGGATTTTATTTCCACGCTAGGCACAGGATGCAAACACACAGGAACGGATTCTATCACACAGCTCCGTCCCTGAGCAGTACTCATCTTGTACCTGAACTGGACTTCTCCTGGATTTACCCATTCTTTAAAAGATAATGGAGAAGCCCAGGTCAGGTATGGGATGAGTGCTGCCTGGGGATGGAGCTTTGCGATAGAATCCATCCCTGTGTGTTTACATCCCGCACCTAACACAGGAATAAAAGCCAGTGTGCTAATCTCCTTAGTCTTTCAAGTCTTAGTCTTCTTCTGATTTTTTTTACAACAATCTCAATTTTGATTAATGATGGAGCCAAAGTATATAAAGTTTTTAACTACTTTGTCTTCATTATCCATTTTAAAGTTGTATAAATTATCAGTGGTCATTATCTTTGTTTTCTTATATCCAACTTTAACCCTGCTTTTGCACTTTCTTCCTGAACTTTCATCTTTAGTTGTTCCAAATCATTGGTATTTTGGTGAGACAAGAGGTAGCAAAAGCAGTCAGGGGATCATATCGCAAAATTTGACAAAATAATATCAAGAAGACATCATGGAAACAGATTACATGATTGGAAGTAGAATATGGAGAAACTTAATTCTCTCTGCAAAAACAAGACTAGGAGCAGATTGTAGCATACACCATGAAATGCTAATTAGAGTAAAGCTAAAGAAGTATACTAAGGGCCTTGGCAGACTGCCAGAAATAGTGCAAATTGAGTCCACTTTAAGGGTTAGGGTTAGTGCTAGGGAATCATGGGAATTGTTTTTTTTTCTCTGGGACATTGAGCCTTCTCTGTCAGAGAGCTCTGGTGCCACAATAACATACAGTTCCCATGATTTCCTAACCCTAACCCTAACCCTTAAAGTGGACTCAATTTTCACTATTTCTAGCAGTCTGCAAAGGCCCTAAATCAATCACAGTGCCAAAATACGATCTAAAGTACACCCCTGTATAATTTAAAGATCAGATTTGCAACTAAGCCTAATCAACAGCAAACCAGAACTCTGGACTAAAACTAGAGGGAAATGCAAAAAATCAGACAAAATCAAACAAAAAGCTCTATCTGTAGCCAAAAAGAAACAAAAGCTCAATTGGGTAACATATTAAACACTTCAAATGCTTAAGGATAGGTGAGAAAACAGTAAAAGGTGACAGAAAAAAAAGTGTTACAGTCCTGAGCACAAATGTGCATGACTTGTGCATAGGGACAAAGTGGACTAATATAATAATAAGTACAAAGAAACAGAAGAAGACAACAAAACAGTAGAACAACAGACCTCTTCCACAAGATCTGAGAAATCAAAGGGAAATTTAAACCAAGAGTAGGAATGCTATACAACCAGAGGGACACACTACATAATTAAGAAGAAATAAAAAGATGATGGAAACAATACACTGAAGAACTATATAAAAGAGATGAAAGATTCATTCAAGGAAGAACCATTTGAAGATGAGCACACAGTTTTAGAAAGTGAAATTGAGTCTGGTATCAATGCACTTGGGAGAAATAAATCACCAGCAACAGCTGTCATCCCAATAGAGCTGTTCCAAGCTACAGAAAGAGAATCTATCTAAATTCTTACTAAAATATGACAGCAAATATTGAAAACAAAACAATAGCCCACAGACTGGAAATGCTCAATATATATTCCAAACCTAAACAAAGGGGACCCCAAGAATTGTAGTAACCAGAGTAATAGAATCATAGAGTTGGAAGAGGCCACAAGGGCCATCCAGTCCAATCCCCTGTCATGTCACTACAGATCATACTGCAAATATATCTTGGCTAATGAAGGGCATGAAGGAATTTCAGGTAAGAAATCAACCAATGTTTTATAGATTATAGCAAAACCTTTCACTGTGTGTAGTGAAAAATAATAGATTGCTCTAAAAGAAACGGATGTGCCACAACATTTGATTGTCTTGATGCTTAACTTATCTGGACAAGAGTCCACTGTCAAGACAGGATACAGAGAAACCAAATGGCTTCCAATTGGCAAGTGAGTAAGAAAATGTGTATTTTAGCACCTTATCTGTTTAATTTTTTTAAAAAAATAGTTGCATCAAAATTGTTTTATAAAAAATTCAAATGTGCATTTGATTCTGGCTCCACTGCTGAATAAAGAAAAAAATTTCAGAGTAAACCCCTATGTTTTACTGAGAAATCCTGAATGGTTTATTTGAAAGTAAATGTGCACAAAATTGTGGCCCCAATTAAAGCTTTCTGCCCTTATATATATTTGTTGTTAACTGCCTTCGTGTTGGTCTCGACTCATGGCAACCCTATGGATGAGACATTTTCAGGGCCCCCTGTCCTCTACTGCTCTGCCCAGCTCCTCCAAACTCTTTAATAAAGTCAGTCCGTCTAGCATGTGGCCTTCCTCTCTTTCTACTTCCCTCCACCCTTTCTAACATTATTGTCTTTTCCAACGATTCATGCCTTCTCATGATGTGTCCAAAGTACAACAGTCTAAGTCTTGTCATCTTGGCTCCTAGGAATATCTTTGGCTTGATCTGTTCTAGGACCCATTTGTTTGTCCTTTTGGATGTCCATTGGATCCTCAACACTCTTCTCCCAGCACCACATCTCAAATGCGTTGATTTTCCTCCTATCTTCTTTCTTAACTATCCAGCTCTCACATTCATACATGATAATAGGGAATGGCTTCTATGATTCCAACTTTTGTGCTGAGTTGCATGTCTTTGCATTTTAGGATCTTCTCTAGTACTTTCATAGCTGCCCTTCCCATTCTTAATCTTCTCCTGATTTCCTGGCTGCAGTCCCCATTCCGATCAATGTTTGATCCCAGATATGAGAACTCTTTTACTATTTCTATTTCCTCATTGTCTAATTTGAATGTGTGTAAGTTCTCTGTGGTCATTATTTTTGTTTTCTTTATGTTCAACAGTAAGTCTGCCTTTGCAATTTCTTTGTTGATCTTCCTTAGTAGTTGTTCCAGGTCTGTGAGGTTCTCTGCTAGTATTATGGTGTTGTCAGCATATCTCAGATTGTTGACATTTCTTCCTCCTATTTTCACCCCTCCCTCTTCCATGTCCAAACCTGCTTTCCTTACAATATGTTCTGCATATATGTTGAATAGGTAGGGTGATAAAATGCAGCCTTGTCTGACTCCTTTGCCAATTGGGAACTATGCTGTTTCTCTGTGTTCTGTTCTGACAGTAGCCTCTTGTCCTGAGTACAGATTCCTCATTAGGACTATCAGATGTGTTGGCACTTCTAGGTCTTTAAGGGCATTCCATAGGCTTTCATGATCTAGGCAGTCAAAGGCTTTGCTATAGTCTATAAAGCACTTGCTGATTTTCTTTTGGAACTCCCTGCTATGCTCCATTAGCCATCGTACATTTGCAGTGATCCCTGGTGCTCTTTCCTTTCCTGAACCCTGCTTGGACCTCTGGGATTTCTCTCTCTATATGTGGTTGGAGTCTGTGTTGCAGAATTTTGAGCATAATTCTGCTTGCATGGGAGATTAGTGCTATGGTCCTATAGTTGCTGCAGTCTCTTATATCTCCTTTTTTGTGGATGGGGATGTATATTGATCGCTTCCAATCTGTTGACCATCGTTTTGTTTTCCATATCTATTGACATATATTGGTTAGCACTAGAGTTGACTCTCTCAGGGCCTGTGCAGACTGGACAAAAGGGCTGGCCTGGGGGTGGAGTTGGGGTGGGGTGGTTGCACGGCAGCCACCCCAACTCCACCCTGATGCCATCACACTGCATGCCCCACCACATGGCAGGCATCAGGGCACCCCGCTGGCACAGTGTATAGACACACTGCGCCAAAGGGGTGCAAAAGAGCCACGGCGGCAGCACTAAGGGCCGCTTTTTGTTGCCCCAAAAAGGAGCGGCATTTGCCAGCTCTTTTTGGAGTGGCAAAAAGCTGGATTGGGCTGCACCGTGTGGTTGCCGTGGCCCTGATCCAGCACTCCCAGGGGCAGTAAAGATGGCCCTTCAGTGTGGATTCCAATAGTTCTATAGGTATATCATCTGTTTCTGGAGTCTTGTTTTTTGCCATTTCTTTTATTGCAGCTTCCATCTCAGTTTTTAGAATTTGGGGTTCATCTTCATATGGCTCTTCACTCCTGTTAGTGAATCTCCTCCATTTTTCTTATATATTTTAGCCATGTGGAGTTCCCTATGACCCCAGCCTGACCCTTGGGAGATGGCAGCCATAATCCCCTAGATGTGAGGTCAGGTAAGCAAGCTAAAATTGCTTAAGACCACTAGAAATTTCCTGGACAGGCAGGTTTTGGGAATCGCCCTTGGGAATATCCCATTATATCGGAAAAGATACCTAATGATGTTTGTTTGTCTCAGTCTCACACTTAATGAGACCGTGATTAGATTTGATTGCACCCCTTTTCTCTTGCTTCCTTTCCTTGATAGTTTTGAAACCAAATGCATTGTTTAGATTATGCCCAGACTTAAATAAACAATAGTAAACCAATCAAGCCTTTGTCCACCTATTGTTTAACTCATGGCTAGAAGGCAGAAATCGCCCTTAAAAACCCCTGGATTTTAGCAGACTTCGTGCTACCTTGGAAGTGCATGCTGAATCTCTTTCGGTCTGTGCTCTGAGATAGTTCCCACGACCCCCTTCTCTTGCCGGTCGTGCCCCTTCCACAGAACTCATCCTCATTCGCTGCCAGAAGCCCAGAGGAGTCTCTCGGGTGTGAGTATATCTCCCTCTATCCTGGTTTCCCTCTTGCCTCCCCTGCTCTCGCTCTTCCCTGCTCATTCTTCTAGTGTGTGTGTGTGTGTGTGTGTGTGCTGCATTTGGATCCTTGCCTATTTTGTCAAATAAATATTTCAGACTCAAATTGGATTTTGGTCCGTTTCAGCATCATTCCTAGCCAGAATTCTTACGTCTCCAGTAGACAATTGGATAAGATCTTAGAAGCGAAGTTGGGCGCTTCCCTCTCATTTGAGCTAATTATAAATTCCCCAAAATTAGGTCTTGGTTTCACAACACTCCATGTGTCCGTTATTTTTGTCATCTCTTTTGTAAAGTTTTTCTGTGTATTGCATCCAACATCTTTTTATTCCTTCCTGGTTTTGAATTAAGTTATTTTTATTGTCATATGTATACTTAATATTTTGTGAATACATATAAAGACAATAGTCAGGACAGTCTTTCCACACAGAACCACACCATTTTTAAAGGAGAGACTGGAAAACAAAAGATCCAGTGAAGTGTAATGCTTTCAGTGCTGGACTAGGACTCTGGGAGAGCAGAGCTGAAATCCCTGCTCAGCCATAGAAACACATGAATGACTTTAGGCAAGTCACACTCTCTCAGCCTAACGGAAAGACAATAGCAAACCTCCTCTGAATAAATTTCATCAAGAAAATTCTATGATAGGTTCATCATAAGTTGAAGTTGACTTGAAGATGCAGGACAACAATAACAACTCAAAAATGAGCAGTAGAAGAAGTGTGTTTCCACAGATGTTTCTAGGGTTACTTTGGCTATCCCTACAATAGCCACAAAGATGTAGCTTTTTTTTCTAGCTCTGTCTTTGGATTTCTGGGCAGTGAAAGGTAGGTTCTGAATGTGGGTTTTAAAATAACAAGGAACAATGCTCAGTATTTTATGTATATTTTTGTAAGACACTGAATATCCCATTCAGCTAAAAATCAGAAGATATGGCTGCAAGGTGGGATGCTACCACATACATCTTCCAGTGCTGTTGCAGCCGAGCTGTAACATACTGACTTTCAGCACTCAGGAAAAGTTGCTTCTTTTACTCAGCTCCCAGAATCCCCTAGCCACCATGCTGGCTGGGGAATCCTGCAACATATCTTTTTTAAAAATAAGCTTTTCTCTCTTTCATCTCTTCTGTGCTTAGCTGCCACCACATTTCTTAAGCTCTGCAAGGGTTGTGTGACACATTTTCCTGTGGTCCTAATTTGGTTCTGCTGTGCAGAAAACCAAATGGAATGGATTGGGTTTGAGATGATATTCTACTGTTTCAACATAGGGCCTGTATGAGCCATAGGAGTTTATCACACAGGGAGTCCCGTGCAGAAACCCTGCTTTAAGTAGAAAAAAAACCCGCAAAAGCGGAAGCAATTTATTAATGGGATTCCCCAGTGTGAAAAGTGAAAGCGATGTTAAAATGGGGTTAATCTGAATGGAAATTGCTTCTTTTTACTTTTGGAAAAACCCAAAAGGAAAAAGAAGCAGTCAATGAGGGGTTTCCGTTTGGATTAACCCCAGTTTAATCTCCTTTTAACAGCGACGTTGTTTGAAAAAACATCCGCTTTTGCGGGGTTTTTTTCTACTTTAAACCCCCGTTTCTGCACGAGATTTCCCCTGTGTGATAAACTCCATACAGTGGGGAAGGCTTTATAGGATTATTCCTAAAAAGAGAGAGAGGGGTGTGTGTGCCTGGCTCTATGCCGCCTGGCTCTGGGGACAGGGAGGAACCTGGCATGCCAGAAAGAAGAGGAAAACCCCTACTGAGGGAATTGATTAGAGAGAGAAAAATAGAAACTGGGAAGATTTATGAAGGGGTGGGGTGTAGTGCAATGTGTCTTCCCCCACCAGGTTCAGATCCCCTCCCCCGACTAATATCCCATGCGCCAAGGATGCTGATTTCCTGTGTATCATGTCACATAGGATATGAGCACACTTAAATATTCCCTTTGAGTCACTGTTGTAACAACAACACAGTCTAGATTTACCTATGTGGCTTGCAGAAAATGACCATCTGTCTTTCCAGACCATTTTCAAACTAAGTCCTTTTCACTGATACTTTTTGTACTCATCTTGGTGATGGCTCATGCTTGCATTCTTCATTCAGGGTGATGGGGTGAGATAGTGGTTATATGAATGTCATGTCTGGTTGGAAATTTTAAACCAGATTGAAATGTCTTGATTGATAGGGTTCCCCAAAATAATAATAATAATAATAATAATAATAATAATTATTATTATTTGTACCCCACCCCTCTGAGAACCATCACATTTATGGAGATTATCACACACACTGTATCCCGGCTTTCTCCCAATGGGATACATGCGTGTTTAAATGTCAAAGATGGGTCTTACTGCATTCACCCATGGCCGTCTGTCTGCAGCCCGTCTGCAACCCAGGCTTCTCTGGCATATTTTCAAAGATGGGATTTTCCCGTCTTTGAAAATACGTCAGAGAAGCCTGGGTTGCATATGAGCTGCAGATGGGCAGCCACATGTGAATGTGATAAGACCCGTCTTTGACACTTAAATGCACATGTATCCAGTCAGGAGAAAGATGGGACACAGCATGTATGATAATCTCCTTATGTATAGCTTGCTCCACACTCTGCTTAAATAATGCCTCTTAGCCTTTAACATGTGTCAAAACCATTATTACAGTTAAGCCAAGCTCCAGTAGCATAATTGGTGTGTGTGTGTGTGTGTGTGGGTGGTACAGACTGCACTGGGTGACATCCCAGAGGAAGGGTGACACCTGTTTGGGCCCTCCTCCCCCTTCGGTGCAGGATGGGCAAATGCGGGTCTTTTCTGGCTGCTCCGCCTCCAGGCTTTCTCCCTGAGGAGGAAGCCTGAAGACAGAGCAGCAAGAAGGGTTCAGACACACCTTGCCCAGGTGTCATCCTCTGCACTGGGTAACACCCTAGTTAGTGGTGCTGCTGCCAGGATCATGTTCCATCTGGAGTGTTAGGTATGCATTTGTGGTACAAGACTAACTCCTATGGGGATATCCCCACCAGTACTCAGAAAAAGTTACTTCTTGGACTACAGCTCCCAGAATCCCCCAGCCAACATGGGCAATGGGATCTGGGAACTGTAGTCCAAAAAGTAACTTTTCTACACTTTGCCCTGATCTCAGCCAATCTCAAAACCACAGCAGCTGGCCAAGTTCATAAGAAGCTACATTATACCAAGTCAAATCATCTATCTCAATAACACCTACTTTTACAGTGGGGAGCAGCTCTGCAGAGTTTATAACAGAGTCTTTCCCAACATAGCAGAGATTGAACCTAGAGACATCTGTATAGAGATGAGATGTTCGTTCACTAAACTAGGCCTCTTTCTAGTTGAATAATGAGGGGTTCCCTAGTTTTCATCAAAATTGCAGCCCTCAGAACTTACTCACTGGAGGAGGATTTGTTTATTTAATTATACCCTGCCTTTATCCTGGTAAGTGATTCAAAGCAGCTTACAAAATCTTATTTCCAGAAATTAAAAACAATTAAACAATTCCATTAATAGGTGTGTAGTTAAACCAGCTGAAAACAGTGGCTCAAGTGGTTAAGATGCTGACTCTGTTGATTGCAAGATCGGCAGATTGGCAGTTTGAGGCCCGGGTGCTGCATGATGGGGTGAGCTCCCATCACTAGTCCCAGCTTCTGCCAGTCTAGCAGTTGAAAGCATGCAAATGCAAGTAGATAAATAGGTACCACTTCGGTGAGAAGGTAAACAGTGTTCTGTGCAATCATGCTGGCCACATGATCTCAGAGTAGTCTCTGACAATGCTAAGCTCTTTGGCTTAGTAATGGAGATGAGTACTGTCCCCTGTGGTCAGACACGACTTGACAACCTTGTCAATGGGGAATACCTTTACCTTTACTTTAGTTAAAACAGCTTAAAACACATTTAAAACAATTTAAAGATAAAAAGATAAAAGCACAGCACACCACATTCAAAACACCCTTCTGCCATATAATTTAACCATCAATGTCCTGCCTAAATAAAACAGTCTTTGCCTGCTAAACAGAAAGAAAGCAGAAAGGGGGGCAACCAAACCTTCTGTGGAAGAGGGTTCTACAGACTAGGAGAAAGCTGTTTCCCATATCCTCATCAAATATGCCTGGGGTGCTGGTGGCACTCCCTCGAAGATCCTAAAATTTGGTCTGGCTTGTACAGGGGCTAGAGTGGGGCAGAGCTGTCTCTCTGTTCATGGAGAGGAGTTCCACTGATGGAAAACAGTGGCCCTGTTCTACCTGTAGACCTGTGAATTAAAAAAAACAACAACACCCTACAACTGTCAGGGTTTTTTTTACTGGCAATAGTCAGTGGAAGGCCCCCAAATGGGACATTTTGGGGATGGGGTGCTAGTAGCATGAGATCTGCTAGGCTCAGAGTCAAGTGGATTCCCTATGGGCCCCAAGGCTTGAGACTCTCAGATCTTCCATTGTGAAAGCTAGGAGAGCATGGGAATGCAGCAGCAGTGGATCTATTACTGCTATGGAGTTTCTCACATGGGGGGAAATGGGAGTTTTAATTCCCATTTTTTGCATGGGATCCCTCCTGTGTGATAAACTCCATTGTTTAGTTTATCACAATGGGAGGGATCCTGTGCAAAAATAGGAATTAAATTGGAAAAAACCTGCAAAAGCGGATTAATTTTCAGATGACATCGGGGTTAATGAGTATTAATGTGACATTAACTTGGACAGAAAGTCAACAAAATGCACTGCTTTTTACTTTCAGAAAATCTCGAAAGTAAAAAGCAGCGTGTTTTGTCAACTTTCTGTCTGGGTTAATGTCGCATTAATGCTCATTAATCTCAACATCATCTGAATATTAATCCACTTTTGTGGGTTTTTTACTCAGCTCCTAGAACCCCCTTGCTGAGTTGTAAATCCCATTTCTGCATGGGATTTGGGTACTTTGCCTCCCATGTGATAAACTCCAATGGTTAACCCACGAAAATCATGGGATTGACATTAAAATGTGCTTAAAATGACATTAATGCAAGTGCCATTATTGTGTGAAAACCAGGGAATAACCAGGCAAGAAACAGCAAAAAGTTATTCATGGGAAAATTCCATGAATGAGTTACTGTTGTTTCTTGCCTGGTTATTCACAGGATAATGGCACTTTAATCACATTTCATCTCAACATCATGTGAAAATCATTCACGCAATTGCACATAATTATTGTTAAGCACGGGTTATTCATGGGTTATTCATGGGATAATAGGGCTTTGCACGCAATGTCATGTGAAAACCATTCATGCAATTGTGGGTTAATCACGGGTTAATCACCATTTATACTTCCAATTTCCCCCCGTGTGATAAACTCCTTAGTTTCTCTCCAGCTTTCTAACATAGTCAAGCAAGAGCATGCCTCTCCTTTTCAGTTGTACTGGGTTTCCTACTAAGTCATGTGTGCACTTGATCAGGAATTTCAAAAAAGTTTTTTAAAGAGTGCCCTCCCCTTCCAGCACATGCATTTTCAGCTATGATGAAATGAAAAGGAGGAAGACTTATCTCTAAGAAGGCAAGGTTTTGCTTTTTCTCTGGGGCTTGCCAGTGGCATACTAGGTTTGGATCTCTCTGTCTGTGTTGGACCTAATAGCTTCTGGCAGTCCACTGATACTCTCCTGATACACTGATGTTCTGCTGTTCTATTTTAGGTGTCAACACTCAGTTCTGGACCCAGAATTAGACTCAGCAATGGGTGAACAGCTTTGGGAAACTCGAGCTCCTTGGAAAGTCTGCTGATGCTGTTTCCTCCTTTGTTATTCCCAAAGAAAAGAACAAGCAGTATGATATGAGGTCTCTTTCAAGGTTTGCCTCCTAACTCACACTGGCCAGCCTTGAGGGGAAAAAAAAGATTTTAATTGAATCTGGATGAGAATAAATGTGGATTTCATTTACCAGGATGGTAGGGGGGCAATCTCTCTCTCTCTCTCTCCCCCCCCCTTCTCTCTCCCTCTCTCTCTCTGTGTATGTGTATATTTTAAACCCAAAACATCTGGAAGAATCCTGAAGAACTTTCAACTCCTCTTGATTTATTCCATTTATATACCATCTGTCAGGGTATTTCCAGATTTTTTTTTTAAAAGTACTTAAAATAAGCACTGGTCTTGCACCAGTTCATGCTGCATCTTGGCTGAGATCCTGTGTGGGAAGTACTGTTGCCAGTTCAGGATCACCCCAGGCCATGGGTGTTCAGAGTTAATCCCTGATGACCTCTGATTATGTCATTAAGCATTACACCTTAAGTACCAACCATAGTTATTCACCTTCTTGGGGAGATAAAGAACATTTAATCTGGCCAAATGAAGAGCAGAAAGGAGGCTGAACCATCGTACCATAACAACTGGGAGGGAAAGAGGAAGTAAATACATAAACAGTCCCCCTCCCTGGTAGAGTCTTTGCAACAACAAATCAAGGATTGAAAATTGTAGGATGCTGCTGTCTGAGCTGGACATTGGTCCCCAGCTCTTTCCACTTGACTGGAACTTCGCTCACCAAAACTTCAAAATTTGCACCCACGGCTATTACCTAGAGATGACCCATGAAAACTGACTCAGGGCCAGGCCTTGAGATCTGCCAACCCTAATGAGACTTCCAAGGTCCCAGATAATGACACCATCATTCTCTGTCCAGAAAGAGGGACACAGCTGGATGCTTCTCTGCTGTCCTCAGGTCTCCATTTCTTTCTCTAAATAAAGTTGGATCCTTGATTCACCAGGCCTTGTCTTTTAATTAAAAACAAACAAACCTTCAATGCATGCCAGCATTCCACCAGTCTATGCCACTAACAGGATGCCAGCTCAGGTCCCTGTGTAATGGGTGAAGGCAGCCTCATTTTTCTGAGTGGAGGAGAAACAGGATGCGGCAGTGAAAAGAAATGGACAAGAGTGTTGTTGTGCAGCCAAAGGTCATAATTATGTGGTTCAGTATATGAATAGTCTGGCTAACAATTTACCTTTATAGGCTCAGGCACAAATGTCCCTTAATCTTTAGCCTTTGAAGTTGTTGAAATTCTCATTGATTTCTATCTCAACAGTGGGCTCTCCTTTGTTGGAAGTTTTTATAGGACCTTATCAAACGCTGGCCACGAAGCGAAAAGTAACAGAAAAGTAACCGAAGTGAGAATAAATTCAGTTCTATACCGAAACGAACTGAATTTCGCCCTGGCGGCCATAGCGCAATGAATACGAAGGCTCCAAAGGGGATTTAGCGATCAGGCGCCGCGGGATGCGGTTCACGTGGGAAGAAGGAAAACACACACACACACACATTTTCTTCTCTCTCTCTCTCTCTCTCTCTCTCCCTTCCCGCCACCCAAAAAGCCAGCGTCGCAGAAGGCGCTTCTGTGGATGGCAAGGATGGGATGAAGGAGTCGGGAGGAAAGGCAGCCAAGGGGACCGAGGAGGAGGAGGAGGGCTGGAGGACTGGAGGAGGGAAGGGGTGTTGGTGGGGAAAAATGCGAGAGAGATGGAGAGAGAGAGATCGCCTCCCTCTTCCCTCCTCCTCTCCTTCTCCTCCTCTTTCTCAATCCGGTTTGCCTTTCGCCAATCCCTTCCCCTCGCCGGGATTTTCTGCTTGGGAGAGCTCTCCCTGCTTCCCCGCCCCGCCCACCATTGCGCAATGAATATGAAGGCTCCGCTTGTACTTCCCCAACAAACTGAATGTCAAAATCTCCCTACTCGCTACGGATTAGCTTTGGGTTCTGTGGAGTTTCGGGGCAGCGTCGTGTGTACACGCGGGGAAACAATACAGATTAGCTCCGTGTTCTAGGGCAGCGTCGTGTGTAAACACGGGGAAATAATATGTATTAGCTGCAGGTACCCTTTGGATTAGCTCTGCTCTAGACCCCATGTGATAAGGTCCATAGAGAGGTTGGTCACCTTTCAGGGATGCTTTAGGAACGTATTCCTGCATGGCAGGTGGCTGGATTAAGACAGTCCTTTCCAAAGCTACGAATCTACCCTCTGAGATCCCTTCCAAAGCTATGAATCTGTTACTAAGTTCACAGCCAGCCACTTTGTAGGACTTACAGAGGTATACACAAGAGATAAATCCTTATTTGTTCTGAATTTTTATTAGGAAAGTCTGTAACTGTCAATTCCAAGTAAAGCTGGGGGGAGTTTGCTCTTGACTCTTACAGGGTGACCCCTTATGCCTTGCCAAAAAAGAGGCATAAGTGATCAAATAAAAACAACAACAACAACAACAACAACAACATTGATTTTCATGCATATATGCAAATTTTAAAACGTTTACAATATACCAGGGTCTTTCAAGTCTGTTTTTTATTAAAACAATGGCAACATTGCCCAGACCATTAGGGAAAAGAGACATCTAACATAATGTCAAGTAATGCTTAAGCTTCAGAGAGCGGCAACCCTTGGTTTGCTATCCAAGTATTTCATAAATGCTTGTCTCTCTGGTGGCACTGTGAAATTTCCTCTTGAAAGTATATGAGAATTTCCTCCAGCTTTAAGCCAGATGTGCCCTTTGAGGATGTCCTGCCAGCTAAGGGAATGATTCACCAGCATCAGAGGAAGGATGAAGTCACCTCGGGACAAACTAGTGCTAATGAATCTTTTGTGATTCTCTGCTTTCTGTTGTCACAACATGGGGTATAATTAATGGCAAGTCCATCAGTTCATCACTGAGAGTTTTAAGCATGACTGTCATGGCAAATGTGTGTAATAACTGTGGGCTGAAACATATCAGGGAAAGGAGGAATACAATATGTATTAACTTAGAAGAAGAGACCTACTGAATCAAATTCTCTTGCTAACCACTCTGCTTCAGCAGCAACCAGGCAAATCCCTCTGCGAATGTTATTAGCCTTTTGTTCATTTAAAGGCATTGTTAAGTATATAGATCTTTATCTTTATTTATCTTTTCTCATAGAAGGGATAGCAATCAGTTTAGATCTGATAGGGAGCCACCCAATTGACTTGTTAACTTACTGCCTACCACTGAAAAATACGCTGATCTCCTCAGCAAGGTCAAAAGCTTTTCCATCTCTGCATTCAAGGGCACAACTATATACTATTGGGATAATTCAGTGCTTGAGCTTTTTATCAAGTATGATAGGCTCCACAGATTGCAAAATATTGGACAGACAAGTAGGATTTTTCTTATGTAATGGAAATAATCAATCTGTGAGCTATCAGCCTGCAGCAGCTTCAGTTACTGGCAGAGTAAAAGCAAGAGGGGGACCAAAGTCAATTTGTAAACACAGGTTTATTATGTTGACAGTCCCAAAAGGAATTAGCATTCCAAAGTTTTGGGCCCCGAACAGAAGAAAATGGCTTCATTTATACACCTCCAAACAAAGAAATCCAATTCTTATGCCTCATTGGATATTTCAAACCTTAAACATATAGAATCTCAAGCAATAAGAGTAAAGATTTCAGAATACATTATAATCTACTCAAAGCACATCTGACCACATGCTAATGCCCCTTATCTCAGAAGATGGTATCATGGGCCCCTTTGCACAGAGTGCGTAGGTCTTCCTATCAGTGATTTATTATGGCTGCTATATACCACTCTGGTGTCTTAATGCAGCAGTCCTTCAAAAGGTCAATCTGTCTCTAGACATTCTAAACATTCCTATTCAGAGGCCTCAACTCCCAGAATCCTCTCCATGTGGCCACTTGGCATCTATTTATTTATTTATTTATTTATTTTACATTTCTAACATGGATAGCTAAAATTATACTGATTATTGAAACTTTTCCATCTCACTTATGGACCTTGACTGACAAGAAATAGTAGATGAATATCTTTTCTGGACAAGACCAACCACTCATTGAGAATATTGTTGGTTCTGTACTAACATTTACTGAGATCTTACATCACACACATCGTAGGCAGGTTAAGAGACAATGGGCCTTTGCAGACTGCCAGAAATAGTGCACATTAAATTGAGGCACTGCCCTGGCTCAGTGCTAGGGAATCATGGGAACTGTAATTTATTGTGGCACCAGAGCTCTCTGATGGAGAAAGCTCAATGTCCCAGAAAAAATACAATTCCCATGACTCCCTAGCACTGAGCCAGGGCAGTGCCTCAATTTAATGTGCACTATTTCTGGCAGTCTGCAAAGGCCTAATGTCTCTCCAAACAAACCTACTTTAGCAGCCAGCAGCCACACTGAACAACAGAAGTCTGTTCTGCTGGCAATCAGGGTGCAGTGAGATGATGTTTCCCGCCCCCTTGTACCAGAAATCTCTAGTGTGACATACAGGAGCAGGATCTTTCTCTCAGCTCCTCATCCCACCTCAGATCACTAACGAGAAGGGGCTGGAAATGTAATCTTGCTGCATTCCAATCACTGGCAGAACAGACCTCTATTGCTCATTGAGACTGTAAAAAGAAGCAGCAATTTTGGGATGGAGAGAGAAGGTACAGGAGGCCAACTGTGTTTCTCAGACACATATTCATGGGGTTTTAGGGATGAGCATATTCACAAAAATGGTACCTATGGATTCTGTGTGGGCTGACAAAAATGCCAATATAGCACATTTCCTGCAGTGGTCATATCATGTGATACTGTCCTTTAACCAATACAGTTGTGGATGGATAACGTTTTTCCATGCTATGCAATTGTTTATAGATTCACTCCTTCTTTATGAGCATCTACAGGAGGGAATTGATCAATTCATCAGATACGATTCTTAATGTTTCTGACAGATGTTGTGTCATTACTCAATAATATCTAATTTAATTATCACTGTCCCTACAATGATGGATCCTCTTTTGCATACAGAAAGTACTATATTTTACCACTTTACGCTGCTTCACCTTTTTGATCTCAGGAAACTGTGAATTATGCGGGGCCTCAATTGTGAACACCTGCAAGGCGGTGACTGTGTAGCACTAGATTTCCATAAAACCACAGGTACGTGACAGGTGGGGCTTTGTGTACCTCTAGGCAGCAGCTTTTAAAGCACAGAGGCATGTAATACACAATGCATAATCTCTCAGTGCTTTAGGCAGGGACTTTACCCCCTTATATTTCTTGAAAAGAAAAGAGCTAAAAGAAATACACAATGAGCCTTGACTGCAATTCTATTTCACTATTCAAAAAGCAGGGAAGCAAATGTCCATATAACTTCATTTTGTCCCTCCACCCCATGGAAAGGTTTCATTAAACAGCTGCAAGTATGATCTAAACCTACCTTGCAAACAAAGACTGTTGATTGAATTTCTTTGGGTTAATTTACAATTTGATCATGCGCCAATGAATATATGGGCTTAGTGTTTTCTGACTGTACAAAATAGTTAGCTGAAGACAAAGGGTGAGATCTAATGTCTGGAAGCTGAAACTAGTTCAACTCTGGGGTGAAACCTGATTTATTATAAAGGGGGATTAGCTTTTGGGACCTATCCAGTAGGAGTTAATGAGTAAACGGTTGACTTTTCATTATCTGAACATGTCTTTTTGATGGAGCTGTTCAGGCAGTTTGCTACTATGTACAAAAGGGAGAGGAATTCTAATTTCTCTTTCCTACAAGATAGCATTACTATATAATTGAGCTCAAAAAGTGGCTAAATTAAAAAAAAAATGATTAAAAGCCTCCAAGGTTGCAGAAAAGTCTATGCAGCAATTATGCTGTTAAGGTTTAACAAGTGTCTGCTCCTGACTAAATGAGAAAAGACTTTAGGGGAGCAATTAAGAGATAGGTAGCAGCTGTTGTGAGTTTGGTGGTGTAAGAAGCTGAGAAGTATAATGATATTTTGAAAACGAAGAACAGGAGTAGACAATCTGGAGCTCTCCAGATGTTTGGGGTGAGAATGTCCATTAGATCTTGCCAGCATGGTCAAAGCAAAGCAAAGCAGCTTCATTTACATACTGCTTCATATCACGCTATGGGGTGTCTAAGCGGTTTACAACTTTGAGCTCATTACCCCCCAACAATTGGGTATTCATTTTAGCGACCTCAGAAGGATGCAGGCCTGAGTCTAGCCTGAGCCCTGACTAGTACTGAACTCGCAACCTTGTGGTCTATGAGTGAGTGGCTGCAGTACAGGCATTTAACCACTGCGCCACCAGGGCTCCACCAGTGTTCAGGCTTTATGTATGTTGCAGTCCAGCCTCCTGAAGGGAGTGAGGCTGAGGAAAGTGTGCCAGAGCAGATAGCTTTTGGGCTGGAGGAGCAGGTCGGGGAGGGGGAAATGTGACAATGCACTTTGTATCTCTGCATATTAGGGGTCCCAAATCTCAGGGCCTGGTTCTCTTCTTTTGGCCATCAGGATGAGGGGGAGGAACCTGTTACCCAAAGAACAGATGGGGGGACTGGGGATGTCACCACCAGCTGCCAGCAATATTTCAAATGTTGGGGAAATTGGCTTTGCAAGAGGCTTGGGTAACCTTTGGGCCATTGGCACAAATATATACCAGTACTAACTGGGATGACTCCAGGTTTGGAGTGAATTATGAAGGTTTTATTTAGAAAAATGCAGAATGGAATGACTCACACAAGATAGCAGTCCAAAACAAACAAACAAACAAACAAAACAAACATAGCATACCGAACTAACTGAAATGGAAATATGGAAAGAGGATAGTAGAGTTCTTAGGGGTTGCAGTGGAGTTATAATTATCTGTCCAGTGAAAGAGGCAGTGTAGTATAGTGGTTTGAGTATTAGACTAGGACTCTGGAGATTAGGGTTCAATTCCCAGCTCGGCCATGAAACCCACTGGGTGACTTTGGGCAAATGACATGCTCTCAGACTCAGGTGAAGGCAGTTGCAAACCTCCTCTGAACAAATCTTGCCAAGAAACCTCCATTTTAGGCTCACCTTATGGTCACCATAAGTTGGAAATGACTTGAAGTCTCACAGCAACAAGAACAACCAATGAGAAGATCATGGAAAGCTGGAGTGGCTCAGACTGGAAGGTCCGAGGTGACGCAGATCAAAAACAAAGTGTGGGTGTGTATGTGGACTGGGTTGTGTGCACAGAGGTTAGGTTTTGAAACCATATTTATACCTTAAAACTAGCCCTAGGTGATGAGCCATCTGGCCAGACTTGTCCCAGGAAACAGCAATGGGATTCTGGACTCATTGATGGCTTTAACAGAAACAATTATTGGATCAGTATATCCCTGAGATGGATGGATAGAACGTTTGACTGGGGACACAACAGGGAATAGGCAGAGAGAAACTGGCTTACTGTTTTGAGTGTGAAGAAATTATTTGTCTCAAGTTTTGAGAGGAAATGCAGATTACTTGAGGGAAGGAAGGAGCACTTTTGATTTGATGGTTTTGTTTACCTGGATGTATACATCCCTCTGGGCAAATGGTTCTTTTTTCCTGGAAACCCGAGCTAATGTTCCTGAAAGATCGATCATTGATCTCTCAAAAACATGCTATCTCCAGCTATGAGATATAAAAATATGAGGACCCCAAAATACAGTGTGAAGTATGCAGGGGTGGTTAACATATCTCAGGGTGAGAGCATTGCCTTGAAAACTGTGCGTACACAGGTTGAATATCCCTTATCCAAAATGCTTGGGACCAGAAGTATTTTGGATTTCGGATTTTTTGGATTTTGGAATAGCTGTATTTGCATATATGTACATAATGAGATATCTTGGCGATGGGACCCAAATCTAAACACAAATTCATTTATGTTTCATTTACACCTTATAACATAGTCTGAAGGTAATTTTATACAATATTGTAAAAATAATTTCGTGCATGAAACAAAGTGTGTGTACATTGAACCACCAAAAAGTGAAGGTGTCACTATCTCAGCCACCCTTGAAAAAAGTTTTGGTTTTTGGAATATTTTGGATTTTGGAATTCCAGGTAAGGGAGACTCAACCTGTATATATTTTCCTAATTTGCAAGACTTGGAGCTCCAGGCTAGCCAAATACATCAGGAGATCATACTGTTTATTCTTGTAATTAGAACTTTATTTTTCTGAGATCCAGACAGCATTGGGGTAATACCAGGACATTTTAGGCTTTTCCCACTCCATTCTTGAGTCCTTTTGTTTCTGCCAGCAGGTTTTTTTAAAAATTAATACTTTGTAGTCTTCCAGTCTTCTCTTTTTCATTTTCTTTACTCCTCTCCTGCATGTTTTATGTCAGACCTGCAGTGCTCTCTTTCTCTCTCTCTCTGTGCATGCATATACACCTACCCACACTTGTGCAACGAGAGGGGGAGAAAGGAAAAAAGATCTCTCCCCATTGTTTTGCAAAACTACTATGTACTGTGTGTGGGGAGAAGGGAGGCTGTGGAAAGAGGAAAAGGCGGGGCGGGGGGGGGAGAGATAGTCAGGATCCCCTGTTTAGTTTAAGGTACCATAGGATTCTTTTGCATTGGGGGTGAATGGGGGTGATTTCATTCAGCAAAATGATTAATAAGGAAGAAGAGACTATGCATTAAAATAAAAAGAGGGAGAGAGAAAGAGAGAGAAAGAGAGAAATGTGGATGTGGGATGGGAAGAACCAGCCCAAAGTGACATGCAGGAGATTATTGTTCGGCCTAATAAAGCGTCCTTTCCCCAATGGGATAAGATTGCCTTACAGGTTGCAATTGGGTGTTATCGCACACCAAAATGCTACCGATGCTGCTGGGCAACTACAGCCTGTCTCCCAGCCGCACTTAGCCCACCGATTTTCAAGTATGGGAAGGTTCTGTACTTGAAAACCGGTGGGCTAAACGCAGCTGGGAGATGAGCTGCCTGTGGGTTGTAGTTACCCAGTGGCATCAGGGCTGTTTTGGTGTGCGATAGCACCTGATAGCAACCTGTAAGGTGACCTTATCCCATCGGGGAAAGGATGCTTTATTTGACCATGCTCCTAAATGTAGCTGATTGAATGAGCACTAGTTGCCAGTCTGGATGAGTCATTGGTCTTTTTTATTTGGATACTCTCTGCAACTGTGGTTGTTCCTTAAGGTATCACACTTAGTGACATCACCAGGGCCCATGTCTTGTGACATCCAAAGGGTTTGTCTCTAGATTTCAGGGTTTGGCATTGAAATCTCTGGCCCTGGGATAGTCCTGACCTGACAACCTGAGACTGTGCATGCTTCCACACATACAAAAAGACACACATAACACAACTCCACAATTACAGCCCCAGAAAATGTGATGTGGTCGCGAGGAGAGTGGAAATGACCCACTTCTCTCTCTTCTGCCCTACTGGGTTCATGTCAGGCCTGGGTGCTTTGGAAAAGCAAGCATGAAAGCTTTCTGCAGCACAAAGTAAGATTTTTTCTGTGAGAAAATAACTAAAACACTGAACTGACATTATTCAGTGCCACACACACACACACAGTATTCAGATACATTGCATGTTGCAACCAGACACTTGAGGTGGATGATAAAATTCTTTTGTATTATTAAAACGATCAAAAACAGTCTTTTGTCTATGTTCTTAACCCCATTCCAAATGCAACTGAAATCTTTTTATCTACCTCCTTGTGGAGACAATATTCAAAAGAAGTGAGCAAGCTCCCATCATGTGGTAAACAGGTTTGGACAACTTGTGAGCTGCCAGATGCTGTTGGACCATATCTCGTATCTTTAGCAGTCTGATGACAACATTATGACAATATCAGGAGGGCCACAGGTTGTTCAGTCCTGATTCAAAGCATAACTGGAAAATTCTTAGGTCCTTGGCAAATACATGTTAACAATACCAACAGTCACACTCTATGTGTGACCATATTTCCATGTTATATTCTTTTATTTTTAGTAAAGCAGCTCCTAAACCAAAACCAGCAAAGCAAGTTTGAAATTCAAAGAAAAAAGAAGAAAGAAAGAAAGAAAGAAAGAAAGAAAGAAAAAACACACAATGAAAAGTGTTTTGATTAAAGACTTCTGAATGCTAGAAGAAAATATAGGGAAGTTCTCCAATTGAAACCACACACAGAACACATTGTTTTAATGTAAACCTGAGCATAGTTTACCGTGACATATGGCATGACTAGAAATCAAAGAGATAAAGCCCTGGGAAAGTGTCATGAAGCCTGTACTCTATTGTTTAAAACATGAAGCATTTTAAAATATTATTTTGGTGTTTGTTTTTGAGAAAACTTTCCCAATGGGGAATGAAAAGAGGTAAAAGCCCTCATTACCAAATCATGTGGCTGCAATTTTATACCCACTTACATAAGGATAAGCCCCATTGAACTCAGTGGGACTTAATTCTGAGCAGACATGCCTGAATACCCAAAAAACACCAGATCCCATCTGATCTTGGAAGCTAAATAGGGTCAGCCCTAGTTAGTACTTGGATGGGAGACTGCCAATGAATACCAGGTGCTTTAGACTACATTTCAGAAAAACGAACTGGCAAACTACCTCTGAGCATTTCTAGCTTAAGCAAAACCTATGAAATTCATGGGGTTACCATAAGTCAACAGGAGACTTGAAAGCACATACACACGCAGAGGCATGCATAAGGCTATGCTGTGAAATATGAATGTGCTGACCATATATTCCCCAAACTCCTTAAGACACTATTCTTAGGAAGATTTCAAAGAAATATGAGGGGGGGAAATGCTTTGAGAAATTTTGGCCTTGTATTCAGTTCTTCACAATGTAGCCCTTTCCAACAAGATTTATACACATATTCACAAAGCTGGCCTTGCTATCAGCTGCATAAGATTGCTTCCTTAATCACTGAGTTTGGGTATCATGAAGAGATAGCAAATTGCTACTTTCCTTATTTTTGCATTCTGACTTCTAGGGAAATGGAGAAGAGTGGTTATGGGAATTTCTGTCTCAAGTGCCAATACAACTCGGTAGGTGCTATTTACCCTAACTGTGCGGGGTTGGGCATTGTTTGCTGCTCAGTCTCAGACAGAAAAATGTCTTGGACCAGTTCTGTTCACAGATGTTCTTGACAGAGATATATTTTTATTACTTCCAGATGTTTGGAGAAACCAAAAACGTATTACCTGGGACTGGGGGAAGTTGTACAGATGCAGATTTTATCTTGGGTCAGGCTTCTTAATGTAGAACACATCACACACACACACACACACACACACACAGCCTCAGTTGTCTAACTACAGATATGTCTGCATTAACTGCAATCATTGCATCAAGCTATTCTGCAACTTCCGTCAAGGAAATACATGAATTCTGAGGCAAATTAAGCTCTCCTGAAGAATTGTATCAAGGATATGAAGTGAAGGCATGCATCCCATTCCTAGTGCTCGCAGTCAAAAGGCAATAGCTGCTCGCTCTGCTCTCCTTCCGATAGTGAGTGAGGAACATTGAAGGCTAATTCAGTAAGAGGATGGGCTGGTGCAAAAGACAACAGATGCCCCTGTTCAGAGGTTCTACATCTAATGAAACTCCCCCCACTCGCCCCCTGCAAAATTGTTAAAGGTGTGGCAAAAAGATTAACAACACATTTGGTGCAGTATTCCAGCATCTACAAGGGCTAGAAGCTTTCTTTTTAAAAAAAAAATGTATGAAAGCTTGGAATCTGAAGCTGCTGCCACAATGCAGAAATAAAGCAGTTTGACACCACTTTAACTTCCAGAATTCAGTGTTATGGAATTCTGGAATTTGCTGTTTGTTAGGGCACCAGAGCTCTCTCGGAAAGGAAAGCTAAATACCTCACAAAACTACAAAGCACAGAATTCCTTAACACCGAGTCATGGCAGTTAAAGTGGTGTCAAACTGATGTATTGGATAGAAGCTGGGTCAGAAACTGGGCAAACAATTTAGGTAAAACCTGGCAAAATGGATGGTATGGCAACTCTTTTGTTTGCAAGCACCTTATTCAGTGATTTAAAGCAGGAGGGCAGACTTTATGCTTACAGGAACTACTTTGTTTGTTTTTCAAGAAACCCAAGATCCACCATACAGACTCAAAAGAATATCCTTAGAATGAAGGAATAGATTGCTTCTGCAGCGAACCTAAAGTTGGCTACCTTATTTGGTGGTTGTGGAGCCTTTTTCATGTGTTCCTATTGGGAATTGGAAATCCTTGGTGATTACTGCAAATCAGCAAAAGCTCCCAGTCCTAGCCAAATATAAGAATAAAAGGATCTTTTACTCTTAAAAGAAGTGAAGGGGGGCATGGGACTGTGCCCTCTTTTTCTACTATTTGAACTGGACTATTAGGCCAAGGGAGAGATTTGCTTGTAAACAATAAAATCAGCCTTATTTCAGGATGAGTGCACTCAATAAGGGATGCTGTTTCCTGGTTTTTATACAACGACATATTGCAGTCTATCTTTCAGCCATCTATTTGTTGGCATCAGTAAGGGAACACAAGACCCAACACACATTGGGTAGGTGCAAATGCATATTTGTGTCAAAATCACTCCATTGTGATGTACTTTTCAGAATAAACAGAAAAAAAACAGCTATGTGGAGGAGATGACGGGGGCCAAATATGAAAGTTTGGCAGGAAGACATCTCATGTTTTGCTTGCTGCACCTGAAATCTGGCCTTGCAGCATCTCTCTTCCCTTGAACAGATGAAGAATTCAATACCTGAAAAGCACAATGTAATTTATAAAAGCCAAATTGCTTTGTTTCTTGGAATGTAACACCACCCACACATTTTGTGCTACAGATGCTCATTAACAAACATGCAGAAAACAAGGGGAAAATATTTTCCTGTTTCTCTGACTTGGAGAAGGGGGTGAGACTGAAATACACATGCAGCTCTAGCTAGAATCCAAATCCATGAATTACTCCTAATCAGAAATCTAAGAAATACATGACCTCATGAAATCACAATGCAATGGGATGGAATGCAAATAAATGCTGGACAGAATGGAGAACAAAATTGGAATGTCGCTTCAGCCCAGTTCTTTTCATCCAAGATATCAACGATTTACTTATTCTTTTGAAAAAGTCATAGATACCAAGAACACAGCTTAATGACTCAGCCCTTTCATATATCCTTATTCTGCTGACCTCATCATATTATCATCGCAGAACACCCCCACTTCATCCCTCCAGCACTTTAAGCTATGTTGATGACTCAGGACGTTTTCATACGGGGCTTTTGGAGGACGCTAGCCGGCCTCCGTCCGGCCCCACTCCGGCAAAATGTCATTTTTTTCACACAATGTCGCAGCAAGCCCCGCCCCTTCCGGTGCCATCCCCGGCGCTAGCCGGCGTCAGTCCTGGGCTTGCTGCGCTTGTTCACATGACATCACAGCAAGCCCCGCCCCCTTTAGCTCTAACTCCGGCATCAGCACCGGAGTTGTAATTCCTTTTTTTAAAAGGAATTAGGTCGCTGCCGCCGGAGCCATTCTGGAGTGAGCGGAAGGCTCCGTTCCGGAATGGCTCCAGGCGGATGGGACGTTTGTGTATGAAAACGTCCTCAGACTGACAAACTGCCAGAAATAGTGCAAATTCTATCCACTTTTAGGGTTAGGGAATCATGGGAAGTGTATTTTATTGTGGCACCAGAGCTCTCTGACAGAGAAGGCTCAATGTCTCAGAAAAAAACAACAACAATTCCCATGATTCCCTAGCACTAACCCTAAACCTAAAAGTGGACTCAATTTGCACTATTTCTGGCAGTCTGCAACCCCCCAAAGAGACTTAGGATCTGATCCATCTTGCTCTTTATTTTCCACAGCATCATGAGTGTAATGTATGCAATCTAAAGCAGAAAGTGAGTGTGCATACAGTATAGAGTAGGGTGTAAATCCAGTGTTGTGCTGGTGGATGTCTGCTAGCACAATATGATTTTCTTCCCCTTCCCACTGTAGCCTGTTGCACCACCCGAAACTCTGCTCCAGAGAGTTTTCTAACCCTTTAGAGAGGGTTGTGATTGAAGTGGGATATAAAAGGTTGCCATATCCCACTCCCCCAAATCAGCATGTGAAAGGGGTCAGGCAAGGCTGCATTCTGTCACCCTATTTGTTCAACTTGTATGCAGATAATATCATAAGAAGAGCAGGTCTAAATTGAGAAAGAGTGAAGATAGGAAGAAGGAACATCAACAATCTAAGGTATGTGTGGATGACACCATACTATTAGCAGAATACATCACAGACATGGAACAATTACTGAGGAAGGTAAAAGAAGAAGGAGTAAAGGCAAGCTTAATGCTGAACATAAAGAACAAAAATAATGGCTATGGAAAATCTACATAAATTCAACCTAGACAATGAGGAAATTGGAATAGTTAAAGAGTTCCGATATCTTGAATCAAACATTAATTAGGATGGAGATTGCAGTCAGGAAATCAGAAGAGTAAAGATATACAATTGAACACTAAAGGTAGAATCGTCCAAGCCATTGTATGTCAGAGTATAGATGGGCTATGCAGTCAAAGGTGAAATGTAAAGATGTGTGTGTCTGTAGTTTTCCACTTGAGAACATGCTTCTAGGCCGAACACAAACAATTCAGTCCAGTTGGCTAGAAAGACTAAACAATAGGAGAACCACTAGATGGGAAAGCAACCTTGTTTACATAAGGAAACAATAACAGAAAGTTGTTATGGGAAAGTAGATCACATGGTGGAAGATGAACAACAAGAGGTTGGGTTAGCATACGTCACATACAGATCATCCAATCAACCTGAAGGTTAACACCCAAAAGGTGGAGATGGGCTGGGCTGAGAAACTTTGTGTTAATCCTTGATATTATTGGAACACACTTTTTTCTTCTCTTTACTTCGCAATGGATCTATAGTATGTTTATACTGCTTCACAATGTAGCCTTAAGATCTGCAAACATGGATCTGTAGTTTTGTTCCTGTTTAGCCACATCTGCAAGATGTGATACTTTAGTGGACTGTGTTTTACTCTGCATGTTGTTATTATTCTTTCAACAATAAAGCTCAACTTTTAGAAGCTTGGATTTTTGCTTCCTGACTCTGCTGGATTTACAAATACAATCTTCCACCAAAACCGAACATTGTATTCCCCATAACTATGTATGGATGTGAGAACTGGATAGTGAGGAAAGCAAATAAGAGGAAAATCAATTCATTTGAGATGTGGTACTGGAGAAGAGTGCTGAGGATGGCCAGAAAGACAAACAAGTGAGTAAATAAAGCCAGAAATCTCCCTGGAAGCCAAGATGATCAAACTAAGGTTGGGATTCTTTGGCCATATCATGAGAAGGCATGACTCATTAGAAAAGACAATAATGCTAGGAAAGGTGGAGGGCAATGGAAAGAGAGGAAGATGGCATGCCAGATGGACAACCTCAATCAAGCTGTGGGCCTGAAATTCCAGGACCTCAGTAGAGCAGTAGAGGATGGGGGGGGGGGCTTGGAGATGTCTCATCCACAGGATTGCCATGAGTTGGGGATGACTCAAGGGCAGTTAAAAACAACAATTTGTATATTGTTTTCCTTTCACCATGTTTCAGCCTTCATGCCATTTTTTTCAGTTACCAATGAGCTGAGAGAATCAGTATAAAACCATCTTTTTCTGGCCATCACCTGGACATCCAGGAAGTATGGCAATCCCAGGGATATGGGAGATGGTTCAAGGTTTGCCCTCCCTCCTGGTTTCATTGAATGATGCTATTTCATCCATGGAAAAACCCTCTTATATCTTGTCCAATATATATTTATTAATACTCTAAAATATGAAAATAATTAAACAGGCAACATACTCAAATTGTGTCTCATTATGAATTTAATAAAGTGTCCTTTTGATCATAGAATCATAGAATTATAGAGTTGAAAGAGACCACAAGGGCCATCCAGTCCAACCCACTGCCATGCAGGAACTCCCAATTAAAGCATCCCCGACATGACCATCCAGCCTCTGCTTAAAGACCTCCAAGGAAGGAGACTCCACCAGACTCCAAGGGAGTGTGTTCCACTGTCGAACAGCCCTTACTGTCAGGAAGTTCCTCCTAATGTTGAGGTGGAATCTCTTTTCCTGGAGCTTGCATCCGTTGTTCTGGGTCCTAGTCTCTGGAGTAGCAGAAAACAAGCTTGTTCCCTCCTCAATATGACATCCCTTCAAATATTTAAACAAGGCTATCATACCACCTCTTAACCTTCTCTTCCCCAGGCTAAACATCCCCAGCTCCCTAAGTCGTTCCTCATAGGGCTTGGTTTCCAGACCCTTCACCATTTTAGTTGCCCTCCTTTGGACACTCTCCAGTTTCTCCACATCCTTTTTGAATTGTGGTGCCCAGAACTGGACACAGTATTCCAGGTGAGGCCTGACCAAAGCAGAATAGAGTGGCACTATTACTTCTCTTGATCTAGACACTATACTTCTATTGATGCAGCCTAAAATTGCATTTGGCTTTTTAGCTGCTTCATCACACTGTTGACTCATGTTCAACTTGTGGTCTACCTGGACTCCTAGATCCCTTTCACACGTAGTCTCATTCAGCCAGGTGTCCCCCATCGTATATCTGTGTTTTTCGTTTTTCCGCCCTAAGTGCAGTACCTTACTTTTCTCCGTGTTTAATTTCATTTTGTTAGCTTTGGCCCAGCTTTTTAGTCTGTTCAAGTCATTTTGAATTTGATCCTTGTTGGGAAACAAGCCTAATTTGGGGGAATTTATAATCAGCTCAAATATTGCGAGAGTGAAGCTCCCAATGTGACTTCACAAGATCTAATCAAATGTCTACAGGAGTTCTAAGAATCTGGCAGGGAAAGGCGCTGAGACAGACCAAACTCCAAATTAAAGTCTAAAATATTTATTAGTGCAATAAGCAAACATCCAATAAGGCACACCCACACATGCACTAGAAGGATAACTGGGAAAGAGCGAGAGCGGGGGAGGCAGAGAGGGAGGCCACTATAGAGAGGGATATACTTACACCAGAGAGACTCCTCAGGACTTCTGGTGATGAATGCGGATGGATTCAGAGGAAGGGGGCACGACCGGCAAGAGAGGGGGTTGCGGGAACTATCTCAGAGTGCAGACTGACAGAGATTCAGCATGCACTTCCAAGGTAGCACAAGGTCTGCTAAAATCCAGGGGTTTTTAAGGATGATTTCTGCCTCCTGTCCATGAGTCAAACAATAGGAGGACAAAGGCTTAATGGGTTTACCATTGTTTACCTAAGTCTGGGCATAGTCTAAACAATGCATTTGGTTTCAAAACTATCAAGGAAAGGAAGCTAGAGAAAGGGGTGCAATCAAATCTGATCACTGTCCCATTAAGTGTGAAACTAAGGCCCTAAGCAGATGGGCGGCCCTGGGCCGCCCCAAGAAGCTGCGGATTGGGGCCGAGGTAGCCGCACTCCTCAGCCTCACTCCTCCCCTTTTCAGGCCCTGGAAGGAGCACTAAAATAGCACTCCTTCTACAAGGCGCGGAAGGGGCGCCGTAAGAGGCGTTGGGAGCCTCTTCGGCGTCTCTTCTGCTGCAGTGTGTGTGGACGCTGCGGCGGAAGTACGTCATCGGAGCGCCCGTCGTGTGGAATGATGGGCACTCTGATGACGTGTTCAGGAAGGGGTTGGGGCACCCAGCATGAGGCTGCCCCTCCCCTTCCTTGCCTTCAAAATGGCGCAAAGCGCCGTCTGCTTCCCCCCTAAGACAAACAAGACTCTTTTCCAGTATAATGGGATATTCCCAAGGGCAACTCCCAAACCTGCCTGTCCAGGAAATCTCTAGTGGTCTTGAGCAATTTCAGCATTGCTTACCTGATCTTACATTTAGAAGATTATGGCTGCCATCTCCCAAGGGTCAGGCTGGGGTCATAGGGAACTCCACATGGCTAAAATATATAGGAAAAATGGAGCACATTTGCTAACATCCTGTCTTCTGGGGTATTAGCTACTCCTCCTAATTTGGTGTCGTCTGCAAATTTGATAACTATCCCCCCAATACTGTCATCCAAGTCATTGATAAAGATGTTGACTAGTACTGGGCCCAGGACAGAGCCCTGTGGCACCCCACTGGTGACTTCATTCCAGGTTAAAAAGGAGCCATTGTTGAGCACCCTTTGGGTTCGGCCAGTCAACCAATTACAAATCCATGTAACAGTTGCTTTGTCTAGCCCACATTTTACCAGCTTGTTTGCAAGAATGTCATGGGAAACCTTGTCAAAGGCTTTAATGAAATCAAGATATACTATATCCACAGCATTCCCTTCATCTACCAAGCTGGTAATTTTATCAAAAAAAGAGATCAGATTTGTCTGGCATGACTTGTTTCTCTGAAACCCATGTTGACTTTTTGTGATTATGGAATTACCTTCCAGGTGTTTACAGACTCTCTTTTTAATGATCTGCTCCAGTATCTTTCCCAGTATTGATGTCAGACTAACTGGATGATAATTGTTGGGATCTTCTTTTTTTCCCTTTTTGAAGATGGGGACAACGTTTGCCCTCCTCCAGTCTGCTGGGACTTCTCCTGTTCTCCAGGAGTTCTCAAAGATTATTGCCAATGGTTCCGATATTACATGTGCCAGTTCTTTTAGTACCCTTGGAATTCATCTGGTCCTGGAGACTTATATTCATTTAGATTAACCAGGTATTTCTGTACTATCTCTTTACTTATTCTGTGATGTAAGGCTGACAAGCTTTAGTGTCCTCACCATATGTATTTGGTCTGAACTGAAGAGTTGGTGAAGATGGATTTCTAATTCCTTTTTAAAAAGTGTTTTATATAGGAGAATGTGGATGCCATTATGGCAATAGATGTTCTGTGGAGACTTTGAAGAAAACTGATGTCCTATAGTGGCTAAGGAAAACTGCCAAGGCTTCTCTAGTTATGGAAATTGCTCAAATATACTCAAGCTGCTACAGAAGGACAGGCGTTATATCCAATGAACACACAGTGATTGCAAATAGTGATTGTATACACACAGACATTTTTTTCTGCAAACAAACTACTGTCAAGAAGCAGGTCTTAAGAAGTTCACTTGGTATGTTGCCAGTTTCATTGTGTCAATAAATGCATGCACCTCACAAATTCATGCACTTTTATTGTGTCAATAAATACATGCACTTCACATGTTATTATTAACTGCTATCCAGTCAACTTTGACTTATGATGACTCTACGAATGACAGACCTCCAAGTCATCTATCATCAACAGCCCTGCTAACAACTTGCAGACTCAGTGGTCCTAGTCAAAAGATATATCTAGTCAAAAGATCCTTCCTAATGGACAAAACTATTTTGGTCAAGTTGGTAACTCTGGTATGAAATTAGGATGTTCTCAGATGGGAAGGACTATAAATGTAATTTTCACTGACCACCTGCAATATGCACAAGGATAGGGTTGATTTCCCCACTGTTACTGCCAGTTCAAACAGACTAGCAGCAATAGCATGGCTGTCATTGCCATTATGGCACAGTTCCAATGGCAGTGGCACCAAATTCCCATGCTTATCTGGTACTCTTCCTCTTTCACTTTCTCTTTTGTGAATACTATCACTGCTGTCTGGAAGTCTATTGAGTGCAGTCTAGTTTGAATTCAGGCAGAGACCACACAAACTATTTCCTAAAATAGTATTAATACACATGCATATGGCACCTCTTGGCTATACTTTTCTGGCTGCTCTCAATCTCTGGAAGCCCAGACAGTGCCTTTCTGTGTAAGCAGCCAGTCTCCTGCATCCTCACCAGGTATGCTGAGGCATCTGTCAAGGCCCCAAGGCTCTCTCTAATGCTTTCTCTTGGCCTCCATTTAATGTTTCTTCCTGGTTCAGCAGTCAGAACAGAGTGCTGCCATGGGACATCTTTGGAAACAGTTCAGAGAAGAGCTACAGCTGCTGCCACTTGTCACCAAATCATCTCACTTGGATCCATTAGTGGATGAAATGATACTCCAGTGACCATTTTGCCCAGGGCCCCCTCAGACCTGGAGATGACCATGGACCCTTTCCCACCAAACATTTATAGTGCTATCCTTCCACTTTAACTGCTATGGATCTTTCCTATGGGATCATGGGACTTGCAACCTTTAGAATTCCCAGCCAAAGAATGCTAGTGCTCATCAAACTACAAACCCGAGGATTCCACAGGATGCAGACATGGTTGTTAATATGGAATCTTAGTGCTGTAATTGTGTAGTGTGAAAGGGCTCCATATCTGCTAGGCAAACAGGACAGCCTTCACTTGGTGTGACTGCTGTCCCTATCAATTTTGTGGAAGAAGCCAGTAAAACTCTGAGTTCAAGACCAGCCCCTATCATGAGGCAGAGTGAGGCAGCCACCCCAGGAAGCAAGGCGTGCTAAGGAGCAGTGGAAAAGTAAGCTGTCTTGTCTTTTACATAAAATATCTTGGGTCAGAGTTTCCAGGATGCATATACAAATGGGTGTATGATACACACACACACACACACACACAGCAAATACTTGCTAATATATCTTCTTCTTAAAATACACACACACACAACTAAATCACAGCATCTGCATTCCGTATTTCAAAAAGCCCACATTTTAAAAGGCAGCTCCACATGAACAGAGAACTTTAATAAAGAGCCAACTTTTCCTGGCCATCACCATGGGTGCTTTTGTGTGGAATTTTCCGCTCCTTAAATAATGGATGCTGCCTGACCTAACAGTGTGGGCTCAGATGGTTGCAAATGGCCCCTCTTTGCCATGGTGAAGGAGAAAGTTCCAGTGATGGGAACTGCAAAGATCATTTGGGATAACAGTAGGTAATAAGACTGACCTATTGGTGGTGGTAGCTACATTAAAGGGAAAACCTTTAAACAGTGGAAGATTCTTATTAACCTCTCAGAGTTTAATCTTTCCCATTGCTTTGGAGATTAGATTCTGTAATATATGAATCAGGAAAAATGTACTTGGGGGGAAAATCCCAATGCAAACATTGACTGAAGGAGCTTCAGTGTGTCTGTTCTGTTGATTTGTGGCCTTGCTTCTGTGCCTTGAACATAGAGACACACCAAGTACAGCTGTGGTGATTTTACAGCCCCAGACTACCCTTTTTCTGGCAAAAAAGGGGAAACCTCATCTGTTGAAATCTCCAAGAACAGCAATTCACATTTTATATAGGTAGCAGGGCTGCAATGTACTATTGAACATTGTTTTAAAAAACACTTTTTTCCAAACCAAAAATGGACTTCCATACCTACAAGTGTCCTGATTTGGCTCTGGCAGATGGAGATGAAGATGGTGATCCACACTCAGCCATGGAAACCCACGAGGTGATCTTGGCCAAGTCACACTCTCTCACTCTCAAGGGAAAGCAAAGACAAACCCCCATCTGAACAAATCTTGTCAACAAAACCCCATGATAGCTTCGCCTTAGGGTCACCATAAGTCGCAAATGACTTGAAAGTGCACACCAGCACTACATTCCTAACAAAATATTCTGACTGCTATCTGAGCTTCTTCTTGTCTATGATTTTTTGTGGATGACAGCGGATTCTGATTCAGCAAGCATCTCATTCTTCATGGCCTGTCCACTCATGCTCCAAAATATATGATGGGCCTCCTAGTACTATTAAACTCTGAAGCTTATCACATTAATTTTAAAACTGGCTTACCTGATCTGGTTTAAAATTTAAAGCAGGCAGTATCCTGGTATTATCAGAAGGATTTAGCTGCTGAAATTGCTGCCCAGGTACATGCTGGGTGCATCCCCACTCCCAGGGGCACTCAGCACGCCTCTTTTCAAAGCTGGGAGTTTTCCGGCTTAAGAAAATGGCTGCTGGAGTGCCCCTGGAAGTGAGAATGGATCTGGGTTGGACCTGGGTGGCAATTTCAGTGGCTAAATCATTCTGATAATATGCCACCTGCTTTAAATTTTAAACTGGATCAGGTAAGCCGGTTTTTAAATTAATGCAGTAAGCTTCTCTGTTTCATTGTTAGCATTGAAAACAAAAGGTCTCCTCTGCTGGGGGAAGAGCCCATGCTTAGACAATAACATACAATTATTTAAGCATTTTAAAAGGTGGCTATTTAAATGAGTAAAGTAAAAGGTAAAGGTAGTCCCTTGACATGAATGTTTAATCATAACCGACCGTAGGGGCAGTGCTCATCTCCGTTTCTAAGCTGAAGAGCCAGCGTTGTCCAAGGACTGCTCTGGTGGTCATGTGGCCAGCATGACTGCACAGAATGCTGTTACCTTCCCACTGAAAAGTAGTACCTATTTATCTACTTGCATTTGCATGCTTTCGAACTGCTAGGTTGGCAGAAGTTGGGACTAGTGACAAGAGCTCACCCTCATCATGCAGTACTCGGGCCTTGAACTACCAACTTTCTGATCTTCCAATCATCAGGTGTCTTAACCACTAAGCCACCACATCTTATTTATTTATTTATTTAAATGAGTACAATTCCCTAAATATCCTATTCTACTGTAGCTATGTAGGCTTTGGTATTCTGGGAGTTCTAGTCCAAAAAAGGAACATTTCCAATCTCTGAACAGAAAATGGCTTTTGCTATGTTAATGATCCAGTCTGACTGCCTTACTCCAAATAAGACAATATAATGTCAAGGTTTAGGCCTCCTAGCTTGCACCCAAAGCCTTCCTTTGTATTGATCAGAACAAGTCAAATAATCCTGAAAGTCCTCAGATGTAAAACAGATTTTACATCTGTTTTGGAACCATATGGATTGGCTTAGAAACTATGAACTGTCATGCAATCCATTTTTTATCTGTGTCTAGCCTCCCTTGATTTATATTGCTGTCTACACCATTTCATTTTTAAATATTCCTTTATATTAATTAATACCATTTTGTGAAAGATTGCAATTAATAATTACAGTAGGCCCTTGGTATCTTTTGGGGTTTGGTTCCGTGACCCCGTGAATGCCAAAATTGGTAGATGCTCAAGTCCCATTATATACAATGGTGTCGTGAAAAGGTGTCCCTTATATAAAATGGCAAAATCAAGCTTTGCTTTTTGGTATATACATATATACCAAAATATATGGAATATTGAAAATATATGGAATATTTTCAAACCATGGATGGATGAATCCATGGATAAAGAATCTGTGGATATGGAGGGCCAACAGTATTGTCCATGAAGTATAAATACTTCCCTACTGACTTTTTTTTAAACTAAAGTATGTCTAAGAAATATAACACAGTATGTGTGTGTGTGTGAGAAAATAATTTTAATCACATGGGTAATATTTTATATAGGAAAGTAGTTTTATTGAACAGATATACCTTTTAGCATGTATAATATCATCAATTATATGGAGTTTTCATTAAGTATGTTATGTAAGATCATCAAAGTTCCAGTTTTGGGAAACTAGTATATAGAGTTAACAACAATGACAGCAAGATATCCATTCTTTTACTATTTATGTGCATTATTTTATATGTATTTCATATATGATGTAATTGGCAGTGGGGTCTGTGTAACACATAACAATACACAATGCAATTAATAAATAAAACCGATTAAACATACTCTGCTCCTGTCATGTAGAATGTGTTATCTTTGTCATCCGCATAGAGGTTTTTGCTTCTGCGCTGATGTCTTCATTAATGGCAATGGAGTCTCATCATATGCATACATTATGACATCAAAAGATAAAGGTTTTGAGTGCCATCATACCATGTGGGTGTGCACTTTGTGTTTTCAATAGCCCATTGTGGATTATGCAACAGAAACTCACTTTGTACAGCTTGGTTGCAGATTCCAAAAACAGATTTTATCCACGATATTTTCTGCTGGATGAGACTTACATGGTGACATAGTGCTTCCATCTGTTTCTTTGATCTTGTTCAGGGGAGATCCAGCTTTGAGTTCTTATACTTCCAAGAATTTCTGCAAACTTGCTTTATTACAGTTTTCAAGTTTTAAAACCCTACATCTGGCAAACAAATATGTCAAAGCCCTATACTGTTGCTTTGTTTACCAGGCCTGAATTGCCTTAGGACAAAAATACGGCTAGTGTCTTGTGCTTCTTTTAAGAAATTTGAGAAGGTAGCTCTCCCCTGTCCCCCTTTTGGAAAAGGCTGCTATATAGTCAGATCTGGCAATGCAACCCAGGTAAGGATTTCCCTGTTGATGACCCTCAAAATGTCATGTGGCTCTGCCACATTAGTGCACTTCAAATTATGATCTGATTGTCCACAGACCAATTTCCATCCAATACCTAGGGCATGTAGGCCATTTACACCAGTTTTCCCCTTCCGTCATGTTGCCCTGTCCACATGATGCAGGGCCAAAACCCCAATTGTGGACTGTTTTCACAAGGGAAGACCAGTTCTGCATTGAATTTGGTCTATTCTTGACTTAAACTGCATGAAAAATTCAGTTTCCTCTGGATAGTCCAGGAAAATCTAGAGCACTCTGGAGCGATGCCGGACAGCTGTCTACATGCACATGCTACTGTGCTGCTCAGTGCCACTGCTGCTGGCATGAGCCACTCCTTCAGTGGTCACAAAAAGGCACCTGGCCATGTGATTGATGCTGGGTGCTTTGTTTTTGACTTCAGAGGGAATGACTTGTGCCAGCGTTGGCAGCACTAAGTGGCACAATGGGACATGCATGTAGACAGCTGCCCAGCATTGCTCCAGGTAACAGGAGGAATTTGGGACAGCAGAATATTCCAGGGGCAGCCCAGAATATTTCTGGTCAATGTAGACCCATCCTTGATCTAATTGCTAGTCAAACTAGAGTCAATCAATTGAATCAACTGCACAATTGATTATTTAAATTCCATTAATTCAATATGTCTATTCTAATTGGAACTAAGCATTAGGTTTAGGCCCAGATTGTTATTTTGTAAGTATGGTACAAAACATTTCCCAGAAAAATGGTCTATATTGATGCTCATGACAATCTTTCTTGGTGAAACATCAGTCATAAGGCACCATTAAGACTGCCAGAATGTTATTATTGTATGAATTTTAATTGATTACAGTCTACTTCTGCAGATGCATGCTGTATAGGGTTGCCAGCCCACGATCATCCCAGGCCCTGAGGTTCCAAACATGAGAACTTGAGATGGCTTCTTGTGATGTGATTAAATGTTATGAATTAATTACCAATAATAGGGCCTTTACAGACTGCCAGAAATAATGCAGCTTGAGGTCACTTTAACTGTCTTGGCTCAGTGATAGGGAATCATAGGAATTGGTGTTTTTTTTCTTGGACATTGAGCCTTCTCTGTCAGAGAGCTGTCAGAGAGCCAGGACAGTTAAAGCGGCCTCAAGCTGCATTATTTCTGGCAGTCTGTAAAGACCCATAGTTACTCACAGCTTGTCTTCCAAATGCACACAAATATACATACACACAGATAGCACATTTACCTGGTTGGAAAAGGAAGAAACCTAGGGAGGTGGGATAAGGAATATTTATTTTAGGGGGGATGCAGACCAGGGCGTCGGAGACGCCCTGGTCCGGAGCGCCGCCGGAGTTCAGCCTCCGGACCGCGGCGCTCCTGCGGCGCATCTAAAAGGAGCACCAAATTGGCGCTCCTTTTAGATTTAAGGGAAAGTGCGCCCTAAAAGCGGCGGGCGCACTTTCCCTGGCTCAAACGGCGCAGCGCATGTGGGCGCTGTGCCGTGAGGTCATCCCCGGTGCGCCGGCCGTGCGGACGGCCGGCGCTTCTGGGGGCGACCTCGGGGAGAGGAAGGGGCGCCGCTCGTGCGGCTGCCCCTCCTCTTCCCTGCCCGGAAGACGACTCTTTTAGTCGTCTGCCGAGGCCCTTAGTTTACTTTCTTTTAGCTAGAAGGTAGGCATGAAACAGAGTGGAGAGTGAGCCCGGTCAACCCAATAACTGGGAGTAAAACAGGAAGCCATCTAAGTAAATACATAGGCACTCCAGAGAGTCTTTGCTAGGTGCAGCAGTAAATCAAGCTTTGCAGATTGTAGCAAGCCTCTGCTCTCTTAGCTGAGCTGGGAATCTGGACACAGCTTTTTCCTCTTTCCTGAAGCAGAGTCCACCAAAACAGGAGAATGTGCACTTTTATCTCCTGCTTGGAGATGCCCCATGAAAACTGGAGACTCAGGGCCAGGCCCTGAGTGTATAATGGTATATAATGAGGTTCATATAATATACACAGTGCACACAGTTAGGGGCTGGGATGTCATGTATGTGCGGGAAAGCTGCCAACAGCGTGGCTGATAAGAACAACGTCCGTCTCAAGCACACAAACACAGATGTAAGTACAATACCAGTGATTGTTTCAAGCAGCCAAACAGTGAGTCTAGAGTTCAAAAGGCAAGTCAAAGAGAGCAGTCCGAGATCTAGGGTTATCACAAGTAGGTAGTCCAAAGCCGTTCCGAAGGTCACAATATCCAAAGCAGTCCAGAGTCAAGCCGAGAGTCAGGAGTCAAAAGCTTTTGCCGGGAATCCCAAGATAAGCTGTGACAAGGAACTCAGCTTTCCTCAGCTCCTTATATAGCACAGCTCCCACTCACAGCTGTTTGGCCTTAGCTGCGTGTTTCTCTGATAACCTCTGAGAACGCTGGAGGCACGCCCTTTCTGTCCTCCTCTAAGCAAAGGTAGGTACCTCCGTGTCCTGCTCCTCTGTCTCTTCCAGGCTTGAAACCTCTGCTGGGGGGAGGCTTTCTGCTGGGAGGAGACTAGGCTGCTGAGGCAGGGGCTGTGCCTCAATGGGTCCCACAGAGCTAGACCCAGGTTCCACTAAGTCCATGGGAGCTGGTAGCACCAAGCTGGGATCTGGCTCAGCATCCTCATCCTCAGAGTCCTCTATGTCCTCAACCTGGCTGTCCCTGACATGTATGAGATCAGAATTAAATTTAAACAGTGACCAGTAACTAGCATTGTCCAGAGGAAAGCGACCAAAATGGTCAAAGGTCTGGAAACCATACCCTATGAGGAATGGTTTAGGGAGCTGGGCATGCTTAGCCTGGAGGTGAGAGTTAAGGAGAGACATGATAGCCATGTTTAAATATTTGAAGGGATGTCATATTGAGGATGGAGCAATCTCATTGTCTGTTACTCCAGAGACTAGGAAATAGAGCAATGGATTCAAACTACAGGAAAAGAGATTCCACCTAAACACTAGGAAGATCTTCCTGACAGTGAGAGCTGTTCAACAGTGGAAGATGTTGCCTCGGAGTGTGGTGGAGTCTCCTTCTTTGGAGGTTTTTAAACAGAGGCTGGATGGCCATCCATCAGGAGTACTTTGATTCTGTATTCCTGTATGGTAGGGGGTTGGTCTGGATGCTTATTGTGGCCTCTTACAACTTTGTGATTCCAATTGTATTATTAACACTGCCCATTAACAAAACTGTGAGTTATAATGCAAACATACTGGTCATAAGAAAGACACACTTTCACCTAATTCCAACTGCATGTCCCAAATACAGTGGACCTGTGGAATCGGTTGTTGAATGGGTAAATCCCAGTTAATATAGTTTAGGTTACAGTGTAATATGCAAACAATCAGGGATTGTGGAATAAAAAGATGATTACATATAATAGTTTTGTGAGGGAATATTTTCTAGGGATGTTGGGGTGCAGCCTGTTTTTGCAGATAACGTGCTTTGTCCGACAGAGTTAGGCAGAGCATTCCTTTCTTTCTCAGTGCAAGCGACTTAGAGCCCAGACTTTCTCTCACACGGCATAGAAGCTCCTGCTGTCCCTCCTCATTATTTGGTTTCAAAGAACATGCCCTGACAGTTTCCCCTCCCCTTCTCTCCCAGGAGCTGCCAGTCACCTGTCAAGGAGAGTCAGTTGCTGCGCTCCTTGTTCCTTCTTTCTGGGAAAGGAATGCTTAATTCAATCAGCCCCCAGGCTGCAAAAGGCAGCAAGTAAAGAAGACCACAGGGGAGAGTGTGTAGAATGTCTCTCTATGTGTGTTTGTGTAATACAACAGCATTCGAAATCCACAAAACAGTGATACCTTTACTGGGCCAACCAAAAATGCACAAAATACACCATATAAGCGTTCGAAGATCCACTGGCTTCTTCATCAGAAAAAGGTGTTTAAAATCAGATGAGAAGAATTAAAAATGATTATCTTTGAGATACAGCCTACATTTTGTAAAGATGTTGCATTTGTTGTTGTCAGTTAAGATGTTTTGGAGGATATCAATGCAGGCAGAGGTCACTCCTATCTCTGGGCATGTCTACACAGGACAGTTGCATTGGTTTCCTGCTTTACCCTGTCCACATGGGGTGGGACTCAAGGCCAAATTAAACTGCAGACTGTCTTCACATCTGAGCCAACCCTCCCTTAAACTGAACTTTAAAAAAACTCTATTTGCTCCAGATCTGCCCAGTAAGTCCAAGCACTCCATAATGATGCCAGGTGGCTGTCTACATATGTGTCCCTGTTGTGTCATCTGGTGCCACCGCTAGTGATGTGAATTGCTCTCTCTCAGGTCACAATGAAGCACCCAGCCATAAGTTTGATGTTGGGTGCCTCATTTTCAACCTCAGAGGGAGTGACTCAGAGTGGTGGTGGGTGGCACAGTCGGTCATGTATAGACAATGGAAGGAATTGTTGGAAAATGTATGTACAGTCCTCCCTCTGTTCTCATGGGGGATCCATTCTGGACCCCCCCCCCCGCAAAAATGGAAAACCATGTATATTCAAGCCCTATTGGCTTGGAATGGAGGTGTGCTCCCTTGGGGGCTTGTGGGTGTAAACCCCATTTTGTCCCCCTCCATTTGCCTTCCACAGATAAGCAAGGGATGCAGATCCCAAGTCCATGAGAACAGAGGGAGGACTGTCTTACATTCTCCTTTCCCTCCTTAGACAGACAGGGACTTCCCTCTATCTATCTTATTCTATCTAAACATGTGACTTTGGTCACTTACTCTTGGAAGCTGTTTAACAGACTCTTTCTCAAGATTCTAAACAGTCTCCTCTCAGTCTAACAGTCCCCCCTGGGAGCGCCAGATTGGGCAACCACACGCCACGGCTCCGATCTGGTTTTTTGCTGCTCCAAAAAGAGCTGGCAAATGCTGCTCCTTTTTGAAGTGGCAAAAAGCTGCCCTTAGCGCCGCCACTGCAGCTCTTTTGTGCCTCTTTTGGCACAGCGTGATGGTGCACCCTGATGGTGCACCCCGTGTGGTGTGGCGTGCTGCATCACAGCAGCGTTGGGGCGGAGTCAGGGCAGCCGGCATGTGGTCGACCCACCCAAACTCCACTCCCAGGCCGGCTCTTTTGGCCAGTCTGCACAGGCCCTGAGTGAGGTTAACAGTCTCTTCCTGCTATACCCAAACCATGCCCAGTTAGGATAGGATTTAGCTTGTTATGTATTTATTTATTAAAGTCATTATTATTTGTTTTTAAAAGCTAGATTTAGAATAAATAGTCTGACCCACACTTTTGCTGTTTCTGCTGATGAAAGCTGAACTCTTAACAAGTTTAACTTTCATACTTGCATATTTTTGTTTCCCTTTAAAAGAGTTAACACCCTGGGAAACTCAAATTGCACCCCACACGAATTCAGGGCAGCTTTGGGACCCGAATACTCCAGGAGTAGCCTGGAGTATTCTGGCCAGTGTAGACCTGCCCTATGTGTATGTGTATGCTGAGATAAGAGCTGCTATGTTTGTTGATGCTAGGCGAGGTACCTCTGACTTAGCTGGGTATCTGGTGTGGTGAGTTGAGGAATCTGGTATCTGAAAGTATGCAATTGTTATTGGGCCAGATTTATAAATGAACTATTTCATATTCTGAAATGTGAAATTAGTTATAAAAGAACTAGTTTAAGGGCCTTTGCAGACTGCCAGAAATAGTGCAAATTGAGTCCACTTTAACTGCCTTGACTCAGTGCTAGGGAATCATGGGAACTGTAGTTTATTGTGGTACCAGAACTCTCTGACAGAGAAGGCTTGATGTCTCAGAAAAAAATACAATTCCCATGATTCCCTAGCACTGAGCCAGGGCAATTAAGTGGACTCAATTTGCACTATTTATAGCAGTCTGCAAAGGCCCTAAGTGAAGAAGGGGCCAAGAAAATCCTGTGATAAGTTCCACTCAGGATCAGAAACAACTTGACAGCACACAACAGCAATAAGGTGGTAGCAAGGCAGATGTATTTTCTGTTTGACCCACTTGGTAGAACTCCAAGGACGTTTTCACACTGGCCTTTTTGAGGACGCTAGCCGGCCTCCCGCCGGCCTCACTCCGGCTCCATTTCCCGTGTGTTCACACACACGCGGCGGCAAACCCCGCCCCTTCCGGTGTCATCCCTGCGTCCGGCCGGCTTTTGGCTCTGTGTGTTCAAACACACGGAGCCCTAAGTCCAGCCTCACTCCGGCAGCGGCAAGCTAATTCCTGGCTAACTCCGGCTTCAGGTAATTCCGGGTGGCAAAAGGAATTAGCCTGCCGCCGCCGGAGTCATTCCGGTGTCAGCGGCACAGGGTCCAGCCGGCTTTAGGGGAAGGGCTCCAGCCGGCTTTAGGGAGCCCAGTGTGAAAACGTCCATAGTGAAACATAGAACAGAGTACTGAAGTAATAACCACTGTTTTTATGTGAGCAGTGCAAACATTGTACATAAAAGCACAAAAACATTTGTTTCTTGGTTGTAGGCTTTCCTAAACACATATTTCTGTATGTTATGCTTTTATAATTGATGCAATGTTAAAATACTGTTGGGTGTTGCAAAATGGGACATGATTAATGAATGGTCTTTGGTAGCCAATTGCTGCTTTAAACTGCTGGAATTTGTGTCCTGCCTCCTATGGGGGGTTGCAGACTGCCAGAAATAGTGTGAATTCAGTCCACTTTTAGGGTTAGGGTTAGAGCTAGGGAACCATGGGAACTGTATTTTATTGTGGCATCAGAATTGTCTGACAGAGAAGGCTCAATGTCTCAGAAAAATAACAGTTCCCATGATTCCCTAGCACTAACCCTAACCCTAAAAGTGGACTGAATTCACACTATTTCTGGCAGTCTGCAACCCCCCTATGTCTTGCTGGAGACTAAAGGCCTAAGCAGACTGCCAGAAATAGTGCACTCAATTAAATTGAGGCACTGCCCTGGCTCAGTGCTAGGGAGTCATGGGAATTGTATTTTTTTCTGGGACATTGAGCCTTCTCTGTCAGAGAGCTCTGGAGCCACAATAAATTACAGTTCCCAAGATTCCCTAGCACTGAGCCAGGGCAGTGCCTCAATTTAATGTGCACTATTTCTGACAGTCTGCTTAGGCCCTAAGAAAATGATGTTGGCTTGCACTAAGTACAGCATGTATGCTTGCTTGCTTCCCACTGCTAAACTTTTAGAAGTGTATGACCAGGGACCAATGACCAGGGATTATGGGAACTGTGATCCAACAACATCTGGAGGATCATGGCTTGCCCACTCCTGAATTAGAGTTTCTGTCATTATATTGTACATTTTAGAAATGAAGAGCTTGTAATATTTTTAAACATATAGTGAATGGGTTGTTTTTGTTGTTGAGTACACTTGATTAAGCAATGTCTCCTGTCTGGACTCCCCCAAATGTGTTTTACAAAGCAGCAGCGACTGCGAAAGGCAGAGAGGTCTGTTCTCTTGTTGATCAGGGTGCACATACTCAAATTTAAACTCTTCTTTCTTCAGCAATCCATGGTGTAACAATGGAGTTGTCTACAGTGACCAAAAAATTCAGCCTCACATTGCATTTTTCTGGTACATAACAACCCGCTAACACCCCACACCCCACAGTTTCTGTGTCCCAGTCAATAGGAGAACAGACCTTCATCATTCACAGCATCTGCTGTCCAGTAAAGCAGGTTTGTGGGATTTTCATAATCCTGAAAATAGTGCCATGATTGTGGTTATGTGTGTGTTTGTGTTGTGTGCCTTCAAGTCTTTTCTAACTTAAGGTGACCCTGAGGCATACCAATCATGAGGGTTTCTTGGCAGAATTTGTTTAGAGGGAGTTTGCCTTTACCTTCCTCTGAGGCTGAGAGCATGTGATTTGCTCATTGAGTTTTCATGGCTGAGAGGGGATTTGAACCCTGGTCTCCCAGTGTCCTAGTCCAACACCCAAACCACTACACTATGGTCTATGTATAGGGACTATGAATATGAATCAGTTATAGATGCATAACTTTAGGTTACACATCTGCAAATGCAATAGTGAATTCCAGTACCTGTTATTGCTCAGGTCTTGCAACTTTGGCTTTCCTTCTTTGCTTAAGTCAATTCAACTGTTATGTTGTCTTCCTCATTTCCTGGTGCTTACTACTTTACAGAGCATTGTCATTTTACTTACTACTTTACAGGCCATTGTTTCACAATACAGCCTGTGTTTCTGTATAGTGTACTTGTTAGTTTGAATATAAAAAACACAAGGGATAGTACAGATGTTGGCATTTTTACTTGGAGCTTAAATTAAGCCTTGGATAATGAACTGAGGTAATACTGTCCTGAAGTAGGAATTTTTGAGAAAAGGGAGAATCTGGTGAAACACATGAGCACCGATAATAACTGTACTATTCCTGAACGTTTGAGGGATGTTTTGTAACTGTGAAGTAACTCTTGCTCCTACTGGCTTCAACTGCAAAACAGTCATGCATGTCTGCTCCCACACCCAAGTTCTGGCATTTGGCACCTCACTGCATTTCATATATTCAAAAATGTTTAGTGTGGCTCAGCAAAAGCCTACCGGTAATGTTGTGTCTGGCCATGGATGTCAATAAAAGCAAAATGTTACACCAGGGGTAGGCAACCTAAGGCCTGGGGGCCGGATGCGGCCCCCTGAGGCCTTTGGATCGGCCCCAGGCCAGTCCTGCTGCCGCCGCCACCCCCTGCTGCCGCCGCTGCCGCCACCCCCTGCCATGATGATATTGATTATTGTTGTTATTACTTGGGGTTTTCTTGGCAAAATCTCCACAGGGGTTTTGCCATGGCTTTTCTGGGGCCAAGAGAGTGTGCATGCATATTTTATTTATTTATTTATTTATTTATTTATTTATTTATTTATTTTTGGTGCTTCGGCCCCCCCAATTGTCTGAGGGACAGCAGCCTGGCCCCTGGCTCAAAAAGGTTGCCTACCCCTGTGTTACACATTCACTGAGTAACCAGTTTGTACCAACTATACGGACAAAAGTCATCTTTTTGATGTTGACTGTCCAAGAAAACCTCATATATAAACAGTGAGACAGACACATATATTCATATGTCAGTGTTACAAACTGCTGTTGTTAACTGCCTTCAAGTCAACCTCAACTTATGGAGACTCTATGAATGGGACACCCTATCATCAATGGTTCTGCTCAGGTCTTACAGACTCAAGGTTGTGGCTTCTCTTATTGAGTCTATCCATCTGGAATGCAGTCTTCTTTTCCTACAACATTCTACCTTACCAAGTATAATTGTCTTTTCTAGAGAGTCATGTGTTCTCATGATATATCCAAAATACAACAGTCGCAGTTTAGTCATCTTGGTTTTGACTGAGATTTCAGGATTGATTTGCTCTAGGACCCATTGATTTGTCTTTTTAGCAGTCCAAATCACATTTCATTCAATTTTCTTCCTATCAGCTTTCTTCACTGTCCAGCTTTCACAACCATACATAGAAACTGGAAATATGATTGCATGGACAATCCTAACTTATTTAGTGTTATATTCAGTATTATATCTTTGCACTTTAGGATTTTGTCTCGTACCTTCATAGCTGTTCTTCCAGGTCTTCTGATTTCTTGACTGCAGTCTCCTCTCAGATCAATGACTGAGGGCCTTTACAGACTGCCAGAAATAATGCAGCTTGAGGCCACTTTAACTGTCCTAGCTCAGTGTTAGGGAATCATGGGAATTGTATTTTTTTTCTGGGACATTGAGCCTTCTCTGTCAGAGAGCTCTGGTACCACAGTAAACTACAGTTTCCATGATTCCTTAGCACTGAGCCGGGACAGTTAAAGTGGCCTCAAGCTGCATTATTTCTGGCAGTCTGTAAAGGCCCTCAGTTATGGAATAACTTCCAACTATTTCAGTTTCTTCATTGTCTACCTTAATGTTGTATATATAAATCAGTGGTCATTAATTTTGTTTTCTTAATGTTCAGCAATAAACCTGCACCAGGTGTTTGGTATTTTCTAATAGTAGTATGATGTCATCTCCATATCTAAATTGTTGACATCCCTTCCTCTGATTTTCACACCTCCTTCCTCCAAATCTAATCCTATTTTGTGTATGATATTTTCGATATACAAGTTGAACAGATAGGGCAAAAAGATGCAGCCTGACCTCCATCCCAGTTGGAAACTGTTCTGTTTCTCTGCATTCTGTCCTAATAGTAGCCTCTTGTCCTTAGTAGAGTTTACACATCAGAACAACAAATGCTGTGGCTCACCCATTTCTTTAAGAGCAGTTCATCGCTTTTTATCATCTATACAACCAAATACAAATACAAATACTGAATACAAATACTGAAGTATAAAAAATAGATATATCCAGGTAATCCTGATGGGGGAGTATATATAACCAAGCAAGATTTCAATTGCTAGCAATGACAGTAAACACAGGCTGGTTCCACTACCCCCATAAGCAAGGTTTATGCCCATGACCATTTACCACAGGTGGTTAAAAAATACCACAAAATGATGAACATTTCTTCCAGCAACATAAGTCAACAACCACATTAGGTATGGCACTAGTGTTTAGCTCACGTAATGTTCTACCACTGGAAGTGGATAATAAACACTGTGTGTTTACAAGGTCAATGAGTAAACAAAATTACTAGTTTTATTTGTTTATTACTGATAGCATTTGGAACTGGATAGGAGTCTCCAAAGGGGATTTGCTTTAGTTTGCATTGCAAAAAGTAGTACAAAGAGTAGTAGTATACGAGTTAAAAGGGTATGTCTATGACAATAATTTCATACATGGCTAAGAAGGAGGGCAGATGCTTCTTGGATCTGCTACATATGTTATTCCAGCCAGTTAGGGAACTATATAATAAATATGATGACAGCACAACCCAGGTAGCTAATCAAGTGGCAACACTGCTGGGACAAAGCCAAATAAGTCAAGGACTACAATGTAAATGAGTAGGGGGAAGAAGAATTGCTGAAAAATAATCTCTGTCTATCTAAATTACATCCTGCCCTTTATCAGAAGATCTCTGGGCAGCATACAATAAAACCAATCTAACAAATTAAAGTAGTATAAATTATTAAAAGTTTTAAAATGATAAAAAACATATTAAACAATTAATAAATAAATGACAGACAAAAGGAATTAAAATAGTTTAAAATAAAATAGATTTTAAAATGTGTGCTTAACACTTACACTTAAATTTTAAAGGAAAAGCTAGTTGTGGGTTCCTAATCCAGTCTTGTGTTCCCAAACCAATTTGGAATCCTTCACCAGTTGCCTGCTGAAAATCTTCCCCTGCTCCTAGCTAGCTAACTGGTCTGGAGTATATTAGTGTAGAATGCATTAGGAGTGCAGCAGTGTCAGGTCAGGGTGCTCTGGTGCTTTTCCTATGAAAAAAATCACTGGCTATGATGACTGGAGGATTATTGCTGTTACTATTTTGAAAGGTAGCTTTTCTAAGCTTACTCATAGCATCAAGAGTTGGAGTGTTATTTTTTGAAAGAATTGCTTGCTTATCTCATAACTCTGATCACCCAACAGGTGATTTTACAGAGAAATAACTTATTGAGTTACTCATTCTTAACAAGCTGTTGTTAACTGCTACTATTGTGCCATTGAAAAAATATAGGGAAATGCCCTCTGTTTCCCCTAAGTGATCAATTCAAATATTGCAATTTGGAAATGCTGGGAAGAAAGCAAAGATATTACAAAGCAATTCTTCCTGGCTACAACACGAGGCAGTCGTGATCCTTTTACCTCTTTTCATTTCAGTCTGCTGAAAAGCAGTGAATTAACTACTACTCTACTCCAGGGGTTCCTGAATGAGATGGATTATCTAGATCCATTTCAGTCTGGTTTCAGACTTGGTAATGGGAAGGAGACAATTTCTTATAGTTACGGGATGGATGTCAACTTGGTGGATGACCTACACAGAGAACTGGACAGGAAAAGTGTGTCCCTGTTGATTATGTTGGACCTCCCAGAGGCTTTCAATACCATCAACCATGGTATGCTTCTGAGTCACCTCTCTGGGATGGCTCTTGGAGGTACTGTTCTGCAGTGGCTCTGCTCTTTCCTGGAGAGGTATTCTTAGAAAGTGTGGGGAGGATTCCTGCTTGAATCCTTGTCCATTGGCCTGTGAGGTCCCTCAGGGTTCAATCCTGTTGCCTATGCTAATTAGCATCTACATGGAATTGTTGGGGAAAATTGTCTGGAGTTTGGGAGTCAAGTGTCACCAGTATGCTGATGATACCCAGCTCTGTCCCTCTTTTCCACCCAATTCCAAGGAAGCTGTTATGTGCTAAATTGGTACCTGGCAGCTGTGATGGACTGGATGAGGGCAAACAAACTGAAGCTTAATGAAGACAAGACAGAGATGATCCTGGTCAGTCAGAAGACAGATCTGGGAATAGGGAATTCAGCCTGTGTTAGATGTGGTTACACTCCCCTGAAAATGCAGGTTTGCAGCTTGGGGGTACTCTTGGATTCAGCTGTGAGCCTGGAGGTCTAGGTCTCAGTAGTATTCAGGAGTGCTTTTGCACAGATAAAGCTAGTATGCTAACTGCACCTTGTACTGGAGAAATTGGATCTAGCCATGATGGTTACATCCCGTTTGTATTGCTGTAATGCACTGTATGTGGGGCTGCCTTTGAAAACTGCTCAGAAACTTCAGCTGGTCCAAAGACCTGTAGCCAGATTGTTAACTGGAGCTGGCTACAGGGAGCACACAACTCCCTTGTTTCAACAGCTCCACTGACTGCTGGTCCATTTCTGGACACAATTCAAAGTACTAGTTTTGATCTGTGAGCATGGGTCGAGATTATTTGAAGAATTCTATCTGCCTTTGTGAACCCAATTGGAGGTCTTAAGATCATCTAAAGAGGCTGTTCTCACTGTCCCACTACCCTCTGAGGCTTGTTTGGTGGGAACAAGGAAGAGGGCCTTCTGGATGGCTACTCCCAGATTTTGGAACTTCCTCCCTAGAAAGGCCAGGATCGCCCCATCCCTCCTGACCTTTCAGCAGCAAGTCAAAACATTTTTGTGCCATTAGGCTTTTTCATACTGACAAGTATTGGGTTTTTAAATGCTTTGCAATTCAGATTTTATAATGTGAAGTTGTAGGCTTTCATGGCCGGCATCCATAGTTTTTGTGGGTTTTTCGGGCTGTGTGGCCATGTTCTAGAAGAGTTTCTTTCTGACGTTTCACCAGCATCTGTGGCTAGCATCTTCAGAGAAAACTGAAATGGAAGAGCATGGGTCTATATATACTGTGAGACCCTAGGCCATTCCTAGATGTCCTAGTCATCCGCAAACCAAACCAACGCCTGGGACACACAGTATACAGAAAACCCACACATACAGACAGATACCTGCACAAGAACTCTAACCATCACCCAGGACAAAAAAGAAGCACAATAAAAACACTGGTAGACCGGGCAAAACACGTCTGTGAACCCCACTTCTTGGAAGAGGAATTGAAGCACCTAGACCAGGCTCTACAGGCAAATGGTTACTCCAGCTCAGACATCAGAAGGGCTGCCAGACCCAGAAAAACCCAGAGGACTGAAGACAAGGAGCCACCCAAAGGGAAGGTATTTTTACCATATATCAAAGGAGTCACAGACAGAATTGGGAAAGTAGTGAGGAAACACAACCTCCAAATGGTTTACAAACCAACCAAGAAAATCCAACAAATGCTGCGCTCAGCGAAGGACAGGAGAGACCCTATCACAGCCTCAAGAGTTTACCGCATACCATGCAGCTGTGGACAAGTCTACATAGGGACCACCAAACGCAGTATCCAAACACGAATCAAGGAACATGAGAGACACCGCAGACTGAGCCAGCCAGAAAAATCAGCAGTAGCAGAACACATCATAAACCATCCTGGGCATAAAATGCTGTTTGAAAACACTGAAATTCTGGACCATGCCAACAACTATCAGGTCAGAATGCACAGGGAAGCCATCGAAATCCACAAACACTTGGACAACTTCAACAGGAAAGAAGAAACCCTTAAAGTAAACAAGATATGGCTACCAGTCCTACAAAATAAGAAAATTGGCACTCAGCAAATGCAAATGGAAAACCAACCAGGGTCAGGGGCTTTCCCAGCAGACAATAGCAGACAATCTCCTTGACTGCATATCCTCACCTGGAAGCCATGCCATTAACAACAGAACATACCTATTCAACACAGAACAATATACAGTTTACATGGGAATAGCAGACAATATCTTTGATTGCTACCCTGAAGCTATGCCATTAACAACAGAACAATACCTATTCAACACAGAACAACACACAGTTCACCTGGGAACCACTCCCCCCTACCTAGGGTCTCACAGTATATATAGACCCATGCTCTTCCATTTCAGTTTTCTCTGAAGATGCTAGCCACAGATGCTGGCGAAACGTCAGAAAGAAACTCTTCTAGAACATGGCCACACAGCCCGAAAAACCCACAAAAACTCAGATTTTATAGTTTGCAGAAAGTTTTTGAAATACATGTTACAATGTTAATATTTACATTTTTAAAAATTGTTTAGTGATTTTTAAAATGCCATCTTTATACTTTTTAATGTTTTTATTGCTCTTAATTTGTTAGGTTTTAAATTTGCTGTGAGCTGCCTTGAGTCCCTATATCAGGAGAAAAGTGAGGTTAATAATAATAATAATAATAATAATAATTGTTGACATGACCATTATAGCCAAACTATAACATTGTTTCAGATTATTACTGCAAAAGGTAACTAGTTACTAGTAAATCAATGGAAAAATGACTTATTTCCTAGCTCTGGTTGCACTTAAGTGCAATCCATGAACAACAGAATGTAGCATTTTTTAATTTAATTCTTCACCACATCTCAACTTGTTTAAACGGAAACAAGCCAAACATAATGGTTGGTATAGTAGCTTTTACCTATATGATATTCCAAACATGCTGTTTAAAGGCAGCAAAACGGCATAGTGCTTTTTAAATCAACATTCCTGACATGGGATACTTCTGTTTCCTGCACATTCCATCATAATTTCTTAAATGTTTTGTTAACAACATGTCTGACACATCCTAAAGCCACTCCTGAAGCAAGGAAAATAGCTTAGTTGAAAAGCTACAATGGCAGAAAAATATGTGGCATCAACATGTAAGAATGTGTAAAGATTCACTTGTGTCTTAAAATGACAGGCATTGGCATAATTATTCTATAGTCATCTAATCCCACTCTCTCATCATAATCATTACCACTATTCGCAAATTCCTAGCAGGCTGCCAGTTAATTTCTAAAAAGCTGACAACCCTGGCTTAAAGAAAAACAGAAAGTGGAATGATCAAGGCATGGGCAAATTATTCTACTGCCATGTTACCATTCAAGGTTTTCAAATGTGGGGGTTAAAATGACTTTGAACAGTTCCCCTGCTCTTCATCTGAACATCTGATAGTTCTCAGGATGGTATTTGTAATGGGAGTGGGCATTGTCCACAATGTAAATGGTACATAAATGTCACAAACCAACTGAAATAAGAGCCAGTTCATACTCAAGAGTTTGTAACCTAGCCCAAATATATGAGTAAAGAAGCCCTGCTATAATCCTCTACTTCTGTAGCTCTCCTAGAAAAAAAGATAAAAAGAGAAGATAAACCTGGGTCGTGGAGAATCTAAAGCAGGGGTAGGCAACCTTTCCCTTTTAAGGGCCGAGGGACTTCAGTTCCCAGAAGCCTCAGCCATGTTGGCCAATAGTCCCATGTTGGCCAATAGCTCCTGGGGTTCTGGGAGCTGAAGTCCCTCGGCCCTTAAAGGGAAAAGGTTGCCTACCCCTGATCTAAAGCATAGAAAAGGTAAAAGGAGAATGGGAATTTATGGGACCATAGCATGGAACATATAGGCCCTCTCTTAAACCCATAAAGTTTTTTGTTTTGTTTTGCAGCTGGTGATGTTGAGATGGCTTGGGATCAGGGTGTCAGGAGCACTGTTCATCTCCACGTGTGCCTCTTCCTGGAACACCTACCACTGAAAGAGAGGTGAGTAGTGTTACACAAAAAGGTGGGGAGGACTGGGGGGTCCCACCAACTGTCAACATTCCTTAAATGTTGGGGAATTGCTTAGCTCAAGGATGCTTGCGATAGGCTGGGTAACTTCAGATCATTTCCACCTATTTATACCCGTACTAACTGCTAGAGGACTCTTTGGTGAATATAAGAAAGTTTTTATTCAGAAATATGCAAGCGTGCAACCAAACACATGATAGCAATTCAAACAGAAACCCCATACAGCAGGGGTAGGCAACCTTTCCCCTTTAAGGGCCGAGGGACTTCAGCTCCCAGAATCCCAGGAGCTATTGGCCAACATGGGACTATTGGCCAACATGGCTGAGGCTTCTGGGATCTGAAGTCCCTTGGCCCTTAAAGGGGAAAGGTTGCCTACCCCTGCCATACAGAGCTAACCAAAACAGAGCTATGGAAATTGGATAACAGAAGCTTAAGGTTGTAGAAGGGGTAATATTTGTTTGTCCTGAAGAAGAAACCACAGAAAGCAGGGTGTGGCTCAGACAGCATCTGAAGCTGACACAGTGAGTGGAAGAGGCTCTCTGTGCACACATGAGGCTAGAGCAGGGACCTATATTTATATCTGATTTCCTAGTATCAAGGGGTACTAGGTGCCATCCTGAAATGTAACAAAGACCTGATGATTTTCCCACAGAATTGACAATGGGATTCCAGAATTACTGGTAGCTTTAACTCTGGAGTAACAAAAAGATTGATTGGATTTTAGACAATCTCAAGGTAGATGGATAGGGAAGTTGGCTGGGAACATGGCAAGGAGTAGGTAGGAATTATGGTCTTACTCACCTTCACCTTTTGTCTCTAGTGCGAGAAGTATGCAGAAAGTCTAGAGGGAGAATGGAGTGATCAACACACCCTTTTATAGCCATTATCCTGGTATTATGTGGGTCCTTCACATGTCTTTGGATCAAGATGCCCTTCCCATGGGAAAGCTTCTTGCTGTTCCAAAGTTTTATGACTTTTGGTGTCAGGTATGCTAACAATAGCACTCAGGAAAGATCCTTTCCAGTGGTGACATTTCAACTGCAGAATGCTCTGTCTAGCTTGCAAGACATCTACTCTGATGTCATTTTGACACAAATCGTTCATATTTCCCAGGCTCTCTAAACAGGCCCCTTTAATCTGTTTTGATTATTTTTAGTCTTCTTTGCATTTGTTTTGTTCTGTTGACTGTTTTATGCAGAATCCCCTGTCAAATTCCATGGAGAATGCAGGGTGATTGCACAATAAAAGTGCCATCTGGAAGCAACTTTTACCCCCTCCTTTATGAGATATCTGGGAAGGGGATTACCTAAACACTATTCATAACCTGTGTGACCCGAACTATCTAGTTCTGTTCTAAATCAGTTGGATGATGGACCATATTCCAAGTGATAGAAGATTTAAAGAATGCATTCCTTAAAAACAACAGCTCATGAGATAAAATAGAACTGTCTAAACACAGCAAGACTCACTTCCAATTAAACATAGCAAGGACTATACTGTAAGCTTGTACTCCTATATGTGCAATTTGTTGCCCCCATTAGAATCCAAGCACTGATTGAGCAGATATAATATTCTCTCTATACAGAGGGGAAGAAACTCTGTCTAAATACCTTAAAGGTACCAGATGCTGTTTGATCTTAGAAGCTAAGCAGGGTCAGCCCTAGTTAGTACTTAAATGTGAGACTGCCAATGCATGCCAGGTGCTGTGGGCTATATTTCAGAGGAAGGAATTGGCAGAACCACCTCTGTATTCCTGTATTCTTAAGTATTCTTTACTTAAGAAAACCCTATGAAATTCATGGGGTCACCATAAGTCAACAGGAAACTTGGGGGCATACATAGCCACACACAAATAGAGGAGGAAAGAATCCTTGATGCTGTAAACATGAAGTAACTCCAGATTTAAAACTCTGGAGTTTTAAATGTATGCATGCATCGAGGCGGAGTCGGGGTGGAGTTGCGGCAGCTGGCGTGTGGTTTCCCGACCCCAACTCCATGCCCAGGCTGGCCTAAACTGCATCAGCCCTTAATTTAGACCAGGGGTAGGCAACCTTTCCCCTTTCAGGGCCGAGGGACTTCAGCTCCCAGAATCCCAGGAGCTATTGGCCAACATGGGACTATTGGCCAACATGGCTGAGGCTTCTGGGAGCTGAAGTCCCTTGGCCCTTAAAGGGGAAAGGTTGCCTACCCCTGGTCTAAATTAAGGGCTGATGCAGTTTAGGCCAGCCTGGGCATGGAGTTGGGGTCGGGAAACCACAAGCCAGCTGCTGCAACTCCACCCCTACTCCGCCTCGATGCATGCATACATGCTGCGCCAAAAGGGTGCAAAAGAGTAGTGGTGGTGGCTTGGGCGACCTTTTGCCACCCCCAAAAGGAGAGGCATTTTGCCACTCTTTTGGGAGTGGCAAAAGGAGGATCAGGGCCACGGCATGTGGTTGCCGTGGCCCCCATCCACCACTCCCGGGGCGACCCAGAGTAGCCCTTTCTTGGCCGTCTGCATCGGCCCTTATTTGTTAGTCTCAACTAGAGGAAATCCATTGAATCAACTTTAACTTAGTAAATAAACACTTTTAAAAGTTCCATTGATTCAGTGGGTCTGCTCTAGTTAGGATTAAGAATAGCATTCAGTCATGTTAGATAAATCCTATACATTTCATTGGCTTGAATCCAACTTATGTTTCTTTTTCCTTTTCTTTTTTTAAATGATCAGCTTTGCATAGTTCAAGAATGTGTATCCAGTAAAGACTTTTGTAGTGATTGTTCTTTTGAAATATCAGATCAACAGACAGAAGAATAGTGGAGTAACCTTGCTGTTTTGTTAGTATTTAAAAACAAACAAACAAACTGGATCTAAAGGAAACAAAAGAGGATGAAGAAGAAGAAGGAGGAGGAGGAGGTGGAGGAGGGAGGAAGAGGAGAGCAACAAATCAGAAGAAGACAAGGACCAACTAAAGTTTGGTGTGTCAAGTGGAACGTAGAAATAACATAGTTTTTCTTGTGAAAGAAATATATAAGGTTGTTAGAATGTGATGGGACATATAGTCAATGTTAAAATGTTGAAATGTAAAGATGTGTGTCTGTATTTTTCCTTGGTGAGAAAAGTTGTTTTCTGAGGCCAGTTTCACAATTATCAGCCCAGGTGTGTTTTAGCCAAAACAACCAGTTAACGAGCTACAGTTCTGTGAGAAAGAGCTTTGTTTACATAAAGGATTTATAAACATGGAAAATGTTATGGGAACTGCAGTCACATGATTTAATATGGTAATTAAAGGTTGGGCTAACACACGTCATGTAACTTCAACCAATCAGTCTGAAAGGGCTACACCCAAATGGGTGGAGAATTGGGGGCTGAACGTTGTGATCCTGAAAAGTTTGTCACTTGTCTTTTAACCTTTAAGCTGTAATGGACTAATTAAAATATTTTCCTGATGCTGCAACTAACCAATTTTGAATCATGTAGCAGTTAGGCTTTTTTCCTGTTTAGCCTTCTGGCTAACGTGAAGATGGTATTATTATTATTATTATTATTATTATTATTATTATTATTATTATTATTATTATTATTTGTTTTTGCTCATGCTGATTTTGCAATAAAAGAAAGCTTGCTTGAAGATCTGGATGTCTTGATGACTTGACTTCATGGACTGTAAGCTGTATATTCATCATCAGCACATTTTATCAACAAAGGTTTGTTAGGATAAAGAGTGGCTGGGTTAATACTAAAGGCCTAAGCAGACTGCCAGAAATAGTGCACATTAAATTGAGGCACTGCCCTGGCTCAGTGCTAGGGAATCACATTATTGTATTTTTTGTGAGACATTGAGCCTTCTCTGTCAGAGAGCTCTGGTGCCACAATAAATTACAGTTCCCATGATTCCCTAGCACTGAGCCAGGGCAGTGCCTCAATTTAATGTGCACTATTTCTGGCAGTCTGCTTAGGCCCTTAGTGTATAGTATTTGTATTTGGTAAGTATTGTTATCCTTCTTGAAGTTATTTTTAGAAGATTAGGGATATTGAAGTGAGTGATGAAGTTATTATCTTGGAATGTGAAAGGACTAAACTCTCCTCAGAAACAGAAGAAGGTTTTTTTTTATTTATTTATTTAGAGAAGCCAAATTATGATGTGGTTGGTTTACAGGAATCTCATATAAAGGCAAAGGATATGAGATTGATTAGAAATTAAAAAAAAATTAGGTAAAGAATTTGTGACATCGATTAATAAAAGCAAAAAAAGGGTTTCATAAAAGATTGTCTCTGCCCAAAACATCTATATGAAGCCGCTGGGTGAGATAATACAGAGTTATGGTGCTGGGTGTTATCAGTATGCTGATGACACCCAAATCTATTTCTCCATGTCTCGTTCGTCGGCCTCGAATTTCAATGGCATCTCCTCTCTCAATGAATGTCTTCGAGCGGTAATGGGCTGGATGAGGAAAAACAGATTGAAACTGAATCCAGACAAGACGGAGGTGCTCACGGTAGCGGCCCCGAAACCAAGAATCGGGTTGCAACCTCCAGTCCTGGATAGGGTCACACTCTCCTCCAGTGACTGTGTTCGCAGTCTGGGGGTGCTCCTTGACTCGTCGCTCCTGATGACAAATCAGGTAAATGCGGCGGTCAGGAGCGCCTGTTATTAGCTCCGGTTGATACGCCAGCTGCGCCCTTTTCTGGAAGTAAGGGACCTCGAGACTGTTGTGCACGTGCTGGTAACCTCACGCCTGGACTTCTGCAATGCGCTCTACATGGGGCTACCCTTGTGCTTGGTTCGGAAGCTTCAGTTGGTCCAAAACATGGCAGCCAGGATTATTTCTGGAACATCTAGGAGGGACCACACTACTCCTGTTTTGAGGTCCCTCCACTGGCTGCCTATTAACTTCCGGGCATGGTACAAGGTGTTGGTTATTACCTTTAAAGCCCTAAATGGCTTGGGTCCAAGCTATCTCAGCGACTGCCTCCTCCCATACAATCCTCCCCGCGCTCTCCATTCCTCTGGGAGGAATTTGCTGCAGCCTCAGAAATCAAGGCTTGCAACAACCTCCCAGAGGGCTTTCTCTGCTGTCACCCCCAAACTCTGGAATGACCTGCCGGACGAGATCCATCAGCTGACATCTTTAGACAGCTTTAAAAAGGCTGTCAAGACAGATCTCTTCCGACAGGCCTTTCCAGACTAATTATCCCAGCCTTGGGCCCCCGGCCCCTGGGCTACTTGGCCCCCTCTTCCTCTCGTGGCCCCATCATTTGATGGATGAGGAATGTTTTTGCGATTGGCTGGGTTTTATTGTTCTTAAATATTTTTATTGTTTTGTTTATATGTAGTGTTTCCATTTTAATCACGAGATGTTTAATACTGTTTTAAGGGGGGTGGGTTGGTTTTTGGGGATATATTGTATGGGTTTTTTATTTATTTATGTAAGCCGCTTGGATTGTCTTTTCAATAAGTGGGATACAATTATTATTATTATTATTATTATTATTATTATTAAAAGAGAAATTTAAGGATAACAAAGGGACATGTTATTGGTATAGAGATAGAATGGCAAGGGGGGGGAAGAATTCTGTTAGTGAGATTATATAGTCCTCAAGAAAATAAAAGCGCTTTTTACAAAGAGATACAGTGGAGATTAATAGAAGCAGAATATGAAAATATGATAATAATGGGAGATTTTAAAGGAGTACTAGATCCAAGGGTGGATAGGACAGTAAATAAAAAAATCAAAGAAAAAACAAGAAACTCCTCAGATCCTTTTTTAGAATGATGGAAGATCTTTCAGTAATAGAGGTATGTAGACATCTGTATAACCAAGACAAGGCTTATACCTTCGACTCAGAAAGGCACAGATCCTTGTCTAGGATAGATTTATTCTTGATTTCTAAAATGCTAACTAAAAGTTGGAAAGAAATGGAGATTCAAAATAGAATAATATTGGACCACAACCCATTTTTACTCAAGTTAAATGAACCTCAGAAACTGTTTAGTTGGAAACTGAATGAGGAGTTATTGAAGGATGAGAGAGTGGTGGACAAAGCAAGAGAGACAATTAAGCTATTTTTCAAAGAAAATGTACACCAAGAAGTGAAACTAGCAATTGTCTGGGATGCCAGTAAGGCAGTTCTTAAAGAGTTTTTTACCCAACAAAATATAATTTGGTAGAAGGTGAGAAAACAGAAGATGATGGAAATTTCTAATACATTGAAAGAAAAAGAAAAGGATCTGAAAATGCACTCAGGATTTTTTTTTTAAAAAATGAAGAGATTAAAATTGTTGCAGAAACAATTGGAGATAGAAATGATAAGTGAAATAGAAAAGAAACTGAAAATGGTAAAACATGATAACATTGAACATGCAAATAAGCCAGGGAAGTGGCTTGCCCAGAGATTGAGAAAAGAGAAACAAAAGAGGTATATCACAAAAATAAGAGATGGAGAAGAAATATATACTCCACAAGACAAAATTATGGGAAAAAATTATGAATTTTATTCTGGATTATATCAAGAGCAATCAGTAACTAGTTCAGTAATGGAGAAATACTTAGATAGTAAAAGGATTTGGAAAATAATGGAGGAACAAAACCAGGAATTAGATAGACCCATAACAAAAATGGAGATAATAGAGGCCATTAAACAATGTAAAGAGGGGAAATCACCAGGGCCTGATGGTCTTTCCACAACTTATTATAAAATATTTTGGGAGGAATTATGTGAGCCATTGCAATTAGTAATGAATGCTGCATTAGAGGAGAAACTGCCAGATACATGGAAGGAAGCAGAAATAGTATTGATTCCCAAAGAAAATAAGGATGACTTGGATGTCAAAAATTACAGACCTGTATCTCTTCTAAACACTAATTACAAGATCTTTTCAATAATCTTAGCAAATAGAATGAAAAAAAAATATTGAAGAATCTAGTAGATGAGGACCAAAGGAGATTTCTGCCTCAAAGGCAAATGAGAGAAAATATAAGATACATTCTAAATATTATTCAGTATTATGAACAACATAGTGAGAAGAATTGACTTTATTCCTTTTGGATTTAGAGAAAGCATTTGATTCAGTAAATTGGCAAGTGATGTTTGAGATACTGAAAAGGATATATGTAGAACCAAATTTTCTAAAATGGACGAATGAGATATATAAGAACCAAAGCGCTCAAATTAGGATAAACAGGGATAAGACTAAGAAATTGAGTATTCAAGGAGGTACAAGACAGGGATGTCCCCTATCGCCATTATTATTCCTCCTAATAATTGAAATATTGATTAAAGATATAAAAGGAAATAATAGTGTAGAAGGGACAAGGATTAAGAATTATACATATAAAATTAGAGCCTTTGCTGATGACTTGGTAATTATATTGGAAAATCCAAATGAAAATGAAAGGCTAGAGGTTCTAATAAATGAATTTGGGGTAGTGACAGGGTGTAGAATAAATAAGAACAAAGAGAGTATTTTGACCAAAAACATGACTAAGGACCTTATCACACGGGGTCCAAGCAGTCGCATCCCCGTCCCATGGGGCTTCCTTCCGGTTGCGGGAAATGTAATTCCCATTTCGACCAGGAATCCAAAAGAACGGGGATGAGACGGGGATGCGACGGGGATGCAACGGGGATGCGACAGGGATGGGTGGGGTTTCCCTGCGACGTCGTTTGATTACCGGGGGAAAGGAAGCGCCATGGGACAGGGATGCGACGGGGATGGGCGGGGTTTCCCTGCGACGTCGTTTGATCACCCGGGGAAAGGAAGTGCCATGGGACAGGGATGCCACGGGGATGGGACTGTTTCAGACCCCCATGTGATAAGTTCCTAAGACAGAAGAGGCAGAACTGCAATTAAAAACAGGAATGAAAATAGAGAAAAAGGTCACCTACCTAGGAATCAAAATTACAAAAAAAACAACAACCAAAAAACAAAACACACACACAAAGAAAAACCACAAAAAAACCCAACAGAATTATTTGAAAATAACTATTAAAAGGTATGGAGTGATATTAGAAAGGATTTAATTAGATGAAATAGGATTCAGTTGTCAATTATGGGAAGAATATCAGTAATTAAGATGTCTGTGCTCCTGAGAATATTGTTTCTATTTCAAATGCTACCAATTATCTGCTCAGAAAGCATATTTAAGGAGTGGCATAAAGATATTTGGCAGTTTATCTGGTATATGAAGAAACCCAGAATAAAGTTGAATATATTACAAAATGAGCAGAAAAGAAGTGGGTTAAGACTTCCTAATTTGAAATTATATTTTGAGGCAGCATGCTTAACATGGATAAAAGAATGAGTTATACTTAAAGAAAACAGACTATTGGAATTGGAAGGGGGAGGGTTAAGCTATGGCTGACATGCCTACATAGCATACGATAAGGATAAACAAAATACATTATTTTATAATCATTGTTTGAGAAGATCACTGATCAGAGTTTAGAAGAGATATAAAATGAGAATTGTTGGGAAAATACCAAAATGGATTTCACCTCAAGAGACTTTTTATAGAAGAGAAATGCAGATGTTAAGGAAATGGTGTAAATATCAAGATATGATTAAGATACAGGATGGAGAAAGAAAGATGAGGACTCAAGAAGAATTACAACAGAGGGGATTTCCTAGTAATTGGTTTGCGTATAAACAGCTCTGAGAGAGGTATAGGATGGATGGGAAAAACAAAGGATTTGAGGAAGAAGAAGAAGAAACAGAACTGGGGGAGTTAATTTCAGGAGATAAACATAAAATTATAGGAGTAGTGTATAAAGTACTATTGAAAATAGAAATGGAGGAAGAAATTGTTAAGGACTCAATGATCAAATAGACAAAGAGTATAGGGCACCCTCTATATTTGGAGCAATGGGAAAGAACTTGGATGAAAGGACTCAGATATACCACTTCACAAAATTTAAGAGACAATTACTATAAGATGTTCTTCCAGTGGTATATATCTCCAGACAAAATAGCAAAAATTTATAGGTCGAAAGATAACAAACATTGGACATGCAGAGAGGAACAAGGAACCTTCTACCATTGTTGGTGGACCTGTTCCAAAGCTAAGAACTATTGGAAAGGAGTCAAAGAGATAATTAGCATTATACTGGAGATTAAAATACAACTAAAACAGGTGTTGTTTTTGTTAGGAATGATGGAAGATAGTGTGGGAAAAGAATTTGGGAAAATATTATTTTTCATTATAACCACAGCAAGAATAACTTATGCCCAAAAATGGAAAATGGAAGACATCCCCACAAATAAGGAATGTCTATTAAAATTATATGAAACAATAGAAATTGATAGGTTAATATTTTTTAAGGAATATAACTCATTGAAGCAATTTCATACAAAATGGAGAAAGGTCATAAAATTTCTGGAAAATAAATGGGGAAAGATAGCGATACTTAATTTTAGTTTACAAAATCTTTTTTTGGTGTGTTATACTATTAGTCTTTGTTAGAAAATAGAGGAGAGGAATTGGATTAAGGATAAAGATAACAAAGGAAATTAAGAGATTAGAAAAAGATTAATTATGTGTTATACAGAGGGATTAAATATAATATATATAGTATAATAAATATAATATTATATAAATATAATACAGGATAGAGGTATATAAAGAGATAGGGAAGGGGGATGGTCTTTTTGCTAATACAATAGATGTTGTTGAAGGGAAGTGGAGGGTATTAGAAAGATATAGGAAGGTAACCTAGAAGAGAAGAAATAGAATATCCCAGAAGATAGGAAGGAATATGCTAGGAGAAGTGTGAATGAAATGGTTTGAAGGTAAGGTAGGGAAGGAGAGAAAGACAGAAGGGAGGATAGATAAGAGGAGGAAGGATAGATATATAGAGATACTATAGTATGTTGATTAAAGGTAAGAGAAAGTATATAAGGTGAGTGTAAGGGTAAAGGTAGAGAACAGAGAGAGAAGTGGAAGAGGGAGAAGGGGATGGAAGGATGGAAGGAGAAGGAGAAAGATGAAGGAGAAGGAAAGGAAAGGAATGAAAGTGAGAAGTAAGGAGAAGGTTATAGAGAGAATGGATGGGAAGGGAAGGAGAGAAGGGAAGGAAAGAGTGGGAAGGTATTGGATGGGAGAATGAATGGGATGGTATTGGATAGGAGGCACAAATGGAAAGTTGATATAGATGGAATGATAAGTTTGAGTTTATTATTTGTTGTTATTATTTGTATATTGTATGTTTTTGATGTGTCTGAAATATATGTTTGGTTTTATATGCTTAATAAACTTTCTTTTAAAAAATTTAAAAAAAGAAATATCAGAGCAACAGACAGAGGAAGAGTAGAGTAACCTTACTGTTTTTGTAAGTATTTTTTTAAAAACAAACAAACAAACAAACTGGATCTAATAATGTTAAAGAGGAGCAGATGTTTACAAATGATATTGTTCCTCAAAATGTTCAAAAGTTCACAAAATTGTCATTGGGCAAAGGAACTGGCACTCATTACTCATAATATTGAAGACATTGACCAAGAGTTGCCCAGGGCAGTTGTGAAATTACATCCTGCACTGCATTTGCAAAAGAAATTGATGAGCTAATTAGAGGAAAATAGTTTTTCCCCAATGACCAAATATTCCAGTTTTGAAGGGTGGAAAAATGTAATATTCCCACAACAGAAGCAGGTCTTTGAAGGAAGACATCTGGATTCTGTGAAACAAATTATTAACAACTGCACTTATGGTGTTACAGAACTGAATATACAAAAAGCTGTTTTGAGACTCAATCCAGCTGAACTGTCAGTCAAGGATTAGATCAATCCATGAGACATGTCTCTGTTTTCTTCTATTTCTTCCTTGTTCCATGCCGTACTTGAGTTTTAGAAGTTATGACAGTGTGCTTGGTGATGGGGGCTGTTCAGAGATTGGGAAAGTAATGTTTGTGGACTGCAGCTCTCCTAATCCTCCAACCAGCAGTGGCCCTGCTGGGTAGAGGATTATCGAAGTTATGGTCAAAAAAAGCTAAGTTTTCTGTTTCAATGTATCCCAATGATACATAATGCAAAAACCGTTTAAAGAATGGCATAAAGATTTAAGGGAATTTATTTGGAACACAAAGAGTCTAGAGTTTTCTGGCAAATGATGACGAGACATAAAAGTGAAGGGGGCAGAAGTGTACCTGACTTAGAGCTATACCATCAGACCAATGCACAAAATTGGTTGTTAGACTGGATCTTACTTAAAAATATAAAAATACAAAACATTGAAGGCTTTAACAACCAAATTGGGTGGCATGGATACTTTTGGTATGGTAAAGAATTAAAAAAAATAAAAAAATTAAGCATCCATTTGAATGTATGGGATGAAGTCAAGAAGATGACATATAGAAAAATTTCACTTTGGATATCTCCTCATGAAGCATTTTTTAGGAGGTGGACAACAGTTAAATCATGGTTAAGGTACAAGGATATACTTACGAGATAATACATTTGAGCTTAAAACAACTGAAGAATTGGAGCAATTAGATCCAAAAATGCACTGGTAGTTGTACACACAATTGAGAAAAAGATTTAGGATGGCTAGCAAAATAGAAGGTTTTGAAGATGAATCCAAAGATTTAGACAACATCTTGATGAAATCTGAAAGAAAAAGGACAAGTAAACTTTACAAAATGTTGATGGATAGAAAACAAGAAAGAGACCTGATCTCAGATAACATGATTAAATGGACAACGGATATTGGGAAAACAATTGATCTGGAAAGTTGGGAATACACTAGGAAGAAAACAGAGACATTTACTAAATCACAAGATCTAAAAGTGAACTACTGGAAAATGGAACAAAGGTGGTATTTAACTCCAGCTAAGATTGCAAAAATCCACAAGACAGGCTCAAATGCCTGTTGGAAATGTAAGCAAAATATTGGAACATGATTTTATATATGGTGGAGGTGTTCTAAAATGAAAACCTATTGGAAGAAAATTCATGATTCAATACAATAAATTTTTAAAATTAAAGATGAATTAAAACCAAAAATATACCTACTGAATATGTTAAATAAAATTGACCTGATATTAGAGAAAAAGTACTGGAAAGTTCTTTTATATAAGATCTCAGCAGCAAGACTGTAAATAGCACAGAGGTGGAAGAAACAAGAATTACCAATAATGGATGATTGGCTATTGAAGTTAGTTGAAATGAAAGAAATGGACAGATTAACGGCTTTACTGAACCAAAAATATTTAGAAAAGGTTGATAAGGAATGGTCACCAATCAAAGAATATAATAATAAAAGATGGCTAGGGAAAAGCAAGTAGAACTACAGGAATGGTAAGAAATTAGATTTACGAGTTGATAAGACTGTAATAAGATACGACATATAGGTATGACTACCTAATATTGAAAGAGAGCTGTTACTTAAATTTCAGGGACAGAAAAAGACTAATGAATTATGAGTATGAACAAAGGTATTTGTTGTCAAAGGAACTTTTGGAAGTATAGTATTATAATTTTTTTAAATATTCTTTATTGGTATAAAAATTAAAATGACAACATACAAACTAAACAATCATAACATGACAAGACAATAGTGGAAACAAATAGAAAATACAAAAATAAAAAAGAAGAAAAAATACATAAAATCACAAACTAACACTAACAATTAACACTTAACACTAACTTCCTAGCAAGTGGCAAGAGGATCAAGAGAATACATTTCAAATAACCTATTTCCTGTTCTTATTTCTGTCCTTACATCACTGACATTAACTTCTGTGTAAAGTAGATCATTTAAGCAGTAACACCCAATACTAACTAATATATATGTAATGCTTGAAAATTTATAATATGTATCTATAAACAATATATCTAAATGCGTATCTGTAAACTTTGTGTCTAAATAGCTTCTTAAATGTGTATGTTATATCTAAATGTATCATTATCTTCTCCTGAGATGAATATATTATTCTAAAAAGGCTATGTGACTTAATTCGTTGTTAATATCATTCCTTTTCAAATAACAATACCAAGGGAGCCAAATTTTATGGAATTCTGCAAGAGACCTGTCCCTGGATAAATATGTTAACTTTTCCATTTCGTAAATTTCGTAGAGTTTCAATTTCCAATCCTCCACCGAAGGAGTTTCTTTGTTTCTCCAATACTTTGCGTAGAGTATTCTCACTGTGGTTATTAATGGTCCATCAGTATTTAACTGGAAACTAAATTCGAATATATTGAATGATACCCAAGTATATGAACATGTGAAGAAACATATAACATATTACTTTAAAGAGAATTTAAACGGTGAAGTCCCTATACATACAATATGGGATGCCCATAAGGCAGTAATTAGGGGCATCATTATTCAAAAGACTAGTGAAATAAAGAAAAAGAGGAAGCAAAAGGAAGATTTACTAAATAAAGAATTGAGAAAATTGGAAACTATATTAAAACAGGAACCGGATTCTCGTGAAATTATTAATAAGATCAGATGTGTCCAAAAACAAATCTCAATTTTAACATTGGAACAAATTGAAAAAAAATCAAATATATGAAACAAAGATATTATGAACGTGGTAACAAGCCGGGTAAATTCTTAGCTTATATGGTTAGAAAGCAAAAAGCAAAACGGACAATAACTCAAATTAAAAAGGAAGTATAGTATTATAATTTATGATGGTGAGTTGACTGTACTCAATTTTGACTGTATAAAAGTATTTTTAGATTATTATATATGATAAATATTTTTTTTAAAAAAGTAAGTTTTCCAGGTTCTGGGGAAGATGTGGCTTGGTGTTGAAGATAGATTGTCTGTAAAGTCTGTTGTAATAGAGGAGAGTATGTAGAAAAAAGAGTGACAAGCTCAGGGATAGGGACAGACATTTCGTGTTCTCATCAAGATGTGTGTGGGTGGAGGTGGGATTGTAAGAAACCTATCAGCAGATACAATAGCTCAGCATTTGCTATGCCCCATCAATATCAATAGGCCAAGGTTGTCCACCCACATGGTTGTCACCTCTTTCAAAGAAATGGGGGAAGGAGGGAGAAAGGACCACTGCCTGCAAAATGAACCTGCTGATCATTGTAGTTAAGATGGTAAGGCCATTTGCCAATGAACTTTCCATGCACAGCATGGGCAAATGGTTGCCTTATCAACAACAAAGGTAAAGCATCCTATGCAGAGCATTGCTTTGTATCCTGTTGGAGGAGGAGGGTGGAACTTCTCAAACAACTGCCCCCCACTGCAAGGTGCTGTGGGTAGGGAAGACAAAAGAAACTAGATTTTCATTTTGGGACAAATAATGAAAGGCCAAGCAGTCCATGAATAGCATGTTGGAACCTGGAGTTAGGCATCATATATTGACAAGTTGCAGTGTGTGTGTGTGTGGGTGGGTGGGTGTTAAGGGGAGAAAGTACTGAAAGGAAGAGATCCAGCTTCTGAAGCTAAATGTAGTATCTCTCTCTTTCTTTCACCATGATTGAGCCATTCTCTGCAGACAGGAATCTTTAATTTCTTCTTGGCATTGTTATTTACACTCATTATTTTGAGGACGTTCCAGCTTAAAGGTTTGGCTTTTATTGTTAACTGCCTTCATCTTGACTCATGGTGACCCTATGGATGAGACATCTCCAAGTCCCTCTGTCCTCCACTACTCTGCTTAATTCCTGCAACCCCTTAATACCCGTGACCTCCTTAATAGAGTCCATCCATCTAGCATGTGGTCTTCCTCTCATCCTACTTCCCTCCACCTTTCCCAACCTTATTGTCTTTTGCAATGAGTCGTCCCTTCTCATGATGTGTCAGAAGTACAATAGTCTCAGTTTGGTCATCTTGGCTTCCATGGAGGTTTCTGGCTTGATTTGCTCTAGGACCCATTTGTTTGTCCTTTGGCTGTCTATGGGATCTCAACACTCTTCTCCAGCATCACATCTGAAATGAATTGATTTTCTTCCTATCATCTTTCTTAACTTTCCAGCTCTCTCACCCATACATGGTAATAGAGAATATGGTGGCTTGTATGATTCTAACTTTTGTGCTGAGTTGTATGTCTTTGCATTTTAGGATCTTTTCTAGTTCTTTCATAGTTGCCCTCCCCATTCTTAATCTTCTCCTGGTTTTCTGGCTGCAGTCCCCATTCCAATCAATGTTTCATCCCAGATATGAGAACTCTTTTACTATTTCTATTTCCTCATTGTCTAATTTGAATGTGTGTAAGTTCTCTGTGGTCATTATTTTTGTTTTCTTTATGTTCAACAGTAAGCCTGTCTTTGCACTTTCTTCTTTGATCTTCCTTAGTAGTTGTTCCAGGTCCATGAGGTTCTCTGCTGGTATTATGGTGTCGTCAGCATATCTCAGTTTGTTGATATTTCTTCCTCCTATTTTCACTCCTCTCTCTTCCATGTCCAAGCCTGCTTTCCTTACAATATATTTTGCATATAGATTGAATAGATAGGGTGATAGGATGCAGCCTTGTCTGACCCCTTTGTCAATTGGGAACCATTCTGTTTCTATGTGTTCTGTTCTGACAGTAGCCTCTTGTCCTGAGTACAGATTCCTCACCAGGACTATCAGATGTATTGGCACTCCCATGTTTTTAAGAGCATTCCATAGCCTTTCATGATTTATGCAGTCAAAGGCTTTGCTATAGTCTATAAAGCACATGCTGATTTTCTTTTGGAATTCCCTGATGTGCTCCATTAGCCATCATATGTTTGCAATGTGGTCCCTAGTGCCTTTCCCTTTCCTGAACCCCGCTTGTACCTCTGGGATTTCTCTCTCCATGTATGGTTTGAGCCTATGTTGCAGAATTTTGAACATGATTTTGCTTGCGTGGAAGATCAGTGCTATGGTCCTATAGTTTCTGCAGTCTCCTGTGTCTTCCTTTTTGTGGATTGTGGATGTATATTGATTGCTTCCAATCTGTTGGCCATCATTTTATTTTCCATAACTGTTGAAATATGTTGGTTAGCACTAGAGTTCTGTCAATGTGGTTTGACTTAAACACTGACAAATGCTCAGAACCTGCAACCCTGCAGAAAATATAAAATGTGGATACCTCCCCTCCATAGCTGTTAGCCCAAGGAGACAAACAGGGCCAGCCTGGTGGGTGGCACAATAACCATGTTACAAATCAAGCAGAGCCCTCAAGTTAGTTGTTACTTCTTCCCAAACTTGAAAAATATATTTTTGGAGAACAACTCTTCAAATCCTCCAGATAGCATAGCAAGTGGCTGCTAAGGCCTCTTTCGCATTTCTGGTTACTTCTCTCCTGCTCCTCCCATCCCCACATTTTCTGCTTATCTCCCAGAAAAAGTGTCCTTATTGACTTTGAGAAGTCTTAATTAAATCCCATATCCAAATTTATAGGCTCCCCAAAGGGTTCTTGAAGAAGGAGACCATCTTGAGTAGACCCAGAAAGACACAAATTCCTTGTTTAGCCTTGCCAACACTGACACAATATTTTCCTTCCATCTAATTTCCATTCAGAAATAAGGCTGCATCATTTGGGTAGGACAGCTTTTCCTAATGGGTGCTGTTTAAATGTGTTGGACTACAGCTCACATCAGCCTCAACCAGCATGGCCTGGGAGACATTAGAGTTTGCAATTTCACTCATCTAATAGGTTGGGAGAACAATGGGGTAGGAGTCAGGCAACAGAAGAAGAACAGAGAGGCTTTGCAGCAATTGCGTGAGAGGAGGTTTCTTTCTCAAAGTCTGTGTAGCCTTTTCCTTACTGTGACAGTAATTGCTATTGCCCAAATCAGGTGAAAGAAATCTTGCCCTAGGAGTGCAGCTGTTTTCAATGTCCACTGAATATCTTAATACCCAGAGCATGAATGTTTTGGGCTTTATATTTAATTAAGAGACTATTCACAACCCCATGAGGGATTTCACAAGATATGGTTTTCTGTTGAGAGGGAGAGTGTTGCTTTTCTCTCTCAAAAAGATGTTGTGATGAATGTGCCATCTCACAACTGAGACCTGTCCCTCTAGGCCACTAGGGTAACTCTGTGCATGAGAAAACATCCGCACTTTGGCAAAATGTTCCCTGGAAGCGGTATTCCTGACTTCTTGCTGGAGAAGTGTCGGTGCTGCTTTTCCTCTACTGTGCAACAATATGTCAAGACGAAAGCAATTTAGCTTCCTCCCTCCCTATCTTTCTTGCTGAATGTCTTTTCATGGCTTAATTTGCAGAGAAGCCCAGGAGAAACCCATGAGGACAGCAGGTGTGCACTGTCTTTAACACCTAGTCTCAGAGCTAAGCCAATGGAGGGCGGCCTGTGTCTCCAAGTCCATACATTGCTTTTACCCTCAAGAATCCAGATCATAGTAGGAGGTATAAAGTCCTGTCTTCAATGCCCCAAGCAAACATCTATTCTCTATTTAAGAGTTTTTCATTGAGCTAAAGGTGGATTTACTTCCTAGAATAAGAAAATGTGGCAGGAGATCTTGAAGCAAATGTTTTTGCTTTGTGTATCAAAGAAAAATCTTAAGAAAAAACTCCTACTCTAACACTGCGTATCTGTGGGGTGAGCAGTGTCCACAAAGCATTTTTTTGGTACTCTGCACATGCACTTGGGCTAGTTTCTTGTAATATCTTGAGATGTTGGCAGACTGGTGACTCACATCTAAGTCACAGTGTGTGGAAGTGTTCTCAGGAGTCATTTCTGTCAAGGCAGAAATCCAAACAAGCATTTCTGAGGGGAGTCCATCCAGCTGCTGCACTTTCCAGAATCCATCATTCTTGAAGGTAGCCCACAAGTGAATAATATTGTGCATTACTGCACATAATATAGACTGAAGAGGACTGTATTGTACATCAGTGTTATACATATGCCTTAGGGATGCTAGCCTGGTGTAGTGGTTTGAGTGTTGGACTACGACTCTGGAGACCAGGGTTTGAATCCCTGCTCAGCCATGGAAACCTACTGGGTGTGTTTGGGCAGATCACACTCTCAGCCTCAGAGGAAGGCAAAGACAAAAACAAGCCCCCTTTAAACAAATCTTGCCAAGAAAAATCCATGATAGGTTTGCCTTAAGTCACCATAAGTAAGAAATGACTTGAAGGCACACAACAAATAAAAAAGCCTTTCGTTTCTGTAAAATGCAAAATCATGTGTTCTATAGTCATAGTGATAACCTATAGTCATAGTGATAATTATAATGATTATTACAGAAGCAGTTTTTAACTGGGGCTAGTTCCTAACAACCACAGTAAGACAGAACTTTTCTTGCAGGAAAAGTCAATTACAGAGGTGCTACATTAATAAGGAACCCAAAACCAAGGGTACTTTGTGTTAAGGAAAAAGCAACATGGGATATACAGTAATAGAAATAAAAATATGTATGTGAATGTCAAAGTGACTAAGCAGGAGCAATCAGGAAGATACACAGGTGAAAAAGATAATATAATTAAGAAGCCTTGAGAGCCAAGGACAAAGTTATAGAAGGTATATTGAGAACACCTGTGATAGATTGCAAATACCTGAGACTCATTAAGTGGTCAAGGTAAAGTGATGAAACACTTGGGTTGGTCTTAGGTATGGGATGATCTATGTGGACCAATCAAGATGTATGTACACACCCACTGGGTGGAAACTGACTGGTGGGTGGTGTCTAACAATGGCTATAAATTGCAATGTTTGCTAATGTACATTGTGGAGTAGTTTTGGAGATATTGTGAAGTGTAGAGATTGTGATTTGTAGGGCATATAGTATTTATGTATATAGTAGAATAAAGTAGATCTTTTATATAAGACTACTGAGTTGTCTGGTGTCTTGAGGGAAGATACAAGAGCCAGAAGAATCCTGGAGAAGTTTGGAGACATCTCAGGAAGAAGAGTGAGAAGGCATGGAGAGTTTGTCAGGGTCTTCAGCCTATTCTCTGAAACTCTGCTGCTTGGGAAAGAAGCATCAACCACTGATCAAAGCTGGTCAGCTCTTCTGCATAACAAGGTGGTGAGTTAGAGCCAGAGGTGAAGAGCTACAACTCCCATCATCCCTGACAAGGGTTATGGGCCCAGATACTAGAGCAACCAGCATCCACAGAAGCTGAAAGTTCCAGAGAGTGGAAGAAAGTTTTGTGGAGTTTTGTGAGTAAATCATTTTATATTTTGTCTGCTGTGCATACTCAGAAGGACTGTGTCAAATTGAGTCACTGCACAAATTAAGATGGAGATCCTAAAGTTTAGTAAATTAAATAGAAATAACTAGTCTACCTGGAAAATATATGCCCAATCTCTACTCATAAAGGAGTCTCTGTGGTCGACAGTTGAAACAGGGCTGGCAGCTGATGCTAATGCAGCCACTCGAGAAAGAGACGCTAAAGCAAAAGCATGTCTTTATCTCATGCTAGAAGAAGACTTGATTAACGACGTAAGAGATAAAGTGTCCGCCAAGGATGTGTGGGATACCTTGCAGAGATTACACACTCCTTCAACTGCGTTTGCAAAAATGCTTTGGTCTAAAAGAATTTACAGGCAAAAGATGACAAAAGGACAGTGTGTGATAGAACACTTAAAAACAATGCAAGATTTATTCGTGCAAGCTGAACTGAGAGGAGTGGAAATTAGCAAAGAGCAGCAGTGTTATATTTTGCTGGAATCGCTAGATTCTTCTTGGGACAACATAACAAATAGCTTGCAAAATTTGCCAGAAGCTGAGCTGAACAGAGACTTAATTGTTGCAAAAATATTGGAGGAAAATTTGAGAAGAAAGTCTGAGCAGGGTGACTCAGCAAGTTTAAGGACTGTGCCAAAACAACAAACAACGCCTGAACTACGAAAGCAGGAAGAAGCAGCTTCTACAAGGGAGCAACGGAGGTGTTTTTATTGTAAAAAGATTGGTCATCTACAGAGACAATGTAAACAATTTGCTGCTGAGAGAAGCAAGCAAGGAGAGAGCATATGGCAGCCGCGGCAGTATCAAAAGCAGTCCAAACCTCCATTTTTGAAGGACAGTGGTAACAAAAAGGGGTTTGCAACCATGATTAAGGAAAAACAAAATGCTAATTGTAAATGGTTGATTGACTCAGGAGCATCATCTTCAATGTGTAACAATATTAATTTGATAAGTAATAGAAAATCAGCTAACGTAAATGCTGTAGTTTTAGCTGATGGGAAAGAGCTCAGTACTGTAAATCAAATGGGTACAGTTTTCATTCCAGGGCTAAAGGAAAACTTTAATGATGTGTTACATGTAAAGGAGTTAGAAAATAATTTGTTATCAGTGAGTAGATTAACAGACAGAGACTACACAGTCATTTTTGAAAAGAACATGTGTAAGATAAAACTGAATGGGGAATTGCGAGGCATAGGCTTGAAAAAGGATAAACTTTACTATTTGGAAGACAATATTGATAGCTACAGTGTTGAAAATGCTAATAACATAGACAATAGTCCAATTCACAAAGACTGTATACATGAACTCCATAGAAAATTTGGTCATGCTAGTTTCAAATGTTTAAAGAAGTTAATCAGTATGTGTCCAGATTTAAAAGTTGCTGAATGCAAAAATCACTTAGATTGTACTGTATGCAATCAGGTAAAGGTCCGAGCTTTTCCAGTAGCCAAGAAAACGAAAAGAATTGCTCAAAGACCATTTCAGTTTGTACATGCAGACGTGGCCCAAGCTAATTGTTTATCTTTAGGGGGAAGCAAATATTACCTAGTAATTGTTGATAGGTTTACAAGGTTTGCATTTGTAAGAATATTGAAAAACAAATCTGACGCTGGGCAAAGTTTAAAAGCATGGGTGAGAATGGTGGAAAGACAATTTGATATTAGAGTAGGCATCATTGTTACTGACCGAGGAGGAGAATTTCTAAGTAATCAATTGTTTCATTGGTTTCAAAAGGTGGGAATAAGGCATGAAACTACTAATCCCGCTTGTCCTAACGAAGATGGTTTAGCGGAGAAAAAAATACAAGATATAAAAAGAATAACGGCTTGTTTGATGGCAGATGCAGAGGTAAAAGATAGGTTCTGGGCAGAAGCAACTTTGACAGCAGTACATATTAGTAACAGACTGTATCATTCTGAAATTGAAGACATTCCCTACAGGGTATTGTATGGGAGAGTGCCAAATTACAAGTATTTGAGGGTCTTTGGACAGTTTGCTTATGTTTACATTCCAGCTTGTTTCAGGAAGAAAGGAGAACCCAAAAGTAGAAGGCTTAGGTTTTTGGGTTATTCAGGAAATAGCTACAAGTTTCATTTAGGTGGAAAAGAAGTGCAGTATTCTAGGTCTGCAAATTTTGAGAGACATGCCGGTTGGGACAAACTGCATGCAAATAAAGAAGTTTTCTTGAGGTTAGGAAATTCAAATGAGCCAGAAACACAAACTGAACCAACTTCAGGAAACGGAGGGGTTTCAGTTAAGCCAGAAGCATCCACTAGCAGCAGTGATAGTTCTTCTGATAATGAGACACAATCTAGACCTATTACTACTAGAATGACTGAAGACAAGAGATTTAGTCATAGAACTACAACTTCCAGTACAGAAAGTGAGGATGAAAGAGGCAGATCAGCAGAGTTTATTCCCAGACGTAGTCACAGAGTTAGTAAGCCTCCAGATAGGTTTGTTGTGACAAATGCAAGAGCTTGTTTAGCAGTGGAAGAGCCTGAAAGTTTTGAAGAGTTGGAAAGTTTTTCTAGAGAAGAACAGGAAAGATGGATTGATGCAATGGATGATGAGTTTGGTTGTCTGGTAAATAAAGATGTTTTTGAAGTTGTTGACAGACCCAAGGACAAGAAAGTAATTGGTTGTAAGTGGGTGTACAAAAAGAAAGAAATGCCAGATGGAAGTATTAAGTATAAAGCTAGGTTAGTAGCTAAGGGTTTTGCACAACAGCAGTATGAGAACTATGATAAGACATATTCTCCAACTGCAAAGCCAGAAAGTCTGAGAATGGTTCTAGCTGTAGCAGCAAAAAGAAATTTAGTTGTAGAACATTTTGATTTTGAAACAGCCTACTTGAATGCTAGTTTAGATGAAGAGATCTTTATGGAGCAGCCACAAGGTTTTGGAGAAAATAGTCAGAAAGTTTATAAATTGAAAAAAGCACTGTATGGATTAAAACAAAGTGCCAGAGCATGGAATTTGTGCATTAATGATGAGTTAGTTAAGCTAGGATACAAAAGGAGCATTGGAGATGCTTGTGTCTATACAAAAGGAGACATAGTGTTAGTAATTTATGTAGATGATTTGTGCGTGGCAGCAAAGTCAAAACAGGAAATTGAATCAGTAAAAAGAGAATTGTCTGAAAAGTTTGTCTTAAAGGATCTAGGTTTATTAAAGTCTTATTTAGGTATTAGTGTTGGATGGACAGAAGAAGGACATTGTTTGTTAAGCCAGAGAAAGAAAATTGAAAATTTGATTGAAAAGTGTGGATTACAAAATGCTAAAATAGTAAGAACTCCAATGACAACTGGTTTTGTATCTGAAAAAACAACTAGAGATTTTGAAGACAAGACTTTATTCAGGAGCATAATAGGATCTTTACAATTCATATCTTGCCACACCAGACCAGACATTTCATATGCTGTAAATGTATTGTCCAGAAGGGTTAATGATCCAAAAATTGAAGACTGGACAGCAGTAAAACACTTATTAAGATATTTGAAAGGAACTTTAGATAAGAAATTGATAATTAGAAACAGTAGTTCAGATTTAGATTGTTATGTGGACAGTTCTTTTGCATCAGAATTAGGAGACAAGAAGTCAGTTACAGGAATGATAATTAAGTACAGTGAAAGTCCAATAGTCTGGAGAAGTAGAAAACAAACTAATGTAGCATTAAGTACGACGGAAGCAGAATTCGCAGCTTTAAATGAGATAGTGAACGAGGTACAGTGGGTTGAGCAATTGTTGAATGATTTAAATGAAAGTTACAAGATACCAGTAGAAATTCTGGAAGATTCACAGTCATGCATAGCAATGGCTGAAGCTGAAAATTTGAAGAACAGAACAAAATATGTTGGAGTAAGATATCAAAATGTGCGAGACATGGTTCAGAAGGGTAAAATAGAATTGAGATATATAGAAACACAACACAACATAGCAGATTTGTTCACAAAAGCATTGACGGCGGAAAAACATGAAAGACTGACACAAATGGTTGGAATGACATTGTAAGACACATACAATATTTTATTTCGGAGGGGATTGTTAAGGAAAAAGCAACATGGGATATACAGTAATAGAAATAAAAATATGTATGTGAATGTCAAAGTGACTAAGCAGGAGCAATCAGGAAGATACACAGGTGAAAAAGATAATATAATTAAGAAGCCTTGAGAGCCAAGGACAAAGTTATAGAAGGTATATTGAGAACACCTGTGATAGATTGCAAACACCTGAGACTCATTAAGTGGTCAAGGTAAAGTGATGAAACACTTGGGTTGGTCTTAGGTATGGGATGATCTATGTGGACCAATCAAGATGTATGTACACACCCACTGGGTGGAAACTGACTGGTGGGTGGTGTCTAACAATGGCTATAAATTGCAATGTTTGCTAATGTACATTGTGGAGTAGTTTGGTGTATTGTGGAGTAGTTTTGGAGATATTGTGAAGTGTAGAGATTGTGATTTGTAGGGCATATAGTATTTATGTATATAGTAGAATAAAGTAGATCTTTATATAAGACTACTGAGTTGTCTGGTGTCTTGAGGGAAGATACAAGAGCCAGAAGAATCCTGGAGAAGTTTGGAGACATCTCAGGAAGAAGAGTGAGAAGGCTTGGAGAGTTTGTCAGGGTCTTCAGCCTATTCTCTGAAACTCTGCTGCTTGGGAAAGAAGCATCAACCACTGATCAAAGCTGGTCAGCTCTTCTGCATAACAAGGTGGTGAGTTAGAGCCAGAGGTGAAGAGCTACAACTCCCATCATCCCTGACACTTTGTCCCTTCCTTTTTTGGCCTCCTAACATTCTCTTCACACAGTGGCCAGGCTGTTATCTATGAAGCCCACTAGCAAAGCCTCCCATCTTATACTCTCCAGCAGTTGATACATAGGAGTATACTGTCTCTGAGTTAATACATGTAGCCATTCTCACTAGCAGCCATTGATGGGTGCATCCTTAATGAACATTGTGTATTACATGCTAATTTGTCCTCTGTATAGCAATCCTAAAGAGAAATTTCTAACATCCTTGTTGAGAAATGGAAGTGGGAACTCTCTTATAGGTTTGGTCCAGTTTCTTTTTAGTGATGACTATGGTCCTGAACAGACCGTCACCAAATGGTGGCATCGGGGCAGAGTGGGGGACATGGTGAATGCACGCCACACGTCCCAACTCCAACCCAATGCTGGTGTTACACTGCTTCTTTGGTGCAGCATTTAGTTGCACTGTGCCAAAGAATTGGGGAGAAAGTGTTGCTATGGCAGCAAAGGTACACTTTCTCCTTTTTAGGCTCAAAAAACACCAAATTGGAGCCATGGTGTGTGGTTGCCGTGGCACCAATCTGGCGCTGAATGAGGCACTGGGGTGCCTCTCCAAAGGGGTAAAATGAATTGTCAGAGGTCAGGTAATAATAAAGGTTTCCAAGATCCCATAGGGGAAATACAGAACATTTTAAAGTAACTATCCAGGGTGCTGAAGGTACTTTGAAGATAAGGTTCAAAACCTTGGGTAGTTCCTATAGGGTTCAGAATAAAGCCTAAGGCAAATCCATCACCCCACTGATGTGGAAGCCTACCACTGCCCTGAGCCATGCAGCCACTCTCTTCCTTTCCCCTGTTGAGGGTCTCTCAAGGAAAATTCACTTGACTAATCCTTTTGCAACACAGGGTTCATTCACATATCATTCATCAAGGAGTGCCCACCACCACCACCTCAGAACCAAGTTTTCTGCTGCAGGCTTCTCTTCCAAGCAGCCCAAAACTGCTGGAAATATTGCTTAGCTGGGTGATGATAAAGAGCAGTTTTCAGCATCTGGCCCAAAGTGGTTGTCCTCATTTCAAAATGAGAGTCCATCCTGCTGCCCAGATGGAATACCAGAATTTAATTCTATCATTCCAGAGAGACAAAGTAAATCTAGAAGAGCTACCTTTGTGCTGCATATATAGCCAACTACAAGAGGCTCAGAAAGGCAATTGATCGTGGGTGGATGAACGTTACTCCATCCCAACCTAGACAGATACTTCAGTGACCCAGGTCCATCCTCCACACTTTGGCTGCAGATGTCCACCCTGAATTGCCAATCAACTCAAATAACATCTAAATTGCCAATCAACTCAAACACACACCTAAGTCCCTCTTGACACATTCCTGCAATTCATTCCCCACATCTGTTTGTGAAGTGGAGAGAGAGAGAAGCCCTCCAGGCTCAAGGGCCTCTCCATGCTCTCTGACTCAGCGCATTGAAACATACATTCAAGTTCAGCCTTGTTTTGCTGTTGAAAGGCAGGAGTGTTGGGCTTGGCAGGAAGGCTTCAAATGTTAATTACCCATCACAAAATGATCACAGCCTCCCTGTTTTCATCAGTTACTGAACCAGAGCAGATATTCACAGGGCTACTGTATCTATTCCATCAGCTAGGAAAAGAGGCTGCCCTTTCACCCCTAGGGACTCTGCAATGTGTATGTGTGTGTGTGTGTGTGTGAGAGAGAGAGAGAGAGAGAAGGAAAGCACATGTATGTGTGCTCCACACATTCCTGTTAAGATACACAGCAGACCTGGTTCTGTAATACCTCCTAAATTTTCAAGTTAAGAGAATTCAATTACAGGAAGTAGGTCTGGGCAGACAACTTTTAACAGTTTAGGAGGCAGTTTTTCACCCCACATTAAACTCACCATTTCTGGGGGAGGATTAAAGTCCAGATCCAAGTGGCTTCTTCTTTTCTTTTCTTTTCTTTTTCATTTCATTCCATTCCCTTTCCCTTTCCTTTCCATCTCCTTCCCATACACCTACAGACTACTATCTCATTATTAACTTTTAAATCCAGATTAATGATTTTGTTTAGGGAAGCTTTCCAATTTACAACCTGATCTTTGATGGTTGATAATATGTATTGATGTCTACTGTTTTATGGCTTATTGTTTCACAGTTATTTTAATTATATGTTATTAATTTTATTAATTCCTCCTTTTGTTTTTAGATTGTATACCGTAGGCAGGTTTTTATCTGTATTTTGCTACTTCCTATGTACAGCACCATGTAAACTTACAGTGCTTTATACATAAACTTAATAATAATAATAATAATAATAATAATAATAATAATATGCTATGCCAATCTGTCCTGGAAGTTTCCAATTCTCTTGGTGCTACAAGATCTGTGGAAAAGTGGGGAAGATGGGAAGGAATGGCAAGGCACATAAAGAATCCATTCTGACCATGCTCATGCAGAACTGTGTTTCTTGTCCACAACCCTGGGGATCATCCCCAAATGCAGCAATGCAGTTTTGCACAGTGCTGCTTGGCAAGTACCACATCTGGATTATCTTTCCATCTCTCAGAAAAACAATCAAATGCACAACTCACACCAACATGCTACTGGTAATGAAGAGAGACAGCCCATGGCTTTGAGGAGGATTGGGGAACCTTTCCCCCCCCTTGCTGTAGAGTCAGATTGCCCCAGGGATAGTTTGTTGGAGATGACATGGTGATAGTGGGGAGAAGGAGATGAAGCTGGGGTGACAGGAGCCAGGATGAAAAGTGGCTTGAGCCTAAGGCTGCCAGAGTGAAAACTGGACATGGATCTTATAGCTTTAATGGTTGTACAGACATCGAAATTTCAGCAGGTGTATTTTGTTGCAAGGAACGTAATTCATAATTGCAGAATTCTTATTTGTACACAGTGATTAAAAGTATAGGATTCTTCTCCAGATTTCATTCTGGCAACACTAGTTGGGCTAAACCTTCACCCCAGAACTATTTGTAAGGTGCGGCGATTCAAAACTAGCAGGTAGATTATTATTAATCGTACCTACTTGCAGATGCATTTTTACAAAACAATGAAAACACAAAATACATTGTGTTCAAATAACATTACCACTAACTGAAACAAGTAACAATCTGACTAAGTAGGTAACAGTCTGACTACCATGAAAGGCAACATAAGAAATGAAATATACAAACGTGAATTTTTAAAAAAAGAATAAACATGGGCTTACTTATTTGTGTCTAGCAAAGGCACGAATAAATAAGCCCATATAAACTGAATGTAAAAATGCCTATAACATCTCTTAAGACAGCTACCCCTCTACTATAAAAGAAAAGCTGAGGAGATAAGTTGGGATAAACAGGCTCATGCACATAATACTCTCAAAAATGCAAAACATTTATCTATATAGATAAATGTAGAGGTATAGAGACTTTCCTGATGCAAAACCTAGAGTTAGGCGTGTCTAGTGAGGTAGCCACATTTGCTGGCAATAAATTATTTAGGGTGGTAGGAACAAGATGAGATTGTAAAGAACTCAATGATATCACTCTAAACTAGGAGAATGGACTTTAAAATGGTAAATAAAAATTCAGTAAAAATAAGTGTAAAAGGATGCATACTAGGGACAAAAATCCCATCTTCACATATACATTGATGGAATGAGCAACTCTAAGTGGTTATGGTTGATACTTATCAAAAATTTGACCCAGTGTGTGGCTGCTGTTTTTACAAAAGGCAAATTCCAATTGTACATAATTAGAAAATGAACTAGAAATAACATTTCCAACAGAATACGCCTTTATATACAAATCCATGACACAACCATAACTGAGATACTGTATATGCTTCTGGTCACTGCAACTAAAAAGGGTGTTGTAGAGATAAAGAATGAACAGAAAAGGCCAGCAAAAATGACCAAAGGACTGGAGCAACTCACCTATAAGGACAGATGGCAATGTTTGGGCCTGTTTGGCATGGAAAAAGGGAAATTAAAGGGAGATGATAAGGAGGTATAAAATTCTGTTATCTCTCATAATCCTAGAACCCACTGAAACAGAATGGTTTATGTATAGAGCACAGGTAAACAGAGCATTATTATAGTGTGGAATTCGCTGCCACAAAATATAGTGTTGGTTGCCAAGGTGGAGGGCTTTAAAAGAGAAATAATACAAGAGTACAAAAGTGCAAAAGACATCCCATCATTTAACATGTAGTTAAAATTATTGCTGATATAAAATAAAAAACCTTTCCAGTTATGGGTAAACATATACATTGCCATCCTAAAAATCAGATTAATACTTTGTCACTTCCTGCTCAGTTTGTTCATCACTTGTCATGACAGAATCTTTATAAGAAAATGTTGAAGAGTGGATCCTGGGGGAAATGTCCAGATGTGGGACGAAGGTGACAAGGTTACCTTGTGTCATGAAGCAGCCATGATAAGCCAGCAATTGGGCTGTGCTGAATCACAGGGGGCTGATGCAACACTAAGCAGAGGGTTGAGTCAGACACTTTCAATTCTGCTGTGTCACATTAGTCAGGTGACTGAAACTGGCTGTCAGCCCAGGAATGGGCTGGACTAATATCCCAGGAGGGGATACTATATATATGGGAGGAGCTTCATTTTACAGTGTGGCTCTTGTTGGTGTGCGGTGTAATGCAAATGGCTTTGTCGGTCAGAACAAGCTTGTACACAGAGGAACAAAGGGTAAAGTGCCTCCTTGAGAGATATCTGCCTGTTGTTTCATTTTTGCCTGCTTCTGGAGGGAGGGAGGGAGGAAGGGAAGGAGGGAGAGTTCTCCAGCCTGCACAGCACTCCGTGTCGCTTCTTTGGTGGCCATCCAGGTGCACAGCTTCGGCGTGGTACAACGCTGTTCACGCAATCACGCTGACAGAAAATACACTTTCTGAATGGATGCCTATAGAATGGCAAAGTAACCTGTTTCACAAAGGATAGAGCTTTATTTGAAAGTGTCCTGTGCTTTGAGAGACTGCCCAGTCCAAATCCAGTCCAAAGATTTTTTTAAAAAAAAACTATAAGGAGGGAGATCAAAAAGGGCCTTCAAATTGTGCATCAACAATTACCACTTGGATAGTAGGCTGTACAGGAACATGGATCATTTGCTCACAGTCTTCGCCACTAAGGTGAGATGTCCTGTATATCTATTTAAATTACAGTTGTTATTTCTAAATTTACATAAATGCATACAAATACATACACATGTAGATCTGTGTCTTCTTTTGTCTTCCTTTTAAAGAAATGCATAACCCCTCTCCCATAATGACAGTGACATAAAAAAAAGCATAGTGCTTACTGTGTAGCAGGAAACATATGAGTATTTGATCAAATTCCTTATGTTATAAAATCCATGATTTGGAATGTTTTGGGCGGAGGTGTACGGTGTTTGTACACTCATGTAAAATGTAAATACAAGACTGAATCACACAAGGAATTATGTAGGTTAGTCTCTCTAAAGAGGCAGCATTCAGTGGCTCACTATTTAGAAATGGCATAGGATGGTTCTTTTCTGATCTGAGGTCTGATAAATCCTCTGACAGAAAAATTGAGAGTGGACAGACCATGACTGCATTGGTGGGAGGTAGCTGGGGACATGACTGTATGGATAGCATGGTTCAAGCAGCCAAGGCAAACCTAAGGGGTATCTCCCTGGTCCTGAATATAGCTCATCCCTGCCTCAGTCCTGCTTTCTTACAATCAACATCCAGCCCTATCTGAGCTGTACACAGCATCTCCACAGGGCCTCTTCTCTGTATGCTGGGCTCATGGGACATTTCACTTCATTGAACTACTATTGCCCAGCTTCCCAAGGCCCTGCACTACCCAATAATAGCACAGATGAGTAAAATGAAAATGGCAAGTTCTTTCCTGACATTTAGTATGCTGCTCAACATCTCCCTTTGGGCTTTCCCACTGATTCCATTTTAATTACCAAGCCTTGACATCCCAATCATATCATACATCCTCTGAACAGGGCTGATAGTGCGGGGGGGGGGGAGAGGGGGGGAGGCAGCATGCTCTTTATCTGGAGGTATGTTGTGCTTCCCATGATTGCATGCCAGGACTTTCTCTTTGCCTGCAACCATGCAGAAAAGGAAAGGAACTACATTTCTTTCAACTTCCCTTACTCTGTTACTGCCAGGTAAAGCCTACTCTCTGTACACTGGCTATACCCATCTGACTTAGAATAGAAAGAGAGGAAAACTATGGGCGCAAGGTTGTTCCTTCTTGTTTCCCCCTTTATAAGGCAACTTTGCAGTTTCTCTATTGATGTTGGACTACTTCCTGCATTCTAGCTTCAAAAAGACTGCATTTTAGCAAACAGAAGAGCATACAGAAGCATCAGGAAGGGAGAAATGATTTCAGTAGGTCTAAGTGTGCCATGTGGTCTTCACTAGGCAGTTCTGCACAGACATGGGTGTACATCATGAAAATGCAAGCAGGAGCACATAAATTCTTCTCACAGGATGGGGCATAAGTAGGGCAATTTCCCCATCCCAGGAACACTCCACTGTTACACACACTGCCACCACATACCATCCAAAATCACTGGAGAATATGACCAGAAGTCTACTTCAGTCCCTTGGGGAAACCTCTGTTTTTTCTTAAAGCAAAATGTGTGGAGAGCACACATCTTGTTTTGAAAGAAAATCATACTTCCTGGAGACTTCCAGGAGCAGACCTCTCCTCTCCAACTACTTTTCCAACAGTAGAGGGGGCTCTGGATGATGCTAAAAGAGGTGGAAACCACATGTGGCTGTAGGATTATGTGCTGCTCATCCTTTGAATAGGGTAAAGGTTGTAGTTCACTGGGAGAACAATGTGCTTTGAGTGCCAAAAGTCCTGTGTACAACCTCTGGCATCTTCAGGTAGGGCTAGGGAGGACTCCTTTCTGAAATCCAAGAAAGTTGCTACCTGTCAATGTGGGGACAATACTGAGTTAGGCGAACCAATTGTCTGACTCAGTAAAATGCTGCTGCTACTTCTGTTGCTGCTGATTTTCTCACATAATTTAATTATGAGAGTGCTGCTGGATATAAAGACTGTGATAGTTCCAAGTGAGCTATCAAAGGAGGAATTCCCAAGACAAGAAACCTATGAGTGACTCAATACTTTATAAAGCATTTGCAATATATATTTTTTAAAAATAATACTCTATTTCAGAAGAATCCTATATTGATACCTGGGCAGAAAGAAGCACCCAGCAGTGGGAGGCTGCTTAACTCCACTGAGAGTTATGGCTTCACATGGAGGGAGCCACAACAGAGAAGGCTACTCATACTGCAACTTCATTTTGTCCAGTAAATGGTGTGAGAGTTTCAGTTCCATAAATTTCTGCAGCCCCTCAAGTATATCATTGACAGCACATACAGGACAATATGCATTGAGCTTTTTATTAATAAATGATTTGCCCATTGAGCACCTTGAGATGAGTCTCCTCTTTTCTGCTGATTATACTGAGTGCCCCTCTATTTTTGGTATCTAATTGGCAACCAGTGTAGATATTGCCTACAGGAGATATATGTGCATTGACAAAACACAGTGAGCTGCTGGGCTACTGCATTCTGCACAAGTTGTAACCTCCAACCTGGCCTCAGGTATAGCCTTACACATAGAGCATATTACAATCAACCAGCTATTTGGCTGGAAACCTAGATGTAGGGACCCTACTTTTATGCCTTTTGTCAACAGACATAATATTATTCTTTTACAGGAAACATGGCTTGCTGAAGAGATATCCATAGAGGGTTATAAATTCATGGGTTTAAATGCTATTCCTGGCAAAGGTAACGGGAGATTATGTGGTGGCTTAGGGGTGCTGATATCTTTGGTACTTAAGGTTCAAATAACTAAGGTCTCTGTATTGGAGCAGTATGCCCTAGCAGTTCTCTTGAAGTTTAATAACAATTTATTGTATTTGATTAATATCTATATTCCCCCACTTCAAGGCCGGGCTAAGATAGTAAGTGTATGGAACAAGCTCAATTCCTTTATCAAAGATTTGATGTTTGAGACGCCAACAGCTAACTTTATTGCTGCTGGGGATCTTAATGCCAGAATTGGTGCCGATGATGTGTCTTTGTATGCTAAATACAATTGCCAACCTCCGTCTCCTATAGTTATTCCACCAACAATGTGTCGTAAATCTAAAGATATGTTCTGTGATTTTAAGGGTCTTTGCTTAGCTCGCTCCTTTGATGAATTAAATTTAATTATCCTAAATGGTAGTTTTAAGGACGACCATCCAGCCGAATATACACACTGGGCAGGTGCTAATCCATCGGTCCTTGACTATATGGGGGTCTCTCCAAATTTAATTTCCCATATTTCCAAGTTTGCTATTGTTAGCAGACCTGACAGTGATCATTTTCCAGTCTTTTTGTGTTTAAAATTCCAGGACAGTCTTACTTTGTCTCTTGATAAGATCTCAATTTTTACTAATGATATTAGTCTAACCCGAGTCAAATGGTCCCCCCAACTGTCTGATACCCTTACTAAGTTTCTTTCTAGTGAATCAACCAAGCTGCTTTCTTTTACAGTAGTGGATGCTAATTTGGATTCTGTAATACTGTCAAACTATAACACTTTAATTAGCTCTTTACAACCACTACTAACCATTTCCAAAAGTAATTTTGTTAGATATAAACCATTACATCATCAGAGCTGGTTTGATTTAGAATGCAAAGAATTATGGGCACATCTTAAATATTTGTTTAAACAACATAAATTAGATCCAATACAATTTTCTGTATCTGAACTTCTGGAACAGACGAAAAGATACAAGCTCTTAGTAAGACAAAAGAAAAAGGGCGCCATGATAGACTCTTGGAACAAATTAATTATGACAGCTAGCACAAATAATCCCAACCTCTTTTGGAAAGAGGTTGCTCCTTCGTTTATTAAAAATGCAGATAATCTTACAGCCCAGATCCCAGCACATACATGGGAAAGTCACTTTGCCAATCTCTATGACTCTGCTGAAAACAACTCAAACTCATTAGTATCGGATCTTATGATAGAGGTTTTGTCTCTTCCCCTTTGGTCTCCAGTTTCGCATTCTGAGATAAAGAGTCTCATCACCCAACTCAAACCGGCCCGTGCCCCAGGTGTTGACTTTATAACCGGTGAAGTACTTAAAAATAATCTGGATTGGTGGGTTCCGGTCCTTTCCAAATTATTTATGGCCATTGATAGATCTGCTTCCATTCCAAAAGACTGGGGCATGGCCATCATTATTCCGATATACAAAAAAGGTAACAGAACTGATTCCCTCTAATTTTCGACCGATTAGTCTCCTGAGTTTGGTGAGCAAGTTGTATACAAAACATCTGTTAAATAAGTTCTTAGACTGGCTCGAGTCTGAGGATATTCTGATGGCTGAACAGGCAGGCTTTCGGCCTGGACGATCCACCATTGACCATGCAATGATATTACATTATCTTGTTGAAAAATATCTCCATTATGGTCAACCTCTATATGCGGCATTTATAGATTTTAAGTCCGCTTTTGATTCAGTTAATAGATCTAGATTGTGGGAGAAACTATTGTGTACTAATATAGATCAACTACTCCTTCTGCTTCTCATTAAGATCCATGAGAATTCCAATATCAAGGTTAGATGCAGTCCCCAAGGACATGTCTCTAAGGCTGTTCCTGTTAAGATGGGTGTAAGACAAGGATGTGTCCTGGCCCCCACTTTATTTAATTTTTATATTAATTCCTTAGTTTCTGCTCTGAATAATCTTTCTTTTCATCCTCCAAAGCTGGCTAACAGGCATATCAACTCATTGCTCTATGCGGATGATGTTGTCATTCTTTCGTTATCTCCCATTGGACTAAAAAGATCTCTAAATTCTCTTACTTTGTTCTGTAAAGAGGAGAAATTGATAGTTAACTCCTCTAAGACCAAGATCCTTACTTTTGCTCATCGCCCAAAATTGATACAATGGACACTTGATAGGCAACATATAGAGCAGGTTAAGACTTTCAAATATTTAGGAATTGCTTTTCATTACTCTGGCAGGAGAACTGCCCATTCAGAACTTGTCATCAGTAATGCCCAAAGAACCATAACGGCTATTTTAAGAATTTTTTTCACTAAAGGTGCTCAGTTCATTCCGGCCTCAATTAAACTGTTTAATGCCAAGGTTCGCCCTCAACTTCTTTATGGAGCCCAATTGGGTCCATACAGTAACATCAATGTATTCGAACGTGTTCAAACTAAGTTTCTTAGGAGAATTCTACAGGTCGCTCATTGTGTTCCGAATGCTCTTCTTAGAAGGGAGGCTGGGTCTATTAAAATAGAATCTAGTTTGTGGATTAGTATACTCACCTACTAGCAAAAACTGCATAAAATCCCTGGAGGGCTGACAAATTTAATTTTTCTGGATTCCTTTAAATCCTCATGGGAAACTTCTATTCATAAGAAACTAAATGAGCTAGGCCTCGATAAAAATGAATTTCTAAAGCTTGATGTTGATAGAGCTAAATCCATTATCAAACAAAAAATTATAGAAGCAGAAAGACACATGGATTCTGCTTCCCTCTCAAAATATGTCTTGTTTAGCTCACAGGTCTCAGTCCCCTTCCCAGCTCCATATTTATTTCATGTTACTCTCCCGAAGTTTAGAAGGGCTTTAATCTTGGCACGTTTCAATGTGTTACCCACAGCCATGTTGGAAGGTAGATTAAAAAAATACCTTTTGAATTTCATTTTTGCCCATGTGGTTCGGGCGCTGTTGAAACCAATGAACATGTTCTACTTTATTACCAATTCTATAGGGACATCCGTTACCAACTGATTAGTCCACTATTGAGTAAATTTCCAGATAAAACTGATTCTTTCTATGTACACCTCCTGTTAGATAACAATGATTCTACTGTATCCCACAAGGTGGCTAAATTCTGTTATATTATTTGTAAACTGCGCCCTCAATTGACAAATGGATATTTAACTACTATGTAGTAAGACTTGGCTGTATATTGTACATATATAGTTTATCATTTTATTATTAGTTTATATTCTAATTTGCTGTTGTCACACTGATACACTTTTTGTGCGATCTTGTTTTTTATACTGGTCTAAGACCGAATAAATTGATTGATTGATTGATTGACCAGCTACTAATGCACATTCCTTGATATTACCTTCATGTTCCCAGTCACAAAGATATGTTCTAGGGACCTCTGGAACAGGAATGTGTGGCTCCAGTGTTAGCAGGACAGGGAACCAATTCTGGGGTTGGGTCTGAGATTTAAAGGAGCTTTCCAAGGTGATGAACCTATTCTTTCATAGCTTCTTTAAAGCTCAAATCAAAATCCATTGACATCAGGACCACCCCTTCCTTTATCCTAGACTACTGAGAAACCCCGGGGAAACATACATATGTTGCAAAATTTGATAGTTTTAGGAATTTATTATAAGCATTCTTAAAGCTAAATCCTATCTCTACAGATATTATGGCAGTATACAATAAGTATAATTACAAATCAGGAATGGGGTAAGTGTCTGAATCTGAGTGTTCATCAGAGTACTAAATGGTCCTCAGAACACATCCAGCACAACAATCCTATACCTAGTTTTGTTGTTGTGCCTTGAAATGAACTCCAATTTATGGCGACCCTGTTCTCAATTTTTTTGGACAAGGTTTCTTCAGAGGTTTTCATAGCCTTTGTTTGAAGCTGAGAGTGTGTCACTTGCTCAAGGTAACCCAGTAGGCTTCCGTGGCTAAGCAGGGATTCAAACCCTGGTCTCCTGGATTCCTAGTCTAGCACTCAAGCCCCTACAGGGCTGTGCTTATTTAACAGGGCTACCCCCTTAAACTTTTAAAATATTCAAGCAAACAATTTCATAGTTTTCTTTTCCACATGTCTTCATTCTCAAGTATAGACACACCTCACTAGATTACTTTGCTAGTTAGCAAGATGTATAATTCGAGGCTGAAAGCTCAAGGACATGTTGACATAAAAGAATAAATAAAGATATAAAGATTTCACTAGAGTCCTCTTGTAGGATACCAATTTTTGCTTTTGTGTTTGCATGGAAGCCATAGTATCTTCAAAGACTTCAGCATGTTCATGTCTGTTGTTGAAATGAATAATTTGGGTCCAGTTTTGGAATGCAGTCCTTTAGCTCACGTGACCAAGATGGCTAGGAGTCAATTGAGCCAACACTAGGCCAACTGAAACTGTGCTGAATCCAAGCCCCTCCTGGCTTAGGGATGTCGGACTGCCCCCATCCTGCTTGACTGATCCATTGATCTCTGATCATATAGCTCTGTCATACAGTACAGTACTGAAGTCATACATAAAATGTAGTTCAGAGCTAAAGTTGCAAAATGCTCCTAAAATATGGCATGATTTAATTCAACTAGATCTGCATTTACCGACTTGCTTGTACTTCAGACACTTTCACTTAATAAACTCCCTTTGGCTTGTAAAAATTGATTGCTAAAGATGTAGATAGACTTGTATAGTCAAATCTAAATTACCCATGTGTATTGAACAGAATAAATTGCTCTGTGATTGTCAGTCCGTGCCAGTATAAATTTTTACAGTTATCACAGTGATCCTTTAAAATAATTTTGTTGATATAAAAGGAGGACAGCCTTCACATTTGCATAAACAAACCTCAAAGTACTGCTTCCCATGCTATAATAAAAAAACAAACACATAAAGTTTGAAGGCTTTATCAGGTCTCTCTGTGAGAAGAATCAGCTGGCATATCCATCTGACTTTTCAGCAGAACATCATTCTGTCCCAAAGGACTGTTGTTATCCAAAGAATAAATTGTGAGTCAGCTGCCAATCCACAAATGAAAAATGGAAAGTGTGATGGGACTTGGAAAAGGTTGGTGAAATATGAGTAATTTGAACTAGGGTGATGCAAAGAAAGATTTCCCCATATCTACAGGGAGGAAAAGAAAGGGAGATTGTGCCATTCATCTCTATTCCATTCTGCCAGTGACTGGAGAATAGATAAATCATGTTTCTGTCAGGTTTAGGGGGTATGGCCAGGAAAGGTTACTTACAAGAAAAGGAGGCCCATTGACTGGAGAATAGGTAAATGCTGTTTCTGTCATATTTAACATTATGTACCTATTCTCCTGTCAATGGACCTCCTTCTCTTCATGTTGCTGATGCCAGTGTATGTATGTGGAGTTATGATCAAGCTGGAAACAGAGAACTGCTTGAGCCAATTGACTGCTGACTTATGGGGAGCTGTGTCCCCCATCTCCCCCCCGCCGCAACCCTAGCTTATAGGTGAATGAGCAAAATGCAGTGAATGTATACCCACTAAGTGTTCCAGTTTGGGAGGGGCAGTCCTGATAAATTCTCTGTTGTCCCACTTTTTTTCAGCTGCTTTAAAAATGTCTCACTATCTTTCTCCTCTTCCCACTTTCCCTCTTCCTCCTTGGCTTAAAAGTACTTCTCGCTAAACTAATTCAGTAAGACCAAGGGATGAGGAGGGGGGCAGAATCCTTCCCAATCTCTCTCTTCCCAGTAGGACCAGGCAAAAGCAAATTATTGCAGCCTTTCCTAGCCGGTGCGTTCTTTCACATTAATTATTTTTGTCTTCCTGACCACCCTCTGATGTTCTTGGGCCCAGCATATTCTGGTTTTTATGTGTGAAATGTTGGAGGGTATGTTTGGCCTTTAATAAGACAACCTAAGGTTGGGCTGATGAGAGAAACATCTGAACCTAACTTGGCCTACGTGCAGCCCCAGTCTAGCCTGCAGTGCAGAGGGTCTGTGGGAGGCCCCATCCCTCCCAGTGTGGGAATCCTGTGGGGCATGAGGAAAATTACCATGGTATCTCTAAGCAGTGATTAAGTGGATAACAAGTGTCATGCAGAGGATGTGCCTGGAGGACTAGGGGAAGGACTAGGGGAAGGGAAGAGGCTTGGAAGATGGGAACTCTACCCTGATGTCATTTGGTCCAGCAGATTGGTCCAAAGGAACAATCTGGGCTCTGGGACCAAAACAACTCCTTGTCCCTCTCCAATGCTGTAACACCAAAGAAAGATAGTGGGCTGCTTAAATAATAGATTTAAGAATTCAAAGACCAAGCTGTGGTAGTTTGGAAAATCAGTATGCAAAGGGACCGTGTAGCACCTTTGAGACTAACTGTGTGAAAGAAGCTAGTAGCATGAGCTTTTGTAGACCTCAGATGAAAGCTCATGCTACCAGATCCTTTCTTTCAGTTAGTCTCAAAGGTGCTACAAGATTCTTTTGCATGTAGATTTAAGAGTGTCCTTATCTTATGAGAGTGCAAGGAAAGGAATGCATATCTCTGAAGGTGAACTGAAACTAATGGCAAACATGTCACCACTTAATGCAGCATCCATTTTAAAAATTGTTAATGACAGGTGTGGTGGTGGTAGAATTTTCACCATACTGCTGCGGTCCTGATTATTGTCACTACCCTCTCTTCCATCATGGTTGTGGTCTGTGAAAACTGGAAACTTTCCTCCTGAGGCTAACAACAAGCATAGGAGAAGAGGACAATTAGATCAGAAAGGGGCTGTGTTGAGTGCAATCCTGCCTTAAATGTGTGTGAACATGTTGGAAGGCTTATGCCCAGATCCAGCACTCATGAGAGGCATGCAAATATTGTCTATCAGCTAGTGCATGTCTTGGTGAGAGAAGTATTTTAAATGAATACCAGAGATGTCTGAAGTATGTCCCTTGAGTACCAAAAACAGAAAGAATATAGAATAGACTTTTTCTTCCTTGATGCTGTGTTGTGAATAAATCTGGATGAACCACAGATACCCCTGTGGAGCATTGTGTCAGAAAACTGGTTTTTTAGCTAGTGAGTCCTGAATGATAACCAAGTTCTTATGCTCTGGCCTAAGGTAGATTGTGATAGAGCAAACACCCATTTTCTTTTGCCTCTCTGTGTGTATTTTAAAGAAAATGAGACAGAATTAAAGGCATCTGAGACATGGATAAATTGTGGAAAAATAAATGAGGAGTATGTTGCAGATGGATAAGAAAATTTGTTAGGTTTTCTTCCTCCAGTATTCAGCTTTTAAAGCTCAAATTATTTTCCTCCCAAGTATGAAGAAATTTGCAAAATTTAGTAAATTCTTCAAAAACAAATAGAAACAATTTTTTTTCATCTGCACCAGCCAAATCCGATAGGAACAACTCCCCCCCCTCCACTCAATTTACATCATATCTGCTTACCATGTAGCAGCTGAAGATGAGTTCAGCTCCTAATTTAGCACTGGTTGTATATACAGTACAGGGATTTAAATGCACACTTTTAAGAGTTAAGTACCCAAAACTCTGGCCCAGGATGGACAAAACCCAGTTTTTCTTCTGCATTCATGTTTCAGAAAGTTCTTTATATCTTGAATATAAAGATATTTAACAATTTTGATATTTTTTAAAAAAGAAACAATAGAAATAAAATTGTCACCCATTCCTAGAAATTTATCACATTAGAAATAATGCGACTTATCCTCGATGGGATATAGTCGCATTTTGGGTAGAAACAGGTATTATCGCATGTAAAATTGCCACTGCTGGGCAACTGGAACCCACATACAGCCCAGGTCCAGCCATACTTAGCCAGCCATTCTTCCGAAACAGCGAGCTCCTGTTTTGAAAAAGTGGCCGGCTAAGCATGGCTGGGACCCAGAATGCAGGCAGGTTTCAATCGCCTGGTGGTGGCGATTTTACATGTAGTAATATCCATTTATAATCCAAAATGTGACTGTATTCCGTCAGGGATAAGTCACATTATTTTTAATGTGATAATCTCCTTAGTTGCAGATGGGATTCATGGCAGGACCAGTGTCTGATCATTGCTTTTCAAGAACCCGAGCATATAAAATGCTCCTGTCCAGGATACAAAGCAACAGAAAGGCCTCACTTCCCTAATCTCTACATGTCAGATCATTATTAAAGTCACAAGTGGTCAGATTTTTGGTTAATATCCCACTCTTAGTTTTGTTTAATCAAAGCAACAGAAAGGCATCACTTCCCTAATCTCTACATGTCAGATCATTATTAAAGTCACAAGTGGTCAGTTTTTTGGTTAATATCCCACTCTTAGTTTTGTTTAATCTAATACCCGCTAATGACAAGAACTGTTCCAAGATTTCCTCTAGTCGCGTTATGCTCTTGATGGGATTTTCCAAGAATATTACAATATCATCAGCATAGGTTCGGAGACTATAGTTGTATCTGTTTATTTTGGGAGTCTGAATTACATTGTCATTCCTCATTCTCCTATTTAAGCATTCCATTGTTGTAATAAATAAAAGAGGAGATAAAAGGCATCCCTGCCTAGTTCCTCTGTTTATCGAACAGCTTTCCGTTCTTTCTCCGTTTACAATTATTCGTGTTCTCTGATTATTGTATATATTCCGGATCCCATTTATAAATCTACCTTTTATGCCACTATCTTCCAAAATGATATCTAAGAACCCCCAATTAACATTGTCAAAAGCCTTTTCTAAATCTAGGAAGACCATTCCTAGTTTGTTGTTCTTATAATGCTCATAATATTCTAGAATATTTATAACTATTCTGATATTCTCTTTTATCTGTCTTCTCGGAAGAAATCCGGCTTGATCTTCATGGATCCAATGTGACAGAACTTTCTTTAACCTTCCAGCTAATATAGAAGTGTATATTTTATAATCCAGATTTAGAAGAGTGATGGGTCGATAATTACTTATATTTTCAGGGTCTTTATTTTCTTTCTGTATTAATGTAGTTAATGATTGACCCCATGACTCTGCGTATCTGCCATAATCTATATCTTTAATTGTTTTGTGAATCATTTCAGCTAATTCATTCTTGTATGTTTTTAGTATTTAGCACTTAGTCTGTCTGGACCCGGCGCTTTATGATCTTTCAAGTTTATTATTGCTTGATCTATCTCTGCTATGGTGATTGGTGCATTTAAATCTATACATTGTTCTGGTATTTTGTTAATTTTTTCCTCTCTTATATATTTTTTCATTCTTGCTCTAATTTCTTGTGATGCTTCTTTCGATGAGAATAACTCTTTATAATATTCTAGAACTTTTTGTTTTAGTTCTTTTTGTTGGTTAAATTCTTTTCCATTACTTCTGAGTTTAAAGATTACATTTCTTTCTTTTTCTTTCTTCAATCTGAATGCTAGCCATCTTCCTACTTTATTTGCGTTCTCAAAATGATAATGTTTTATATATTTAATTTTATTAGTTATTTCTTGCATTGTTATTTGATTTAATTGATTTTTAATTACCTGTATTTCTTGATATAACTTGGTCTTTTGGTCTTCCTTTGTGTCCTTGTTCTTTAATTTCTAATTTTTTAAAATAAATCTTTCTCTTTTTCCTGTTTTAATTTTCTTTTCCAGCTTTCTTGTTGTCAACCTTTAGCCAACCTTTAGCCTTGTGGATTGCAGGTGCAAAACAGTGAATTAGGAAGGGGAGACACAAAATTTCTAGGCACAGTGTCTCTGCCAAATATTGGAGAAGTTGTTTTTGTTGTTATAGACTACAATACACAAAAAACCCTGCCAGCATGGCTACTATACATGCTGGCTGGGGGATTCTGGAAGATGTAGTCCAAAAAAGAGGCTTTCCTCAGCTCTGACAATTATTTTCCACTAATAGGAGTTCTCATATAAACCTAGTGCTATTACTCCCACTCCATGCTTCCTTATTTTAGAAGTTAGGAGTGAAAGGGCTTGTTTGTTGTTGCTGCTCTTGAATGACTGAGAATTGGAAATGCTTGCTGATCTGTTCCAAGTCATCTAGAGATGTACCAGTACATCCTGACCTAACTTCTACCTGTTTCTGCCCCAGTACATTTAGTCCTGCAGGGGCTGCCGCTTGGTGACTGCTTGCTGAGGCTGAGGCTCCCAAACTGCCTTGCAGCTGCTCTTTGGGTCCTGTTTGTTGCCAAACAGACTGATCATGAAGCTGTTTCCTGTCATTGATCTCTTTAGATTATGAGCTAATCTCCTGGCCTTTTATCAAACACCTTAAGGGCAAGATGGAAGACTTCCTTCTGGGGGACATTTATAATGGCTTTTTGATTTCAAATTAGAAGGATTAGCTGAGGTACCAAGGCAGATGTTGCTTTGCCAGGCCAGTTGGAGGGCAATGAGGGTGTAGATCAGTTTCAGATGTTAACAGAGCCATACATGCAGTCTTGCTATCTGTGTAACATAGCTAGGGATGGAAAGGAAATTTATATAAAATGAAATATTTAACTAATTGATCCAGTTGATGGTCTGTAATGCCATCAGTTGAGGACAATAACCACAACATCTTGACCAAATGCAGGGCTATAACAAACATTGGCCATCTTTCTTTCTTTCTTTCTTTCTTTCACCTGTTTTGTTTTTAACACCTTTGCCTGATGAAGAAGCCAGTGGAGCTTCAAAAGCTTGCAATATGTAGAATGTGCATTTTAGTTGGCCCAATAAAGGTTTCACTGTTCTGTGGATTTTGTATGATACTGTATTTTGCACATATTTTGCTATCCCATCAGTGGGAAGAAATTGCAAATTACATTCTCTCTTCTCTTGTTCAAATCATGAAGGAATAAATGCACACAACTCAAAATGTGTATCTTTGAAAAGTGTACACAGACATGTTTCAGTAACTATTCAAAAAGGAGTACATTAAAAACAGTGTTTAAATGTGCATACATTAGGAGAGTCTTTGACTGCATAAATTATGAAAGGCTATGGAACACCCTTAAAGACATGGGAGCACCAACACACCTAATAGTCCTGATGAGAAATCTGTACTCAGGACAAGAGGCTACTGTCAGACCAAAACACAGAGAAACAGAATGGTTCCCAATTGGCAAAGGAGTCAGACAAGGCTGCATCTTATCACTCTACCTATTCAACTTATATGCAGAACATGTTGTAAGAAAAGCAGGCTAGGACACAGAAGGAGGAGGAGTGAAAACAGGAGGAAGGAATATCAACAATCTAAGATTCACAGATGACACCATAGTACCAGAAGAAAACCTCACAGACCTGAAACACCTACTAAGGAAGGTCAAAGAAGAAAGTGCAAAGGCAGAATTAATGCTGAACACAAAGAAAGCAAAAATAATGACAACTGAGAACCTTCACAGGTTCAACCTAGACATTGAAGAAACAGAAATAGTAAAAGAATTCTCATACCTGGGATCAAACACTGATAGAAATGGGGACTGCAGTCAGGAAATCAGAAGAATATTAAGAATGGGGAGAGTGGCTATTAAAGAACTAGAAAAGATCCTAACATGCAAAAATATACAACTGAGCACAAAAGTTAGAATCATATAAGCTACTGCCCTATTACCATGTATGGATGTGAGAGCTGGACAGTTAAGAAAGAAGATAGGCATTAGACGAGCAAATAATACATGAATTGTGAATTGATTTTTTAAAGAATGCTGCCATTACAGGTTACGTAGCAACAAATGCAGTAAAATACTATATTAAAATGTATAGATAGATAAGATAGATAGACAGACAGATAGAGGTGTATAAATGTATATAGATATTTGGAAATGAGTGGTTGAAATGTGTGGGAGAACATCTCATCCTATAGGCAAAGAAGATAGAAGGAATATTTATGTTTTTCTTTCTGAAAAGGACAATCAGAGAACGAATTCAAAAGAGAAAAAGAAGAGAGCATAAGGATATAGAAAGAAAACTAAAACAAGGTTAAAAGAGTAGCACGATGAAGAAAGTAATAATAATCACCAAGAAATATGAAGAAGGATGTAACAGAAGATATGAATGATATGAATGAGAGATGTATGTAAGGAGTATATGTTTGTATGTGAGTTTTTCTTTTTTGTAAGATTTTAATCAATGTTTATGAATAAAAAGATTAATAAAAAAAGAAAGACGATAGGAAGAAAATCAATTCATTCAAGATGTGGTGCTGGAGAAGAGTGCTGAGGAAACCGTGGATGACCAAAAAGACAGACAAATGGGTCCTAGAGCAGATCAAGTCAGAAATCTCCATGGAAGCCAAGATGACCAAATGAAACTGTTGTACTTCAGACACATTGGAAAAAAGTCTCACTGGAAAAAAAAATAATGCTAGGAAAGGTGGAGGGAAGTAGAAAGAGAGGAAGGCTGCATGCTAAATAGATGGACTCTATTAAGGAGGTTACAAGTATGAATTTACAGGAACTGAGCAGAGCAGTGGAGGACAGGGAGTCTTGGAGATGTCTCATCCACAGGGTCACCATGAGTCAAGATCGACTTGAGGGTGGTTAACAACAGCAACAACAACATTAGGAAAAGTGCTAAATATGCACAAATTTTAATGGGGAAAAATCTGTTATAAAACAAAGATAGGATGAAAGTGCAGGTGGGATTCAGAAAAATGCAACAGAATCAAGATGGAGAGATTTTCACATCTCCGTTAACTTTTTTTTGTACTGAAGCAATGAAAAGCTTCAGCAAAGTGATCAATGTAATGTGTGAAAAGATGGGTGGAATTTTAGGCTATTAAAGCTTCAGACTGATTTGGGCATATCTAAACCATTCATTTACGTTTTCCCCCACATTGTTTAAATTCAATGGCTCTCAAATGTTATGGCTTTCAATCATATAATTATGGAAGATGTAACCAAAGGCACTAGACACTCTTGTTTCTGCGTGCTGGTCAGGTAGCTCGAACTCAGCAGCATTATTTCATGAAATGAAAGTAACATGATAAGGAAGACAGAGTAGTTTGCCTGTAGTCTGTGTTGGTTAAAGGACAGAAGTGAAGAGAAGTGAAAATTTGCTCCTTATCTTTTTGCAACTCTCTTAAAGCACATTCACACTCACTTTTTTGTCCCGCGGACAAAATGCTGATGCATTTCCGAACCTGTGTTCTCATTATGTTTTTGTTTCCCAAATCTCTCCGAGGCATAAATGGAGCCACCTTTTTGAATGAATTCGGGTCTTCTCTGGTCTTTTTTTTTTTAAGTCAATCAAATGATGCACATTTATTATTATTATTATTATTATTATTATTATTATTATTTCCCACCTCTCCCTGCAGATTGAGGTGGGATTACATCAGTAAAAATATAATACAAATATCAAAAAGTACAGTCAATAAAGTAATCACATTGTTAATAACTCAATAAAATAGCCAGACATCATTAAAAACTGAAAAACCAAGCAATCGAAAAAAGTAGTGCATTTTTAACTTAGAAATTTACTGTAGGAGATCAGGTGGATAGGCCCTCTGGAAGAGATCCATCTTAATTGCTTTCTTAAAGGCATCTAAGGTAGTGATAAGATGAATTTCTTCCAGTAGGCTGTTCCATAACCTGGGAACTGCAGTTTGTTTTTCTTCATCCATCCTATTACCTCCTTCAGGCATTCATTCAGAGGAGACACACAATAAATGAAGAGAATGTAAAGGCAAAAGGTATTTTCCTGTTGGCAAGGTTGTCGTCATGTCTGACCATAGGGAGTGGTGCTCATCTCCGTTCCTAAGCCAAAGAGCCAGCATTGTCCGAGGACTACTCTGTGATCATGTGGCCAGCATGATTGCACAGAATGCTGTTTACCTTCCCACCAAAGTGGAGCCTATTTACCTACTTGCATTTGCATGCTTTTGAACTGCTAGGTGGGCAGAAGCTGGGACTAGTGATGGGAGCTCACCCATCCTGCAGCACCCAGGCCTCGAACTGCCAACTTGCCGATCTTGCAATCAACAGTCAGTGTCTTAACCATTTGAGCCACTGCATCCCTTAAATGAAGAGAACAATATAGTTATCTTCCCTTCTAAAAGGCAGCCCAACACAACTGTGAGGTGCAACTTGCTTTTAATTAGCCTACAATTCATGACCTACACAGATGGGCTTTGGTCACAGTGACCTGAGTAGCAACTGAAATGAGGGTTGAGGAGTGGTTTGATTTAATGTGTTGCTTCCTCAGTAAACTATTCTCTGAATCTAGCATGTCACAGATATCACATGGTAAATTCTTGGGTCTGAAAAATGGATTCCTGGATTGCATTAGTTTTAGGAAACTTTTATTGCTTGTAACACTAGGAATGCATGGAGTGAATTTCTCTGACACAACCCTGGTCATTAGTTAGTACCATGTGAGGGAAAGAGAAGATATCCTTCTTCTTCACATCCAGAAGCCTTGGAGGTACAAACATCTCTGGCATGTCTCCGTTTTGTTCAGTTGCTTGCACGCCGCTTCAAACAATCTTAGAGCAAAAGCCAGGAATGTGTCAGCTGCAGTTATGATTAGTAAGGGAACAGTGGAAGTAGAGGGGTGGGGGAATTTTGCCCTCTCATTTCACACTCCAACAGTGAGTAGGTCAACTACAGAAGCAGCAAGATTAGGAATGCCAAACCCTAAAGAGGAAGGGGAACAAGAGGAGGAGCAGGAGGATTTGGTAGGGACCTTTCAGCTGAGGCTGTGGATGAAAAAGAAATTCCTTCCTGAGCTGCTTCTCCTTCAATCACCTGGGCTTTGGTGAAAGAAAGGAAAAAGGACTGAATCAGGTGTGCCCTTTCACACGGCAGAGTTATAGCACTATGATTCCACTTTAACTGCCAAGGCTCTATCTTATGGAATCCTGGGATTTGCAGTTTATGGAAAGGCATTTAGAATTCTCAGACAGAGACCTCTATTGACTCAGAAGACTACAGACCTCCTGATTCCATAGGAGGGAAACATAGCAGTTAAAGTGGAATCATAGTGCTCTAATTGTGTATCACGAAAGGGCATAGCATACAATATCAGTGCTCTAAAGGGAACCATGACATATGTTGCTGTAAGATACTTTTGAGAGGGTGGAGAGTGTTTAGAATGGGGCTGTTTACTTCTCCAAATTGTGATGGATTAAAACATCCATTACCCAAGGCAGAGGCTATGAGTTGTAGTCCAACAAAACCAGGGAGGCACTAGGGTGGGGAAGACTGGCTTAGGGGGGATGCAGACCAGGGCGTCGGGGACGCCCTGGTCCGGAACGCCACGGGACCGCGGCAGCCAGACCGCGGCGCTCCTGCGGCACCCCTAAAAGGAGCTGCAAACTGCCGCTCCTTTTAGAAGACAGGGAAAGTTAGACTAAGCTCCCAGAAGCCCCCAGCCAGCTGTGCTCTATTTAATTCCTTTGGGATATGTTCAATTACAAGAACAGTTTGGAGAGGTGAGAATCATGGTTTGGGCAGAGCCAGAAATGAGAATGGAAAGGGTCTAATCTTGAAGCAGGAATGGAGAATGTGTGACACTGCAGATGCAGTTGAACTGTAATTCCCATCATTCCATGCCAGCAAAGCCAATGAGGAGGGATGAAGAGGATCATGGTCCAGCAACATCTAGAGGGCCACAGATTCTTGGACCCTGCCTTAAAGGGATACCATGGCATTGACAACATACCTCATTTGGATGTTTTCTCATCCCACAGATTGCACAGGATAGCCCATCTTTTTGGCGAAGGTATGGGACTGCTTCTTCAAAGATCACATCTTCTATATGGAAGGCACTTCCACTATGGTAGAAGAAGTCACGCAAACCCCTTACAATTTTGCATGTGTGGAATTGTACAATTCTCATGAAGTTATTATCCTCACATCCTGAATTTATGCAATTTTTTACAGGGAAGTGATTTCCATGTAGGACATTCACCTTCTATGGAGCAGCATGGAGTTGGTAGCATTCAGCAATTCATCATTTTTTCCCCTGCCTAGCAAGCATCAGTTTGAACTCATTTGAAATACACTTAAAAGAAGAGGATTTGATGGGATAAACGTGATTGTTCTTCCTCCATGTCAAGATTCCCCTGGTGGAATAGTGTTGATAATGAAATGCTGCTCCTTTTTATTTCAGTTTATTTGGGAGATGGACTACTTTTCCCCCCCAGAGTTGGTGGAAGAACATCAAAGCCACACTTTGAAACCTGTCTCTCCATATAAATAGCTCTAGTCAGCGCCTTCTGCTCAGCAGAGCTAGACAAGAGGCTTCAGGAAGAGAGAGATATAAAAAAGAATTATTCATTTCCTTCTTTTAATTAAGAAGGTGTTGGTAAAAGAGTCCTGGGAGAATTGGGTTAAGCAAAGACGTACAGTGGCTTTCCCCGTGTCCCTTGTGAGCGGTGGCGAAGCAAATGACAAGGCCTGTCAAAAAATCTTTCTTCCTGTCCCCCTCCTCCTCTTTTCAGAATAAAGGATGTAAAATCTTTCCATCCTGACACAATTCTTGACTGAGACTGATGGGAAGGAAATAGAATTTGCAGCCCAATGACCTCATGCAGATTGGACTCGCCTTGGGAATAGAGGTACCGAGGAGGTTCAGGGAGCCAAAGTTGTTATTCAGGAGGCAGCCTCCATGGAGAGCTGGTATCTCTGGAAAACACCTGATCAGGCTGAGGCCTTAAGAAAGCCGCCTCTCCGCAAACTTATCCCCGCCACAGCTGATCGCTGTGTGATACTGTGGAAGCAAAACCACTCTTGTCATGAAGGGGAGAGGGTGTCGAGCACCAGAAACCTGCTCTACGATGCCTTTGAAGGGAATTTTATTTGGACAGGTGTAGCTGAGCTTGAATAATTTACCTCAGCGCAGGGCTCAATAGTTGGAGATGCTGAAGGAGATTAATTCCACAGCCTGGGGGAAAAAACTGCAACTGAGGGTGTGTGTGTGTGTGTGTGGAGGGGGGTTGAGCTGGTGTTTTTTAAATAAAAGTTTCTAAATTAATGGATTTCATGCTGCTGAAATCTTCTCCCAGACTGACAGCCCCTGGAGGTGGATGCCTTTATTTCATACGTGCTGCAGAGGACACTGTTTTCCCCTGTTCCAACTCAGAGCACTACACCTTCCTTGCTTTGACTTTGTGTATTACGTGCTAATTTGTCCCCTGTAATGCCACCCCACTAGAGATCTCTAACACCTTTGCTAACAAATGGAAGTGGAAACTCTTTTCAGATTCTTTTGAGTGATACCAATGACTGTGTAACACATAAAATCAGTCTTTTCGTCTTAGCTGCAAAAAAGATTAGAAACAGAGTGTTAGATAAAATCGCCACGGAGACTCAAACTATTAAATTATAATAATAAATAATAAACTTTATTTTTATACCCTGTCTTTTGCCAAGCAATCAAGGCAGCTGACATCTTAATAGGTAAAAGAACCCCCACATTAAACAATGGCACAATAAAAACAAGTTACCCCCTTCCTTAAAAGAGAATTAAACTAGATGTCTTAGGGGGGTTGCAGACTGCCAGAAATAGTGTGAATTCAGTCCACTTTTAGGGTTAGGGTTAGTGCTAGGGAATCATGGGAACTGTTATTTTTCTGAGACATTGAGCCTTCTCTGTCAGACAACTCTGATGCCACAATAAAATACAGTTCCCATGGTTCCCTAACTCTAACCCTAACCCTAAAAGTGGACTGAATTCACACTATTTCTGGCAGTCTGCAACCCCCCATAGAAATGATTAAAAATTCACTGATGTACAAGCACCAGTGAAAACAAATATAAAAACATATAGCGGAGGGAGAGACATCAATTAAATAGGATCTGTTTTAATTTATTCAGGGAAGGCCTACTGGAAGAGAAATGTCTTAACGGCTTTTTAAAAACTATCCAAGATGGTAATTTGACGGATCTCTTCCGGCAAGGCATTCCAAAGTCTGGGAGCAGCGATGGAAAAGGATCTCTGGGAGGTTCCCGCTAATCTAGCTAATTGCAGTAGGTTCCTCCCAGATGATCTGAGGGCGCAGGGCAGATTGTATGGAAGGATGAGATCCCTTAGATAGGTTGGACCTAGGCCAAATTAATTTCATGTTGGCAACTTAGAAATTTACCTGTAACTTGAAAGGATTTTAGCTTTTATACTTGCTTGGTAATAACTTTGGTTATTGCATGTTAAATTATGGGGTGCCTTTTGTATGTTTGTACTTTTGATCTTCAATGCTTTGTGTATTTTAAGCTTCTTGTCATGGCCTTTGGCTAGCACAATAAACATATGGATGATGCTGATAATGATGATGATGATTTTTAATAAAAGTTTTTTTTAATTAATGAATTTCATGCCACTGAAAATCTTCTCCCATATTGACAGCCCTTGGAGGTGGATGCATTTATTCCAAAGGAGCTGCAGAGGACCTGGTTCCTTGCTCTGAGACTTCACCTTCCTTGCTTTTGCAGCAATCCATTGCTCCTCTTTGGAAATATAAGACTTGCCTTGATACTAAACAATGGTGTAGTGGAGCCAGGGCTTACTGTGTTAAAGCCATGGGGATTTTTGATTGCTGAGAATAATGACATCCTTTGCCACCTGCCACAAGCTTCTCTGCTCCCTCTGAGCTTTGCTGCAGTCCTTACAGGAGCTGAAGATAGGGAAAAGGAAATAGATTTTCCTGACAACAGTGCATTGGAGTTTATCACATGGGATGGATCCCATGCAGAAACTGGATTTAAACTGAAATCACCCCACAAATGTGTGTAGTTTTTCAGATGATGTTTGGGGTTAACCCAAACAGAAAGTAGAAAACCCCTGCAAAAGTGGGTTGTTTTTCAGATGCTGTTAGCATTAATGAGAATTAACGTGACATTAACCCGAACTAGACAAAACCCACTCCTTTTTACTTTAGGAAAATCCTGAAAGTAAAAAAAAGGGTGTTTTTTGTCTACTTTCTGTTCAGGTTAATGTCACATTAACCCCATTGTGTGTGAAAAACTAGCCACTTTTGAACGTTTTTTTCCGATTTTTAAATCCCGTTTCTGCACGGGATTTTTGCATTTTTTTCCTGTGTGATAAACTCCATTGTTATGAGTAGTCCCTGTTATGCAAAGTAAAATTGCATTTCAAGAGTCCCAGTTATATGTTGTGATATCACTAGGGTTGTGGCATCATTAGGGGTGTACCAGGTAACACCTCAGAAGAGAGGTTATACTTGGGAGTTTATCACATTCCCGTTTTTGCCCAATCTGGGCACAGGCTGGGGATGCGCATGAACAAGGGGAAATGGATTTTATCGCACTCAAAACAGTCCCAAGCCATCGCCATGTTGTCATCCAACCACCATCCATCCCCAAGCTGCACTGAGCTGGCTGATTTTTCAAGGACAGAAGTTTTCCAGCTGAGCAAAATCAGATGGTTCAGTGCAGCTTGGGGACAGGTGGTGGTCGGGTGATGGCATGACAGTCGATGGCTTGTCAACTGTTTTGAGTGAGATAAAATCCATTTCCCCTCATTCATGCACATTCCCAGCTCGTGCCCAGATCAGGCAAAAAAGGGAATGTGATAACCTCCCTGGTCACATACACACACACACACACACACACACACACACACACACACACTGGTGCCATATCATTATTCTTTTGAGGGAGGCTGGGTGTTCTCCCTAGAGGAGAAAGGCAGGGCTGCCCCAAGGGAGGCTAAGCACACTCTGCCCTGTGCCATCCTGTCCTTCTCCTCATGGGGAGAATGATGGGGTGGCCTCAAGGAAGGCTGAGTGTGCCGCCCCTGGAAGTCCCACCCCCACATACTCTGGGTGACAGCAGGGAGGGGGATGCCACTGGTTGTGATGTGCTAACATTAAGCAATAAGGAATAAGGAGATTTTTTTAAAAAAGAAATCATTATTCATAATTGTCAGTAAAAACACAATACTTTTACTTTGCACAGTACTTTGAATTTTAAAAAGAAAGGGTAGTAGTTATGCAAAAGGTTCTGGAGAGACCTGGCTTCAAATTAAAAACCATTAGCTTGACAAAATGCTTGCTCCTTGTAGAAATGAGAAATACTAGAATTAGTTTGTTGATATATAACAACATTACTCATTTCCAGGAATCCCTATAGTCCTCCAGAATGCATTTCTGAATGGTCAGAACTGATGCAACAGACATAATAATTTTTTAAAGACTCTCTGATTTCAGATTTGTTTGATTCACATGTGGCCCAACAAAGCATAAGGTTTGCATCTTACAGAGACAGCAAATGATGGATTTGGAACAACAAAACACTTTTCCCCCCTTGGCCTGTGCTCCTTATAGCATCAGAAAAAACACAGCCATTAAACTGTAAAACTGTAAGACTGGAGAAGACATTTGATCCATCCACTCAAGGAAAAGGGTGCAAAATCAATATTATCCTTCTACTGGTATGCTAAACACCTTTCTTAGCACGTATATAAAGTTATACATGGGAACCCTATAGCCTCCAACGGTCCTGATTTGGCAAGAACAGTCTCTGTTGCCCCACACTTTCAGCTGTTTTTAAAATGTCTCCGTTTCATCCTCAGCTTACTTCATTTGGTGCAAATTGAGTTCAAAATTCAAAAGCAGTTTGTATTCAGTTAACCCAGAGAGAAAAGGGGAAAGGACAGAGTGGAATCTTGCATTTCCCAGAGGATTTGACAAAAGGAAACTGGTTCAGCCTTTCCTAGTTTTGAGTTCTTTAACTTAATAAGACCACATGCTGCTATTGTTTGACCACATGTGTCCTGATTTCCATCTTTGCAAGATTGGAGGGTATGGGACCAAAGCATAAATTGAGCAGAGGAGAGGGATTGCTGTTTTTTCCTTTCCAACCACAGCACTTTGCATCATGCTAATTCTGTCAGTTTTTGAGAGGAGTTTCTTAAATACAATGTGAAGATAAGAGGAGCAAAAGGGGGGGGAAACATGTGGCATAGTGCATGAATGTTGGACTATGACTCTGGAGTCCCCACTCAGCCATGAAAACCACACAATGACCTTGGCGAGTCACATGCTCTCAGCTTCAGGGGAAGGCGATGTCAAACTCCTCTGAACAAATCTTGCCAAGAAAGCCCCATGATAGATTTGCCTTAGGACCTTATCACACGGGGTCTAAAGCAGCCCTAATCCAAAGGGCATCAGTAGCTAATACATATTATCTCCCCGAGTGTACACACGATGTTGCACCTGAAACTGGAGCTAATCCGTATTGTTTCCCCACGTGTACACACGACGCTGCCCCGAAACTCACAGAACCCGGAGCTAATCCGTAAGGAATTGAGAGCTTTTGACATTCGGTTTTTTGAGGAAGTACAAGGGACCCTTTGTATTTATTGCGCAATGGTGGGAGGGGAGGGGAAGCAGGGGAGCTCTACATATCCCAAGCAGAAAAGGGAGACGATCCCTCGGGGGCCCAGAGACCTGTGGCGTCGGAGGCGGAGGCGTCGGTGGGGAGCGAGGGATGGATGCCGGTGGTGCAAGCGGTGGTATGCTGGAGGCAGGAGGCGGGCGATGCGGGCGGAGGGAGGCCAGTTCCATGGCCTGGCGGCTGCTGCCTCCTCCTCCTCCTCCTCCTCCTCCTGCCGCTGCCGCCTTGGGCGCCCGGGCTCTGCTGGACAAGGAGGGCTCTGGCGGCGGTGGCTGCAAGATCATCATGGTCGGCTGGGCTGAGGAGGGTGGGCTCCCTGGTCAAGGAAGGGAAGAGGGAGGGAGGGAGGGAGGGAGGGAGGGAGGGAGGGAGGGAGGGAGCCGGGACAATGCCGCCTCCCGCGTCACCGCCGCTGAGGAGAAGAGCGCTCGCCCCGCCAGCCCCAGTGGGAAGGAAAGGAAAGGAAAGAAGGAGGGAACCTGGGAAGGAGGGCTGCGGGGGGACACAAGGGCCCAGGCACCAAGGCCTCCTCCTCCTCCTCCTCTTCCTCCTCCTCCTCCTCTCCCCAGGACATGTCCTCCGTTTCAGTCCTTCCTCCCATACTTGCCATCCACAGAAGCGCTTTCTGTGATGCCGGCTTTTTGGGTGACAGGAGGGGACAAAGAAGGGAGAGAGAGAAAGGGAGCCTTCATATTCATTGCGCAATGGCCGCGAGGGTGAAATTCAGTTCGTTTCGGTATAGAACTGAATTTATTCTGACTTCGGTTACTGTTCGGTTACTTTTCGCTTCGTGGCCAGCGTTTGATAAGGTCCTTAGAGTTGCTATAAGTTGGAAATGAAGGCACACAACAGCAAAGAGGGGAAACACTAAACAGGCCATCTTTTATTGGGGGTTTGGCCATTTTTCTAATTAGACTTGTATCTCAATATTTCTTTAAGAAGCTCAGTATAGAATTTCAGCATGACAACTTTCCTGTGACACAGGCTGGACAGAAAGAGGATGGCTCATACAAAGTTTTCTTTCAGCAATCGATTCTGGGAGTCTTCATTTTGGATTCCATTGTTGTTTAACTATGGAAAGCTCCTCAAACTCCTGAAGTTTTGCCTCACTCCCTCTTTTGTCTTTGAGCACCTTCTGCTCAAGTAAAGGCATGAAAAGTGCTTATAGGACAGCTGCAACCCAGAGTTTTGAATGGTTTTCCAACCCTCCTCCCCACAAACACTGAAGATGAATATATTTGTCAGAATCTGTGTGGTGTAAGGGAAGTCACACATTTCACTGTATCAGGAGAGGCTAGTTTTGTTCAGCAACTGTGGACATATTAAGAAGAAATGCACACACACAGACAGAAAGAGAGAGTTAATTTTAGGAATGGCCAGTTGAGTATATTCTGGAACTTTTTCCATAAATTGTCTGCTAATTCTCTTCAGGGACTATTCCTTTGATGAGAAAGTTAATTCCATTGCTGCCAATTTATAGAACTCCTTCCAGTATAAAATCACTCACAGATGATGAAAATAGATTCCTTTCTAATTGTAGACCATGACGTAGGGGCTGCTATTACAAAGCTTCCATCACCATGCTTCAGGGGGAACCCCTCACTCGCCTGAGTTGTGCAGACAGCCTAAATCAGGAAAGGCCCCCTGTTCTGTCACTCTTTGTGAGCAAATACCCCTCTACTAGGGTATCGGGTTTAGATGGGTCTCTGACTAAATGGATGCCTTTTACAAACTGAGATCATTTTGTTGTTACTGTTATGTGCCACCAACCTATGGTGTTCCAGTCATAGGGGTTTCCTGGCAAGATTTGTATAGAGGGGGTTTGCCATTGCCTTCCCTTAGGGTTCAGAGAGTTTGAACTGCCCAAGGTCACCCAGTGGGTTTTCATGGCAGAGCAAAGATTTGAACCCTGATTTCCCAGAGTCCTAAAGCATTATTGCATCACAACGGTATACCAACACATTACCTCCAGCAAGCCTACTGTACTGCATGATGCCATAGGTGTTCTGCCATCATACTGTCATTGCAAATGTGCATTTTTGCATTTTGAAAATAATCTGTTAATGATTACTTCTCACACTTCCAAACTAGGTTTTTTGTTTTTTGTTTTGGTATTATGGAACTCCAATCCCACTTTCTTCCATGAGAATTCTATGACTGGGTGACATGTGGACAGGTAGCAGATATAGCCAGCTAGTTTCTTCCTCAGAATTCCCCAAGAGATATTTTTTTTTAAAAAAATTAATTTCCAACATACAAATAAATAAAATGACCAAGACACACAAGATACACAAACTACACAAAACTAAAACAAATACAGTAAAGGTAATTATCATCTTTATATTTTATAAAACAAATTACAATCAAGGTAAAAGGTAAAGGTTTCCCCTTTAACAAGGTTGTCAAGTCGTGTCCGATTGTAGGGGTGGTGCTCATCTCCATTACTAAGCCGAAGGAGCCAGTGTTGTCAAAGACGACTTGGTGATCACGTGGCCAGCATGACTGCATAGAATGCTGTTTCCTTCCCACCAAACTGGTAGCTATTTATCTACTTGCACTTTTACATGCTTTCATACTGCTAGTATGGCAGAAGCTGGGACTAGTGATGGGAGCTCACCCCGTCATGTGGTGCTTGGGCCTCGAACTGCCAACCTGCCAACCTTACGATTGTCAGAGTCAGCATCTTAACGGCATTACAATAGGATCATTAAAAACATTTCACATTCTACACTCTCATACATTCCCATTACTCCTAACAAATTTGATCCAACAGTTAACCAAATTATCTCCCACATCCATACTCCATGCATTACTTCCTTTTCTTCAGCCTTTTCACAAGTTTTGAAGATGTGCTATTCCCCAGATTTGAGCAGGTGATCCACAGCCGCCTTCAGTGCATGTTCCAGGAAGATGAGGTCAGTATGTTTAAAAAACCCTCCTGTTGTCACACTAACATCTATAGCACACATTTAACAATGTAATGGGGAGGAGAGGTACGCCAATGCAGTTTACATGAGTGCTCAAAGAAAAAGGTCAGAAGCAGTTGTCTCATTCACACATGAAATAAAGAAATGGTGGAGGCAGTTTGACCACCTTCTTTCCTGTTCAACCATTCATGATGAAATGTCTTGTGCTGCATTAGGTGCTATAATGACATCTTTACATCATAACGCTATGGTGGCGAGGAAGCAAAAAAAAAAAAAAGATCAATTATGAAGTTAAGGGACAGGATAGGGGTAGAGGCTGTGACACCTGTACTGTGTCTGTACTGCAGAAGAGAAATCTGCATGTGGAGTGTGTTAATTGTGAGATTACTGCAGAAATGCAGCAAGGTGCAATACAATTCATATCCATACCATATCCATACTATGAATGTCTGGAGCGGATTAACATGGTTTAAAGGTAACGTGCAGTAAGGCTCTTAGTCCAGCACTGAGAACACTATACCATGCTGGTTCTCTCTGAGTTCATTAGATACCAAAATGTCTTGGAGGAGGATGGAGTTCTTTTTAAAGCAGAGGAAGGGAAAGTTTGACCCCTAGACCACATGCTGCCCACAAAGGCCCTTTGAGGCTCCCAGGACATGCCACCATAACAAAAAGGGAAGGAGGATTGGACAGTGGGTAAGGGTATTTATTCTCTCCTTACTGTCTAGGGCTTGGGCTATGGGATCTTCCCCCTTCATCCTTGGCATACACCACACCAGCATTGTGTAGTGGTTTGAGTGTTGAACTGGGACACTGGGAGACCATGATTCAAATCCCCGCTCAGCCATTGAAACCCACTGGATGATCTTGGGCAAGTCACACTCTCTCAGCCTCAGAGAAAGGCAATGGAAAAACCCCTCTGAACAAATATTGCCAAGAAAACCCTGTGATAGGTTTGCTTCAGGGTTGCCATAAGTCAGAAATGACTTGAAGGCACATAACAACAACAACAAGATGCTGCTGGTCATGCCTGGAGTTCAAGCATGAAAAAATAGTTCCCAAAAACCCAAACTGCAAATGACTATATATCCATTTCATTTTTTAAATTTGTGGTTTGGGAAATATGGGCTTGGGGGGCTATGCACGTATACATCCCAAAGTGAAAAATGCTGCTTGGGAATGCCTCCAGGAGTAGAAAAACACAATTTTATGTGGTGTGCTGTTAGGACTTGCTGGGAGTTAGAGGGCATTACTGCACCAGGGTGCTCTAGTACTATATTCACACAATTTCTTTAATGTGATTACAACAGTAGCACTGCTGAGTTCTGAGCACTACTGAATAAGCAGTAAAAATACTTATTTCTTCATTACCTTTTAATGCTTTGTAATGAATGTTTCTGGTCTCAGTTTTCTGTACAACATACATTACCCCCACCCTTCCCCCCTGCTTTCCACATGCATTTTTAAAATTATTATATTTCTTCCAAAATCTCACAATGATGAGATCAGACTGGTAATCGTGAGATCCTTTGTGCAACCCATTTCCGATTATTCAGGATTCTAGAGCTGCATGTTGTTGTTTTAAGTTTTAAAACCAGTGGTTCTGTAGATAGCAATGTGTTGTTTTATGCAGCATCAATGGATCCTGTGAAAATCTTCTTCACTAAATTGGAAGCTTTGTGACATAACAGAAGCAGGGAGAATGGTTCCTGACATGCCCATTTGCATGACATTGACCTTGCAGTCTCACTAGTGTAGTGCTAAAGCAATTTGCACTTGCACAAGCATGGGAATGTGGGGATATTGGTGGTTATTGATGGATTTCTCTCATTAATGCAAAATTGCATAATAATAATGATAGGACAACTGGTTAGCGATGGATGAGTGCCAATATCATGTGAAAAGGTGAGGAATCACATGTCGTAAATCCACTCCAATTCCATCACCAATGCCTCATGCAGTAATCTCCAGAGTCTACCTTTATCTGGAGGATTGCAGATTTTCCACTTCTCTTGATGCCCTATTGACTACATCCCCTTGTAAGATTTTAAAATACTGTACTACCTTCAACCTGCTGAAAACATTTCTTTTAAAAAGTGGTGTTAACAGTGTCTCTCACATGTATAACTCCTTTTTTTTTGCTTTTATTTTATTTTAAACCACAGCTGATTTTCCCACCAGTGCAAATGACATTTGCCAGTTGAGAGGACGTTGTTCACAGCCTTAGCATGGCAGGGAATCCTGAAGGATTTTACATTTGTTGAAAATAGGGTTGAATAGGTTATTCTTGGCTGCTCCAGCCATCAGAGAGAGGTTGACCTATCTCTGTACAACACAGAGAGATTTGGATGCCATGTCAGCTGGCTTGGGAAGGGAATTCCAACAGCTACCAAAGGCAACAGAAAAGTCTCATAGGACTTGGTTATCAGCTATTTGTGTAATACGTTAAATAGGGCTCTTTCATAGTTTTTTAAAATTGTGTAAGGTGTTTAAAATAAGAGAATTGCTACCTTACAGAAATGCTTATCCAGCAAAACACTGCCCACATCCACCAACTATATTATTTGCTTTGTTTGGATAACTCACATTCTTGTTTCTAGAGTGATGTGGTCCCTCCTAGATGTTCCAGATACAGGCCTGGCTGCCATATTTTGAACCAACTGTAGTTTCCGAACCAAGCACAAGGGTAGCCCCATGTAGAGCGCATTACAGAAGTCCAGGCGTGAGGTTACCAGCATGTGCATAACTGTCTCGAGATCCCTTACTTCCAGAAAAGGGCGCAGCTGGCGTATCAGCCAAAGCTGATAACAGGCGCTCCTGACTGTCGCATTTACCTGATTTGTCATCAGGAGTGACGAGTCAAGGAGCACCCCCAGACTGAGAACACAGTCCCTGGAGGAGAGTGTGACCCCATCCAGAACTGGAGGTTGCAACCCAATTCTTGGTTTCGGGGCCGATACCGTAAGCACCTCCGTCTTGTCTGGATTCATTCATTGAGAGAGGAGATGCCATTGGAATTCGAGGCCGACGAACGAGACATGGAGAAATAGATTTGGGTGTCATCAGTGTACTGATAACACCCAGCACCATAACTCTGTATAATCTCACACAGTGGCTTCATATAGATGTTAAATAACATTGGAGACAAGATAGCTCCCTGAGGGACCCCACAAGTGAGCTCTCTCTTACTGGAGCAACTGTCCCCAAGCAGCACCCTCTGCGACTTGCCCGAGAGGAAGGACCAGAACCACTGCAGCACAGTGCCCCCGATACCTAACCTCCTCAGACGGTCCAAGAGGATGCCGTGGTCTATCGTGTCAAAAGCCGCTGAGAGGTCTAGGAGCACCAACAGGGTCACACTACCCCTGTCGATGTTCAGACGCAGATCGTCGGTCAAGGCAACCATGGCAGTCTCAACCCCAAAGCCTGTCCTAAAGCCGGTTTGAAATGGGTCTGCCAAAAGGAAAATGGGGGAATGACTTTTAACTCTGTTCTGTTTTTAATCTTGTTGTACCCCGCCCCGATTGCCACGCAGAGGGGCGGGTTATAAATAAAAATTATTATTATTATTATTAATGTTTGGAAAGTAGTGGTGTCACTCACACCCTTAGGGCATCACCTAGTGATGCCCCGGCTCAGAATTCTTCTCCAGCACCATATCACAATATATACATTATTCTTAAAAATTCTACTTGGTTTTGTCCACTGTAGAGATGAATTGATCTTGATAGGCATTTGGTCTAATCCAACAGGGCTCTTAAAAGCCCTCCTTAAAAGTGAAGCTGGAAAGGCTCTTTTTATATTCATTTTTCCTTTCCAAAACTTTTCTTTTCCAAAACTTAAAACCAAATATAGAAGAAATTCCTTTTCCTGAACTCAACTGCTAAGGTGAAACTGACAAGGAACTCCTGAAGACATTCCCAGCCTGGTGCCTTCCAGGTGTCTTAGATTACAACTTGCATTATCCACACCCCTATAGACATTTTGTCTTTATGCATATTTTAAAAATTGTTGCCATTGCCATTTTCAAGTTGAAAACACACAGCCCAGAAAAAGTGATTTGTTAAACCCAAAATTAGCTACAGCAAAGTTCAGTATGAAGCCAGGCACAGGTCAGTTCCCTGCTAAGTGACACAGCCATGTAGCAGTCACAAAGTACCAAATGTTAGCATTTGTTCACTACAGGTTGAGCACCCCTAATCCAGAGATCCAAAATCTGAAAACCTCCAAAACCTGATTTATTTATTTATTTATTTATTTTTGCCACCAGCCACCCCATTTTGCCTCTGAGGCAGTAGCTGAGGTATTCCTGCCCATTCATTTCTCACATCCTCAGTCTCTCTCCAGCTTCATGTCTCATATGAAGAAAAACCATTAGATCTGGATAAAATATTGACAAAACCAGAGAAAATAAGAATAAGCAAATTATATAAAATACTAATGGACAGAGAACAAGAAACTGAAATGATATCGGAGAATATGATTAAATGGACAACTGATATTGGAAAGACAATAGAATTAGAAAGTTGGGAAAATGCCAGGAAAAAAACAGAGAAATTTACCCAATTGCAGGATTTGAGGGAAAACTTCTGGAAAATGGAACAGAGGTGGTATTTAACTCCCGCAAAGATAGCAAGAATTTATAATGCAAAAACAAATTAATGTTGGAAATGTAAACAAAATGTCGGATCGTGGTTCCACACCTGGTGGAGACGCTCCATAATGAAGACATATTGGAAAAGAATTCATATTTCAATACAAGAAATGTTAAAAATTAAGTATGAGTTAAGTCCGGAGTTATATTTACTGAATATGACAAATAAACTAGGCCCAATTATAGAGAAGAAATACTGGAGGACCTTTTTTATATGATCACGGCAGCAAGGTTGCTGATAGCTCAGAAACGGAAAAAAGAAGAAACACCTACTGTTGATGACTGGTTATTGAAATTAATAGAAATGAAAGAAACGGATAGGTTAACTGCTTTAGTAAAACATAATGATTTAAATAGACTGGATAAAGAGTGGGCTCCAATTGAAAATATATATAAAAGCAAGGTGAAGTTAAAAAAGCAAAGTAACTATGGTATACTAAAAGATAAAAGATGACTCTAAACAAGGATGGAAGATATATAAAGAAATATATAAATAATCTGTGAATAAAGAAGGAGATCTATAACTGATTAATTATTCTACTAGCAAGAGCTGACAAATACATGTAAGAGACATAGAAAGGCATAATTTTACTATATAGAACAGGTGCTTATTGTCAAAGAACTATAGGAAGGAACAACTAGAATATAGTATTTAGAGAATGATTAGATTGTACCAAGATATCGAATATGTATATTTGAACTCATATGCAACACAAGCAGCGAACAAATGAGATGCAAGACTAGAGAGAGACACAAGGGTCTGTGAAATGGTGGGTTGTGTGGATTCTTACTGAGCATTATGCTTGGATTCCCACCATTTCACAGGTCCTCAGTCTCTTTCCAGCCACATCTCTTTCCAGCCTCACAAATACAGTATGTACTACACTACTTGTCTTGTGTATTATGTATTATGTATATGAAAATACAAGTATTTCAAAATTTGGGGGGAAATCTGAAACCTGAAACACTTCTGGTTTCAAACATTTTGGAAAAGGGGTACTCAACCTGTATATGACATAGGACCGTATCACACGGGGTCCAAGCAGTCGCATCCCCGTCCCATGGCGCTTCCTTCCGGTCGCGGGAAATGTAATTCCCATTTCGACCAGGAATCCAAAAGAATGAGGATGAGATGGGGATGCGACGGGGATGCGACAGGGATGGGCGGGGTTTCCCTGCGACGTCGTTTGATTACCCGGGGAAAGGAAGCGCCATGGGATGGGGATGCGACGGGGATGCGACGGGGATGGGCGGGGTTTCCCTGCGACGTCGTTTGATTACCCGGGGAAAGGAAGCGCCATGGGACGGGGATGCGACGGGGATGCGACGGGGATGGGCGGGGTTTCCCTGCGACGTCGTTTGATCAACCGGGGAAAGGAAGCGCCATGGGACGGGGATGCCATGGGGATGGGACTGCTTCAGACCCCCATGTGATAAGGTCCTTACATTCTGTTATTAGTCCCAACTAGAGCAGATCCATTGAATGAATGGGAGTTACTAACATGTTGACTTGGGATTTAACACTGGCTCCAGTTGGCCTGTTTAGTTGGGACTAGCCAACTGGATTATGAGAACTACAGCAAGAAATACATTTTTTTAAAAAGCATCCTGCAACCTCCCAACATAGTTGCCCCATCTGGAGGAGCTCATATAATCTTATCTATCTACATTCACATTCCACTTCATAAGAAACATAACAAACAACATGAGTCATCTTCCACTCCAATTACAGGGGCCCTTGATAGCCCTTGAAGGAGACCACAGTCAGCACCTTCAATTTCATGGCCAGTTGGGTAGATAGTGCTCCACTTTCATTAAGTTATGTATGGGATGGATGGAGGCATTTGGAAGGAAGACATCATGTAGGATGTGGCTTAGATTCTTACATACTTTCTTCACCATTGTTACCTGATTGTCCATTGCCTACTTGCCTAGTTTCCAAAAGGAACCCAGTAAGGGGTTTGACCCTTGTGCCATGGTGACAGAGGACTTGTCTAGTGAGGGTGAAAACATGGTGGTGGTCAGAATTTGGAAGTTTCTTCCTTTAGAGAGAAATTTGGAGAGAGGAGAGCTTTTAATTTTCTAATCCACTAAACTGAAGAAAGGACACCCCAGAAAGGTTTTGCTCCACCCCAGATCAGATTTGCTTCTCCATTGTTCTAGATTTAATTATTTGTAGTCTGCAAGGCTAGTCAAGGCAAATGGGGATGCTTCCTAGTTGCCACGGCAACATGATGCACCTTTCAGTTACTACAGCAACCTAGGGTAGAGTTTCAAATTCTGGAAAGGTAATCCCCCACCACCACCTTCCTAGCTTTCTTTACTTTAATGCCTTTTTAAATCACTTTCCCAGAGGGACCAGCAGTCTCTCACTGTACCATAGGCAAGATAGAATGATAAAGATAACAAGCCTCAGCTTTGTCAGCACTGCATTGAAGGCCTCCACTTAGCTAGGCTGGAACAGTTAACACCGCACAAATGAGGCAGAAGTGCTCTTCCCCACTAAAGAAAGTCTTGTTGAAATGGCCCTCATAAGTGACAGAAAGAAAACCTTGGTAGCCTTCAAAGAAACACAGAAGGGTTCAAATGCCAAACGAACAGCCAAACTAAAATAATGTAGAGCTATCATGTGATAAAATATCCTCATTTCCCTTATCAAGGCTACATAGTTGGCTGTTTGTAGTAGAGCAGCAAATGTTCCCTTGCACCCAACCATGCAAGTCAAGATGCATGGAACCAAAAGCTGACCAAATTATGTTGGTACATGAGACAAATATCTATATCTATATCTATATCTATCTATATCTATCTGTCTATCTTTTCCCCACGCACCTTTTCCCCTACCTAAAAAATAACTCAATAGTAGCAAGCACTCTTAAAGACATGGGAATGTCACTTCATTTGATAGTTCTGATGAGAAATCTTCACTTAGGACAGAATATGGAGAAACAGAATGGTTCCCAGTTGGCAAAGGGGCCATGCAAAAAATATCATACAAAGAGCAGGTTTAGACTTTAGGAGGAATAAAAATAGGAGGAGGAAACATAGAGGCTGACACCATACTAGTGGAAAACATCACAGACTTGGAACAATTACTAAAGAAGGGGAAAGAAAAAAAGTGTAAAGGCCTTCTAAACATAAAGAAAACAAAAATAATGACAATGGAGGATCTACATAAATTCAACCTAAACAATGCGAAATCAAAATAGTTAAACAATTTCCCATACCTCAGATCCAATATTGATCAACACAAAGGACGTTATCACACGGGGGAAATCTGTTGGTTAATCCACACAAATCCCAAACAAAAACTGAATTTGTGCCTCACGATTTCACACCACGTCGCACAGAAACTGGTCAGAAACTGGACAGAAACTGGTATTATCCGAGATCTTTTTAATTTCGGGAGTTTAGAGGAAATGCATTTGCGAAATTACAGTAATTTCGCATTTACTGTAATGTGAAAAGCAAATACGCACGGACAATTCTCTTTTAAAACCTGGAGGAGGGCCAAGAGGAGGCAGAGGAGGGGCCTCCAGGGAGGGAGAGTCCCGGGCTCCTGCCATGCAGGCAAGGCAAGGCAAGGTAAGGCGAGGAGAGGGAAGTTTGGGACGGAGGAGAAATTTGGCATTTGGGATGGAGGGGAAAGGAGGGGAAAGAAGGCTTCCCTCGCAGCAGCTGTGGGTGGATGTGGGTGCAAGTGTGGGGTGTGCTTGTGGAGCAACTTGGAGCTCCATCTCAACATGAAGTTTTGCCCTGCAGGTCCTACAAAGGGGAAAGGCTTATGGGGGGGCATGGGAGCTACCTCCAGTTTCCCCCTCTCCTGGGCATCATCCAAGGCTCTGGCTCTCCCCAGGGAACACCCAGCCCTCCCTCCCTTCCTCCCTCCCTTCCTTCCCTTTCCTCCTCCTCCTCTTCCTTCCCTGCCAGCTCTGCCTGTGATCCTACCCTCCTTGCTCATCTTCCCAGCAGCTGACAGCCTCCAATGCCAGGAAAGGAGAGAGAGAAAAGGGAGGCTGAGCCATCTCAATCCCTCCCTTGCCTCGGTTTGCCTTGCCTTGCCTTTCCCTCCTCCTCCTCCTCCTCCTCCTCCTCTGCTCTCTTGAGAGGTCCTAACCCCAACGGAAGGGGGTTAGGACCTGTGCAGGAGGACATGACCCCAAATGTAGGACAGTCTGACATTTCCTCCTGGGAAATGCAGGATCCGCCCTGGAAAAAGGAGGAGTCTGGTCACGAAACACATCCATTTCCAGTACCTGTACAGGTTCTTTTCACTTGTGTATGAAAGTTAAAAACGTCTTTTTTTCGCTTTTAACTTAATTCTGTTATTACTGTAATTACGTGTGAAAAGCTTTTGCGCAATTAAGCTCTTTTTTCGCTTTCTTTTCGGGATGCTTCATTTCCACTTTATTATCTCTTTAACAATGAAACTGGCCCACATGTGCTAATGTCCAAAGACTTCAGTTAAGAAATAAGAACACTAGGAATGGGAAGGGCAGCAATGAAAGAATGAGACAAGATCATAAAATGTAAAAGATATACAACTGAGCATTAAAATTAGAATAGTCCAGGCCATTGTATTCCCCATCACCATGTCTGGATGTGAGAGCGGAGACAGTGAAGAAAGTGGATAAAAAGAAAATTAACTCTTTTGAGCTGTGGTGCTGGAGAAGAGTGCAGAGGATACAGTGGATGGCCAAAAAGACAAACAAATGAGTCCATGAATAGATCAAGCCTGAACTCTCCCTGGAAGCCAAGATGATGAAACTGAGGGTGTCATATTTTGGCCACATCATGAGAAGGCAGGACTCATTAGAAATGACAATAGTGTTAGGAAAGGCAGAGAGTAGCAGAAAGAAGAAAACTGCGTGCAAAATGGCTAGACTCAATCAGGGAGGTAATGGGCCTGAATTTACAACATCTAAGCAGAGCAGTGGAGGACAGGGCATCTTGAGCAAATTAAATGATCAATAATTTTCTGCCCCTTCATGATACCTTAAAGCTGCTATTCAAGGTAGTTGCTTCAGCTTACCGAATGCTGGAGCTGGTCTGGCCCTTACAAATTTACCCAATTAATGCAAGCCATTCTATGAACTTGCTGCTGCTACCTGCTCTGCTTTTTCATTGCAATGCAAACTCCAAGGAGGAGGGAGTTCTTGCCAAAACTCCAAACTGGGGCCCTTCCACAGTACTCAGTTATAACACTATGATTCCACTTAACTGCCATGGCTCCATCCCATGGAACCCTGGGATTTTTGGTTTACAGAGGGGATATTTAGAATTCTATAGGATGCAGTCATGGCAATTAGGTGGAATCAGTGAAATCATTATGTAGCATGAAAGGGCCCCATTTTGGGGCCTCAGCAAGAACTTCATCCTCCTTGCCACTCTCACCACTTTATCTTCTGGGACTAATCCATACAGCTTCCTAAAGGAAGCAAGAGAGGTGAACTGCTCCTTCTCTTGGCTGCTGTCACTGCTTGCTTGCTCTGGTTGTTTAAATAAATCCCATACCCTCCCATACTGTCTTGATTTGTCAGGGACAGTCCTGATGAATCCTCTGTTGTCCCACTTTTTCAGCTGCTTTAAAAATTTCCTATTTTCCTTCTCATCCTCCTACTTCAGCTTACATCAATTGCTGCAAACTAGTTCCAAATGCAAAAGTAGTTTGCACTTAATAAATTCTGCAGTGGGGAGGGAACAAAAGCTTGCTCTCCCCAGTAGGTTCAACAAAAGCAAAGTACAGTACTTCAGCTTCTGCTATGTTTTCCTCATTAATAAATTTTGACATCTTGGTCTTGCTCTGATGTTGCTTGGCCACACATGCCCCAGTTTTCATCCATGAATGTTGGAGGGTACAAAATTAGCAACATCAGCAGAGGAGGTAGCAGCTCAACCAGTGGGATGAAGGTCAGCAGTACATCTCTTGAGGGGGGACGTAGATGCCGACTCCTGACGCCACAGAAAGCTGCAAGGGGCTGACTCAAAATGGGATGTAATTACTCCAAGGGAGACTGTTGGTTTTCCTTTGTCTCAGTACTGTGATTTAATCATCCTTTCTTTCACACACACACTTCTGTTTATGGCAAATCTGCCCCTCAGGATAGTTGCAATGCCAGTATTCGCACGTGGCTAAGCATCTTCTACCTATGCAGTCTCTTAAGCCAGTCACTCTCTACCAGTCTGTCTCTCCACATCTATAACATGGGAATCGTGGTGGTGCTTCCTCATAGGGCTGCAGGGAGGAAAACATGATAAAGATAATAAAGTGCTCTACAATGTATTTTAATGATATTTAACAGTCACTTACAGCCATATAGGTCTTCTGTTACTACAGGAGTTTGGCCCAGGGCACCAAGGGTTTAATTACACTGCAGAATTAAAGCAGCTTGACACTGTTTTAACTGTCATGACTCTCTCCTACAGAATCCTGGGATTTGTAATTTGGTGAGGCCATTTGGTGAGGCATTCAGCCTAGTCTAGTCTGTCAGAGAGTTCTAGTGCCTCACCAAACTACAGATCCCAAGAATCCATAGGATAGAGTCATGGCAGTTAAAGTGGTGTTAAACTGCTTTGATTCTGCAGTGGCTACACCCTTGTGTCTCATTTTAAAAGACTAACCCATCAATGGACAGATGGGTACAAAATAGACCTGAAGTCTGGGTTTTAAAAAAAATAACCCTAAAGAAATATTTCAGTGTATCAGCACAGGAGCTAGTGTTGACAGTGTTAAGGAATCCAGAAACCTAGGCTTAGGTCAAGAGGGGAAAAGAGCAAGGGGAACATTTAGGTTTAAGAAGCTGAGTTCCTGTCAGGGTTAGGAAAACAGCAAGGTTAAAAGTCCAGGATTTTCGGAAGCCTGAAAGGGCTAGTGTTAGAAACACAAAGGCTTTTGTTCCACAAAGTGATCCACTCTGGCCCCTGGAGCAGGTTCTGTCGCTTAGCTCCCAAGGGTCATTAGTTAAGTCTACTGCTTACTTTAATATGAGGGAGGGAAGGAGAGTGAGAAGGTGAAAAAGGGCAGGGAGGTAGACTGGATGTGCATGCAGACAAAGGAGTCAGGAAAAAGGCAAACGTATAGACAGCTAGGAGGAGGGAGCCTGTGTGTTTCAATGCTCACATGCAAATAAGAGGCTCAGATGTGTAGGTAACATTGACAGGTATAATCTGAATGGGCTAGCAAAATGAGTGTCAGATTTGGCCTGGGTTAGGCCCTGTAGGTCACAACACACTCATCTTTAATAGATTGTCAGAAAATAGATACTTGGAGAACAAGCAGAGGGCAGAGAGAATTTCACTTCCAGAGCAAAGCATGGAACAATGAGAACATTTCACTGATGCCTTCCTTTTAGTCAATGATTTTAGCACTAGTACATTCAACAGTCAAGTGTATAAAATATTCTGGAACTGGAAGCAGTGGTTTTGAAATGAGATTGGCAGCGGAGGGGGAATCACATAGCAGCATTGATCCTTCTTCCCACAAGAACTCAATTTTTCCTACATCTTAATTCTTAATTGAATCAGAGGCCAGCTTGGTGTTGTGGCTTGAGCATTGGACTAAAACTCTGGAAACCAGAGTTCAAAACCCTTCTTAGCCATGGAAACCACTGGATGACTTTGGGCAAGTCACACTCTCTCAGCCACAGAGGGAGCCTTCTGAACAAATTTTGCCAAGAAATATTTTGCTGCTTCTTTTTAGCACCTCAGGACCACAAATTAGGTGGCCCACACACCAGTGTGGCATTGATAAAGCAGAGCTTTGGTGTGGCTAGAGCTAGCAACCCCAGAGATAGACGTGAATATAATTACTGTGTATCATACTGAGAATATCCTTTCAGCAGAGTTTTATGCCTATTGTTGTCTTCAGCCTGGCAACATATGCTAGAGATGGACACTTTCAACTGTTCCTCACCACTTTCCCACCTTAACCATGATTGGTATCTCCTATATATCATATGCAGAATGGCAGATATCAATGCAATCTCAGAATACCTTGTACAGACCTACAAACCAGGCCTGTTTCCCAGATGTATAGGGACAGGGCCCACATGTAGCAAGTAGTAGGAATATTAATTGAAATGGGGTTGTGGGGGGTTTAACATTAGGAAGAGGAGGGGGGCAACTTTGGCAGATCTGGGGCTACTTTTCTGCTACTAGGACCCTCCAGGGAATACATGGATGCCATTTACCTCCCCCTGGATTTATTTTATTTTATTTTATTTTATTTTTAGCAGAAATGGACAGTCTAGAGATAATTGCAAAAACAGCCTTTGTGAGATACATGTAGTATTTGGGTGTTACTTTGCCCATTCCTGTAGTAGAGTGAGACAGCTACCTTAGACAGCAGATGAAGTGGAGGTGGAAAGAAGACAAGATTGTGTAGCCTATGAAGCCTACCCTATGCCCTGTGAAGAATTTGGCTGCCTTTGGGCAATCCTGTTTCATCATAAAAGTCAAAGTAAGCTTTAGCTGCCCATTTGGTTGGCTATTGGACATGGAATTGGACATGGAATTGGTTAGCGATGGTTTTGGGAGGACAGCAGAAGAAATGCCTGGTGTTTCTGCAATACAAAGAATGCAGAGCTACTGTGGTTCTGGGAGTTGACTTTCTTTTGTCTGTTACCATGCAGCAGTGAGAAGAGGATGCAAGACATTTCAAAACATATTTTGATTTTGAGACATTTCTGGCTTATTCTAGCTAAGCAATTTTGCAGTAATTGAACTGAATGGAGTTTGTGGTTGCAGGAAATTGATGCCACAGTTTGTCTCTGAAGGTGGATTCCAGTCCATTAAACTTTATCGTGGAGCTGGCTGAAACTGCCTAAGCCTGCACAATGTAATGACCATATTACCAGTGGCCCTTTGGCCCTGAGTCATTAATGGAAGATGCATAGACAATGATGAAGATGGAGAAGATGGATCAGAAATGGCAACATATAATTGCATGGCAAAGTTCAGAGACAGGGCCATAGCAGCCTGGTCTGTCTTTCTAGAGACCCAGATTCCCCACTAATGAGCCACCCCCGCTGTCACTGAGATGTTTTGTCACTGTATAAGGGAAGGATGGGGTGCTAAGGACTATGTCTGGTCACATTAGTGGGTTTGCATCCAAATCTTAATTGGTTCATTGTCAGTCTGAAGAGAGAACATAAAGGAGGTGGGCTGAATGCACAGGTCACTTATTGGGGCCAGCTGAACTAGAATAAGTATAATGGACCAGATTAATGCCAGAGATAAGCAAGTAGCTATGTTGCTGATGTCAGTGGGGATGGGAAGCAGTTATGCATAAGAGTTGTCTGTGAAGATTATTGCATGCCTGAAGAAATATCTTTTAAAAACCCATGTTGCCTTCTAATAAATCATTTGCTGAAGCACCAGCAGAACACTTTCCTTTCTGATTATCCTGACAGCTGTTGTGATCACCATACTAGATTCTCATGGCTATTGTGTTGCTTCTTCAAAGTTAATTAGTTCTCAACTTTTTTCATTAGTTCATTGAAATGTGACATGGATTATGCGTCATTCTAAAACAACAACAAAAAATGCACATGAAAGCCAAAAGAAAGGTGCTTTCTTTCTTTAGTGTATGACATGATTTTGCAGCTAAGAGTAGGAGTTGTGGGCCAGCAAGTGCCACCTTTAGTCACAGATTTATTAGGTTTCCTTTGGTAAGTCAGTGTCTCTTAACTTCAGCAACCTAACTCCTTCTACAATGAAGGACAATAATATTCAATGTGGGTGACAATTTTATTTCAGTTTGGTTTCCTGTCAGAATTTACCAAAATTTGTAAGGATCATAAAGATAGTATGCATCTGAGGTGCTTTAAATCTGTTATCTCAGGCAATCTGATGTGGGGGATCTGCATTTGTCAACTCAAGAAGCCTAATGTAGAGGACCTGCATTCCCCCCCTAGTGTGCCAGGGACTATTTTTACCCATTGATTACAGTTGTTTCCTTTTTTCCGGGAAATATTCCAGAGGCCACCACCAACCCATGGACCACCACTTTAAGAAGCACTGCTTTAAATGATTGAAATGTTCTGTAAAAATGTGAAGCAGTCTTTTTAAAATTGTGTATGGATATACATGCTGTGTAGAGTAATCTCTGACAACACTGGCTCTTAGGCTTAGTAACAGAGATGAGCACCGCCCCCTATGGTTGGACATGACTTGACAACCTTGTCAATGGGGAATACCTCTTCCTTATATGTATGTGTGCATAGGTACATGTACATATCTTGAATAGAAGAATGGATAGACAGATCGACAGACAGACAGACAGACAGCATTAGCAGAGGCTGATGACACTTTTCCTTGTAATGCAAAATTCTGTTCTAAATCCAGTACAGAAGATCTTCACATGGTCATTGGGTAGGTTTTAAAGATACTATAAGAAAGCACTTTAATATCATGTGAATGCCTGTCCTGGGTCGAATAAAAATTCTTATATGAATCAAATATATATCAAAAAGGGGGGTTAAGTGTAGCATGCAAAACCAAAAGCATTTGTGGCAACTAATGGCCAATAGCTGGGAGCTGTCATAAGTTTTTTCAGTGGCTACTATTTTTAAGAAGCTTTCATCTCAGAATATGGAGATATCACAGCAGGGAGTGGGATACTAATAATCTAAATCTTAACAGTGGTCTGGAATGGCTATGTGCACCAGAGCAAAAGCATACACAAACACATCCTGACAAATTAGTAATAGATGCATTGTTGTGGGGGAGGCAAGACAAAGATGGATGAAGAATTTCACTGCCTCCCTCCCACTTTCTGCCTTGCCCCATCCATCCACTATAAATGATTTGTGACCCCACTTGTTTTCTTTATTGGTGACATGATTCTGAACTCTGTTGTGGGAGGATTTTGTGTTCGAAGCTCACCAATAAATTCTGACCTCAATTCCTCAGAGACTCTGACCAAGCCACATCAAGGGTTTATCCTAATTTGGAAATGTTTGGTTATCCTGTCTAGGCAATTTGGACATCAACATGGACATACTGTGCTCATTAGCTACAGTTTTAAAAAATGGGTGAGTTCAAGATCTAGCATACATTAGTGGCCATCCCATTAACTGGTGGGGCACTAATCAAATCATCATAAACTGTGGATCCTAAACCTCTTCAGTATGTGTGTTAGGAGAGGTGTCTTCCAGGCTGTCTTCACCAGGATATATACCTATGCCAACAGTAGCAACGGTGGTTCTGTGGCACGGTATCTGAATTACCATATGTACAAATATGTTCTTACTTTAAACTCTATTTAAACAGATCATATTTCCCTCTTCCCCCTGTCCATCCAATGGAAGAATGGGAGAGAGAAACAGAATTATGATTACAATTATGTTGCCTTACAGGTGTCGATGGTATCCATTGACAACAACAAGAATAATAGTAACATTTGTAGAGTAAATTTGAATATTGAAAATGTTTGACATGAAGTAAAGACACATACATGCAAACTGAGTTTAGTTGTATACTCCTAGATGACCTTTGTGGTATCTTCCAACACTAAGATTCCATGATTGTATGTAAAAAAATTAAAATATTTTTACTAAAACAATATGATATTACATCAAACAAACAAAAGTTTTTAAAAATGGAGAGGGTCTTCTCAGGGTCTGCTCTAAGGCACTGGCACTCCCATCGTAGAGAAGTTACTGGCAGCCTCCCTGGTATCCTTCTGTAGGCAGCGGAAGAAGACCTTTGTATTCTGGCAGGTCTTTGATGGCTGGTTGCCAAGTGGGGAAAGGGTGTTTTTGAATGTGCTGCACTCTTTGTTGTTTTCTTTTGACTGGTCATGTTTTAAACTGCTTTTAGACCTATTGGTTTAATTACAATCGCCCCTCCATTTTCACAGACTTGAAGTCCACGTCCCTCACCCATTTGTGGGTGGCAAATGGAAGGGGATAAAATGGGGCACACGCCCATGGTGTGCACCACCATTCAAGCCTGTTGGGCTTGAATATTCGCAGTTTTCCATTTTCGCGAGGGGCTCCAGAACAGATTGCCTATGAAAACAGAGGGGCGACTGTATATCTTTAGCTTTTGTGTGATAAGAATTTTAAAGCTAGTATTTGTTTTAACCTTTGTAAGCTGCTTTGGCACTACTTTTCTGTGGTGGTGGGGTTGTGTGCTCCTGTGAGGCTGAGACTATGCTGAAGGCAGCAGTGCTCCTGGTAGGGTCTCCCATGTCAGACAGGCTTTTGCTAAGGAACAAGACTAAACATACCGAACAGCTACTGGGCAGCAGGAGTGGAGGATAACACTGGCAGAGGATCAATCAGGACAACAGCAGTGGCAGCATACCTAATAAATGTTAGTACAGTGGGCCCTTGGTATCCACTGGGGGTTGATTCCAGAAGCACTTAATAATAGCACTTATATTTCTATACCACTTCATAGTGAACTAAGCACTCCCTATCAGGGGTAGGCAACCTTACCCCTTTAAGGGCCGAGGGACTTCAGCTCCCAGAAGCCTCAGCCATGTTGGCCAATAGTCCCATGTTGGCCAATAGCTCCTGGAATTCTGGGAGCTGAAGTCCCTCGGCCCTTAAAGGGGAAAGGTTGCCTACCTCTTCCCTAAGTGGTTAACAATGTGTAAGCAAATTGCCCCCAACAAACTGGGTACTCATTTTACCAACCTACAAAAGGATGGATGGCTGAATCAAGCTGGAACTCTGCTGAATCAAACTCATATTGTGGCTGAAGTACCAGCATTTAACCACTGTATCACCAGGGCTCCTCATGGGTACCAAAATCTGTGGATGCTTAAGTCCCCTTCCTATACAGCAAATTGGTGTCATTTATATAAAATGGCAAAAAAAAAAAATGCTTTTTGGGATTTTATTTTTTAAGAATATTTTCAAGTTGGGGATGGTTGAATCCATGGATACAGAATCCATAGATACGAGGTGGGGGCAACTGTACTGTGCAGAAGGAGGCACACTAAACCCCTTTTCAATGTCTTTTACCATGAAAACCCTATGATGAGATAATCAAAAATGAAACAAGAGATAGTCCCAGGAGATGAGATGAGCTACTGGGGTAGAGCAGAGGACAACTATGAGTAGTGCTGTGGCTTTGGAGGTTTTTAAACAGAGGCTGGATGGCCATCTGTTGGGGGTGCTATGTTTATGTGTTCCTGCATGGTTGGACGGGATGGCCCTTGTGGTCTCTTCTAATTCTATGATTCTATAATGACACAACTGGACTCAAGCCAAAAGGATGTTCAGCTGTTTACATGCTCAGAGGTGAAAGGAAAGTCTGAAGCAGTACAAGACATATTATAGGAACATGGAATGTGAGAAGCATGCATTAGGGGAAGCTAGACATCGTAAAACAAGAAGTAGGTCATATAAACATTGCAATATCTGGGGTGACTGAGCTAAAATGGACAGGAATGAGACATTTTGAGTTAAATAATTACACAATGTTTTACTCAGAAAATGAAAGTCTAAAAAGAAATGCGGTGGTATTTACCATGAGGAGAGATGTAGCAAAAGTAGTCAAAAGATATAATACAAAGTCTGACTGAATCATATCAATAAGTCTTCAGGGAAAATCCATCAATATAACCATAATTCAAGATTATGCTCCAACTACAGAGACAGAAGAAGAATAAATTGAAAGTTCTGTACAGGAGTCCAGGAGGAAATTGATCATATAGCAAAAAAGGACTGCTTGCTAATCATGGGCAATTGGAATGGAAAAATAAGAAATAGAACAGAATTCAAGATGTAGGAAATTAGGCTTTGGGTCAAGAAATGAGGCAGGAGAGCAACTGATAGAATTTTGTCCATCACAAACACATTCTTCATGAAGTGAGTGTATACATAGACATCACCTGTTGGCCAATCAAATAGACTACAAAATTGGAAGCAGAAGATGGACAAGGTCCATTCTGTCTGCAAGAACAGGACCAGGAGCAGAATGTGACACAGACCATGATGTTCTAAATGAGAGAGGGAGAGGGAGAAAGAGAGAGCTTGAATATATTGAAGAAGTATGATTTTGTTATTTGGATGCCAACCTTCCACTGCAGATTGTGGCTATTCTACACCACCATTGTATTCATAATTACTGTGACCAATGCATCACCTGGTGGTCAGTCTTCTAAATCTTAAGTCCTTGGATGGAGGATACAACCTGACACTAGGGTTTTACTCAAAACTTTACCAATTGGTAGAACCTGCCAGAATTCATCCTCCACTGGTATGACCTAGGATTACCTTTATGCTGCAATGAGGAGGTGGGGTGAAATGGAGTGGAGGGTACATACACATATAATTCAAACCATGAATCTCATATCTGATACTACAGATTGTTTCTGGCCTTCCTGATAGTACATTATATGATAATAACTGCACACCATGTTGCAAGCCTTACCATATAAGCTATAACAATGTAAACAGAGCTGGGGAAAGGAAATGTTTTATTTGGTCCACATATTTATGTAGAATGTGATGGGCTGTGAGCATAGGGAAGGGACTCAAATATAATGAAAAACTGCACAAAGAATTTGTTCTCCTAATCAAATTTTAGACCACATAATGGTTCACAAATGATTTCTGGCTAATGAGCGAATGATAGGAATGAAACACTGTTGTGCAAGAGCTCCTATGAGCTGTAGATTGGTTCAGAAAATGTGTTTTCTATTCAAAGTGGAAACATGGATATACTGATATTTGTGTCTGTCTGTGCTAGACTATGGGAGAATATATACACACATGTGCATACAAACACACAGTATCTACAACATTCACCAGTGCCAAACAGACTCTGCCAAAATGTTTCTCATTTAAAAGTCAACAGGGAAAAACTGATACTTGAAATACAGATCAATCCAAAAGCACATTTATCGTCAAAATGAAGTGCTTTATGTGAAAATTCTTACTGAAACAAAAATGTTAATTGAAGTGGGAATGTTCATTTAGGAGAAAATGTAGGGCAGTTAGGGCTTCCCTACTCATTATGGCTATGAGAAAGAAGAGAAGGAGTGGGTTGGAGGACGTGAGAGATGGGATAGAGTAGTACTCCCTCAGGGGAGAGCTAAAAAGCAATGGAAAGAAATGTTGGGGAAATTCCAAGACCTATTGGGTATACGGTTGCTATATCTGCAGGCCTAGCTCTTTTCCAGCTCTCGGGGGGGGGGGGGGGGGAGGAATCTCAGGGTGAGAGCACTGCCTCGAAATGTGTTTGTACATTTCACAACATTTAGACAGAGTGTTTTAAACAGAATGTGTCATACAACTGTGGTTGAGGCTTAATGCATCACGTTTAATGGCATCACCAGGAACTAACTCATGTAACACCATCCTTGTGCCATCACCAGCTCATGTTTCATGTGACATCATAAGAGATCATCCCTAAATCTCAGGTCCTTAAAATCTCAGGGCCTGACATAGTCCTGAACTGGCAACCCTAACTGGGTATCTATCAACCAAGGTGTTGAAGGGTTAAGCTCAAGGCTTTTGCTTCTTGGTACAACTTGATCTTTTGAGAGCTGGATGGAAATTGGATGGAAAATATGAAAGAATGTGTCAGGCCAAATAGCACAATGGGATGGATGTGCAGGTGGTGGTGATGGTTGCTTATGGCAGGAAGGAGAAGGAACCCCATCAAGAGTATAAGGTAAAACTGTGAGGATCGTAGGGTTAAACCCCCACTTCCTATCCTAGAATGGTTGGAGCCTGTTGTGAAGATGGGACAGAAGGTAGCCAATCCCAGCACAGAGAAGGCAGAAAGCAGCCAATCCCAGCATAGAGGGTGGGGCATTCGTGAGTGAGTCAGGGATTTTTTTTTAAAAGAGAGAGAGAGAGAGAGTTGAGAGAAATCAGACTGGAGTTGACAGTTGGAAGAGCCAATGGGGAGTGAATGTGCACTGAATGTCTGAATTGATTGAAGGAAGGGTCTAAGACAACTCAGGTTGAATATTGTTATACAGTTAGCCCTCTGCACCCATGGATTTTTTTTAATCCATGGATTTAAGCATCCACAGTTTGAAAATATTTTATATATACATTTGAAAAAGCAAACTTTGATTTTGCCATTTTATACAAGGGACACCAGTTTACTATGCCACTGTATTTAATGGGACTTGAGCATCTACAGCATGGGTAGGCAACCTTTCCCCTTTAAGGGCCAAGGGACTTCAGCTCCCAGAATCCCAGGAGATATTGGCCAACATGGGACTATTGGCCAACATGGCTGAGGCTTCTGGGAGCTGAAGTCCCTCAGCCCTTAAAGGGGAAAGGTTGCCTACCCCTGATCTACAGATTTTGGTATCCACAGAGGCTCCTGGAATCAAACCCCAGTGGATACTGAGGGCCCACTGTATGATTGGAACTAAGACTGGCACTTGTTAAAGCATTTGCTTTTCTATAAGACATAATAAGACACATTAATTCTCTTGTTGCCTCTGATTCAGACTGTTTTCTTTAATCCTAAATCAAGGGGTGGTCACATGTACCATAAAAAGCACAAAACTTAACACACACACACACACACACTATTCCACAGAGAGATCATCTGGAGACACAGCCACCTCAAATCTAAGGAGGGACTGTGAAGGGGGACCTTGGACTAAGGTGAGAGTGGTAGGCATCCAAGGCTAGGAACTGCAGGGCCAGTCTTGGGGAGGCCAACATCACACCTCTTCTCAGGGAAACTGACAGTCTACCACAACTCTTGTTTTATGGGAAAGGACTTGTAAGAAGGAAACAGAAGGCTCTACCTCACTCCATTCAGAGAAGTTTCAGAGGAGTTGCTTTGCCTCTTTTGTGCTTCCTATTAGCCAATACCTAATGCTAATGCTTCTTCTTCCTCCCTCCCTCCTTTCTTCCCACCCTTTCAGTATGCAGCATGAGGAGTTTGGGAAAGAGCATAGTGGAAGAAAGGGACACAGTGGCTTAGTGGTTAAGATGCCAGTTCTGATGATCATCAGGTTTGCAGTTTGAGGCCCAAGAGCCACATGATGGAGTGAGCTCCTGTCACTAGTCCCAGCTTCTGCCATCCTAGCAGTTCAAAAGCATATAAAAGTGCAAGTAGATAAATAGGTACCACTTCGGTGGGAAGGTAACAGCATTGCATGCAGTCATGCTGGCCATATGACCACTGGAGTCATCTTTGGACAATGCTGGCTCTTCAGCTGAGTAACGGAGATGAGCACTACCCCTTACAGTTGTTTATGACTAGACATTCATATCAAGGGGAAACTTTACCTTTTTACACTGGAAGTACAGATAGGAAAATGCAGGCACAAGCTGACATGCCAGGACAGTTACTGCCCAGGATGGAAAAGCAGAGGGAAATCTGAAGAGAGAGGCAAGGCCTCTATGGGAGGAGGAAAGGCCAGGGGCTAGGTACAGGACCTCTGCCCAGACTATGGGTCCCAAATTACTGCATTAACAAGTAAGAAAGCATTTACTGTTTTACATATCTGTTATGGCCATGCTTTGGAAGCAGTGTGACCCCTGCCATCAGACAGAATGAGGTAAACAGATTTGGGGAGTCATAAAATGGCAGCAAATTTTTGTTTGTTTATGTATTATTGCACTTTTACTGCCGGGGAAAGGAAGAGGCATTTGTTGGATTTTCTGTCTCAGGTGCTAAAATAAAATAACTATTCTAGGTAAGTAAACACACTGGATGGTTTTGGGCAAGTTATATTCTCAGCTTCACAGGAAGGCAATGGCAAACCACCTCTGAATAAATCTTGCCAAGAAAACCATGTGCCTTAGGGTTCATAAATGACAAATAACTTAAAAGCACACAACAACATCAACAGAACAGCAAATACTGCTTCACTAGGTGGATTGGGGGAGGGGTTGGTGGCATTTGCTACTGTTTTTCAGACAGAAGAACACCTTTGGTCAGCTTTGCTTGGAAGGCTGAGGTGGATTGTGGACATGGGCTTCCCATTATTCTAGGCTCTGACCACATTGTTACACTGGCTGTGAAGACAACATTAGCACTAGGAGGTTATGCTGCACAGCTTTCTACTTATGTGCAGCTAAAGCTGGCTTTTCAGAAATAGATACCCATGAACAGAGCAGACTTCCATATAATAACAGCTGCCTTTCCAGATCTGTAGAAAGGCACGTTCTGGATTTACGCTTTTGAATCAGCCTAGAAAAAAGTGGCACAGGATTTGGAGGTATGAAAGCCACACAGTTGTTATGACAGTATCATTATTGTCTGCAAGCATAGATCCTTACTGCATTATACACCTCTTCCATTGGCATGCCATGGAGGTTCATGGTGTAATTCCCCACGGTTACACTTGCCATTGTTTAGAGGGGCCAAGACAGTTGGCTTGCAAAGTTCTCTCAAAATTGTCTGCATATTTGATTAGCAAACATTCTACAGAAGTGCACATATTTTGAAAAATGTGTACATTCAGCCTCAGCAGGTTCAGGAGCACTCAATATCTGATGTTACCTGGAATCATAGAGAGCATCAGTAGCAGACCTGCTGTAGAAGCAAAGCTTTGAAAAGTTACAATGGACAATAGCTCCCATGCTGATCATACTGCATGCTGGCTGGGGGATTATGGGAGTCACAGTCTTAAAAGGTAACTCTCCAAAGTGCTGAAGTCAACACTGGATGTTCATTTAATTGACCAGGAAAGATTCTCTCTACATCTTGTGAAGGATGTGTGTCATGGGATGTTAGGAGGCGAGTGGGTGGGAAGCATTGCTGAGAGATTGGTATTTATGGCTGAGCCCAAGTTAATTGACCTAGGTCAGGGTTATGAAAGGTCAGTGACCAGATCGTATGACAGCTCTGAGAGATAGTACTCTGGAGTGTCTGGTGATGCTTAGGAGATAAGGGAGAGGGTGCTGCAGTGATATTTCCCATGCACCCCATACATAGGCCTGTTAACTCTGTGTCTGAAAAATTCTGCTCTGCTCTCATGAGACCAAGAAGACCCTTTCATTCCTCAAAAAAGTACTTGTGGACAAGAAGAGCCCAGGAAGATTAACACAACCCAGCATTTGCCTTTGGTAATAAGAAGCTTAAATAAAAATCTACACACTGATGCTGACCTCTGGCCGCCAAGAGTGCTTTGCAGAAACTTTATTGCCTTTTTATGAAATGAACACAAATGTGTCTTTAATTCCTTCCTGGAGCCCCTGTGAACTGCGAGGCTCAGGCAAAGGTAGCCTGGGACTTGTTAGGGAAGAATTTATGTGACATCACACAGAGTCGGAGGGGGAGGACGGTTTAATCATTTTTAATTACATCCCATTGGAGTTTGGCTGGGCTTCTGAACAAGATCACTCCTTTGGCCTCCCGTGTTTCACTGTCACTCAGGCTGCTTTGCTGAGGACTCAACTTGTGCTGGCAATGCAAGGGTCTCCCTCATGAAATTCATTACTGCCTCCTTTCTGCTAATGAGCTGTGGCACAGGGACTTTAAGGGTGTGCTGGGCAGATTTCTCTTTTATAGGGTTATGAAGCCTTAGGTCACTTAGTGAAGGACTTATGAAGCATGATTTTCCCAGCTGACATATATATTCTTTTCCTATTTGCCAAGCCTTTTATGTTTGGCAAAGATGGGACTGGAGGGATACAGTATTTCTTTTAGACAGCCTAGTGTCACTGCTATGAATTTTATCATCAGTAAAAAAAGAAATAATGGGAAGCAGGGGGAGGAGGCCACCCAAACATGCATCTGTGGGCCATATGTGTCCCATGGACTGTGGCATGTGCACCACTTATTTAGGGAAACAAGCCAGCTTCAGACTGTAGATTACAATCCTGTCTTGTTTCCAAAAACCATAACTAATACTTAACCACACTTCTCAGGTTGGATGAAAATAGTAACTGCCATTAGTTAGAAACAGAAGTGAAAGCTTCCGGTCTTCTCACATGCACGCTACAAAGTGGAGAGGGGGAGTATGTTAGCCTGAGGCTTCCTTGGGTTTATTGCCCTAGTACTCAATTGTGGTTTAGAGTTGTGCTGAAATGCACAGTTATAAGAATCTCCTTGTTAGCAATGTCCTATCACTCAAGGATGTGTCTATAAAGTTAAACTCTGTGATGAACTTGACTATGCCAAAAGCTGCTTGTGAGCTGGTCTAGTCAAATCCACTGACTAGGGATTGGGGAAATACAGGAAAGTACAGGAAATAAGGGGGGGGGGGAGTCCAAGAAGGCTTCTTACTCTGTCCCTTTCCTTCCTTGGGTTGGTAGTGATAACATGATCAACTCACTGGTGCTAGATTTGGGCTACTGCTAAGGGAAAAGTCATCCAATTAATAATCATCTCTACACAGTCAATGTGATCTCCCTGGATTACTGCAAATAAGTCACTCAATAATGTGCTTCAGTCCCTGTCTGTCAAAAGGGACTAACAGACTTATGAAGATTTATGAAGGGAGTTGTTATAGGCTGGCTCTTTTAACACAGAAAGATGAAATCAGTAGACTGTTAAGAAATCTGCATGAGGCTTTATTTTAATGGCTATCAGCCTCCTACGTTTCTTTTAAGAAAAGAATGATTACAGTTAAAATATACAACCCCCCTCCCATTTACTCAGATCTTTAACATACAGTTTTGCAGTTCTCTTAAAAATAATTCTAGCAATGTGATTCTCATTCACTTAATGTTTATGATTTAAAGTGTGTTCGTTTTGGTTTCTCCATAAAAGTCCCATAAAATCATTCATTGAGGAGAAAGGATTTCATTTACCCATAAACATGAGGTTTACATTTTCTGCCAGAAAGGGAATGCTATTATCTCTTCAAAGATCTCTGCACTTGAGAAAGCTCTTTTCTACAGAAGAATCAAAAGCACTGTAATTAATTTCAATCTCAGGACATCCTTGAAGAGGTCAGTCTAGTAATGTCCACCACTTGTTTATATTTTCGGAAAAGGCATTCATGATGTAAATGTTATTCTTTTATTGAACCATCATAATGGACATGGGTCATCAGAACTATTAGAAGACAAAATGTTTAAAAGACTTCAGCATTGGGTCTGTAATTATTATTATTTTTGTTTTGGAATGGTCAACTCAAACCTTGTTAGCACAAGAAACTAATTTCCCTTCTTTGTCTAATAGAAATTACTTCAAATCTGGGAGGTGATCAGACATTCACATTCACAAATGGAGGGACAAAGTTTGACACTTAGGTTTCATATAAAAACTCAACACATCCAACCAGTGCCTTAAGGACTAACAACCATATTAGTTATTTTAAAAAAATTGTTTCCTTTTACTGGTTATATGAACTCAAGCAGCTACTTGCAGGCTCCAACTGTGACATATATGGAAAGAGGCTTTGAACTGAATAGAAAGCTGATTGTTAATATTGGTTTTAAATGCATTATAATTGTCATGGTTTTATTAATGAACTGTATTCGTGTTTTATTGATTGACCTAGAATGGTATATTTTGCTCTCTTTAATTTTAAATAAGGAAAAAGAAACACATTCCCAACTATTTCTTCAACAATGGAAAAAATAAATGCACAATAGTGACCACAGCACCCTTTAGTTGGCACACCCTGGGATGTCTGGCATTAGAGACACCTGAGACACAGGAAAACCAACTATGCTGGAGGCATACATTTGCACATAGGAACTACCATGAAGCTATACTGTGTACCTATATTCTCTAATTGCAGAAGAGAGCACTGTGTCAACTGATAGTAGTCACTGAGAATAGGGGGGAATAACAAGATAGTGATGCATATTGTTAGCATACGTTTCAACATTTCATAGATGAAAACAGGACACATGTGGCCATGCAATATCAGGGTGTGGTCAAGATACCAAAAGTTAATAATGAGGAAGAACACACAAGCTAGGAGAGGTTGCAGCAATTTCCTTTTGCCTGAGCCTATTGGGAAGGGCAAGATTCAACCTCAGCTTTTCAGAATGTGTTGTACTATTAATTTGTTTTCTTTTTAATGGTCATACTTTTAACCGCTTTTAATTCTGTTGTCACTTATATTTTAAACTTTTGTATCATGCAAATGTTTTAATTGTATTTGTTTTAACCTTTATAAGCTGCCTTGAGACCTGGAGAAAAGGAATAATTAATAACAACAACAACAACAACAACAACAATGCAAATCTTACACATGTCACATTGAAAATAAATCACAGAAAATAGGTTAACTTTCCAAATAGCCTCCTAATGTTCTGGAGGCTGCCTTGCATATGTCCAATAAACATGTATATCCGATAAAAGCGACTGAAAAAAGTAGAAAGTGGCGACTGAGAAAACAGGTGTGAGTCCTACTAATAGATAACCCAAAAGTTGCATTAGCCACTGTTGTCCTATCCAGAGATGAGAAGGAGTCATTTCATTCCATGGACAAAGGGATGTGTGTATGTCTTATTGTTTGGGGAGCTTGCTGTTCTTCTAAACTACCAGAAGCTAGCCAAGGTCTCTCTGAGTGTTTCAGATTATTATTGCAGAGAATTGCCCAGTTTCCTTGCTCCCTAGGAGACTAATCCCTAAAGCTTCTACATTGCTGAAGTCATAACTGCCCTAATTGGGACCATTGAGGCCTACTGAGCAGTGGTGGTTCTCCAAACCCTCTGCAAAATGTTCTCCATGATTCTTCACAGGTTTCAGCTTCCTCTGGTATGACATTTGCTAAATGTGAACTTTTATCAAAGAGAGTTCTATGAAGGCAGCACTAGTGGTAACAGAAATCATTTCCTTACATCAGTTATAAATGTCCCTACAATGTAACGCTAGGCTGAAAGAGATGGGTGGAATTTCATCACCAGTACCATGGCTTTGTAAAGGCTTTTGGAAAGACATCAATACTTTTGAGGAGAAGGAACGCTCAATATGAAGTCCTGTTCACTGAGCTTCTTCTAATGTCTTCTTTTCCAGCATTGCACTAGGGCAGGGGTAGGCAACCTTTCCCCTTTAAGGGCCGAGGGACTTCAGATCCCAGAATCCCAGGAGCTATTGGCCAACATGGGACTATTGGCCAACATGGCTGAGGCTTCTGGGAGCTGAAGTCCCTCGGCCCTTAAAGGGGAAAGGTTGCCTACCCCTACACTAGGGGAATCTCTACTATCTCAGAAGTGGAAGCAATCCTACCAATCCAGACATCTGGTTTCTACCCTACAGTACTTTCTATACTGCAGACAGAATACAGGAGCTCAATGGAAGCAGATCATAGAATCATAGAGTTGGAAGAGGCCACAAGGGCCATCCAGTCCAACCCCCTGCCATGCAGGAACTCCTAATCAAAGCATCCGGACAGATGGCCATCCAGCCTCTGCTTAAAGACCTCCAAGGAAGGAGAGTCCACCACTCTCCGAGGGAGTGTGTTCCACTGTCGAACCGCCCTTACTGTCAGGAAGCTCCCCCTAATGTTGAGGTGGAATCTCTTTTCTTGCAGCTTGCATCCATTGTTTCGGGTCCTAGTCTCTGGAGCAGCAGAAAACAAGCTTGTTCCCTCCTCAATATGACATCCCTTCAAATATTTAAACACGGCTATCATATCACCTCTTAACCTTCTCTTCTCCAGGCTAAACATTCCCAGCTCCCTAAGTTGTTCCTCATAGGGCTCAGTTTCCAGACCCTTCACCATTTTAGTTGCCCTCCTTTGGACCTGCTCCAGTTTCTCCACATCCTTTTTGAATTGTGGTGTCCAGAACTGGACACAGTATTCCAGGTGAGGCCTGACCAAAGCAGAATAGAGTGGCACTATTACTTCTCTTGATCTAGACACTATACTTCTATTGATGCAGCCTAAAATTGCATTCGGCTTTTTAGCTGCTTCATCATACTGTTGATTCATGTTCAACTTATGGTCCACCTGGATTCCAAATCCCTTTCACACGTAGTCTCATTCAGCCAGGTGTCCCCCATCGTATATCTGTACTTTTCGTTTTTCCGCCCTAAGTGCAGTACCTTACATTTCTCCGTGTTGAATTTCATTTTGTTAGCTTTGGCCCAGCTTTCTAGTCTGTTCAAGTCATTTTGAATTTTGATCCTGTCCTCTGGGGTATTAGCTATTCCTCCTAATTTGGTGTTGTCTGCAAATTTGATAACTATGCCCCCAATACCGTCATCCAAGTCATTAATAAAGATATTGAATAGCACTGGGCCCAGGACAGAGCCCTGTGGCACCCCACTGGTCACTTCTTTCCAGGTTAAAAAGGAGCCATTGTTGAGCACCCTTTGGGTTCGGCCAGTCGACCAAATCCATGTAACAGTTACTTTTTCTAGCCCACATTTTACCAGCTTGTTTGCAAGAATGTCATTGGGAAATGTCACAAAGGCTTCCTGTAACAGATGTCACAAAGGCTTCCTGTAACAGAGATACATTTACATTGTAGAAATAATGCAGTCTGACACCACTTTAACTGCCATGGCTTCATCCTGCAGAATCCTGGGATTTGTATTTTTGTGAGGCACCAGCACTCTTTGTCAAAGAAGAATGAAGACTTCATGAAACTACAAATCCCAGGATTCCATAGAATGGAACTACAACACTTAAAGTGCTATCAAACTGCATTATCAACCGTAGATGCACCAAGAGTGACCTTTTCCCTTCCCTGTCCTTTGAACTCCCAAGTGTGGTCATTTGGTACAATGTTGGTCACTGCTTTTATTTTATTTCTCTTGAATAGACCAGAGCCAATTTGCCAGAAAAGTACCATAAAAACAAAATCCCAAAACACAGAGTTAGTTTCAGCCTGACACCATTTCCTTTTCTTTTGGCTGCTTATTAAATAAATCTGGCATCCTAAAGAATATAGAGTCTCATTTAGAGATATATAGACAGACACTCATCCTTACTAAAAATGAGAGGGAGTAACAAGCCTCCCAGAGACAAAACATCTGTTCTGCATTAGGCCGTACCTAATAGAAAAGGGTGTACGACATCATGAAAATCCGTATTCCAAAGATCAATAAATAAACTCATTTTAAAAATCTATTAGGAATATGTCCTCCTTTATCCTGTATATTGTATATAAGTTCATTTAAATATACAGTGCCCCATACCTGGCCATACCAATTCAAGACAGATGGGAGAAGTTTTTATTCATCGCAAGCAATGCTGAAACCCAGGGTAGCCCAGTAGAATGGTGAGAAGTGATAAAAAGAAGCACTCCTTAACATGGCACATTTTTACTATGGAATTGGCTACCACAAGGTGTCTTGATAGTAATTTGACCAATTAATGGAAGACTGTTGTTCTTTGCCATCAAATTGGCTTCCACCTATAGTTGTCCAGAGGGACCCCTTTTGGGGTGACATCTCTCCTCCCCTCATATCCATAAACCTACATTGGACTACATGTACTTAAGTATGTTTTACTTATTTAAATAGGTAATTAATTAATTAATATTCACAGGTATACTTTTTTCATAAGACCACTGGCCCAGTGGAATTTATCAGGAAGTATGAGAACACAAATAAAGTCCACCACCAATTTCAGGCAAGTCAACACAAAGATATACCCTAGTCTCTACAATCAGATCTAACATAAAACAGAAGTTCTTCTCCTTCTTTCTGGCATGATACAGACCTCAGGAAGGGGCTAGCCACCAGAAGCAGGGCCTGTGATGTAAGTTGACTTCCATCTCTGCTCCATGGTTAAAGCATTTATCTGTTGTCAGGATCCCATTTATGCTTCTCTCTTGTCACTCCATCCATGTCCCTGAGGGGCTCTACTCCAGGGTCTCTTCAACTGGTGATTTAAAGGCAGGTGTACACACATGTGCACACACAAGTACCTCTGTCTTGATAAAGTGTCACTTGTTTACCTTTATCCAGTCCATTACTGACACTAACCATTTGGTGATCTTTCTTCCTGGTTCTTTTGTATCCCTGGAACTGCCTCAAGGGTTGCCTTCACAGGGCCACTTTCTACCTTCACACCTTTTCTCAGCACCATCTTTTCCCAGAAGGCACAATCTCATAGTTCTCAAGCTCTACTGTAAGGCCCACGTGAATATAATAAATAGTTTTCCCTGTGTATTACATATTATGTTCACTCCTGCCTCCATCCATTTCCCCTTCCTCTGTTGTCTCCCTATGCTGAGCTTTAGGCTGTAAGCTCCTCAGGGTAGGGAACTTGTCTTCATCTCCTTTGTAAAGCCCCACACACACATCAATGATGATGTGTGTGAACTTGTGTGTGTGTGTATTTATACACACCACCAAGTAGAATCAACAATATCAGACAAGCGTCTGCCACCAGCTAGAGGTCATCAGCCCGGAAAACCTAAGCATTTTCCATCTTGAACCCTGGCAGACTGCCAGATTGAAATGGAACTTCTACATGTGAAATTTCCTTTTAGTTATCATGGCTAATAGCCATGTCCATGAATCACATTACTTCTCTGTTACATGCACTGGGGAATAAAGCAGAGACTGTGCAGGTATAAAATGAGGATCAGCAAAAAGAGCACTGAGTTTGATTGCACTTAGCCCAGCAGGTCCTTGGAGTTCTGCTGTACTTTGTTTTTAGAGTGTCGAGAAATGACATGAGGTTGAAAATGCCTCTTTTACCAGGGCTTGCCACAGGACAAATTTATGTGCAGGTTTAAATGTATGGACATAGGATGTGGTACTGCTCTCGCATGAATACGCTACTCTTTCTGATAATAGGAGGAGGGCTGCATGTTGGACTACTCCTTTTGGGAGAAAAAAAATGCTATAACTTCTGTACTTCTGTAACCTGATGGATTCCTTCAGGTTCCAACCAGCTAGTCCTTCTTCTTGCCCCTCTGCTTAGATGGAAGGCATCATTCTACCTTCTTACAACACAGGTTAAAATAAGCTATATATGTGCACATGACTACTGAACCCAGATGGGGAGTGGGTTGAAGGTGGACTCTCAGGAACATTTTCACTCACCATGAATTGTGCCTCCCCTCTGCAAAATGAGCACCCATCATCCTTGATTCACATTCAGAGGTACGTCTCTCATCTACACATTTTGCCCACACATTTTGTCAACTTTGTGCAATTGGACTGAGGCAAGGAACACATTCCCTCCTGACACTCACACCTTTGTCAACATGTCCCTCATTCCAGTCCAATTGCATGCAGTTGACTAATTGGGACAAAATGTGTGGATGAGATATGTGCCTCTGAATGTGAACCAGAGATGACAGACAACATGGACATTAGGATGAGTGTACTGAACATCCATCCATCCATACTGTATTTCTTTTCATGAAATGTGCACTCAGGTGTTCATCCCCTTTGTAATCCAGCTCATTATGTGTATCAGTATACAACTAGAGCATCATCAGGGTGAAGTTTGCTGTGGTGGCAGGCAGTGAAATGCCAGTAGAGTGTAGTAAGGCCTGGTTCCCTGGGCAATAGTGATGCATTCACTGCCCCCTTCCACAAAGCTGCTACTGATTCTTTGGAGGAACAACAGCTAAGGATCAGCACAAAACGTTCAGAAGAATGAAAGATGAGTTTTTGTGGGAGAACATTATCATGCCTCTCAAAACAGAGACTTTTGCAGGGGGGTGGGAAATAATGTGGGGGAAATCTGCATCAATATGTTGAGAAATTCATCTGCAAACCTTGATATGCGTACACAGAATGATAGAGATTGCACATGAATCTACAGACACACACACAGCTGTGTTTGCACTATGGCATTCATAGAGAAACATGGAATACTACATTGTCACTGTTCTGCTTGTTCCCAAACAGAAATGAGTAAGTACTCAAACACAGGTAGTTTTCAAAGAAGTAGCCATGTTAGTCTCATACAGCATAAATAGGGGGGAGGAAGGGGGAGGAAATAAAGGGAAATAGCCAGCGTGGCTGAATGACTTCAGTGTTAGACTATAACTCTGGAGCCCTAGGGTTTGATTTCCAGGTCAACTATGAAAGCCACTGGGTGACCTTGGGCAAATCACATCATCTCAGCCCCAGGGAAAAGCAATGGCAAACCTCCTATGAACAAATCTTGCCAAGAAAACTCCATGAAAGTTTCATGTTAGGGTCACCATAAGATGGAAATGACTTGAAGGCACACAATGCACACACACACATGAAAGTAAACTAAGGGCCTTTGCAGACTGCCAGAAATAGTGCAAATTGGGTCCACTTTTAGGGTTAGGGAATCATGGGAACTGTATTTTATTGTGGCACCAGAGCTCTCTGACAGAGAAGGCTCAATGTCTCAGAAAAAAAACTATTCCCATGACTCCCTAGCACTAACCTTAACCCTTAAAGTGGACTCAATTTGCACTATTTCTGACAGTCTGCAAAGGCCCTAAAACATGCAAACCCTTGTAGTGACCAAGTAGCAGGTTAGCACCACTCCTCAACTGCAAGGATTGAATATATCTTCCCTGACCTGTCTTCTACTTCCTTTAATCCATCTTCTTGCTCTTTGTTTAAAATGATCTTCCTCATGTTGCCAGAAATGGGCATCTCCATCTGAACAAACACATCCAATCAAAAGTGCTTCTTGTAAAACCTGGTCCTGAGGCTCTGCTCATTTTCTCCAAAGGAGTTTTACAGAGCAAGGAGAACTCAACATTTATTGCTTGAACTTTTTCAGAAGGAATCTTTTGTTCTGCCAGCTACTATGTTTTCCTAATATTTAACTCCATTCATGATGAATGTGGATGCCACAGTAAAAAAAACAAAAAAAAACACACCACATGTCTGTGATCTTGTTTTGCTCATGGAGGAATAACTAGGTCCAGATTTGTTGCAGAAGGAAATGAATGGGGTTTCATTCTGCAGACTCATATAATATGAACAGATCCCAGGCTGTGCAAGAAAGTAGTCCTCTTGCTCAAAAGAGAAGAAAGACAGGCTTGCTGTCCTAATCTTTAGATATCTCTGGGAAGGAAGCCAAAATACTAAATTCCCATATGTTTTTGTAGAGGAAGTAAGTACTGGAGAATACAGTAAGCTGTCTGAGGTAATCATACTAGGTTTTGGGGTATACAAAACTTCCACTAATATGCCAAGAGACCTTGTTTTTCATCACATCATCAACCTATTGTCCACAATAGCCAGAACAGAGACTATCTCTTTGAGGTCCTTCATTATTTCCCTGCATCTAGAGAATTTCCATATAGGAAACTACTGTACAAGTCACAGTGCTGCATGTTCTCCACCCCACCCCCTGCAAATACATCAGTCAGGTTGCCTGACCTGTGTACTTATGTCATGAAAAACACTTGTACTGCACTTCACATATTTTCTGGTACTAACCAGGACTGATCTTGATCTTTCAAGATGAGACAGGATCTCGTGCCTTTGGGGTATTTCACTGAGACATTGAGTAATCACACTATTTTCACAACCAATGTTAGCACTCAGGTCTCGTCATTCCAAATCAAGTCACCTCCATGCTTCAGTTTTTGAGGCACAAGCATCTTTTCTCAAACAGTATTTTTCTGATGTTGTATCCAAACTAACATTTTGTCTATATGGCTAAGTCCACAAGAGTCATAAAACCAAACTTTTCTTTGTATCCAAAATTTGATTCTAGATTCATTTCCATAAACTATTTTGACTCCCTGTCCTTATAGTTCTAGTAATACACTTTTCCTTCCTTCACATAGACTTTTAAGCTGTGGATTTTACCCATTTCATAAGCAATGTTCTGTGTGTCCTCCCCTATGTTGCTAGCTCTATGGGTCTAGTGGCTTCTTGTAGGACAGACAGAAGGACTAAAACTGAGTAGGACTAATTTGGAGAGAGAGGTATTAACATCTGCAAGATGCATTTCAGGAGAGAATCAGCATGGTGTAGTGGTTTGAGCATTGGACTAAGACTCTGGAGACCAGGGTTTGAATCCCTGCTTGGCCATGGTTCCCCCCACTGAAGAACAGTATTCCATTTACATCAACAATGCAATCATACACATATCTATGCAGAAGAAAGTACCCGAGAGTTCAGTGGGACTTATTCCTAGGTAAATGTGTACAGCAGGGGTAGGCAACGTAAGGCCGGAGGGACGGATGTGGCCCCCCGAGGCCTTTGGACCGGTCCCAGGTTGGTCCTGCTGCCGCCGCCCCCCGCCCCCCGCCGCCACTGCCCACCATGATGATATTTATTATTGTTGTTATTATTTGTTCTTGGGGTTTTCTTGGCAAAATCTCCACAGGGGGTTTGCCATGGCTTTTCTGGGGCTGAGAGAGTGTGCATGCATATTTATTTATTTATTTTAAAAAATTAATTCATTTTTGGTGCTTCGGCTCCCCAATTGTCTGAGGGACAGCAACCCGGCCCCCGGCTCAAAAAGGTTGCCTACCCCTGGTGTACAGGATTGTAACCTAAAAGCCCATTGGAATGTATGTATTTCTTTATGAAAATCATGTTTTTTCCTACTGTTTTTCTGAACTAATTACATTCCATTTATCTCCTGGAGCTAAAAATATTACACATTATTGACTCAAGGTAACCACATGAGAGTTATGTTGTGGAGAAGCTGGGTTTGGACCTTTTTTATAATGTTCATTGGGCAGAAGAGGTGGGTATGAACACAGAATTCATACAGTGGATCAGAGAGAAAGCTATAATTTTGAGCTGATCTGATAAAATTGATTTGTTGAATAATGTATTAAATTATATTATATTTATTGTTAATCATGATGCGTACATGTATGCAGACACAGAGAATACTGTATTTATTGATCTGCTCCCCCCCCCCCCCGGCTTTTCTAAACTGAGTACATACAGAAATCCAAGGAATTCTTTGCTTACAAAAATAGTGTTTTGTGCATTCTTCCTTATTAATAACTTTTGTCCTCTTTCTGCCTGGTTACACACTTTTGGCTGCCCTTTGACATTGCTCAGGCACACAGCATAATTTTCATATGTGAAAAATTGGAAGGTATAGTTGAGGCTGAAAGCCAGTGTGGTGTAGTGGTTTGGGTGTAGGACTAGGACACTGGAGATAAGGGTTCGATTCCTCGCTTGGCCATGGAAACCCACTGGGTGACCTTGGGTGAGTCAGACATTCCTAGTCCCAGAAAACCCCGTGATAGGGTCAGTGTAGAGTCACCGTAAGTCAGAAACAACTTGAAGTTACACAACACCAACAATAGTTGAGACTAACCATTAGAAAGAGTAATCAAAATGAAGCCTTCACATGATACCAAACAATCCTAAAGAAGAAATGAGTCTTGTTTCCCCATGACCCCAGACAATCTGTCAAACAATTGCGGGGCAATTGTCAGGTAATGTTTAGCACCAAAACTGTCAAAGACATATCCCAAATGCTAGCAAATACAGCAGTTTGTCTCCCACTCCCAGCAAATCCCAGAAACATTTTGGTTTTCAGCCAAAACATCTTTACCAATACTCTGTTGATGCAGCCTATGCGGAATAAGTGGGTGAAACTTGGTCTCTGAACCCTCTCCCCACAGTTCACCACCACTGATTTAGAATGACAACAATGACCACCTCTTAATTGGACTTTATTGGGGGTTTAAACTGTCATTATCCCGAGGAAGTCCCATGCTAGCAGGAAGATTTTCACACACATTGAGATTAAAGAGGGCCTATCCCAGGAATAACCAGCAACAAGTCATTCACGGGATTGTCTTGATGTTTCATTCCCTCTGTGCTAGCTGTGGTTTGCTTGGGACATGAAAGTTATTTATCTTGGCAAACAGGAGCTTGCTCTGGGGTGATTCATGTTCCTGGATGAGCTCTCTAATGAGCCCCAAGCACAGCAGTGTCCAATGGCTGACAGCACAGCATACATCAGTTGAGTTTGTAAAGGTTATTTTTCAATGCCCTTTTCCAGAAAGGAGTCAAATGGTCCCAATTTCTCTGATGGGCCATTAACATCAATCACAAAGAGGGTGATGGAGATGGGGACTGGAACTTGTTTTCTTTTCCTCTCACTGTAAAGGACTCCAAGGTCGGGGATGGGGGGGCACGGCACAAATTCAATCCATCATACTTACACAAACCATATATGGGGGTTTGGATAATTTCAAAACCCCACTTAGCCATGTGGGTGATAATTTCCATAGGTTCATATTTTCAAACCAACTTACCTAATGTACCTACCTCCTGAACTAATGTCTTAACTGGAACACAAGCTGTGTTTAAATACCTGTATATTGGTAGATACTGCATACAACAATTAATATGAACCCCAGAATTGTCTAAACTGACTTCAAAACTACTGCTTTAAACCAATTTTTGGTATGTAAGTAGCTAAATGTGGAAAGGCAGTGTGATGTAGTAGTATGAGTGTTGGACTAGGACTCTAGGAGACTAGGATTCAAAACTTCACTTAGCCAGGTGGTGATTGGGCAATTCACACTCTCATAGCCTGAGAGGATGGCAATGGCAACCCTCCTTCAAGCGTATCTTGCTGAGAAAATCCAAGGATAAGGTTTACCATAAATCAGAGCTGACTTGAAGGCACATAACAGGAAGGAGAAGGAGAGGGAGGAGGACAAGTAGTAGTAGCAGAAGTAGTAAATGTAAAGTACGTTGTCTCTGTATTAAAACATGGGTCATACCTAATCTATAGCAATCTCTCTGTGTACATAATATAAATATAATATACAAGAACATGGTTATTGTTTAATTTGTGTCATTATAATGCATTTTTGTATTGTTATTTTTTTGTTTTATAATTTTGTCATCATACACCAGCTGGTATGTTGTATATGGATATGTTGTTTATGATTTAAAGGCCATATATCCACCAGTCATGCATGAACAGGAAGTGATTGCTTCTCCTTTGCTCTGCTGCACTCCTTCTCCAGATCTGCCTTTCCCAATTCTGTTGTTCCAGTAAGGTTTAAACTCCATGCATCTGAGGACATAGACCAAGTCTATGCAATCTTATGAAACAACTTATTTCACACAGTTAGTCTCGAAGGTACTGCAAGACCCATTTGCATACATTTAAATGTAGTTTCAGAGCAAAGCCAAGAGAAAAGTAGCAGTATAGAAGACACTTGAGAGGGAAGGCATCTTCTCTGTACAGAACTGTACAAAATATGCAAAGCATCCCACTACCCTACCCACCACTTTCCTTGACAGTAAAACATCAGACTGATGCTTTCTTGACTGTACCATGGATGGCAGCAGTCTGTTGTAAACCAGAAGCTAGGAATCAGGAGTTGTTGAATAAACTAGAAAGCAGGACCAAAGGAGTGAGCCAGAAAATAAAGATTAAGGATCTAGTTAGACACCGAGACTTACAAGCCCTCAAGTATGCGGGAACACAGCAGGACTCTGGAAAACCACATCTGGAGAAATGCATTTGGATAATGATGAACTCCGGAGGAAAAGAGGAAAACCGCATTCCAGATGGACAATCTTAATCAAGGAGGCTCTGAGTTTGCAAGGTAACTGATTATAGAGTGACTTGGAGGTCTCTCATGCATAGGGTCATCATAGGTTGAGGTCAACTTCATGGCACTTAACAACAACAAAATGATGAACTCAAATACCTAACCCTATTCAGAAATTCAAAATAACCATTTCTTGAGTCTATAGTGGCGTACTTCACAAGTTTGTGTTATTAACTTGTTTTTATACTATATTTACAATTTTAATTTTTTTTTTATTTCAAAAGAAAGGCTCAGTGGAATTGGGAACAGGAAGCAAAGCCTTCCTGTTCAGGAGATCCTAATAGCCAGCCTATGTGGGTGGAGCGCGGACCTAAAGGTACATCAGTGAGAAAATTTCAAAATCCATATTAAACTACTACCTTGAATAGGTCAGTTCAAACTTTCACAAAAATGTAGAGGTTTTCAAGTTCTCCAGTTCTCTCCACTAGGCAAGAGGTTACAAAAATTAGTGAGGTGTCATGAAGGGACAGGGAAAATAGGCCTGATGTTGAAGTTAGGAAATAAAAATGATTTTGAAAATGTTTTTGAAAATGTAAGCATAAACGACCCAGGACAGGGAGGCAGAGGGCTTGCAGACATGCAGATTATGCTCTGTATTTTTGATGGGAGCCTGTGTGGTATAGCATTTAAGTGTTGCACTGTGGTTAGAAACCAAGGTTCTAATCCCCACTGGGCCATGGAGATCCACTGGGTGACTTTGGGCAAGTCACACTCTCTCAGTCTCAAAGGAAGGCAAAGCCAAATCCCCTCTGAACATATCTTGCCCAGAAAACACTAAGGTTTCACCCTTGGGTCCCCGTAAGTTGGAATCAACTTGAAGACAGATAACAGCAACAACAAAGTTGATGTGAAGGTTTCAGGTTGTACCTGGGAGCACCCACTGAACTACTACTTGCAGTTTTGAAAAAGATCCAGCTGGTACTTGGAACTCTCCCAGTTTTTGTTTTTGTTTCACTGAGAAGATGCTATTTCTTCTTCAGTGGATCTCAATAGCACTTGGCACAATCATATCTATTTAAATGTGTGAGGAACAGCAGCCCTCAAAATGTTGTTGAGGACAACTCCCATTATCCTCAATAATGGTTATCCTGCTTACAGCTGATGGGATTTGCAGCCCAACAACATCTGGATGGGAAGGGAGGGTCACATGTTGCCTACCAGTAATTAGGGCTTAAAGCCAATTGCTAGCCCTAACTAAAACAGGCTAATTGAATGAGTTACTGAAGTGGATAGTAAGTCAACGTTTATGTAAATTGCATTACTTCAATTAGTCTACTCTAGATGGGACAAATAATGGGAGTCAGAACCATAGAACCATTGTCACAATCATTTATGGATTGACTCTCTATAGCAGAGAGGGAAATAATGTGACCCTCCAGCTAGTTGTTGGATTGCAACTCCCAGCATTCCTCACCATTCACTATGAAGGCTGAGGCTGCTGAGATTTGCAATCTAACCATACTTGAAGGGCTACCTAATCTCACAGGTTAGCCCTGTCTTTCTCTATTCAAAATAATTTGGAAAAACCCTCCTCTTTGTGTAAGTGATGGTGTGAATGGATGAATGTGGTAAGAGCAGCAGAGGCCTTTCTCTATCATAGGAGCTTATTGCATGCCCAAATAAAGTGTCCTTTCCCCAACGGGATAGGTTGCATTACAGGTTGATATCGGATGTTATCGCACACTAAAACACTGACTATGTCGCAGGGTGACGACAACCCGCCTCCCAGCTTCACTTAGCCTGCCAATTTTCAAGAATAGGAAGCTTCCATACTTGAACGTTGGTGGGCTATGTGCAGCTGGGAGACAGGTTGTAGTTGCCCTGTGACAGTGTCGCCATTTTAGTATGTGATAACATCCAATAGCAACCCGTAACGTGACCGTAACCCATTGGGGAAAGGACGCTTTATTTGGATGTGCAATAATCTCCATAGTCTTAAGGCTTTGGAATATACATGCTGCTTCTCCTGTTTAGAAGTGCCTTCCCTCTTTAAGTTAGGGGAAAGGGCAAGTTGTTTTTCTTAAATGTTCCAGCAGGTTTTTCTGTGCTTGGAAGGCTTAATTGGAAATTTATTGCTACTGTGGTTAACTATTTTATTTTGCCTTTTGAACTTTATATGTGAAGGTTTTGATATATAACATTTAATTATGTTTTAATTGTTTTGCAAGAAACCCTGAGCTGTAAGAAAGGAGGGCATAGTTATATGTTTCTAAATAAATGCTCATGTATATATTTGGTTACTGTGTACCACAAGTAGGGACAGTTGCCATGTAGCACTCCAATGAGGCTCTTATTGGATGGAGGGCTCTGGTAGGGTGCCAGGAAGCAACCCAGGCCATTTTGTACAGGGCAACCTTGGAGTTCTCTAGGAACACTAACCAGTCGCGTTGCCAATCTTTTTCTCTAGCACGGCTATTGTGACCTTTAATAACTGTATAAACAGAAGCCAGCTGTTTCCCACTGTTAAACCTTCACTCCCCCCCCCCCCCAGTGTCATTTTCTGATTTCTGCTAGTGTGATATGAAAGGCACAAGAACCCTGCCAGAAAACAATTTGGCAACTTTAGCCCTTGGAAATATAAGAAACTGTCACAGGAAGTCAGACCATCTAGCTCAGTTTTGTCTATGATGGCTGGTAATAGCTGTTCAGGGTTTTCGACAGGAGACTTTCTCCACACTAACTGGAGAGAGCAGGGAAGGATTGAACAGGCCTGCTGCATGAAAAGGATATACCGTACTTTAGCACTGAAATTAGAGTCATTCCTTGAAGAAATGGAGAAGAAGGAAGGGCATACTGAATGGGGGCAATGGGCATTCCTTCTTCACCAGTTAAAGCCTGAACATCTAGCAAACAGCCACCCGCTAAATCTTTCTCTTTCCTCCAGAGAAATATGGGATCCCAACCAACAACATGTCTCTAGTGATGGGATTCCCACTGCTGCCCCCAAAATCAAGAAAGCCTTTCTACTTCATATGCTCTTTTGAGTATGATACAATAGAAAGATACCAGCACAAGGTCTAAACCTGACCTTGGTGGCTGAAAATGCTATTAGTTTAAAGTAACTGATATAAAAATGTTGTCATGAGTTTGCAGACAACCTAAAGCTGGAACTCCGAGAATTTCTATGTCTGTGATATATAGTCTAAATAAGATCGGGGGGGGGGGGGGGGGAATGAAATACCAAGAAGTCTCGCTCAGCTACCTTCAAGCTAAGCAGACAACATAGTTTGTGTCTTAGGAGATCATTACTTCAACTTTCTGCATCTGTCCCAGCCCAAAATTAAACCAGAGAGAGAGAGAGAGAGAGAAGAATGCTGGGGGGTGAAAGAATACTCCAGGGATGAAAGAAGCAGCTAAGTTGCCAGAGTTACAGGTTCAGAACTACCTTTCAAATGCTGTTGCTTCTCCTGAAAGGCAGGAAGGTGAAATGAAAGTGAGATTCTGCCTGGCTGTGGATGAAAGAGAATGTCTGATTTCGAGGCATCTCAATCCACCTGCTCTGCCCTTTAAGCTGCTAGGTCAGAAGGACATTGTCTGGAGGTGAAATGATAAATCTTTAGCTAGTCTGAGCATATGTTTGTGCAGGTGGGGGATAAGTAAGCATATAATAACCCTGCTTCATAATAGTCTGCCTCCTGGCATCATCTGAAATGTTGGTGATGCCTTTTAAAGTCCTTGACCCACAGCTCTGGAACTATGTGCAGCCCTCAGCTACTCAAAGTCACCCCTACGCCATTCACCTTTCCCTGCTGCCAGCCACTCCCTGGCTTCCATGATTACTGTGGACATGTCACTCAGTGGAGATTGTTGGGAGCATAGGATCACACTAAAATGCCTCTTGGGAGAAAGAATACATGGGAAGGAGGGTATGTGAGTGTACATGCACATATGTATGTGGCCCCTGGGGTCCCCTGGCAAACACCAGGTGTGACCCTTGAGGCTGAAAATGTTGTGCACCCTTATTCTAAACAGCTTGGCCCAGAATACTTTAAGGACTATCTCCCCCTCCCCTCCTGTCAATCTATCAACACCCTAAAAATTGGTGCAAAGGCCCTTCTCTATTTTCTTGCTATAATGGGACAAGAGAATGAACTTTCTCAGTGGTTGTGCCCAAATAAGGATTTGTTTACATGAATGAAAAATTCTGTACTCATCCTGAAGTCACTGCTGGCAGTCCCAACAACATACTCTGCTTCTGAAGACAATCAGTCGGTTTTTTGCCCTTAAAACAACTTTCCTATAATGATAACAACAACAACAATAATAATAATAATAATAAAATTTATTTATATACCGCCCAATGGTTACCCAATCTGGGTGGTTTACAACATAAAACAATTACAGTAAAAACATATCCCTCCCCCCCTTAAAACAGTATTAAACATCGACTTAGTTAAAAACCTAATACCAGTTAAATAAAAAACATAATAATTAAAATAATCACAATAGAAACCCATGACACATCACCCATTCATGCTCTGTGGGGGAACCAGGTTCAGAATAATGTCAATAAAGGAGGAGGGAGCAGCCCGGGGCTGGGCTACCTAGTCTGGAAAGGCCTGCCGGAAGAGATCCATCTTGACAGCCTTTTTAAAACTGTCCAAAGATGTTAACTGACGGATCTCGTCCGGCAGGTCGTTCCAGAGTCTGGGGGAGAAAACAGAAAAAGCCCTCTGGGAGGTTGTGGATAGCCTAGATCTTTGTGGCTCTAAAAATTTCCTCCCAGAGGACCGGAGTGCGTGGGGGGGGAATTGTACGGGAGGAGGCGGTCTCTGATATAGTTTGGACCCAAGCCATTTAGGGCTTTAAAGGTAATAACCAACACCTTGTACTGGGCCCGGAAGCGAATAGGCAGCCAGTGGAGGGACCTCAAGACCGGGGTGATATGATCCCTCCTAGATGTTCCGGAAACAAGCCTGGCTGCCATATTTTGAACTAACTGTAGCTTCCAAACCTGGCACAAGGGTAGCCCCATGTAGAGCGCATTACAGAAGTCAAGGCGGGAGGTTACCAGCATGTGCACAACAGTCTCGAGATCCCTTACTTCCAGAAAAGGGCGCAGCTGGCGTATCAGCCAAAGCTGATAACAGGCGCTCCTGACCGTCGCATTAACCTGATTTGTCATCAGGAGCGATGAATCAAGGAGCACCCCCAGACTGCGAACACAGTCACTGGAGGAGAGTGTGACCCCATCCAGGACTGGAGGTTGCAACCCAATTCTTGGTTTCGGGGCCACTACCATGAGCACCTCCGTCTTGTCTGGATTCAGTTTCAATCTGTTTTTCCTCATCCAGCCCATTACTGCCTGAAGACATTCATTGAGAGAGGAGATGCTATTGGAACTCGAGGCTGACAAACGAGACACGGAGAAATAGATTTGAGTGTCATCAGCATACTGATAACACCCAGCACCATAACTCCATATAATCTCACCCAGCAGCTTCATATAGATATTAAATAATGTCAGGGACAAAATAGATCCCTGAGGGACCCCACAAGTGAGTTCCCTTTTGCTGGAGCTACAGTCCCTGAGCAGCACCCTCTGGGACCTACCCGAGAGGAAGGACCGGAACCACTGCAAAGCAGTGCCCCCGATACCTAACTCCCTCAGGCGGCCCAAGAGGATGCCGTGGTCTATTGTATCAAAAGCCACTGAGAGGTCTAAGAGCACCAACAGGGTCACACTTTCCCTGTCGATGCTCAGACACAGATCGTCGGTCAAGGCAACCATGGCAGTCTCAACCCCAAAACTTGTCCTAAAGCCGGTTTGAAATGGGTCTAGATAATCGGTTTCATCCAAGACCGCTTGGAGCTGAAAAGCAACCACCCTCTCGATCACCTTGCTCAAAAATGGCAGCAATGACACAGGCCTGTAATTTCTCATATCCAGGGGGTCAAGGGAAGGTTTTTTTCAGAAGCGGCCTAACAGCCGCTTCCTTCAAACAAGATGGAACATGTCCTTCCCTAAAGGATGCACCGATGATATCCGCGAGGAATCTACTCAATGCATCCCCCCACCCCCAGACGGCCAGCCATGATGGGCAAGGGTCAAGAGGGCAGGTTGTCTTCCTCACCTTACCAAGCAGCTTCTCCATGTCCTCGGTACTCACAGATTGGAGCTGATCGAGTATAACTACATCGGCGGAGTTACTGGACACCTCGCCTATAGACTCTGTTTCAAGAGTGGCATCTAAGTCGGCTCTTATCTGAGAGATTTTATCTGCAAAGTAGTTGTTAAACGCATCACAGCAGGCTGTCATTGGGTTAAGTAAGGGATTTGGCGCAGGGAATACCTGCGTCATCTCCCTCACCACCTTGAACAGCTCTGTTGGACAGGACTCTGCAGACGCAATCCGTGCAGAGAAGAAGAATCTCTTTGCTGCAAGCCTCCCAATAGGAACGAAGAAAATTCCTATGGCGAGTTCTGTCTGATAAGAGTCAAGTCTTCCGCCATTTGTGCTCCAGTCGTTGGCCAAACCGCTTCATTCTCCTAAGCTCCGGTGTATACCAAGTAAGGGATTTGGCGCAGGGAATATCAGTTTGAAGCGGGATGGCAAGGGCGCTTGGGAGTGATTGTGTCGATAGCCCTGGTAAGATTGATGTTCCAGGTATTAACCAGAGCATCGACAGAGTCACCGGCATTCCCCACCATTAGACCCTCTAAGGCTCTCTGGAATCCTTCAAAGCAAAGTCAGGGAAAATCCTGATGTTTCCTGGAAACCCCAGAGTAATCTCATGTTCTTTTGCTGTGTGGACAGCTGGATCAGGTCCAGTTTGACCTGATCCAGATAGCCACACATCAAGAGGCATGCCATTTCCCTTCCCCGTGCTGAGCAGCAGAAGGAAAGGAGATGACCTGGTTTTAGATAAGCAACTATGGGGAGAGGTCATCAGGGCCAAGATAATATTGGTCTGGCCAGCCCGTATGCACAACAATGTGGTCTCTCACTGGATTCAGCCAGATGCATTTAGTTTTCTCTTTGGCTATGTGACCACTGGGTGGTCAAAATAGGTTTTTATTCCTCTAGGACTGTTTTGCCAAGTCTTTTTTTAAATCTGATTTTAAATGTATTTATTTATTTATTTATTTATTTATTTTTGCTTATCTGTTAAATCTACCACTGGTTTTATTAGCTCTTCTTAATGGAAATGGTTGAATTTTATAATTGGTTTTAATTGTTATAAAGTGGCATGTACATACAATAATGGTGAAATCTAAATTCATATTTAAGGACTGAGTGCTGCATAATCACTAGGAGAATGAGATGTAGATCCATAATGAGTGAATGACCCATTGATTAGCTGATGCAATGGATGTTTTAGCAAGGGACAGAATTATGATATCAACTCTGTGTGTTGAGTTATGTCAAATAAGGAGGTCAGTGTGAGATACAATTGTACCTATTGCAAATAATTAGGTGGTAGAGTTACAAATTATGCCATTTCATTATGCAGGTGTCAGCCAGATGTAGAAAGTAGGTGACAATTTTTTCATGTAGCAATGTTATAAATAAGGACTTTGCAGTGTCTTGAATTTAGATCATTATCCACAGAGGTTTTTGCTTCATGGTGCAGTTGGATTATAAAGTGGCAGTGACCAGCTAAGAGTACAAGAAATACTCTAAGTAAAAGGGAGATGCTTTGCCCCTAGAATACTCATGAAGTGGAAGAGAGTTCCTTATTCTTTCAGCGAGCTGCACTGTGTTATCTTACACAAACCTGTTTTGGAAGATATGGAAGAGATGAAACAGCCTGCAGACAAGAGCCACTGTGAGACATGGTGAAAAGTAGGAATATAATATTGGTTTGATGTTCACATACCTAGAGCTATAAAGGAGACATTGAATTTGTTGAATTCTGTCTCTCAGTTAATCTCAAATGTGCTACAGTATCCCTTTGCATACTGGGCATTCTATGACAACCACATTCAAAGAGCACTGTATTTTAATGTTTAAATACAATGGGTTTTGAAATCAAGTTTTTAACAACAGAAAAATGAAACTCTTCTTCAGCTTTGGACTGCTGTTCTGAAAGTTTCACATTTTAAACTTTAAGAACAAATTCAGCAAATCAATTGCTGTTGTTGGTATGTGCCTTCATGTCATTTCTGAATTATGGCAGCCATAAAGCAAACTTATGGGGTTTTCTTTGCAAGATTTGTTCAGAGGAAGTTTGCCATTGCCTTTCCCTGAGGCTGAGAGCATGTGACTTACCCAAGGTCACCCACCAGTTTTCATGGTTGAACTAGTAATCAAACCCTGATCTCTAGGATTGTAGTCCAACACTCAAACCACTACACCATGCTGGCTGATATGATAGCCTTGTTTAAATATTTAAAGTGATGTCATATTGAGGAGGGAACAAGTTTGCTTTCTGCCACCCCAGAAACTAGGACCCGGAACAATGGGTGCAAGCTCCAGGAAAAGAGATTCCACCTCAACATTAGGAGGAACTTCCTGACAGTAAGGGCTGTTCAACAGTGGAACACACTCCCTCAGAGAGTAGTGGAGTCTCCTTCCTTGGAGGTCTTTAAGCAGAGGCTGGATGGCCATCTTTCGGGGATGCTTTGATTGGGAGTTCCTGCATGGCAGGGGGTTGGACTGGATGGCCCTTGTGGTCTCTTCCAATTCTATGATTCTATGATTCATTTTCTTAAACAATTAAGTTATATGTGCTTCCTCTGTTTGAAAAATAGCAGCTGTATGTCTAATTGTAATCCTATGTTTTATGCAAAACAGGCCAGAGAGATTCCTTTAGTCATTTTAACAAGCTCCTCCTTTTGAATTTCATCCTAGGAGATTATCGCATTGACTTTTCAACCTGATCTGTGCATGGGACAGGATCGAGCTGGAATGGGGCAAAATGAGTTTTGTCACACACAAAACTGCTGCTGCGCTGCCAACCAACCATTACCTGTCCCTGAGCCATACTCTGCTGGCCAGTTTTGGTAGTATGGAAAGCTTCTGTACTACTAAAATTGGCCAGCAGAGTATGGCTCAGGGACAGGTGATGGTCAACCGGCAGCGCAGCAGTAATTTTGTGTGCACTAAAACCCATTTTGCCCTGTTCAAGTCACGTCCCATGCGTGGATTTGACTGAAAAGTCAATGTGATAATCTCCCAATACTCTTGGGAGGAAAGAAATTGGTTGGCTGCTGGTTTGCCTGAAGAGCCAGTCTGGAGCTATGACTAGAGAAGGCTTTGTGGACACACTTCCAGGTGCACAGGCATCAGAAGCAAAGCCAATACTGAAGTGCCTGGGATAAAAATACAGGCAACTGCTGGCTTCAGATAAATGCACGAAAGAGTAAAGTCCTCAGGTGCAGAACAATGGCTCTGTCTAGAGTTCCCAACTGACCAAACAGAAAACTGCTCTGGCCTGTTTCTGTGACTTTAACAGAGCTTTTTCTAGAGAAACCATCTGGTGAGCATGGCTTGTTATAGAGGTAACCAGGGGTGTGCACATGTGCAAAATAAGGACCTTGCTCCCAATAAGAATTCTGCCTTCCCAAATGAAATTTTCCTTCCGTCTCCAAATTTCTAGAACAGCAGAGAGTGAGGCACTGAAATTAATCACACACATAACTTTTCTATTTGCTGTGTTGATATTCTCTGGGTACCTTTCCTTGTTCCTTTTCTCTGGATACCTAAACTTTATTTCTAAAAGGTCAACTAAATTTTTAAGTTACTACAATACTAGAAATTTGGGGACTGGAGAATTTCATGGGGCGGATTCTTATTGAGGGGCAATGCCCTCATTTTGCCCTCCCCAGTAGTTACATTCCTGGAGGAAACAATCATTACTTGTTAATATCTTTGATCACACTGTTGCTAAAGGCTTGGGAACAAAGAATGATAAAATGGCAAAGCAACATCACAATGTGAACAAGATGACACAAGTTATTAAGGAGGAAGAATGCACAAGCTAAGACAGGATGCATCAGTTTGGTTTTGCCTGTGCCTACGGGGAAGGGCAAAATTCCATCCCTTCCTCTTCTCTCCTCTCTGCTGATTGAATTAAGAGCCTTATCACATTAAAAACAAACCCGGCAGGCAAATGGAGAGAAGTACATTTATTTTTGTCTCCACATGACTTTGAAGCACTTTTGTTCTTTTCCAGTCATAGAAGCATGGGAGAGGGTTGTAAAACTGTCCCTTTTGCCAACTTGGAAAAATCTATTTGGCAAAAGTGACATTTTTACCACTCTCTCCTATGATTTTATGACTGGAAGATCATGAAAGTGCTTTGACATCATGTGGCAAGAGAAAGATAAATGCACTTCTCTTCATTTGCCTATCAGGTTTGTTTTTAATGCAATAAGTGCAAGCTACTCAGTTTGCAGCAACTGAAGTAAGCTGAGGACAAAGAAGAAAAGGGGAAGGAGGATAGAGAAATTGGGGCATTTTTAAAACAGTTGAAAAAGTAGGGTGACAGATTAATTGGGACAGCTGGATCATAGCAGATTCTGGATGTTGTAATCTAAAACAGTAACTTTCCAAGCTCTAGTGACTACCAGCAAAGTTTCCATTAGGAGATACTGAAGAAGCCAATGGTGGTGCCAGAGAACCAAAGTCCCACTCAGCCATTTCTATATGAGTGGAGACTGAAATCCCAGCTGTATCTGTCTGTTTGCAGCTCAAAGGAGACAGGCTGTTGGTTGCATAGCCCTGATGCCAAGTAAAGAAGTGTTAATGTGGCTTCACAATGCATCTCCAGTTCTTAGAAGAGAAAGGCAGCTTATAAAAGGAACTAACACAACTCGGAAAGGCCTTTTCATTAAGGGGATGATGAGATTTTCCATATAGCCCTAAATACGAACAGCTGACGGATTGGCTCTTGAAACCTGATGGATGCTGGATCTTGGCAACCAATCAAACTTCATCCTTCACATGCTCCAGGATTAGCAGAGTGAAAGGAGCTAGTCTTTTAAAGCTGTCATTTAGAAGGTTACTTTTGATTTAGGGCCACTGAGTCTTGGACCCTTGACCTTGTCTAAGTCCATCCATAACAGTTCCACAGCACCCTCTTGACACAGAAAGGGGGATGCACGCCTGTCCCTGGCAGCCTAAGCACATACACACATCTGGCTGCAAGTCAGGAGATCTGCGCTCTATTCTTGGCTCAAACTCGCTGTGTGACCTTGGCACTTTTTCACAAATGGTTTTATATGAGTCACAACTAAATTGCAGGCATTTGTAAAAATGGATTTAATAAAAAGTCAGGGGGGGGGGGAAGAAGATTATTGTTAGAATGGTTGAGTGAACAAGAAGTCAGTAGGCACGCTAATGTTTTGCAAAACAAAAGAGAAGACATTTGACAAAATAAAGCAAAACTTCCTGAAAACAAACACCACAGCAACAGAGATAAATCAGTATGCTTGTGGAGCAAAGTTTTTCTTAAAAGGCAATATGATCCCCCTTCCCCAATCTTAACAGTTTGTCTCTAGTGTAGTGTTGTTGTTTTTATATATTATTTGGTTCCTCATCAAATGCCTCAGGAGAATGGTAATGTATAAACTGGATTAGTAAACCCTATGAAATTCATGGGGCCATCATAAATCGACAGGTGACTTGTAGACACATACACATATGCATACTCCGAAAATTCAGCATTAGAATCAATGAAACCAATTTAATTCCAGAGATGCCGATACAGTGCACCCGCCCCAACCGTGGGCTTGCCATCCACAGATTTGAGCATCCATAGACAGCAAGCTCCATTGATTTCAATGGCCGTACACACATGTGGCTGTTGAAATAATTGAATACTGTGGGACCTTAAGTCCATCTGTGAGGTGGTGGTGTCCATAACATGCGGCCACTGAAATAATTGAATACTGTTGAGCCTTAAGTCCATCCATGGGGGGAGGGAGTCCAGAACAGAATCCCCCTAGATAAAAAGGGCCCACTTTATGTTCAGACTGATTTTATTATCTGTTATTGCTTTCAATATAGCTGTTTTTAATAGCTTTTTATCTTTTAAATTGTATTGGATTCCATCAACTATAAGTTTGAATTGTTTTAATACTGTGAATTTAATTATATTTTAATGTTTACATTTTGTACGTGTTTAGCTGTATAGTACTTTTAAACTTGTAAGTTGTCATGACTCCCAATTTTGGAAAAAAGGTGGGATATAAATAAATAAATAAATAAATAAATAAAAGCATCAGAAAACATTAATAGCTCATGAAAATATATGATTCTTTTCCTTTTTAATCTGAAAGGCTGTTAATAATTGCATAAACCTACAAGTATCTCTTCAGAAATGCATCCAGTTGATTTGGTGTGGCTTATTCCCATTTGGGAGAGTATAGGATTTCAGTCTTCATACTGTGGTATAGCTTCATGTTGTTCCTAACTTTCTGAGTTTGTTTTGTAAAACAAAATATTTTGATTCTTCAAAAAAAATAAAAATAATGTGAACCAGAAAAACTTATACAAACAATCATTTAATGACAATAGAAAGTGGCACTTTTTTGGTTGTAAATAAATAGCATGAAATCATTGTAGGAAAATTTCCCAGTCAAACCTGTTTTGAGAAAAAGATTCCAGAACACTCTTGTTGATGCATGTATTTATAATATGTATATTCTGTCTAGTCTTCAACAAGCTCAAAGTGGTGGACATAATTCTTTATTCTCCCATGTGCCACTCCCATCTCATCCTAACAACCATTCTTTGAGGTAGATTATGGTAGCAGATTTAGATTTAAAAACTGCTAGTCCACTGGTAATCCAAACCTTGAGCTGTTTTTGGATGACATGCTGGCTGAGGGATTCTGGGAGTTGTCAAAAAAATTTAACTTTCCCAAGCTTTGTGCTACTTTTCACTAGCTGTTGATTGTGCTGCATAGGTCAGATCACAAGGTTAGTTGCATATCCTCCAACTGTCCCAGTTTGGCGAGGACAGTCCTGATTTCTCCCCACTTTTTCAGCTGCTTTTGAAATGCCCTAGTTTCTCTTTCCTCCAGAATGCAAAAGTAGTTTGCACTCCATTAACCCAGCAGAGGGGAGATTAGAAGAGGCTGTGGAATCTCATCTTTTCCAGTATATTTGGGCAAAAGCAAACTGCTGCAGCCTTTCCTAGCTGCTATCTTCTTCCTCATTTACAGTGGGGCCTTGGTTCCAAGACTCTCCATGGATACCGAAATCTGTGGATACTCAAGTCCCCTTACATACAATAGCATAGTGTCCCGTATATGAAGTGGCAAAATAAAGGTTTGCTTTTTGGATTTTTTAGGAGGTGTGGGAGAATATTTTTAATCTGTGTGTGGTTGCAGAATCCATGGATATGGATTTTGTCAACTTAACCACATTCTGGACGTTTTCACACTTGGCAAAAGGAGGACGCTAGCCGGCCTCCCGCCGGCCTCGCTCCGGCGCCATTTCCCGTGTGTTTACACACACGCGGCGGCAAACCCCGCCCCTTCCGGTGTCATCCCTGCGTCCGGCCGGCTTTTGGCTCCGTGTGTTCAAACACACGGAGCCCTAAGTCCGGCGTCACTCCGGACGAACCAAGGGACGTTTTCACACTTGGCAAAAGGAGGACGCTAGCCGGCCTCCCGCCGGCCTCGCTCCGGCGCCATTTCCCGTGTGTTTACACACACGCGGCAGCAAACCCCGCCCCTTCCGGTGTCATCCCTGCGTCCGGCCGGCTTTTGGCTCCGTGTGTTCAAACACACGGAGCCCTAAGTCCGGCGTCACTCCGGACGAACCAAGGATAACTCCGGCTGAAGCGGCGGAAAGGTAATTCCGGCTGTCCAACCGGAATTAGCCTTTCGGCGGCGGAGCCATTCCGGAATCGGCGGCACGACCCGTTCCGGAATGGCTCCAGCCGGCTTTAGGAGGACAGTCTGAAAACGTCCAAGGATAACTCCGGCTGAAGCGGCGGAAAGGTAATTCCGGCTGTCCAACCGGAATTAGCCTTTCGGCGGCGGAGCCATTCCGGAATCGGCGGCACGACCCGTTCCGGAATGGCTCCAGCCGGCTTTAGGAGGACAGTCTGAAAACGTCCTCTGAAAAAGCGTCCCAGTTTTCATTTGTGAAATGTTATGTAGTGGGTGAGTGTGTTTTTGATAATGTGTCCTTTTTTACTGAAATTCCTAGACACTGCAGCTCATGTTTCATATCCAGGTTTTGCATAGCAAAGATATTGTGTGTTAATTCCCAGGTGCGTCCAGTTAATTTGTCAGCAGATCTATAGTTAATTAAGTAGGAATTCTCTAGTTAATTATGTAGCAGTGAGAAAGCCCTGTTTGGATCCTAGTAGAGATCCACTGTCGATTGGGTATGGTCAAGATGGAGAAATAATCTAACCTGGCATAAGGTACCTTTCTGTTTCAAGTGATTAATAGGTACTAAAATAGGTGCATAAGCTGTATAAAGGGGATATATGAAAAAGGCCTCGTACATCCTACCCCTCAGTCTATAATGTGAGAACAAAGTCAGAGTATGTTACCTGTAGGGGAAATCTGAAAATCTAGGGAGAGAAGAATTCTTACCCCACATATGTTTCCAGGCCTCTGGCTGCGTGGTAGAGAAAGAGGGTGATATTCATCACCGAATCCTAGTAATTGGGCCTTGAATTCTATTTTATTAGCTTTTTCTCCAGGCAGCAAAAGCAACTTGGAGCCAAACCCAGCTCTCTCCTCCACCAAGGGAACTGTGAAGCAAAAAGCCTTTATTGCAATTTGAGTCCCAAAGTGTGTGTATAAAATAGCGCTCTGAATAAGCACACATATAAAAAACGATAATGATTATTAGGGAGGTGAAAACCTGAGCCTGCACGTGTTCTCTCTGGGTCCCTAGCCCTGTGTAATCAATCACAGCTTGGCCTCGGCTCCTCCACCTGTTTCCTTTTCCCAGTTTGCCGGGCAGGAAAAAGTGTCCTCGGTAGAACACATCCAGAGGACAATGGACAGCGGGGAGGCCCAGGAGAAAAGCAGCCCAGGCTTGGGAAAATTCCTTCTGTTGGGCCACATCTCCCAGAATCCCCCAACCACAGGCATGGTCATTGTAGATGGGGGATTTTGTGAGCTGTAGTCCAAAGACGTTAAATCTCCCAAACTCTGGAAGTAGCAGAGCGCCTTTGCCTGTTCGTCTGGCCTTCGTCAGTGCCGTTTCTGAGCATGAGCGCCTTCTCTGAACCTGTTGCTACAGCTGCTCTAGAAACTGGATTTACAGCCAAGTGGGAAATTACTAGACTTTAGGGGAGTCCACTCCTCCCAACACAGAAGGAAAAGTAAAACCTCAACATTCTCCAGGAAAGAGAGAGAACCTTTTTCTTCTTGCTTTGTTGTGATTATCCACATGACGTTTGGGGCTGCCCGCAAGAGAGAACACTGTGCTCAGAGCACATAAAGAGTGAGTGTGCTCAGTGGTGGAAGCAGGGAGGGGAGGAGGGGGAGAAGACTTTGGGGAAGCTCTTGGTCTGGCCCTGGGCTCTGGATGTGGGGCTCGTAGAGCAGAATGTGGAATGGATGTCATGCGAGTGCTCCCTTGGGACCTATAACTGGCATCTGCTGCTCTAACAGCCTGTTCCTCGAGTGGAATAATAAGCATTAAAAGGCTTTTAATCCATTTTTTTATAGCTATTATCAGAAAGCAGAAGCTCAGTCAGTGCCAAAGTCATGCACCTTCACAGGCTGTTCTGATCAAAAACAAAAAGAAAGCCTAGTTAGCTGGACTTACCTGGTAAGGGGGAGGGTCTTGATCAGAGGGGGTGGGGAGGCAGGCCCCCCTAATCCTCCTGTTCTCTTTGGAAAGTTTAAACACAATTTCACAAAGCAAAAACACTTCCAAATGTTCTGGTTGTGGGGATCAGATTTTTCAAGCCCTCAAAGAATGAAAGGGTGCAGGGAATCTCTATCTCAGGGCAAATGTGCCAATCAGATCCAAAGTGCCACAGGATTCAATAGAGTCTCAATTGGGCTTATTATTATTGATGTTGCAAAGTGGGGGGAGGTGGCACTAAGGCCAGAGGTTGGTAGGGGTAACAAGGGTTAGTGGAGAAGAGGTGACAATAATGGGAATGTCTCTTCTCCCACTTCAGGCAGTAAAAGAATGCTAACTGCCCCTTATAAAATAGAATGTGAGAGGGTCGTTCCCCCCCCCCCCCGACAGCTAAAAAAATTATAATATTAATACATCAAGTAAGTCATGAAACAACAGATTCCATGGACCCTTAAATACTAATGACTGTATTGCAGTTTTACCTTGCTGTCTTGTATCCCTCCTCCTTCATTCCCACGAGTCCTTTGCTGTTTGTGCTGTCTTTGTAAGGAGCTCTGCAAAATAGAATTGAGTTAACTTTTCCTCAAAAAGCTAGGCTTTCATGCAGACTTGGAGCACTGACTCAGGGAACTGGAAATGTATTTATTTATTTATTTGTATTTCTATCCCTCCTTTCTCTGCGAAGGAACCCAAGGCAGCTCACAAATGAAGTTCTAAAAAATAATAATTGGAATTGAAAGAAGAGTGGTTAGAAATGGCAGTTCTAGTTGTGTGCCTAGTTGTGAGAACTGCCTTGGTTATTCATACTCAAAAGCAGGGGAAGGATTGTTTCTTACAAAACAACTGGACAGAACAGTGATAGTGCATTTTGTCCCTTAACTTTACTCCTACAAAGGACAGGACTAGTTTTTGTTGTTTTTTTAAAAAATGAAACCTTGGAGTCTAGGCCAGATGATGATCCAAATGGCACCAGGTGGCATGCCTACAAACTAACCAAGCATGTAGTATAGTCGCTCTATACACATTGTACTAGTAATATCATACTGTATACATTTCAATAGTGCAAGTTTTTAGGCTTACAAAAAACATTATACCACATGTACTGATAAAGCAAACATTACAGAATTCTATCTCAGTTTTGTGCTGTTGTTCTTATTTTACTATTTTACATAAAATCAAATCTAGATAGTCTTGTGAACAAGTTCTTTCAGCTTACAAATATGACAACTCTCTCCCATATCCTCGATATACACTACTCTTTTCTCAAGTCTGACTGTCCCTTGAGAGATTCTGGCATTTTTGTATCCATCAACACAGGCCTGAGTGTCTTTTATCTATTCCCCCCTCCCCATACATTGATTCACAAGCAGTGCTCCTAATCCATCCATAATAAATCACTTGCCAGCACTCATATTCACTTATGGAGGCAACAATAGTCCATGTGGGAAAAGATTTCTGCACATTCTTATAAGCCAACCACAAGGGATGCCTGAGAAGTTGGTAGGGTGGCAAACTTACTGTAATGAGGATACCTTCTCCTTAGTATCCTCCTCTTAAATTCCCAATAATCACATCTGGACATGTTCCTCTCCCTCAAATCTCTGGGATCCAAGATGTTCTCCCCCCCCCCCCATATATATGCTTCAATTACTATATATGCTTCAATTGGTGTCTGCTGTTGTGTGCCTTCATGGGGTTTTCTTGGCAAGATTTGAATAGAGAAGGTTTGCCATTGCCTTCTCCTGAAGTTGAGAGAGTGTGATTTGCCCAAAGTCACCCAGTGGGTTTCATGGCCAAGTGGGAATTGAATCCTGGTCTCAAGAGTCCACATTGGCTTTTATATGCTTCAATTACATTTTTAAAAATCATTATAACTCTTTCAGATAGATCCTCCATGATACCATATCCAGTCCACCCATTAGAGACAAGGACAAGGAAATTGTTGTGTTTTTTTTTAAAAAATGGCATTTTTTTTAAAAAACAAAACCAAATCTCTATGAGTGTGATTTATCATGGGAGAAGAATGCATAATGATCAAAGAAAGCACTGTATTTGTTTTTACTTGAGCAACGGTATGGAGCTAGATTTATGTGCATGGTTCTGTTGTTTTTTAAATCTATCTGTCATGTGGAATTTGTAGGTTGCAAAAAGGAACCGTCATAACACAAAACAAAATGAACCACAACAATAAATGTACATGTGGATTCAGAATTCAAAATGTTCTAAAATATACCAGCGCAGGAAAAAGTTGTGCATTTGGCTAAGGCATAAAAAAAACCCAACTGTAGTTAATTGACAGGGATTACAATTTTGCACATCTCAGTGGGATAAAGGAAATGTCATTTGGATCTCGGCAATAAAGTGCAGCACTGAAAGCTGCCCTTTCCCAACACATTTGGCCAGTCTGGATGAGCCTTCCCAGTTGAGCTAATTGTCTGCATGTTCCTCATGTGTCTTGATGAATGGCCTTGTTTAAAGGCAAAAGTTGGGTGGATTTTTTTTTTGGTTTTTTGTTTTTGCCACTGAAATTCAGTGGCTTTGCAGTACTTGGAGGAAAGGTGGTGTAACCCCCAGTGGGTTGGAAGGTGGAAACTTTGGGATGTTGCTCACCCTGCTATATAAATCTATTTTAGCAAGTAGGGTATATTATTATGGTAGAGTTCAAACTTATCCCAACATATGTGTGACCTATCTCTGTCTCTCTATAAAAATACAATGATCAACTGTATTTGATAATCATTACCACCATTCATGCTGGCGATTATCTTTACTGTTCCTATATCCTTGTTAAATTTTAACAATTTTAACTTGCTGCATCCCATACATCTTAAAAGAAGCAACTCAAAGTGCATTGCATCACTCTCAGATATTTAGAAGCTCCAAAGCCAGAGAGTTCCAGGCTGTGTGTGTGTGTTTTAAGGTTACACTTCCATGCAGTTAAAGGAAAACTACAGGAAGAGGGGAGAGGGATATAGTAATGTAATTCACAGCTCTTGCTTCCAACCAGGGGATAACTTTACCAAGATTCTTCTTCTTTTTTTACTTCCTTTCACAGTGCTTTTTGGAGGGGAGTAGAAAGAATAGCATATTGGTCCATTTCTAATGAGGAAGAAAATTGAAATTCATCCTTCAGACTGTTTCATCAGCCTTTTACCTATCTTTCTGAAATTATACAGATTACTCACCTAAGACACTCACCTCTACTATTTTTATGCAAATTGGCTAAAGGGGTTAGAATGAATCTGCTTCCTCCATCCAAATTTGACAACCAGCTTACATAAAAACACTTTTTACCTAGCTTTCCAGAATTTTACAAGTTCCTTTCCTCTGCTGTTCATGTTATGTTCACTCAGATCTTCCCTTCAAAACACAAAATCTTGAAGATTCCTCTTACACAGTCCTTCCTGAATCTGTCTAATACATGGTAGCTTTCATCCTCAGAAGCTATGCCTGATTATTTCATTTAGTTTTGTTAAAATATAAAAACTGTTGAGAAGTCCTTTTTAAAAAGAAAAAAGAAAAAGAAACCTCCAACTGTAATCACTTTTTCATATTTTCATCTGAAATTATGCAGGCCTCGACCACTCCCAAAGGGCTATGTTCCTACAATTTTTCACCCACTTCTGCCAAAATATTGAAATGTTGTAGCCATTTTTAAATTTTCCCCATTTAAACCAATGGGAAAATATATTTGTAGCCTCACATTTTCTGAATCAAAGCTTAACTTCATACTCATGCTAAAACCTCTTATCCCCCAAAGCAGTTGGAGGTGAATCAGGCTTCTTCTCAATGTGTGATCTTGAGTAAATCTTATCTTCTGTGCATGCTGCTAACAGAAACTATACAAGAGAACAGGCTAGAGAGAAATGGCTTATTACCCTTCTAGAGAAAGGCCAGGTGGTTAGCAGCTGACTTCAAAATGGCTTCTGTGTGAATATAATCTCCTTCCTGTTTTGCTAATCCCTCTGTCTGAGCCTGTAGAATTGTCAGACCTGCTGGGCTTTCAGGCCACCTTGCAGGATTGCCTCATCTGTGCTTAAGCCTTTATTTAATTTAAGCTTGCCTCTCTACTTCTTATACATCTTATTAAAGTGATTTGGCCTATCCTCCTGCCAGTCTCATGTTCACAGCCTATTCTTTTAAAGATCTCTTGGCTTTTTTTCTCCTCAAAGGGGACACATATGAACCCATCACATATTGTTTCTTCTCCCTGTGCCCACTCTGCATTTGCTTTTGTGGTTTTTTCAATCATGGCTTTAAAGACTGTTTTCATTAATGATAGGAATACACACACACACATATATACAGGGGTAGCTGTGTTGGGCAGCCATGAAGAAGCCAGGGAAGCTTCAAATCTTGCACAATGTATTTTATGCATTGGAGTTAGCCCAATAAAAGTATTGCTGCTTGTTGATTTTGGATTTTATTGTATTTCATTAATGGTGGTTCTTTGGTTTTCTGTCTTTCACTTTAGTATATCCCAAATGGGCACACTAGTTCACTGAAATACCATTGGTACTATCATGATGCTGAGTGAAGTGTCCATCTCAAGCGGAAGATGTCAAGGATGAGAATAGCAAAAAGTATTGGAATATTCTATCTCACAATCTTTCTGGTGTCCCCAAAAGTAGCCTGCTGACCTTGACGAATGTAGAGGCAACCAGCATTGCAGCAAGATTCAAGTATCAGCTTCACCACCATTTTTAAATAAAGGACAGTGACGGGGGGTGGGGGTAGAAGATGGCACCATTTTGTCTTTGGCCTCAGACAGCAAAACATCTGGGGCTAGTCTGCATTTACATTTGGCCCTATTTCCATCCTTTCTTTCTTTCTTTCTTTCTTTCTTTCTTTCTTTCTTTCTTTCTTATGCTCCCACCCTCTACTCTCAGTCAGTGGCACTGATGGAATTTCTGCTGTGCATCCTGTTTTGTATTGTTTTTACACTGCCTGCTTTGACATGTCCTTCTGCTCCCTGCTGGTCTGTCTGCACAACCATCAATTCACCACTGAATAACAAACCACCTTCCCAAATAGATCTACTCAAATGTCAACTTCGCAGCTCTGAGGCAGGTTGTAAATGGAGAGGAAAACTCTGCCTAGCCTGACATAAATGTCTATAGATTATTCCACACATTTCACATGTGTCCCAATACTAGGAAATAACTCACTGCATAGCAATTACTCTAGGTGATAATCTTGCCACATTCAGTTTCAGAGACATTCTCTTACATCTTCCTGCCTCAGCAGTCTTTTCTTCCCTACCACCTTCCCTTTCTGAGCCATCCTTAACTTCAAAGCCAATTGAAGGGCACCTAATAGGTCCCTTTTGTTCTTAGCTTTGAAGACCCTTTTTCCTCCTCTTTTTGGAGCATCATTTACATTCCAAAACACACAAAAAGAGGATTTTCCTTCATCTTTCTTTCTTTCTTTCTTCTCCATTTGTCAGCTAAAAATATCTAATCAGTAGCAGCAAGATAGGGAGGTGGAGGTGCAGATAACAAAAGAAATTGTTTCTGTTAAAGGTAAATATGGTATATACAACAAGAGCGGGCAAATGAAACCTACAGGCTTTCTAAAGTTGTTTTAAGTTGCTTTTTATTTCCCATAAGAGTTCTTGTGCCTCTACACTCCATTTTTTAAAATATTTGTTGTTGTTGTTGTTGTTGTGTGCCTACAAGTCATTTTCAACTTATGGTGACCCTAAGGTGAACCTATTATGTGGTTTTCTTTGCAAGAGTTGTTCAGGTGAGGTTTGCCATTGCCATCCTCTGTGGCTGAGAGCATGTGACTTGCCCAAGGTCAGCCAGTGGGTATCATGGCCAAGCTGGGAATATAACCCTGATCTCCAGAGATATAGTCCAACACTCAAACTATTACCTCACACCATCTCTCTCTCTTTATATTGGGAGAATCAAATAATGCCCACAAAGCCTCCAGGGAGCATAATTGGTCAGTCTGCCACATTTTCATATGGGATCAGGTCAGTTTGGGGCCCAATTAAACATTTTCTTCAAAACAAAAAGTGTACAACAACTTCCAGTCTTTTCGGGGGGGGGGGAGAGGTCACTGTGGGCCTAAATCCAGAAAATGGAAGCCAAAAATGGACAAAATAGTGAATAGCAGCCTATCAAGGCTTTGGAGGCTGCTACTGACCATTTTGTGTGGAACAAAGCTCAGATGAACAAACATTTGGGAGGGGCTGAAAGAAGAAAAATAGGGAAGAATGGTCATTCAGGCAGTCAGCCCTCAGAAGTTGCCCACTCAAAGTTCCATCATGTTTGGGATCTTCTCTCTCCTTGTTGATGATCACATGGAAGTAGAAATCATTACCGTGGACAAAAATTCATCCTTGTTAAATCAAACCAGGAATATCATCAATTTCTTCAAAGTTCATCCTTGTTAAATTAAACCTGGGATAGCATCTCCTCCATAGTAGGGCTGGTCCTGTCATAGGCATGAATTCAGTTTGGGGAGAAAAGAAGGATATAAGTGCATTAAATAAATAATGGCATGGGGAAACAGAATGATGGCTGGCATGGAGGTGGCAGCAGCAACAGCAGAAACTCTACTTATTCCTCTCTTTTCAGTGATAGCCTATCCCATTTCCTCTAACCGTGCCTGCTCCCTGCAAGTATGATAAAGGATGCTGTTTCATTGTCAGCGTGGAAGAAAGATTTAAGTGTGAGTATGATCACATTCAGGTGGAATGAGAGAAGGCTGTATAGTAGGAAGTAAGTACAGGAGGTCCTCCATATCCACAGATTCTTTATCCATGGTTTCAACCATCCACGGTTTGAAAATATTAAAAATATATGTAAATTCCAAAAAGCAAACCTTGATTTTGCCATTTTATATAAGGGACACCATTCTACTATCCATTGTATTTAATGGGACTTGAACATCCATGAATTTTGGTATCCATGGGGAGTCTTGGAACCAAACCCCAATGGATACCAAGGGCCCACTGTACCTTCTTGTACTTTGCCTGCCCAGCTATGCCTGTCAACAGGAAGTGCTGTGGAACTTTTCTACACTATTCAATCTGGACTACCTCTCGACACCAGAAGCAGTTGAGTCACCCCCAGTCCCCAAGCTTCTTTCCCCTCCTAAGCAGGTAATTTCGTACTGGCAAACCTTTGGAGTAAATGGATTAAATAGCCTTTTCCCTTTGCTAGTCCTTATTTTCAGTCCTAATAATTTACAGCTGCTTTCCCCTCCCTCCCTCCCTTCCTTCCTTCTTGGCTGTTGATTGTACAGAAAGTGCCACATCTTTGGGCAGGGGGGAAAGTAAATTTGCTACCAGTTTATTTTAAATAATATGCTAGGGAAATTCATTATGACCCTCAGAGAGTCATGTCAAGTCATGTCCAACCATGGGGGGGGGGGGTTGCTCATCTCCATTACTAAGCCGAAGAGCCAGAGTTGTCAGAGTCTACTCTGTAGATCATGTGGCCAGGATGATTGCACAGAATACTGCTTACTTTCCCACCAAAGTGGTACATATTTATCTACTTGCACTTGCATGCTTTCGAACTGCTAGGTTGGCAGAAGCTGGGACTAGTGACAGGAGCTCACCCCATCATGCGACACTCAGGCCTCAAACTGCCAACCTGCTGATTTTGCAATCAATAGAATCAGTGTCTTAACCACTTGAGCCATTGCATCCCTAAAATAAATTACAATTAATATCATATCAGTAATATAAGAAAATTCCTCCTTCTCTCTTCCTATCATATGGAACACCAGAGGCCAAAAATTGCTTCCTGCTAAACACAAATGTAAGAGGAATTTCATTTTAATTTTCGCACTCCAAAGAAACTTAGGCATAATGAACTCGTTATGGAAATCATGAAATGTTTGATTCAGATTGCTGTCTTTTTTTCTTGAGGTTGTTTCCATTATCATGAAAACTTGCATGCATTCAGAAAGTCAACATAGGCTCTTTCCTTTGGAAAACTTGCCACTGTTAGATTCCTCACAATGGGACAGCTGTTGGTGCAGAATCTCCATCAAAGAATCAAGGTAAGAAGTTGTGTTGTTTCTCTGGAGCAACAATTTGTTAGATGGCAATATGGAATTCTGATAATTTCATAGCCAAGGCTGTTCCTGCTAAATGGGTTCCAATCTGCAAAGGCTGTCTGCTCATAAAAAGAAAAGCAAACATGAAATGGGGATTCCACAGAAAACTAGTGATTTATTTGCATTGGTTTCCATATAGAAGTGGATGGACAAATATCTACCCTGGGGCTACTCTTGATTGTGAGAGCAATTGGGGGAGTGAACGAAATAAAACAGGTCTAGATCAACATGAGAAATTAAAGTGCCATCAATCATCTGGAAAGGCTGAGAGCTGTGGGAGCTGTCAAACATAATAGATCATGCAAGATGGATGCTACACTGGAAAGCTTTAAGGAGGAAGGACAGGTTTTTTTTTTTTTTTTTTTGTTTTTTGCCTGCTTTTAGGAGGAGCTTTTTGGTTGATTCTAAAAATCACAAGTGGGACCGGAAATAAACAGTTGTAGCATTGGAGTTCCAAGCAGACAGACAGCTCCACTTTTTCCCAACATACTCCATTCCATTCCCCATCCCTGTTTACTAACCCTCCCCCAACACACCCATCAAAGTCATGCCCAAAGAGCACACTTATTCTGTACTGGACCCTGGGGGCAGAGGCTAAGGAGCATTCTGGGTTCTTGCATAGTAAATATCCCTGATGTATCCAACATATCGTACATTTGCCTTGACAGATAATTCAGGAGTTTTATTGACAGAAAAGTCAATAGCATTTGTCTTCTTTGCTACAGCATTATACTCCTGGCTCATGTTCAACTTATGATCAACAATCATCCCAAGGTCTTTTTCACATGTAGTACTGCTGAGCCATATATCCCCCATCCTTATAAGTGCACATTAGATTTTTGTGGCCTAAATGTAGAATGTTGCATTTGTCTTTACTCAATTTCATTTTATTAATTTCTGCACAATTTTCTAGTTTATCAAGGTCCTTTGGAATTCTGTTCCTAGCTTCCAATGTGTTTGTCTTCCCTACCAGTTTTGTGTCAACTGCAAACCTGATACATTTTGCCTCCACCCTGTCATCTAAATCACTGATAAAAATGTTGAAAAGTAATGGCCCTAGAATAGAACCCTGAGGGACTCCACTTGAGATCTCTTTCCAGATTGAAGTTAACCATTAATGATGACTCTTTGAACACAATTTTCCAACCAATTATGGATCCATCTGTTTTTGTTCCTATCTATTCCACACTTAATCATATTTTGCTAACCAAAACATTATGACCTTATCAAATGTTTTAACTGAAATTCAGATAAATGACATCCACAGCATTCCTACCATCTACTAAACTAGTGACCCTATCAAAAAAGATATAAGATGGCAGGATTTGTTCTTGACAAACCCGTTCTCGCTCCTGATCACTGCATTGTCATCAAGATACAGATTACTGTATACTCTTTTCTAATATTTTTCTTGGTATTATGCTCAGGCCGACTGGCCTAAAGTTCCTAGATCTTTTTTTTTTTTTTTGCCCTTTCTAAAGAGAAAGGCAATGCTTGCTCATCTTTAGTCCTCTGCCACCACACCCATTCTCCAAGATTTCTCAGAAATTATGGCAACTGGTTCATTGATGAGTATATCATCAAGTCCCTTTAATACTCTGATATGCAGTTCTTATGACCCTACAGATTTGAACTCATTCAGGTCAATAAGCTGACTCCTGACTAACTCCTTATCAATCCTGATTTGCAATCCAGATACCTTGCCAAGGTTTCTCCTGCTGCATAGAAGCATTCAGTAGCATCACTGATATGTTTGTGTGTGTGTGTGTGTGTGCAGACTGCACTGAGTGACACACCAGAAGGGGGGTGACACCCAGTCAGCCCCCCAGCACCATCTCCCACACTCCATCTGCTGCGCCTGTTTCTCCATTCTTCCTGTTGTTCCATCATCTCCCCCGTGTGTGTGCTGTGTTCCTCCCATGTGTGCATGCAGCTCCATTCACCCTGTGTGCACATGCAATACTCCATTTCTCCCCTGTGCCCATGCTGCCCCAGTCTTTCTGCACTCACTCTATCCCCCATGTGCTGTCCCATCCTTTTCCTCATCAGCAAAGCAAAGCAAAGCAGCTTCATTTATATACCGCTTCATATCACGCTATGGGATGTCTAAGCGGTTTACAACTGTGAGCTGATTGCCCCCCAACAAGCTGGGTACTCATTTTAGCGACCTCGGAAGGATGCAGGCCTGAGTCGAACCTCAGCCCTGGCTGGTATTGAACTCGCAACCTTGTGGTTTATGAGTGAGTGGCTGCAGTACAGGCATTTAACCACTGCGCCACCAGGGCTGATCAGGAAAAGGATGGGCCAGCTTGGGAAGACAGAGTGCGTGCCATCCCCAGAAGCCCTGCCCCTGGAAACCCTGGAAACCCTACTGGAAAATCTGCCCCAGAACCCCCTGGAAGCCCCATCCCCCAAAAGTCTTCCACCCCATCCCCACACCAGGTGGAGTAGTTCTGCCTTTCACTGTGACATGTTAGGATTTTACCATTCTTTCTGAATAGTGGCCCCACAGTCTCATTGGGTCATTCTCTTCTCTGAAGTATACCTTGAAAACCCCTTTCCTTGCTTGTCAAGCCAGTCTCCACTCATTCTGAACTTTAGCTTTCCTTATACTATTCCTGAGAGCCAGCATGCCATGGTAGTTTGAGTGATGGACTGTGATTCTGGAGACCAGGGTTTGATTCCCTTTGGGGTGTTGTTTTTTTCTGTAGTATGTCTAGCCATGGGATTCCACCCAGTATTTCTCTAAACTTGTTAAAATCAGCTTTCCTGAAATCCAAGGCCTGTGTTTGCATAAGTCCACTAGACACAGAGGACAAATTATTTGCCATAGCACAACAGGTATATTTCACTGACAGCAGCAGAAGAGGAGTTGCAAATACAGCAACCTTCTGCCTTGCGGTTGTGCACTATGCACTGCTCATAGTGCACTGAGAACTGCACAATAATATCCAGTCATTGACAAGTTGCGCAGTGATGCTATTCTGCATGGGGCTTGTGCAGTACTATTGTGGCATATTTGTGAGCAGGGGCACCACTCTGGGAGTGCGGGGAGTGTACCAGGAGATGCTCTAAGGGGGGATGACACCACTGCTCCCCAAACACCTGCCTTTTGGCAGAAACAGGTTATGGTATTTGCCTGCATCCCTTTAAAATGCTGAAGCTCAGTGGAAGACATGGTGCGAGTGGGGAAAGGCTCAGTAGGAGGAGAAAGAAGAAGCCTCAGTTTCTTTAAACATATTCAAATTTGAAAATTGAAAATTTTGCATTAAAAATGTTTATTCTTTTTATATTTTCTTAAAAAACATCACCCCTTACCAAATTTTCACTTTAATCACATGAAACTATGTACATGTAAATACATTTAAGCTGTGCATATAATATTGTAATTTAAGGGTATAATTTTAATTTTTCTAGTTGTTTATATTACAACTATTGCCACTACATTAAGTGATATATGGGAATTATGATTTATGAGTAATGTTAGTACAAATTTTTTTTACTAAGGATCCTGTATGGGAGAAGGTCAATGGGTGAGTGACACCATGTGTTACCACACTGGGTGATAGCAAGTGATGCTACTGTTCTGCATGTGGATATTTACACTTTGCTGAGAGTATGTTGGATTACAGCTTCTGTGTCCTTGTTTTAAAGACAATATCTTACTTAAATATTAAGAATGCATACCAGCTCAGCCATCCTTACCACGTCAGTTTCTAGAGGACTAAAGAACTAAAAAAATATATCCTAAAATGGCATCTGCTTTCAAAAAAAGATACCAGAATGGATGCTGATGGTCTCATTCAAGATCTCAGTCCATACATCAAGCTCATACTGTAGCTTGAGCTCTTCACCCTTTCTTGATAGTTTTGAGGATCTTAGAAAAGTAGACATGCAAGGTGAGCCTAACACTAGGAATAGAGCTAGCAGCATTCCACATTAACCCTACATATAGGCAAAGGCAGGGGTAGGCAACCTTTCCCCTTTAAGGGTCGAGGGACTTCAGCTCCCAGAAGCCTCAGCCATGTTGGCCAATAGCTCCTGGGATTCTGGGAGCTGAAGTCCCTCGGCCCTTAAAGGGCAAAGGTTGCCTACCCCTGGGCAAAGGGCTATTTGTTTTTATGTTATTGTTGTAGCTATGGATTTGTTTGTTTTATATGTAACTTTTGTGAGCCGCCTTGATTGCCTAAAGGCAAAAGGCAGGATACAAAAAAAAAAAAAGGTATTTTGTATCAAATTATTAGAAAGTACATGTACATGTAGAAAGAGGCTTTTTTTATATACTCTAGAACAGGGGTAGGCAACCTTTCCCCTTTAAGGGCCGAGGGACTTCAGCTCCCAGAAGCCTCAGCCATGTTGGCCAATAGTCCCATGTTGGCCAATAGCTCCTGGGATTCTGGGAGCTGAAGTCCCTCGGCCCTTAAAGGGGAAAGGTTGCCTACCCCTGCTCTAGAAAGAACTCCCTCTAGCAAGTCTGAAGATTGGTGTTTGTTTCCTAGAAAATAGTCTCTGATCCATATTTATCTAAAATATTTGTTACCCCACATTTCAGTATTCTAACTCCAGTAGGAAGTTTACTACTCAAAATTTAAATACAATTAAGTAAATGAAACCATAAAAACAATACTAAAGTTGGTAGACAAAGGAGACTCAGCACTTAAACCAATCTAAGAAATGTTGTAAAAAGTTCAGGAGAATGAAAAGGTCCTGATCAGGAACCAAAATGGGCCTCATTGGAGACAGTGTTTAATACTCAGGGTGCCACTGACCATAGGACAGGAGGATTATTTTGAGGTTTGACATAGATCTATTCCATAAATGATCATAAGCATAATCATGGGTGCAAATTTTCATCAAAAAATCCAAGTGACTAATTCACTTCCACTACAAAGCACTTTGAGCACGTAAAGCACACTTTTGTATGTTTTTGACTGTATTTTTTAACTGTAAGCTGTTTTGAGTTCCAACTTTGAAAAAGAGCACACTAATAATAATAATAATAATGCTGCACTGCAATATGCAAGCTGTTGACTTTTTCCTATTATAATTAAACTTTTATTTCGCTGTCTTACATTTTCTTTTCCATCTGTTTTTGGCCTCAAAATTCCTTTTAAAAATACATGTACACACACACACATACACACACACACACACACTAAATATGTTGAAGCAGCAGCAACAAAAGTGGAAAATCAGTACATGATGTTTGCAGTAGAACATGGATAAGTCTGGCGCGGCAGCTACTGTGTCTCTGGTCAAACAACTCCTCACAGAAGCCTGCCTTGAAAGCATGAGATAATACCAAACAACTATTTTTTCTAAGCATCAATACAAAACACAAACACTCAATAAGAGAGGAGAACCCAGCTCAGTTACAGTTAATGGAGTTGGCTCCCTGTGGGCGAAACAGGTGTAACTTAAAGATACAGAGGAGCAACCCTTTCCCTTTCCCTCTCCCTTCTCCCTGAGCTATCCTAATAATGGATGAGCTGAGAAGAGATGTGGCTGATGAATGATCCCCGTGGAACAGCACTGAGGCCCAGTGCAATAACATGGCCCAGATATGGAGAGATTCCAGTCCGCCTTCAGGGGGCAGTCAGCCGGGAGAGAGGGGCAAACTCATCAGGAAACACTGCTTAAAAGAAGGAGTCAAACTAAATCAAATCGTCATGCTTAACCTATTTAATGAGTCACTTTGGGAAGGAAATCCTTTAAACTTTGGATGAAAACACATGGTGGAAGCCTAACAAGGAACTCAGTCAAAGGTGTGGAATATACTTGACAGGGGCAGTTTCTCTCCCATCCCTCTCTCTTTATTGTCTTTTCCTGCTTTCAAATCCCAGTGGGGGAGGACAAAAAACAACACAGGATAGAAAGCTGAATAGAAATAAGTCAAGTGATTCCTTGATCCTGTGAAGAAAAGTGTCTGTGGCTTGGAACAGCTCGTGTTACCCTCATGCTGCTCCGCCCCAACTCTCCCACAATGCCGTTGGCTAGGATTACCCAGTCTAAAATGATGCTAATGGATGTGAATTCATTGACACTTGTCCCTTTGCCATGAGCACTCTCCTCTTGTTACTGCCATAATTGCTCTGGTGACACACCTCTGGGTAACTGAGACTTCTGTCACTTAAGCAGGAAATACTGAGATAAAGCCATAGAGAGAACCTGGGATGTGGTGTGGAATTGGGGGGAAATGAAGGCACAGCAGAAATGACCGTGATCTTATTTCTCAGAGTAAATCAAAATGGAATTGCCAAGTCTTAAAATCAAAAGTTCTGATATGGCCTGTGAGTCAGAGTTCAAAGTAGGTCAAGTGGTGGAGCTTGGAGGCAGAGGACAACTTGTTTGGGCAGTTTGAGACACAGAAGACCACTCAAAAGATGGCTGTTCACCAAAGCTGTACAGCTAAAAGGCAATGGCTGAAGAGAAACAAAACTGCCTTGCTCTAAATCCAAAGCAACCCCTCCCAAAAAAAACCCTCCAAAACTCGGTGGCCAGAAAGGATATTTTTGAGTACGTTGGAGACCTTCTCAGCATCAATAGAGATTACTGTGACAGCTGTACATGCAGCCTACATAGTCTTGATTTTCACAGCTCCCTTAATACTCCACTTTGGATTATCATTGATTTTTTTTTTTTTTTTTACAAATTTATTAAACTTTTAGTACAAAAATAAGCACCACAAACATATTGAACATATAAAACACACCAAAACAAGACATCATAACAAAGAAACAACTTACAGACTTACAAACAAATATCACAATTAAAAACATTTAATAATTTGATTTCCTTATATTTTTTCTGATCTCCCTTATCAACAAACTATTTTTCCTCTTAAACTCTGTATTTATTTCCTCTATATTGTGCTATCGCTTTTCAAATACTAAAAATTTGACAATTATTCCAAAATTTTCTATTTTAATTCTGAACTATCATATTTACATCTTTTTCACTCTTCTTAATCTAATCTGACTTCATCTATATTGTGCATTATTACAATGTAACATTGTATCATGTTAACAGTATCTAGATTCCGTTACTATTTACAAGTTTTCTAAACCCATTACCCAAAGGTCACCCCATTTGAGTTTAATATATCTAATAAACGGATTCCAAGCCTTTACAAAATTTTTGGTTGGTTTCTTTTGTAGCATTTGTGTTAATTTATCATTTTCCATCAATTCATATAATTTCCAAATCCATTCATCTATATCTGGAATTATTTTTTGTTTCCATTTTGCTGCGTACACTAATCTGGCCACTGCAGTTATGTAAAATAACAATCTACTGTGTTCTTTTTCTAAATTATCTTCTTCAATTATGTTCAATAAATACAATCCCAGGTCTCTTGGTACTGACTGCTCCAATATTTTCTCTGTTTCCAGATGTATTTTGTCCCAGAACTTTTTTGCATATCTACAATCCCACCAAATGTGATAATATGTTCCCAATATTTTCTCACATTTCCAACACTTGTTTTCGTTTGATTTGTACATTTTCGCAATTTTAAATGGGGTAAGATGCCATCTAAACATCATTTTGTATAAATTTTCTTTCAGATTGTAGCTAACCGTATATTTTAACCTTTTCATCCATATTTTTTCCCATTGTGTAAAAGTAATTGGATGTCCAAGACTTTTTGCCCATTTGATCATGTAAGGTTTTACCTGCTCATCTTCCATCTCTAATTTCAAGAATAATTTATACAATTTCCTTATTCTGTGCTCTTTCTCAGATTTTATTATTTTTTCAAACCCTGGTTCAGCATCTCTAATATTATTCATTTTTACATCTAGCTTAACTCTCTCTCTTATTTGAAAGTATGTGAACCAGATGCATTGCATACCTTCTTCTCACAATTGTTCAAAGTTTCAATTCTTTTTTAATCAGTAAATCTTCATAAGTTACCCACTTATCTTCTCTCAATGGGGTCATTCTATAAAAAGCTTCATTGATTGAGGCCCATTTCGGTACTCCTGGGTATATTCTTGATTTAATTTTTAACCAAATCCTTAAAAGAGCCCTCCTTATATAATGATTATTAAAATATTTATTTACTTTTAATTTATTGTAAAATAAATATCCGTGCCAGCCGAATCTAAGATCTGTCCCTTCTAATTTCAGTTGTCTTTCATTTTCTAAATTTAGCGAATCCAGTACCCATTCCATAACACTTGCATGATAATAATTTTTTTAATTCGGCAATGCTAATCCACCTCTGTTTAATTCATCTTGTAATATTTTAAATTTAACTCTGGGCTTCTTTCCAAACCATAAAAATTTAGATATATCCCTATGCCAAATTTGAAAGGGTTTGTCATTTAGAATGATAGGTATATTTTGAAATAGAAAGATCATTTTTGGTAATATGTTCATTTTTATCATTGATACTTTACCTAACCATGATAATTCTATTTTTTTTCCATTTTTCGAGATCCTTTTTAATTTCTTTCCATTTGGTTTCATAATTGTTTTTAAAAAGATTGGAATTTTTTGTTGTTATATAAATCCCTAGATATTTCACTTTTTTAACACATTGGAAATTTACTTTTGATTTAAATATTTTTCCCTTTCTCTGACATATTTAAAGTTAATACAATTGTTTTCTCTTTATTTATCATTAATCCTGACACCTTACTATATATTTTTAGTGTATATAGTAATTCTTCTATATTATCTACAGGGTTTCCTAAGGAAATCAGGAGGTCATCCGCAAACGCTCGCAATTTGAAGTCTTCATTTTTAATTTTAATTCCTTCTATTTTGGGATTATTTCTAATTGTGTTATTTAAAATCTCTAAAGTAACTATGAATAAGAGAGGTGACAGGGGGCACCCTTGTCTAACCCCTCTGGATATTTTATAGTTTTTTATCAAGTCACCATTAATCACCAGAGTGGCCTCCTGGTTCCTATAAATATTTTTCATCCATCTTAGAAAATTTCCCCCCATTTCCATTTTTTCTAGGATTTTTAGCATAAATTTCCAATTAACCTTATTGAATGCTTTTTCAGCATCAATGAATAGGAGTGCAGCTTTTTTATCAATGTTTTTAGAGTGATATTCAATCAGATTTAATAAATTTCTTAGATTTTCTTTCATGTGGCGATTGGAAAGAAACCCTGTTTGGTCCTTATGTATCATTTTAGATAATATATTTTTTAATCTTTCTGCCATGATACTTGCGAAAATTTTATAATCATTAATAGTGAAATTGGCCTATATTTTTTGGATCAAGATAATCTTTGTTTTCTTTCGGGATTAATATCACGCTTGCTTTTGTCCAAGATTCTGGGAATTGATCATTTAAAATACCGTTAAATACTAGTTGTAGAGGATTAATTGTTCTTTGAAAAGTTTATAAAATTCCACTGTTAAGCCATCTGGCCCAGGGGTTTTTCCACATTTACTTTTATTAATTGCATTATTTATTTCTTCTATCGTTATTTTTTTTTATGGATTATCATTGATTTTTCTAATGCATGAGATCAATAGTAGCATGGTGGCTTGTGAACTGAACACACCACATTCATCTGCTCTCCCAGATTGCGTGTTGTGTGCCTTCAAGTAGTTTCCAACTTACAACAAGCCTGAGGCAAACCTATCATGGGGTTTTCTTGGTCAGATTTATTCAGAGTGGGTTTGCCTTTGCCCTCCTCTGAGACTGAGAGAATGTGACTTGCCTAAGGCCACCCACTGGGTTTCCAGGACTGAGTGAGGATTCGACCCTTGGTCTCCAGAGTCCTAGTCCAACACTCACACCACTACACAATGCAGGATCTCACCCCCATCACATGACCATAATCTATTTGATATATCAAAGGCTTCTGCCACACTGCAGAATTAATGCAGTCTATCCTATGGAATCCTGGGTTTTGTTGTTTGTTGTGGCACCAGAGTTCTTTGACAGAGAAAGCTAAATATCTCACAAAACTACAAATCTCAGAATTCCATAACACTGAACCATGTAAGTTAAAGTGGTGTCAAACTGCATTAATTCTGCAGTGTAGGTGCAGCCAAAGTTTTTTCACTAATATCTGTTCCTTGATCATGAAAAGTTTATATGCTCCTGGCAACAGTTCAACTTTAATTCAAAACAAAAACAAAAACAAAAACAAAAATGGGCATAAGCATATGAGCACCAAAAATATATGGAGTTGATCTTAATATTCTCTGTTACAGAAAGATTGAACTCCTTCAGTTGATTCTCCCAGTTTAGCTATTATTGTTCCACATTTTGGAACCTAAAGATCTCCCCTCCTCCATATGTGTGTGTATATATATATATATATATATAATGACTCTATGTGTGTAAACATTTATGTTCTATGGCATGTGTTAAAAATACCGTATGGGCAAGAAGAACAATTTACTGATGGTTCTTGTTAAGATGTATGGTAGAAATTATTATGCTATAAAGATTGCTTTCAACATTTACATGCCATGGTAAATGTTGTCCTTTACAAGTAAATGAGAGAAATGTGGAGGAAGTTTGGCAATTGCCCAAAGGCAATGGACAGGCCTTGAGATTTAATAGTAACTTTCAGAAATATTTGTGCACTAATGTGTATTTTGAACATTTGGAAACCAGCTGTGCTGTGGTAAATTCCCTTTCTCAGAAAATGATGGGAATGAAGGTGAAATATAGTCATTTACTAAAAGCCCTGGTTGGCCTTGAAATTTTACCAGAAATTCTGAAATCTCTCCTCCCCTACAATTCCAACTAACCTCCTAAAATTTTGAGCACTACTAGGAAAACCAACATTTATTATTATTGTAAAATAGGTTTACCACTTTCCCAACAGTCACATGAAAAAGCTCATACAAAATGCATACCACTTTCCATAATGCATGCATCTTTGTGTTTTCATGACAAGCAGTTGTGGAATTACAATATTCCTACCAAAGACTTTCCTGGGGAAATCTAGACTCTGCAATCATGTATGAAGAATACTGAATTAATGATGAAAGGTCTGGAAATTATGACCTATGAGGCCTGGAGAAGAGAAGATTAAGAGGTGATGTGATAGGTAAAGCTTTACATATTGAGAATGGACCAAGCTTGTTTTGTGCTGCTCCAGAGACTAGGACCCAGAACAATGGACGCAAGCTGCAGGAAAAGAGATTCCACCTCAACATTAGGAAGAACTTCCTGACAATAAGAGCTGTTCAACAGTGGAACACACTCCCTTGAAGAGTGGTAGAGTCTTCTTTGGAGGTTTTTAAACAAAGGCTGGATGGTCATCTGCATGGCAGGGGGTTGGACTGGATGGCCCTGAATGGCTCTTCCAGCTCTATGATTCTATGAGTCTATTTTCCCCTCATCCTGATAAAATTGAGCTGTGGCTGATGTGAACCTAAAATACTTCGGGCAGAGTTAAGAAGTAACTTTTTGGACTACAATTCACAGAATTCCCAGCCAACAAGGTTAGTGTCCACAATGGCTGGGAACTGTAGGAGCTGAAAATAATTTTAAATGAATGTTTGCTACTGACCCATGATTCTCCCAGCTTCTTTGCATCAGCTGCTATAAGCTCTGTCAGGTCCTTATTTCTTTCCTTCCTCCCCATCTCTTCTTGAACCACAGCTGATACCGGAATTCAGCAAGAAAGAGTAATGAGGGGCTACTGATTTGCCTTAATATTTGTAACATCAGGCATTTCTGAATATGTACTATAGGGCTGCTTCTTTGTAGCTTTCTCTGTCTTCTTGTTAACTCTCCCAGTTCTGTTCCCATCTTCCCCACCTACCCTATATGGCTGAAACTGCAGTACAGTTTCCTGCTTGGTATAAGATAGACACTGGTTACACCATGGTTACCAAAAGGTCTGGTACTACAAATATCCTTCTTCTTAAGACCTGCAACGGGTATTTGCAGCACCACTGAGACTAACTGTACAAAATAAGTTGTGGCCTGAGCTTTCATAGATTTTCACAGCCTTGTTCTACTTCTTCAGATGCATCTGAGGAAGTAGACTAAGGGCCTTTGCAGACTGCCAGAAATAGTGCAAATTGAGTCCACTTTAACTGCCCTGGCTCAGTGCTAAGGAATCATGGGAACTGTAGTTTATTGTGGCACCAGAGCTCTCTGACAGAGAAGGCTCAATGTCTCAGAAAAAAATAGAATTCCCATGATTCCCTAGCACTGAGCCAGGGCAGTTAAAGGGGACCAGTTTGCACTATTTCTAGCTATGTTTATGAATGATCATACTACAACTTCTTTCACACATTTAGTCTAAAAGGTGCTGCAAGATTAGGGATGCCATAATCCTCTTCCACAAAACTGGGACAAAATGTAGGACAGTCAAGAAAAATGGAGGATATCACCAACTAAAAGCCAAAAACATTAATAAAACAAAATAAAAACATTAATATGTGTTTTTTTTGTGTAGGACTAGGACTCTACAGACCAGGGTTTGAATCCCTGTTGGCTATGGAAACCCACTGGGTGACCCTGGGCCAGTCACACTCCCTCAGCCTCAGGGGAAGGCCATGGCAACCCCCCCCAACCAATCTTTCCAAGACAACCCCAGCAGAGGGCGGCCCTAAATTGAAAAGGACTTGAAGGCACACCACAACCACAAAGCCATGCTCCAAATGGAGGACGGGTTGGAATCCCTCTTTCCTGGACCTAGAGAGAGGTCTGCAATGGAGGATATGCCCTGAAGGATGCCCCTGCTTCAGCCCCTTCCTTACCTCACTTTGGCCGCTGCCACCAGTCCATGGCTTTGTGGAAGAAGGAGAAGAAGAAAGGCTGCACAACACCATGCTGGCTCCCGAGGCCTCCTCTAGCAAAGAAGGTGCTGGCAGTGGCAGTTCTGAGGCAGGGGAAGGCTTTGCTGCCCTGGACCTCCTCGTGACCTTGTCTCATGGCTCAGCTGGCTGGCCAGCTAAGGTCCTGCACAGCCGTGCTATGGAGGCTTCAGCTGGATGTCTTTGGAGCTGGCTGAAGGCCCCATAAAGCCACATCAGGGAGGCCTCACACCCTGGATGTCTTTAGGGTTTGCTTGGCCGGCACAGACAACACAGACCCATGCAATTGTGCCAGGGTCAGGGAGACCTTGCCAGGACATGATCCCAGAACCAGGCAGGACATCCCAAAGACCCTTAAAAATGGGGAATGTCCCAGCAAAAATCAGGATATGCCAACCCTATGTAAGGACCTTATCACACGGGGGTCTGAAGCAGTCCCATCCCCGTGGCATCCCCATCCCATGGCGCTTCCTTTCCCTGGGTGATCAAACGACATCGCAGGGAAACCCCGCCCATCCCTGTCGCATCCCCATCGCATCCCCGTTCTTTTGGATTCCTGGTCGAAATGGGAATTACATTTCCCGCGACCGGAAGGAAGCGCAATGGGACGGGGATGCGACTGCTTGGACCCCGTGTGATAAGGTCCTAAGATCCCTTTGCATACTGATATTCCAGACATGGCTATCTCTCTGAATTTGTAAAATCTGTATAGGCACTTGATTCCTTTCTCTTTTAATTCTTGACTTCACCCCCCCTTGTCCTCTTTCTCCTTCCTCCCTGCCACAACTTGTAGCTAAACTTCTTCTCATCTTCTTCTCTCTTCTCTCTTTCTTCCCCCTTCTCCTTCCTGTGTACATCTCCTAGTTGTACTCATCTTCGCCCTGTTCCTCATCTTTCTGTTTTTCTCTTCTCACCTTCCCTAGTTGTACTGCCTACATTTGTCTTCTCACCATCTTTCTGTTTTTGTCTTTTCATCCTCTTTCATTTTCCATCCCCACTTCTCCATCTCTTTTCCTCCCTTGATCTTACCAACTCTTTCTCCTTTGTCCCTTCATCCAAAGAAAAACATGAAACCATGACTGGTGTATTTTGTTTCAAAGTTATAAGTTTCATTAGGGCTTACATCTGAAAAGACATGCATAGATCAGATTGCCTTCCTGAACCGTATTGTCTTGGTTAATGGGAGCAACTTAAAATTCTGAAAAATGTTATTTTTGCCTGGAAAAAAATATTTCATTGGACTACAACTGCCATGTACTAAAATCAGTACTTAACAAAAGTTTTGCAATTGAAGGTGGGAAATGTTTTTTTTCCCCCTGTTCAAAGCAGAGTTTTGCAAACTTTCTGTGATTTGACTACAACTCCCATGTATCCTCTGCAAGCCCTGACCATCGCCAACAGCAGAGACCTGGGAAGAGACTCAGGAGCTGGGCGGTAAGCCTCCTCCCCTGCCCCCTCCTCCCTTGGAACACCTGGCCTCATGGGAGTGGAGGCAGGGACAGGAGCGGAGGACGCAGCAGCAGAGCCCGAGCCTTAGCCCTTTAAGACTCTTGGGAGTGTGGCCCTGATGCTCAGCGGGAGGCTATCTCTATTTTTGTATACTTAGAACGCCTTTGTTTTTGTATTGATGTGTATTGTGTGTTAAGCTAATTTTAATGTATTATTGATTTAATATATTTTTAAGGGGGTGTGTGTGATATGTTTTTGATATTTGTATTGTATAGGATTGTATTTTAGATTGTAAGCCACCTGGATAGCCTTGGCTTAAGGCGGGATATAAATAAAATGTTATTATTATATATTATATATTCTTAAAAGAAGTGCTTGCAAAAATGTAAAAACATAGCTGAGAAAGCTTCGGTTTCTTTCTGTTCAGTGTAGTGCTGAAAACATAATTTCTAACCAGATAAACATTTTCTCATATGTTAATCTTTGTGCTTTCTGTCTGAATGACAGATTCTGAACAACTGTGGCTGATCCTTAATGTATCGTATAATGTCATCACCATGGGCTGTTTCAGGTTTTGGCCCTGAAATCTCAGGGCCTGGGATACTCCTGACCTGGCAAAATAGGCTGAGTGTGTTAAGGGTCTTCTTCATTAATGTCCAGCTTTTTTCCAAGCATAATCTGAACACTTGCTTGATTGATTATGCCTGTGGGAGTTTCATCAGATCCATCAGCCAGGATATTCAAACAAATCTGGATTGTGTTCCATGCACGCCAGTGGTCAGTTAAGGATCTACCAAACCACTGACAAGAAAAGCAGGCAAGGAGACAGAGATTTGCGAAACAGACATTGTTATGCCTGCACAGTTACCATACAGAAACACTCATAATCTGGAGTTTGCAGATTGAACAGAGGGAACTTCCGTTTTCACTACTCAAATCGTGAAGATAAGAGAAGGTAATGAAATTCCAAATGAAATCTATAAATTGCACCCTCTGAAAACTTTCCATCCTACTTTGGACCATTAATAAAAACAAAAGTTAAAAAGGATGGCTCCCTTCTAGTTCCTCTGTAACTGTAAGATCAACTCACTTCCCTAAAGTAGTGTGTCCTCCTCTAATAGGCAAATGCCATTATCTTTTCTGAAGGATTGTTTCTCATAGATATAGCATGACATTTACCATAGATAAATGGGCACTCGTGAAATATCCTGCATGGTAAGTTTATTGTATGTGTTCACTTCCCAGTTATTGTATTTGATAATGACTATCCAAAAAACAGATGGGAAGTCATTGGAAGATCTGGGTTTTGAAATCAGGGTTCAGAGTCAGAGCAGAGTTAAACTGGGTGGCCTCTGAATCAGTCCAAAGAGAATCAGGCTGCTTTCCAAACTGAAGTCTGAACAGAGTCTTTTGATTGATGCACAACCATAATTTCTACTATTGTAGGAACTGAGAAAGCCCTGGAAATTAGTACAGTCACACTGCCAGCAACAAAGTATTTACAAAAAGGCAATTGATCTAGTTCTACTTTTTCCAGTCGCTGCAGTTTTTCTTGAACTTTGGCCAATCACCTCTCCTGCCCAACCTTTGCATTGGTTTTAATTATTGTAAAATCAAGGTTCTTTCATGGGGCCATGGGTAAAACATTTGTGGGAAGACAACATTTCTGTCAGCTTAGAAAACCATAAACCTAGTTAAAAGGAATTATATGACTGCAGGTAAGAATATAATTAAAAATAATAATTGGTTAGTACTCATTCAATTAAAATAGTATCTCCCAGTATGTCAGTGCTTCTCCACTACCTGCCCTGCCCCACAAAGCAGCACTGCATTCCTTGGAGAAAAGGCCATACTTCCCTTTACTTGTGACTACCTAGAGACTCTAAAGGTAAAGGTTTCCCCTTGCCATGAATGTCTAGTCATAACCAACTATAGGGGCTGATGCTCATCTCTCTTACTAAGCTGAAGAGCCAGTGTTGTCTGAAAATGACTCCAGTGGTCATGTGGCCATCATGACTGCACAGAATGCTGTTACCTTCCTGCTAAAGTGTTACCTATTTACTTACACTTTTACATGCTTTCGAACTGCTAGGTTGAGAGAAGCTGGGACTAGTGATGGGAGCTCACCCCATCATGCAGCACCTGGGCTTTGAACTGCCAATATTTTAATCTTATGATCATCAGATCTGGCATCTCAACCATAAGCCACCACGTATCCTACACTAGAGACTTTACACTGGCCAAAATATTCCGAGCTGCTTCCAGTGTGTTCTGGCCCTAAATCTGCCCCAAATCCCCACCACCACCACCAATTACCTGCACATTCTGGAGTGATGCTGGGCTGCCAGCACAAGTTGCTCCCCCTGAAGCCAGAAACAAGGCATCCAGTGTCAATCATGTGGCTGGGTACCTCATTGTGACCTCAGTGGGAGTCCACCCAGTAGTTACATGCTGTTATAGGTACATTTTTAAATGTAACTCCCATTTTTCAAAAGTAACTTAATATTAACTTTATTTTTTAAATATCTTAATGTAACAAGCTTCTGTACTCTAAATCACACTGTCCTTCTCTCTACCTGAAGATCCAAACAACTACAAGACATACCATGAACCAGCACTTTAACTGTGTGATATTCTTCCTCCCACACCATTTAGTGAGGCCACACAACAGTAACTGTAAAAGTAATTTAAAATGTCAGAGTTAAACTACATTAAAGAGTACAGTTGTTTGTTCATTTACAAGCATAACCTAGTGTTACATTATTGAAAGAAAACTTGTGGGGCGGGGGGGGAAACCTCCATTATTGGGGACAAAGGAATTGACCCCAATAATTGGCTATTTGTATCTAGATAACATGTAAGCTCTGAGTGAGATGTACTGCATTTATATTTAAATCCTAGAAATTATTTCTAAATTTGCATCTAGACAGATAGCTTAGCATATGCAGATTCTATGCACAGGGTTTTGATTTGTTTGTTGTTTTTGTCATTTTTTGGCAATCTTTTTCAGCAGGGAAGTTATTAAGAGAGCTTAGGAGTGGCATGTACATCCATTTTGCCCACAACTGTATCTGACAAACCCCCCCCCCCAGGAATACCATATTTTATTTTATGGAAAAGCAGATGGGGCACAGTCTGGAACATGTTTCCAGTGTACATCAGAGCCCATACTAATTTCCTGCCAAAATATGCCCCTCCCTAACTGCTATTTGTCCCCAGAGATGCTGTTTAGTGCAATGCAAATACTGTACTGTAAATACCACTTTCAGGAATGGGTAGAGCAAGGGTAGGGGAAGGTTTTCAGTATATATTCAGTGTAGAAGCCCTGCATAGCTAAGGACCACACTGCCAATCAGGGACATGTGGCCTGTTCAAGCACACTTGTTTATTGTGATATGTAGTTTGTGCTTAAATATTTAATCTTAATTAAGCACACTTGTCTGTGAATGAGGTTCACACTGAACACCATCAACACACATTAGGATCCAGCTTTATATTAAGATTATGTATATAGCACACTGGAATTGTTGGAATCATTTTTGGTCGACTTCACATGTTATGTTAACCTGGGTTTATCAATATCTACAGAAAAATGACCTCTTACATAGCCTTAACTAATGCAGAGATTAAAGGCACTCGACTTGTGGCTGATTCTGGCACAGCTCCATCAACAACAAAGGCAAAGGGAAATTACTTCTTAAGGTTATGGGACCTAGAGTGCCCTAAAGTACAGGAAAGCTCAGCTAAAGTAATGTGAGCCTGAAACTCAACAGGATGTGTGTGTGTGTGTGTGTGTGTGTGTGTGTGTGTGTAATATATTTTAACAATATTTCTGAGGTTTTAGGCTAGTAATAACATTGGGGTATTGGTTTTTTTAATGCAGACCTTAAAAGTATAAAATGTACTAAAATAAGCCTATATTTATTTTCAGTTACAAATGGGATTACCTTCCAAAAGAAAATATCTTGCACTTCTGGAAAACTAATGGTATTTATCCATGTGTGTATAAATAAATACTTCTTTCCTATGTTTTTAATGTGTTTCAAATTAATATTTTTAATAGGGTTGTTAGATTAATAGTTTTTAAACTTTATTATTATTATTAAGTTTCACTGTTGGCTATCTTTAATTTTATGGCTTAATTATAACAGACAAAATTTTAAAACCAGTCATTGTACCAAAATATGATTTAAACAACATTTCCACAGAATGCATTGACAATATAAGGAACAGATTTGCAGTACTAAATATAATAGAGCATGAACTAGAAGAGCTTTGGTCTGAAGCCATGGACATAATAAAAGAAGAATGCATAAAGACACTTCCAACAGACAAAAGGAAAGTGACGAAACCATGGATGACAGATAAAATGCTACAAGCAATAAAGAGAAGAAGATAAGCAAAACCAAAAGGAGATAGGAATAAACTAAGAAACATGAATGCAACAGTACAACAGCTAGTGCGCAAAGATAAGGAAAATGATTATAATGACAAATGTAGAGAAATAGAAGACAACAACAAAAAGGGAAGAATGAGAGACCTATTCCACAAGATTTGAGAAATCAAGGGAAAGTTCAAACCAAGGACATGGATGCTCTACGACAATAAAAATAACATAATTCAAGACAAGGAAGAAATAAAAAGACGTTGGGTGCAATACACAGAAGAACCATACAAAAGAGATGACAAAATGAAGGACACATGGAGCAAAGAGCCATATGAAGATGAAACCCAAATTCTAAAAACTGGAAGCTGCAATAAAAGAAATTGCAAAAAACAAGACTCCAATAACAGATGACATACCAATAGAACTGTTGCAATCTACACTGAGAGAGTCAACTCTAGTGCTAGCCAACATATGTCAAGAGATATGGAAAACAGATTGGAAGCGATCAATATACATCCCCATCTACAAAAAGGGAGACATAAGAGATTGCAGCATTTATAGAACCATAGCACTAATCTCCCATGCAAGCAAAATTATTCTCAAAATACTGCAACATAGACTCCAACCATACATGGAGAGAGAAACCTCAGAGGTCCAAGCCGGGTTCAGGAAAGGAAGAGGCACCAGGGATCACATTGCAAATATGCGATGGCTAATGGAGCATAACAGGGAGTTCCAAAAGAAAATCAGCATATGCTTTATAGACTATAGCAAAGCCTTTGACTGCGTATATCATGAAAAACTACAGAATGCCTGTAAAGACATAGGAGTGCCAGCACATCTGATAGTCCTAATGAGGAATCTGTACTCAGGACAAGAGGCTACTGTCAGAACTGAACATATAGAAACAGAATGGTTCCCAATTGGCAAAGGAGTCAGACATGGCTGCATCCTTTCACCCTACCTATTCAACCTATATGCAGAACATATTGTAAGGAAAAGAGACTTCGACATGGAAGAGGAGGAGTGAAAATAGGAGGAAGAAACATCAACAATCTGAGATATGCTGACAACATCATAATACTAGCAGAGAACCTTACAGACCTGGAACAACTACTAAGGAAGATCAAAGAAGAAAGGCTTACTGTTGAACATTAAGAAAACAAAAATAATGACCACAGAGAACTTACACACATTCAAACAAGACAATGGAGAAATAGAAATAGTAAAAGAGTTCTCATATTTTTATGCATTGATCAGAACAGAGACTGCAGCCAGGAAATCAGGAGAAGATTAAGTTTGGGGAGGGTGGCTATGGGCCTCTGCAGACAGGCCCAAAGGGGCGGTGGAGCCACCCCAAGAAGTGGCGGATCAGGGCCGAGACTGCTGGACCGCATGGCCTCGACCCTCCCTTTTGCCACCTGGAAAAGAGCGGCAAAATGCCGCTCCTTTTATGGGCAGCAAAAGCCTGCCCTAAGAGCTGGCGCATGGCTCTTTAGCGCCCCTTCTGGCGCAGCATGTCAAAACGCTGCACCAGAAGGATGTCCTTACGCCACACGCCATGCATAAAGGTGCGCGGCATCAGGACATCCTTGCCATGGGGTTGAGGTGGCCAGCGTGCAGCTGCCCCTCCCCACATCTGCCTCCAGGCCGGCCCTTTGGCCTGTTTTGTAGAGGTCCTATGAAAGAACTAAAAAAAAATGCTAAAAAGCTTACAATTCATACAACTCAGCACAAAAGTCAGGATCATACTAGCCATCATATTCCCTATTACCATGTATAGATGTGAGAGCTGGACAGTCATGAAAGAAGACAGGAAGAAAATCAACACATTTGAGATGTGGTGCTGGAGAAGGGTGCTGAGGATTCTATGGACAGCCAAAAGGACAAACAAATGGGTCCTAGAGCAGAACAAGCCAGAGATAGCCCTAGAAGCCAAGATGACAAGACTTAGACCGTCATACTTAGGACACATCATGAGAAGGCATGAATAGGAGGGGGTTGGATGGAGTCTTTCCCCACCTCTCCTTGCAGCTAAATACCAGTGTGCTATTTAGCCAACATACCATACCCTCCAACGTTTCATGCATGAAAACCAGGACAGATGTGGCTAACCAACATCAGAGCATCGTCAAGATGGCAAAGGGTAGTAATAAGGAAGAACACATATGCTAGTAGAGGCTGCAGCAGTTTGCTTTTGCCTGAGCCTACTAGGAAGGGTCGGAATACATTTCCTAGGAGCTTATCGCACGAGCTTTTAAATCAGCAGGAGCCCAACGGGATGCAGCCGGGACCCAGGATGGAGAAGGAATTATCACATTGTAATTCACTGCCAAATCCACCAGGCAATTGCAGCCGGGTCCCAGCCACACTCAGCTGGCCCTTTTTCGAAAATGAAGGCTCCCAACTCTGAAAACTGGCCGGCTGAGTGTGGCTGGGACCTGGGCTGCAGTCACCCGGTGAATTCGGTGGCGAATTACAATGCGATAATTCCTGGGCTCCATCCTGGGAGCCGGCTGCATCCTGTTGGGCCAATTTAAAAGCCCATGCAATAAGCTCCCTATTCTCATTCTCCCACTGAATACATTAAGTGCAAACTATTTTTGCACTTTCAACTCAGTTTGCTGCAATTGAAGTAAGCCAAAGGAAGAGGGGGAAAGTGGGAGGAGGAGAAAATATGACATTTCAAAAGCAGCTGAAAAAATGGGACAACAGAAGAATAAACAGTACAGTTGGAGAGCATGACATACCTCTTGTTAATGCCCTTTCTCTCAACTTTGCAAGATCATAATGTTTGGAACCAATTCTGTGCAAACCCTTAGGACTGTACTTGTTAATTTCTATAAATATCAATGCAGGGTTTTGTTCTAAGCTTGTTTTCTTATTTCACAAGAATCTGGTACCACCCCAATTTACCCAACACTATTTGTTAGGTGGTCATGTATGATGCAGCCACACTGTAGCCCTGCCCCCAAGAAGCATGGGAGATTAGGACTCTCAGATAGTTGGTAATAATAATAATAATAATAATAATAATAATAATAATAATAATAATAAATTTTATTTATATCCCACACCTCTGCAAAGCAATTGAGGCAGCTTACAGCATTAGAATTAAGCATAAGCTTACAATTCAATACAATAAAATCACAATCCAAATCCCAAACCCACCCACCCCTTAAAAAGAACTAAACAATCATAAATTAAAACATTTTTAAAATAAGTCTCACGAGTGTAAGCAGTCTACAACAATGTACAACAATAATAACAATATATCACTAATTCAAGCAGACTTCTATAAACATCTCTTAATTTTCTGTTTATCTTTTTCCTCATTATTTGCTTTCAGAAATGACCTTGTTCCTGATTAAAGCCATACAGCCAACAGCATAAAACCTACTTCCTACTTCACATTTTATTTTTGTACTCAGCAAAATTTGTTCAGCTGCACATTAGAATAAGACCTGATTAATATTATACGTGTGCAGATATGAGTGCTAATAATAACAAGCACTTCTGCATTCATTCTCAAAATGTACATGTGTGGGAGAACCTGAATAAACCTGTGGGATAACATCATTTCCATTGTATGCACACCCAAAACTGCTGAGCATGTGGGAAAATTGAATTGGTCTTACAAACCACAGAGACAGTAATGCAAAGGCTTACTTGATATACCTTTTTGATCCATGATATTTTGTTGTGTTTCCTGAATACTCCTGTCCTACATGGGTACTAGCTAGAACACTATCTGGAAACTTGCTTATATAATCATGCATAATGGGACGGAATGTATACACCAACAAAATGATCAAATATATCCTGAACAGTGAGAATAGCCTGGCATACACAAAGTTGGCCAGAACCAATTACAGTGGGCCCTCGGTATCCGCTGGAGTTTGGTTCTGGGACCTCCGTGGATACCAAAATCAATGGATGCTCAAGTCCTATTAAATACAATGGGGTAGTGAAATAGTGTCCCTTATATAAAATAGCAAAAACAAGGTTTGCTTTTTAGATTTTTATTTTAAAAAATATTTTCAAACCATGGATGCTTGAATCTGTGGATTAAAAAAATCTCTGGATAAGGAGGGCCAAATATTTTTTTAACCTTGCCTGCTTGCTGATATTATATTGTATATGCACTTGCTCTTTGTGCATCCACATATGGGCAGTTGTAAGAATGAGTGTTCTGTAGACTAGCCCTCCTCAACCAAGTCCACTCCAAATGTTTAGACTTTAAGTCCACGATTGACAGCTGTAGCCCATGATATTGTGTTTGAAGGACATTTGCGGTTGGAGAAAGCTGTTATACACTTGGTCCTCTGTATCCACAGATTCTGTATCCACAGATTCAACCATCTATGGCTTGAAAATATTTTAAATATATATAAATTCCAAAAAGCAAACCTTGATCTGGTCATTTTACTATGCCATTTTATTTAATGGGACTTGAGCATCCACAGATTTTGGTATCCACAGGGAGTCCCAGAACCAAGTCCCAGTGGATACAAAGGGCCTGCTGTACAATGAATCCTATATGTTTAATTATAATCATCCAGTTATTACAAGTGCACAGACTCTGTAAGTGACCTCCATATATGCAGTCAGGAGCCCTCAGAAATCACAGTTTGGGGAGTAAAAGCTGCCCCCTTAATCTTCCTTCCCCTTCGAGGTGTTTCATGTAACATTCGAAGCAAGGGTTGGGCCTCAGAAGAGAAACCTGTGCCTTAAAAGTGACCTGTACCTTACATTTAATTAGACATACAATTATTTCTTGTATGCCATGTTAGTGTCCTCTTCTCTCATGAAAATTCCATATTGCATGAGCCCACAAACTCTATAGCCGAGAGCATTTGCATTTGAAAAGGAGCCAGAGTTTCTAAAGAAGTCTTTGTTCTTCTTGGCTTCTCTAGTGCAAAGGTATGGGCAATTACCATCCGTTAGGAGAGTCCCTGTGAAATCCCACCTTGCAAGACAAATAGTTAATGAAGTCACCTATTTCCTCCTGGAACCAGAAGCAAGTTTTTATTATTATTATACCTTTAACTGTCACATGGAACCCACACTACCTAGTTGGAAAAAGTCATTGATTAGCTGCCTTCCTCTCATTTATAAAGTTAATAGATATAAACTAAGGTCTTCTGTGATTCTAAAGGAGAGGGGGCGATGATTTGCAGATCTATGGAAGGGATTCCTGAATTCTTTAAAGGGTAAAATGAACAGACACATTGTTGGACTGTTGCAGCAAAAACAACAAAGTGCTACATCATCCTTTTTCCAATGTAAGGAGTTTCTTTTGAAGAGTTTTGGCACTGTGCTAAACTTGACTATCTATGTTTTGTTAAACTTGACAATCAATGTTTGTAAACTAATTCCAAACTAATCTTCCCAAACCAGGACCCTCCAGATGTTTTTAACTACAACATCTGTGATCACTGAACAACTGGCTATGTATGCTGGCTGGGGTGGATGAGGTTGTAGTCTAAAATAATTGGAAAGACCAGGTTAGGGAACGCTTCAGTACATCTATAGACCTTGCCCAGTAGTTGTACATGATTAAATCTGGAGGGGAAATCTAGATTCTTGATACGACACAGTTCCTGATACAATACAAACAATTCAGTGTCACAAATAGGTATTCTGTATACCATATAAGTCAGCCAAGTTACATAGCTGTGCAAAAAAGAAAACTAGAAATAAAATATTGGATCACCATAGTGTTTTCCTTGGAAAACTGTTCAAATAATTTCTTGGTTTGAAATAATGAGCTAGTAGACTTTCAATAAGGAAACATTGTAGCAAATATTTTATAAATCCTCCCAGTGCAGGCCAAATGTTGTGCAGGTGGGAGAACCTTTTACAAGACTCTGATCTTCAGACTGACTCTTGCCCTGTTTTCTAACAGTAAAGTGATACTCATTAAGAACTTGGCAGATCCAAGGACACAAGACATGGATCAACTCGCATACAGCAAGATGTGACAGAGCTAAATCCACAGGGGCTAGACCCAAACCATACAGAGTTTGTAAACAGATTATAATCTGAGCAGGTCAATAACTTTAGGCCCTTTGGGATTAGAGGTTGTTACTACTTTGGGATGAGGGAAACTCCATCATGTCTGTCAGCTTGCCTCTGATGGGACTGGGAAAGCAGTAATCCCAGGTCTGGTTTTCGTTATCACTACTACTACATGGTTACTATAGCAACACACTAGGCCACACTGCAGAGTTGAGTTTCATTATGGTATGGTCTCTATATGATTGCATGTGTCTGTAAGAATCAGAGGCACAAATCCAAATTTAAAATGGGAATATGGGGTTCCCTTCCTGGCTGCCCTCGGCTTTCATTCTGGATTAGCTTCCAAATGGACAGAAACCAGAACACTACTGAGAGATCTCATGAGCCAATATTTTTACTTGGGGATTCAGAGAACAAAGGTCTATTTTTATGCATTAAGAAAATATAGTTCATATCCTAGAATCCTGTGATCTTAGGCCAGCATCCAGCATTGGATATTTGCAATTCAGACCCACAGAGTAGATCCTGAGAGACTCCCACAGTATGTTACAGTCCCAAACCATTGAAACTTAAATATCCATATAAACATACTAAGGTGAAAACATAATGCCTTCATTGAGTGAGATTCAGAGATACATCAATTAACACAGGAATCTGCTACACACTTACTTGAGAATAAATGTCACTGAAATGAGTAGAACTTGATGCCAAGAAAAACACTAAATGCAGTGAACCAAACTTCATAGCTGTAATCCTAAATATGCTTAGTAGGGAGTAAATCCCACTGAGATCAACAATAATTCTTTCTAATTAAACAGGCATAAAATTCTGCTGCATAAGGGTGCCCAAATCTAGGATTATTAATGCTAATATAATTGGGATCAGATTATATAGAAAATGGCTCTCACTTTCAATATTAATGTCAGAAAGAATGATGTAGCCAATAATGTTCAGAAATGAGACAATATGAGGAAAGGAAAGGAAACAGTTGAAAGAAATCCCATTTGTTTTACAATGAAGACAGAATAGTGTTGCTTTTTAATGGAACAAGACCAAAAAGGATTTATCCACCTCCCTGATCACTAAACTAAAAACAACAACAGACTTCTCTGTAGTAGCCCTTTCTGAACACAGATGTAAATACAATTAACACTGAAATCTACTGCTTTCCTAACTTTAATGGTAACCATTTCATCTGTTAGATAATTTCAAAAAACTGAAATTTTAAAAAATTGATTGGAAGGTATGGTGGGAACAGGGTGAAAGGATGTTACAAAAGAAGGTGGGATCGATGTTTGAAAGCCATCCCTCCTTCAGTTCACTCTGTTTCCCGGAATGGATTGGAGAACGCACCAGTCATTCCACAAACCCTTACTCTGCTCCTTTGCAATGCCAGGTCGGTCAAAAACAAGACTCACATTATCCATGACCTCCTTTTAGATGAGGCCGCCGACCTGGCTTGCTTTACTGAGACCTGGCTGGGAGAAGCCAGTGCAATGTCTTGGGCACAGGCCCTCCTGTCCAGGTATTCAGTCAGTGAGCAGGTAAGGAAAAGTGGGTGGGGGGTGGGTGGAGTGGCTCTGATTCACAAAATCAACTTGACCTTGACCAGGATGCCTGTCCGGAACACAGTCCACTTTAAGTGCATGTACCTGAGCCTGAGGACCAGGGATAGTCTGAGGATTCTCTTAGTATACCGGCCACCTTGTTGTCTAACAGACTCCCTAACCGAGCTGACACAGCTGGTCTTGGAGTTGCTGTTGGAGTCGCCCAGGCTTTTAGTTTTGGGTGACTTCAACATCCCACTTGAGACCAGTTTATCAAACTTAACTGGCCTATCTCAATTGGTCATCGGGCCCACTCATTTTGTGGGTCATACCCTTGATGCAGTCTTTAGTGCGGAACAGGAACATCTGTGGGTGGCGGTTATTAAAACCACCGCATTGTCACAAATGGATCATTTCCTGGTCAAGGCTGAAGTAAGGACCACTGTCCGCCCCACTGGGGGTGGCGGACCTACTAGAATGGTCCGCCCTCGAAGGCTAATGGAACCAATAAGATTCTAGAAAGCCTTAGAGGGTTTAATGGTTGGTAATGCTGGTGATTATGTGAAAGGTTTGGTTAATACTTGGAACACTGATCTTACCAAGGCTATAGACACAATTGCTCCCAAGCGTCCTTTCCAGCCCGCTCCTAACCGTAAACTGTGGTATACGGAGGAGCTTAGAAAGATGAAGCGGGCTGGATAACAACTAGAGCACACCTGGCAGAAGACTCGACTCTTATCTGACAAGACTCATCATAGGAATTTCCTTGATTTCTATCGAGAGGCAATGTTCATGGCACAGAGATCCTTCTCTTCTGCACGTATTGCGTCTACAGAGTCCCGCCCAGCAGAACTGTTTAGGGTGGTGGGGGAGCTGACACAGGTTCTTGTTAGGTTTTGATGAGATATATAGTCAATGTTAAAATGTTGAAATGTAAAGATGTGTGTCTGTATTTTTCCATGCTGTGAAAATTTGTTTTCTGAGGCCAGAGTCGCAATTATCATCCACAGGTGTGTTATAGTCTAAATAAGCCAGCTAACAAGCTGAAAGTCTATGAAAAACAGTTTTATTTACAAAAGAGGTTTTCATCAACAAGGGATGTTTTGGGAACTGCAGTCACATGGTGTAATATGGAAATTAAAGGTTGGGCTAACACACGTCATGTAACTTCAACCAATCAGTCTGTAAGGGCTACACCCAAAGGGGTGGAGAAATGTGGGCTGAAAGTTGTGATTCTGAAAAGTTTCTCACTTGTTCTTTAATCTTTAAGCTGAATGGACTAATTAAAACATATTTTTTGCTGATGCTGAAGCTAGACCAACTTTAACCATGTAGCAGCTAAGCTTTGTTCCTGTTTAGCCATTCTGGCTAAAGTGAAGATGTTATTATTATTATTATTTGTTTTTGCTCATGCTGATTTTGCAATAAAGAAAGCTTGCATGAAGTTCTGGATTTCTTGGTGACTTGACTTCAAAGACTGTAAGCTGTATATTCATCATCAACACATTTTTCAACAGTTCTACCTGTGCAGACCCTTTATTTAACCCAACAACGGCCTGCTGTTTTGCAGATAAAATCTCTCGGATAAGAGCCAACTTAGACGCCAGTGTTATGACAGAATCTATAGACGAGGTCTCCAGAAATTCTGTTGCTGAAATTTTACTGGATCAGCTTCAACCTGTGAGTATCGATGACATGGACAAGCTCCTTGGTAGAGGAAGGAAGACAACTTGCCCCCTCGATCCTTACCCATCATGCCTGGCCACCCAGGGGAGTGACGCATTGAGGATGTTCCTTAGGGACATTATGAATGCATCCCTTAGGGAAAGTTTTGTTCCATCTTGTTTAAAGGAAGTGGCAGTTAAGCAACTCCTGAAAAAGCCTTCCCTGGATCCCCTGGATAGGAACAACTATAGGCCAGTCTCCTTGCTGCCTTTTTTAAGCAAGGTGATCGAGAGAGCAGTTGCCTCTCAACTCCAAGCTTTCTTGGATGAAACCAATTATCTAGATCCATTTCAAACTGGCTTTAGGACAGGATATGGAGTTGAGACTGCCATGGTTGCTCTGGCAGATGACTTCCGCTTGGGTATTGACAGGGGTAGTGTGACCCTGTTGGTGCTCTTGGACCTCTCAGAGGCCTTTGATACAATAGATCATTCCATCCTTTTGGATCGCCTGGGAGGGTTAGGAATTGGAAGCACTGCCTTGCAGTGGTTCCGTTCCTTCCTCTTGGGCAGATCTCAGAGGATGAGGCTTGGGGACAGTTGCTCTACTAGAATAGAGCTTAATTGTGGCATTCCTCAAGGTGCCATCCTGTCCCCAATGCTATTCAATATTTATATGAAGCTGCTGGGAGAATCATCCGGAGAAATGGAGCGTGGGGTCATCAGTACGCTGATGACACCCAGATATATTTCTCCATGTCTCGGTCTTCAGCTTTGACTTCAGATGGCGTCTCTCCTCTCAATGATTGTCTTAAGGAAGTAATGGACTGGATGAGAAAAAACAGATTGAGACTGAATCCAGACAAAATGAAGATACTAACAGTTACGGGCTTGAAACCAGGTTTGGGAATACAACTTCCAGTCCTGGATGGAGTCACACTCTCCTCTGATGACTGTGTTTGCAGTCTGAGGGAGCTCCTGGATCCGTCGCTCCAGATTTCAAATCAGGTAAATGCGACAGTCAGGAGTGCCTGTTATCAGCTTCGGCTGATACGCCAGCTGCGCCCTTTCCTGGAAACTAAGGATCTTGAAACTGTGGTACATGTGCTGGTATCTTCCCATCTCGATTTCTGTAATGAGCTCTACATGGGGCTACCATTGTGCTTGACTCGGAAACTTCAACTAGTTCAGAACATGGCAGCCAGGTTGGTTTCTGGAACTTCCAGAAGAGAGCATATTGCACCTGTTTTATAATCTCTCCACTGGCTGCCCATTAGTTTCTGGGCACAGTACAAGGTGTTGGTTTTGACCTTTAAAGCCCTACATGGCTTGGGTCCAACCTATCTCCGGGACCGCTTCCTTCCATATGACCCACCCCATGGACTCTGGTCCTCTGGGAGGAATCTGCTACAACCTATGAAAATGAGGTTGGCGCTGACCTCCCAGAGGGCCTTTTCTGCTACTGCTCCCAGATTATGGAATGGCCTGCCAGACGAGATCCATCTTATTTCTACCTATGACAGTTTCAAGAAGGCTGTTAAGATGGATCTCTTCTGGCAAGTCTTTCCTGTATAACTATCCAGGCTCAAAGAGTCAGATAACTTTTCTCCCTTCGATGCTGCTGCTGATTATGTTGTATTGCTGTCATGCCTGGTTTTATACTTTGTTTTATCTAATGTTTTTAAATTGTCTTAGTTTAATATCTTTTTAAGGGGTGGGTGGGTCTGGGATTGGATGTACTTATTGGTGTTTTTATCATTGTAAGCCTCCCCGATTACGCTGCAGAGGGGCTGGATAGAAATTATTATTATTATTATTATTATTATCATATTATTATGATTTTTAAGTTTTATGGGTGGTTTTATAACTACTGGTGAATACACCAGTCATTTTAAATTAATTGGTATTATATCTTATTTTAAAGGGGGGGTAATTATTTTACTATGTTACAATGCACTTTAGGTATGTGTGAGAAACTGTTTGTTAGCCGTCTTGATTGCCTGACAGGCAAAAGGCGGGATACAAGAATAAAGTTACTTATTATTATTATTATTATTATTATTATTGATGTTATTTGGTTCATCTGAGTAAAAGACATGCTTTGGATTCATCTGAGAAAGGAATTCTCAGATGAATCCAGAAAGGAAGCAAGTCCCTGGAAGTATTGAGACTTCCTAGTTCTTTTTTGGTTTTGGTTTTACCTAAATAATCATGGTTTTACATCCAAACTCTATCTTGAAATATGTCAGGTTTAGAATTAGAATTAGAATTAGCCAATAAAATCACACACAACTGATAAATCTAAATAAAATAAAATTAAAACAAATGTACATGTAAACAGGAAACATTACATTATACCAACATAAAGAAAGGGATCTTTTAACATCTCGTTTCCCTCATTTAGGAATAGTTATGGTCTTTGATAATTTGTTTGCATGTAGCAATGACTACAGCACAAAATTGGGCCATGTTCTCGATTATTTGTGGATCTACATCCTCGAGTAGTAATAACAAATAGCGATTGGCTGTTCGCCCTGGAAATTTTTGTAAAATCGGATAAATTAAAGAGGAGCGCACACCTTGATAGAAAGGGCAATATAGTATAATATGCTGGAGTGATTCAACTAAGGTATCACACACACACAAACCCTTGTGTTCTTCTGCCTTCCCCTCCCATTGATCAGGTGTGTCATCTAGACTCTGGCAACATTCCTGAAATTGGCTTCCCCCAATTTCCATTGAGCCCTTTTCAATTATTATATATTATTATACTCAATTATACTCACTTATACTCAAAGTGATAAAGTGCTTTAGCAATATCACACTAGTTAAGCATTAGGATCATTTTCTTTTATTCCTAGCATTCCTCTTTGCCTCTCTTGATCTCTGTTGAATCTGATGTCCTGGGAACAGTCAGTATGTTTCTTGCCAGTAGCCATCTTAGCTAGTTCCAGTATAACACAGACTACCACAGACATTAACTGGGTTAATTTAAACTGACATGGGGAGTGGGATTGAAAAGTCCTTAGTAATGCCAGGACTTACCTGGGATGGGGAAAACGTGTAGAACTAAAAACAATAGCAACAACAAAACACCAAATCCAGAAATTGAAAGGACAGGGGGAAAACCTGAGACTTTCTGGTTTTTCCATTCTGTCTGGATGAGCCTTGGGTCTGAAATCCTGAACCAAAGTTCAGAGGATCACAATGAAGTTCCTCCAATGCAGACAAGACCCAAACTTAAGTTTTAGCAATTTGACTGCAAAAATTGATGCATTATTCCCCAACTTTTCATAAAATGAAAACACCTGGGTAGGGAGTGGTGGGCTGTGACTGACAATTCTTGCCTCTAATCTCTGTATATAATTTTGTTGGGACTATTCAATCCTGGTGGTTTGGGCAGGGATCTTGAAGCAATACATTGCAGGATTGTTTCAGTGACCACTGCTCTATGCTAGGTCTTTCTCCTAAGAGCAAAAACATTTAAAACTTTTGAGGTTGTTGTGTTGTTGTTGTTGTTGTTGTTGTTGTGAAGTATGGGACAGTGTAACATTGAGTGATTCCTTGAAAAACATGGTTAATGAAGTCCTTTAGCAATTGTCATTGTAAACCTCATTTTGATCACCCATGAGCCCCTGATCTATTGCATTTTCTGTGGCTTTGGTGTCAATTGAACAAAAAAACAAAAAAAAAAGCAAGCAAAAGCTTCAAACTGTTTTTGATATATCATAACTCCATAATTTCTTCCCCTTTTTCTGATTTTTTACAGATTTTTCCCTAGAGAGTTCTATGGCATGTGTCATTTCCATATCAATTGCCTAAAAGAACCATCCAGAGGAGCATAAATGGCATGGAACATTTCCCCTTCCACTTAAAGACTCACATTTACACACAGAGAGAGAAATAAAGAGAGCAAAGCAATGCAATGCTGCATCTATTTTTCTGAAATTTTTCAGGTTTTCTAAACTAGGACCAGCTCTATAATATAGACATTTTATAACACTTTTGTACAAAATAAAAGAAACATTAAGAATACCCCTTTTTTCCTGGAAATCCCTGAAGTATAAAAATTGTTCTTCCACAAAAATCCCTGGACCTATTAATCTGAAGCTTGGAAAGCCTCAAAGAGAACAAAAATTATGGTACATATCATCCAGTTATTTTTTTTTTAAAAAAAATTGTGGACAGCTCCCATTTTAGAATATACCAAAGTTTAAATGCCCAAAGGACAGAAATCCCTGCACCTATTTTGTCTGCAATTTGGAAGGCATAATTTCCTAATAATGAACTACTGTGTCTGAAAATTGCATCTAATTTTGGCTAGTCACAAAAAGGCTATAGCCATTTACTTATTTGAAATGATAGTCTATGGGATTAATATTTGCATTTTAAAATTGAGATTTGGATGCAGACCCAAATCAAATCAAGTGGCCTCTGAATTAGTCTGAGTCATATCAGGCAGTTTTCTGAACCTTGTGAATGATGCACACTCAGAGTTTGAATACATATTTCCCATCTCCCACCTAAGAAAGCAAAAAGAAGGGCTAACAATAAAAAGATAAATATCACACAATTTGGAGAACTAATGTTTTCTTATATGTACACAAGGTGGTAATTGACTACTTCTTCTTAGCAATCTCTTTCGTATCCTTGTTTCTTCCCTGCTCCCCTCAAATGTCTTGTGTTACACACCTGAACATATGAAATGTTTGAGAAGAAACAATGGAGGCTACATGGCATGGGGAAAAGGCTTCTTTAACAGCTGAGCCTGAAGGAACAGCCATACTATATTAGAAATGAAGGGATGTGCCTAGAAGTGGAGAAAGTATGGAAAAGAACAAGCTAGCTGGCTAACTAAGGTGGGTGCTGTTATAAAACGCAGTAAAATGTGTGTACTGCTAGCATACGTACGTTTCCAGCAATGCTTTATAATTTGATAATTTATAATGTGATTGTTGTGTGCCTTCAAGTTGTTCCTGACTTATGGTGACCTAAGGTAACTCTATCACAGGGTTTTCTTGGCAAGATTTGTTCAGAGGGAGCTTTACCTTTGCCTTCCTCTGAGACTGAGAAAGTATGGCTTGCCAAAGCCCACCCAGTGGATTTCAATGATCAAGCAGGCATTCAGACCTTGATCTCCAGAGTCATAGTCCAATGCTTAAAACACTACACCATGCTAAAGCAGACCTAAGGCCTCTTTCATCTAGTGGCAGCTGATGGAGTCCATGTCAGTGAAGCAATGAATCCATTCCAAGTCTTAGTCTGAACTTTGAAAGATCTATCCAAAGTACTGAACATTTTTGGGGCATGGATTTCAGTACACTGGATAGTTCATTTAAAATTGGATTAAAACCCAAAGCTGGAATAGAGTCACTAAATCTGGAGCAGATTCATTATCCCATCTGAAGCCACCAGCCACTGCTAATTTAGTCTAGCTCTGTGTTCCCAAAGTTGCCAACCAGATAGCTATGAAAAGCCCATAGGCAGGATATGAAGGCAATAGCAACCTCCTTCTCATGCTCTCCAGCTGCACAGCCACTGGTACTAAGAGATATATTGCTTCTGGTACCGGAAATAATATATAGCAATCATGCCTAGTAGTCACATACGGCTTTATTTCTCTAGTGTCACTAATCTTCCATTACAGCTGCCCAAGTGGGTGGTCCTCACAACATCTTGTAGGAAATATATTTTATTTATATGCTTTGTGAAGAAACACATCCCTTTATCTGTCCTCAATCTCCTAACATGCAGCTTAATGGAGTGAGCCCAGTTTCTGTGAGGAAGTGAGAAAAAACTTTTCCTGTCTCTTTTCTTTACATCATACATAATTTTACACACATCTCTCCTGCCCTCTTACTTGTTTTTTTTCCCCCCAGGCTAAAGAGCCCTTCAGATTGTAACTGATCCTCAGAGAGGAGTTGCTCCACTCCTTTGATCATGTTGGTTGCCTTTGGTTAAAACATGCCAACTTTACTCTCTCATCCAAGAACTTGTTACAGTAGTGAATTGATTCGTTATTAAAAAAATGCTAGCCAGAACATGTAATTAGCATTCAAGATGAAATTTTCAAGATGAAGAAAATGATATAAACATATCAAATTCATCTGTTGCTTTTTCTTTTACTTCCATCTATAGGGTTTCTTGAGTTAAATTTTTGTCATCTGAATAGGAACTACTCTTTCCCCAGACAGAACCAACCCAGGATTCTGTGGCAAAACCTGACAGAAACAATTCAGACATGATCTCTTTGTTTATGTGAATTATGTTATGGGATCATTTTCATAAATTTAAGGAAAGGCAAACCCCCTTGGTTTTGCTCCACAAGCAATCTGGATCTGTCAAATTATTTTGCTTAATATGTGTTTGACAGCTGGAAACAATGCAAAAGTACCATGTTATTTATATGCCAGGACCAGCAAAGTACTGATAAGAACTAATAATTTGATCAACCTATATCAACATATCTCAGGATGTATCCAGGCTTAATGTGGAATTTGAGGGGGCAATTATAGACATTTTTCAAATTCCTTTTTGGAGACTCCACCACCACCACCACCCCTTTCCCTCCAAAGCAACAGGGGCAAAATCCACAAACTACTTCCTTTGAAAGGAATGTTTGTATTTGTTGGTTTTGTAAAGGGCAAGTATCTACTAAAAATAAAAGGAAAATTAGTTATAGGAGGAGAAAGAGGAGGAAAAGAGGGTAAAGAAAATAGTTCTATCAAGTGGTCAAAAAGGTTTATTCAGTTCCCTTCAGGTTCATCACAACTGGCCCTCCATATCCATGGATTCTTTATCCATGGATTCAACCATCCACGGCTTGAAAATATTTTTAAAATATATAAATTCCAACTAGCAACCTTGATTTTGAGATTTTATATAGGGGATGCCATTTCACTATGGGCCTTTGCAGACTGCCAGATATAGTGCAAATTGAGTCCGCTTTAAGGGTTAGGGTTAGGGAATCATGGGAACTGTATTTTATTGTGGCACCAGAGCTCTCTGTCACAGAAGGCTCAATGTCTCAGAAAAAAAACAATTCCCATGACTCGCTAGCACTAACCCTAACCCTTAAAGTGGACTTAATTTGCACTATTTCTGGCAGTCTGAAAAGGCCCTAAGTCATTCTATTTAATGGGACTTGAGCACTCACAGATGTTGGTATCCATGGTAGATGGTTCTGGTACTAAACCACAGCAGATACAATGGGTGCATTGTACCAGTGATTAAGCACCAAAACACACTGCAGAAATAATCTAGTTGGAGACTTCCGGTGGTATGGTGGAGCGGGAATCCTCCTAGAGTTTGTCGCTCAGAGAGGAGGATTGCTATTCGTATGGACAGGGTCCTCTAGACATGAGTGCTGGGGGACAAAAGGTGTCTTCTCAGTTAGAGAAGAAGCAGAGGGGCTCATCAGAGACCAGAGTGCCAGGCTATCCTCCCAGAATGGTGACTAGAAAGAGAGATCGGAGAGGAGCTGGTAAGAGCATGGCAGGCACAGAGGTCTGAGCTGGCCACATCCGCGATCAAGCAGCCGCTAACAGTGGTGCAAGTGCCGCTGTTAGCTGATTGACTGAGCTGACAAAATAATGTAAGGCTTGTCGGAGCTGGAGTAAACCTTCTACTGTAAATTCCATTTGTGACGATATAAATACAATATCCAGTTTACCATCTTAAGAGCAAAAAAGGAAGATTTGAAAGATTTGAGAAGAAGGGAAAGTGACGGGAGAGAAGAAAGGGAGAGGAGGACCCCTGTCATGGGCGTGATTTAAAACAAAATACTGTTTTAAATGAAAGATTGCTTCCTTTTCTTTTCTTTTGTTATCTCTTGGTGCCGATCAGAGTCTGTGTGATTAAAATTAAAAGAGAAAGCTGTGGAAAATCTAGACAACCCTTTTAAAAATAATATTGAGAGACCATAACATAGATTTCTGAATCAGTAGAACTGTGATTGACATGTTGCACATTATAAAGATCATGGTGGACTTTGTCTAAATAGAGAAACAAGAAAAGGGATTCATCACAAACGAGAAACTTTTGAATTAGGAGTCTGAAAAATAAACAGAGGAAAACCAGAAATGATAATATTTAGCTAAATGTAAAGAACCTTTTTTGAAGTGCTAGGAGAAAAATAAAATGGAGATTACAGCGGATTGAGGTTGATCGTAATTGGCAGCAGAAATGACACTCAGAAGTACACTCTGATTTACGAGGAAGGAAAGATGGAGTAAACCAGTGACATATAATATATTTCTGTTGTGGGACTATTTGTACATCGGATAAAGGGAAAGAAAGAGGAAGCGAATTAATCACAGTTTTATGAGCGGTGAACTGTCAGAAAAGGAAGGAAATATAATCAGTTTAAAAGGACTTTGGTGATTAAAAATAGCTGTACTGAGGATAATCTGCTATATATTTATATATAAACTGGAGAAGAAGAAGAACTACTCTGTGAAGACAGAGAAGGACGAAAGAGTGTGGAGGAGGGAAGGAAAAAGGAAGTACTGAGAGTACAATACATTAAGAAGAATACAAGGTATTATTAAACTGTGTATTATTGATACATTCTATATTTACTGATCTACTGATTGAATATGATTGTATTTAAACATTTTTTCTATTGTTAATATAAGGATTAAGAGAGAGGATATATAGATATTTAATTAAGACAAGATAATATAGGTTTAAGTTTATACACACACACACACACACACACACTAATAGATGAATTGATATTTAGATTGGACTGATTGTTGCTAACCTTTTCTTTATCTATGTAGCTGTTTTTACCTCTCTTTATTTACAGGAGAATTAATTGATTGATAACAGACTTGGGAGTATATAAATAGACTAAGAAAGTGTATATAAGAGACTGTACTTTGATTATTAGGGACTGTGGTAGATTGCTTAATTGATTGTTTAAATTTTTGAAGATAAAATCTTTAATTAAGGTACATTAGTTAAAAGCAATTGAGTGAAGAAATAAAAATTGAATTAGGAAGTGAACTAGGAAAATAGAGCGAAAATAATTTTTTTAAAGGGACTAAAATAATTTAAAGAAATAATCTGGTAGTAAGACTACATCATATTGTTTGAGAAAAAGTAAAATAACAAAACAAAACAAAAAACTTAAGGGGATAATAAGCAAATAGTAGGGGATACTCTTAATTTAAAAATTTGACAAATAAAGAAATAAAGAAATTAATAGAGAGAAGAAAAATAAAAAATAATAATTGTCAAAATAAAAATAAAAAATAAAAATATAATAATAGAAAAAAATTAATAAACAAAGAATTAAATAAATAAAAATGATGTCTAGGAAAGAAAGAGACAGACAGGCTCAAGCTGCAGCACCGTCAAATCAACGAAGACCGTCATTAGAGACGACAGTTAAAGGATGCGAACAAAACATCAATTTTATAGAGGAGATAAAAAAATCTGCACTTAGAATTAAGAAATGAAATCAGAGGTTCAAGGGAAGAAACAAGACGAGAAATCAGAAAGTCAAGGGAAGTAACAAAGAAAGAATTGAAATATGAATCCAATTTGATGACAGAATTTAGAAAAAATTAATATGGATATTGAGAAAATGGCAGGAAAAAAGGAAAAACTGGAATAAAAAACAAAACAATGTGAAAGCAAAATGGAGGATCTAAGTAGAAACCAACAAGAGGATCAGGAAGCAATCCTAAAATTACAGATCCAACAAGGAGAGAAATGTATAAAACTTAGAGGCTTGCCAGAGCAAGTGAATGAGAACCTCTATGAATTCCTTATACCATATTTAGCCAAATATTTGGAAAGGCATCTTGAACAAATGCAGAACGAAGTTGATAGAATATATCAAATTAATTCTAGAATCGCAAAAAATAAAAAACTTCCGTGAGACATAGTGATATATTGGACAAAGAAATAGATTAAGGATGAATTTCTGCAAAAAAATTGCAAGACTAGATTCATGATTCATGGAAATGAAATACAGGTCTTCAAAGATATTCCAAGTGAGATACTGAGGCGATGGAAAGACTATCAATTTTTAATGGAACAATTAAAATATTACAGGATCCCATTTAGATGGGACGAAATCGAGGGACTATCAGTATCATGGAATCAAAGAAGATATAGGCTAAATTCAATAGAAAAAGCAAGAGACTTCTGGAGAGACTACAGGAAGGAAATCGAGAAACAAAGCGAGGGAAAGGAAATAACAAAACAGGCAAGAGAAAAGAGGAAGATCTATACAACAAAGAGATAGATAAAGAAGAAGGAGCAGAAACGGACAAAGAAGGCAAAGAAAATAAGAATGAAACAAGACTAAATTTACCAGATGAAGAAGAAGGAATCTCAGAAAGAGATGAAGAGAGTAAAGATGATTTATCTAAAGCAGGAAGAGAAGATAATATAGAAGAAGAAGAAGGAAATATAGAATAACTTTGATGTTGTGAGGATTCTTAAAGTTTAAACGTATTTTAGAACAGTATTGAAAAAACATCATTTTTGGAAGCAAAAGCCAGCTAATATGAAAATATTAACACTTAATGTTAAAGGTTTAAACTCAGTGGCAAAAAAACAATTTTTTTCAATTTTTAGAAAGAGAAAAATACAACATAATTTATCTTCAGGAAACGGCTATTAAAAGTACAGAAAAAAGATTAATAAGAAATATTAAATTTAGGAAATTCATTTATCTCAGCAAATAAAAAGAAGAAGAAGGGGGTAGTGATTTACATTGATAAGCAAATACAAGCAACAGAGATCCTGAATGACCCAAAGGGATATTATGTGGGGGTGAAAATAAATTGGGAGGGAGAAGTAATAGTATTGTTAGGAATTTATGGACCACAAGAAAACAAGGGGACATTTTACCATAAAATATATGAAGAGATTGCAAAATTAAATTATGAAAAAATAATATTGTTAGGAGATTTTAATGGTGTGGTTAACCAAAATATAGATAAGAAATCTAAGGACAATACAAAAATTACTCAAGGGAAACTTCCCAAAACTTTTTTTGAGTTGACAAATAGTCTCTCTTTACATGATACTTGGAGATATCTACATAAAAAATGTAGATGGTTTTACCTTTTATTCAAATCGACATAGTTCGCTTTCCAGGATTGACATGTTCTGGACATCTACAGTATTAAATAAATTGGTCAAATTAATTCCTATCCTGCCCAGAAACTTATCTGACCATAATCCATTGATAATGATGCTCTATGAACAGCCAAAACAATATAATTGGAAATTAAAAGATGAATTAATTCAAAATCAAGGAGTGATAGAAAAAACTAGAGAAATTATTAAGTTTTATTTTGAAGAGAATGTATCAAATAATAGTAAAATGACTATGATATGGGATGCAGGGAAGGCCGTATTTAGGTGTGTTTTTTTTTTTTTTTTATTAACCAAGATGCTTACATACAAAAAGCAAAAAAGAAAAAAAGATCAGGAAATAAATAATTTGATGATTAAAAGAGAAAGAATTTAAAGATAATCTAGGAAATAAAAATATTATTGAAGAGATTAAAATATTACAAAAACAAGAGGATAGAAAAATACACTAGAATTAGGGAAAAAATTAAAAGCCCTCAAACAAAAAAATTTTGAATTTTCCAATAAGACAGGAAAATGGCTAGCTGAAAGATTAAGAAAGAAAAAAGAAGGAAAGACAATCTTGGAGTTAAAAGATGGAGAGAAAATAATAATAAAACATAAAGAAATTTTTAAAAAAGCATTTTACAATTTTGTTTGCAAATTTATACCAGAAACAAGAGATAGAACTAAATAAAATGCAAGAGTATTTAAACAAACAAGAATTTAAAAACCCAATGCAAAAACAATTGGAGGAGTTGAATAGACCAATATCTAATACTGAAGTTTTGGATGCAATAAAAAGAAGTGAAGATGGAAAATTGCAGGGTCCAGATGGGTTCACAATAGCTTTTTATAAAATATTTGCAAACAAATTGTGTGGTCCACTATGAAATGTTATGAATTCTATATTAGAAGATGGGTTACCAGCCACTTGGCAGGAAGCAGAAATTATGATTATACCAAAGGAAGGGAAGCCAAAATCAGATGTTAAGAATTATAGACCGATTTCATTATTAAACAGCAATTATAAGATATTCTCATCAATTTTAGCAGAAAGATTTAAAAACTACCTAAGAAATTGGATTGATGAAAATCAAACAGGGTTCCTGCCACATAAGCAAATGAGGGAAAATATCAGAATAGTTTTGGACATGATAGAATATTATGATAGACATAATGACAAAAATTTAGGAATGTTATTTATTGATTTAGAAAAAGCCTTTGATATGGTCAATTGGCAAATTTTATTTGAAATTTTGGAAGAAATGAAATTAGGCCCTAAATTCACAAAATGGATAAAAGAAATATGCAAGGAACAAAAAGCTAATATTATTATTAATGGTGAATGAACCAATTATATAAATATTCAGAGAGGAACTAGACAGGGATGCCCTCTGTCCCCATTACTATTTCTGATAGTAATTGAAAGACTTATAAAAGAAATTAAAAAACAAGATTTAATTCGAGGAGTTAAGATTAGGAAATATTGTTACAAAATATGAGTATACGCGGATGATATAGTGATATTTTTGGATAACCCAGATGAATGTGTAAATCAGATGATTGAGATTATAGAGAAGTTCGGAGAGGTAACAGGATGTAAGTTAAATAAAGAAAAATTGACAATTCTCACAAAAAATGTGTCCAAAAAAAGAGAATGTGAATTAAGCAAGAAAGTAGGTATGAAAATCCAATCTAAAATAAAATATTTAGGTATAACAATTACAAAGAGAACATTAGATTTATTTGACAATAACTACAAAAAAACCTGGGAAGAAATTAAAAAATATATGATTCAATGGAATAAAAAACAACTTTCATTATTGGGAAGAATATCAATTATCAAGATGATAGTGCTACCAAAGATGATCTTTCTATTTCAAATGATTCCGATAATAGTCAAAGATAATTTTTTAAAAAATCTGGAATAAAGACATAAATAGTTTCATCTGGCAAAATAAAAGGCTGAGAATCCGACTCAAAATATTACAAGATTCGAAAGAGAGAGGTGGAATGGGGGTACCCAATCTGAAACTTTATTTTGAAGCAAGCTGTCTTACTTGGTTGAGAGAATGGATAACTTTAGAGCAGGGGTAGGCAACCTTTCCCCTTTAAGGGCCGAGGGACTTCAGCTCCCAGAAGCCTCAGCCATGTTGGCCAATAGTCCCATGTTGGCCAATAGCTCCTAGGATTCTGGGAGCTGAAGTCCCTCGGCCCTTAAAGGGGAAAGGTTGCCTACCCCTTCTTTAGGGAATGATAAATTACTAGAATTGGAAAGTGATGACCTTTGCTATGGTTGGCACGCTTACTTGGGATATTGGAAAATAAAAGTGGGAAGTGACATTGTGCGATGACCATGGTCAATGCCACTTCTTTCTGGCTGTTTAAAAGCTATGTGTAGTAATGCCCTTGGTCTGCTTTAGCACCTGGTCTGACAAAGCAGAATGCTTTCTATGCTCTTAAGAATATTATATACAAAACACCTCTGTCCAGCTATGTTCAAAATCTGTTATGGGGTGTGTTTGGCCCTGGTTCTCAGTTCTTTGAGTTTCTGAGTTCAAGAAAACTGCTAAGTCAGGACACGGGGTAGTGGTGGTGGATATCCTTTTGTACCTTCCTATAGTGTTTTGCAGTTTTATAATGTAACAATTTAAACCAGATTCTACCAGTACAACCTTGAAGAAGATGCAGCTGAACCTCAGGCCAGAACACTGAAGCACATTAACTGCACAATATGTATCTATCAATCAGTACTGAACAATCATCCAGATGGGAATATTTTACTTTGCTGGATTTAAATGTGAAGACTTAAGCTGGAGGGAGACAGAACTTACCTGAAGTCATTTGTGCTCCTCTCACTGTTCTGGAACTTCCTAATGGTCTTCCCCCTCAGGTACATTTTCTATACAAATTAATGCAACTCAGGAAAAGTACTTGAATATTCTCCCTCCTAAATTTCATCCTAGGTTGTCTGTGGGAATGCAAACTACAGGGTAATTCCTATGGTACAAGAGTAACAATGCAAAATGTGGAAAGCAAGTCATTTACAAGAATTGTTTTCCAGATGTATGAAATCATAATCTATAAGAAACCAATTCACAAGTTGGCTTCAGAAAAGTCAAAACAATGAAAGGTAAGTTTTTTGGTTAACAGACAGGAGTGTCAGCACCATCAGGCTTTTCCCATTCATCTATCTGTGATGCTATTTTTTATAGAAATGTCTTTCTGCTTTATTTTTATTTATCATCTGTCTGTCTGTCTATTTTTATTTCATTCAATTTCCCACCACTTCACTACAGAACTCTAAAGATCTTGTCCTTATTTTTAAGACCCTAGATAACAACTTCCCATATGCTTCTTCCCATATCAACTTGCTCTTATATTAAGATCATTAGAGGAAACCACTATGTACCTTGCATTAAGAAATCTGTTTAACAGCCACAAAACTTTCTCTGTTGTGACTCCCCAACTCAAGAATACTGTTCAATGGAATAATCATCTGGAACAAATATTGCATATTTGGGGGAAGGGGTTTGTATCATTATTGTATTTGTACCCCAACAAGATGTCCTATTATTACCACCATACTTTGGAGAAGAGAAAAGGGAAATACACCCCTTCCCATTTTCTCACGTTCCTTGCTGAAATAGCTCTTTTTTTAAAATAATATTTTATTGAACATTTAAAACATTTAAAATATTTAAAATGATTCTATTCATAAATCTTTACACAATCCTATATTTACTAACATACATACCTCTATCTATATTATTTTATAAACATAACTTATCTTTTAATGTATTTGGCAATGGTAGCATTCAACTATTCTTCCCCTTCAGAAACATTCCACTTTAAGCCATCCTTTCTCCCTCTTCTAACATCTGTAAATTTTACTTCCTTAGCTTAAACTTTCCTTAACTTTCTTTCTCCTCTTTTCTTCCTTTCCTATCTTCTTCTTCCTTCCTATTTTTCTAGCTTTCTTGTTGCTTTCCTATTTCTCTATCTCTCCTATCCTTATCTAACATCCAATTCCCTTCGTGTACCATCGATTCACATACTCTTACCTTTGAACACTTTCTTTCTCCCTCTACAATCATTCTTTACTTCCTTTACATCATCTGCCAATTTGTCTTTACTTCTACTATTGGCTTTCTATTATTGGTATGTTTCTGTTCACCACATCCACTTAAGTTGTTGTGATCTCAATTCCAGTTCCTGTTAGGCTCACTTATATAATTTGTTGTCTTACTTATTTTAAAATTTTGCAATCATAACCATTTCCTTTTTCCCTACCTTATTCCTTATTTAACCAAATCTATGCCTCTTCCTTGGAATTTGCCACTTGGATAGAATATCTACTTTCTTAGGGTTAGTGGCTCCTAAGATTGAAATTCATTCTTTCTTCACTTTTGTAAATTGTTATCTTACCTTGTAGTACATAGTCTCTTAAATACCTTTTTCTTTAACATTGTTATGTTCTTAATTCTTAATTCTTAATTAATTCTTAATTCTCTTTTATAATTCTTAATTCTCAATTCTTAATTCTCTTTTATATTTCCATGTCACTGAGTCTTTAATTCAAACATTTTTTACCTGTCTTGCGTATGTTTACCCCTCGTTGCTTGATTTCTTCAAAAACCAAAAATATTCTGTCCTTTGTTTATATTCGAATGGTTTGATTATGTATTTTCTTTCTTTTCCTTTCTTTCCTCACATTTTTTGTTCCTTTCTGTTTTTTTTTATTTGCTCACATTTTCCATGTTTTATTCATGTAGTTATATACTAATTGCCAGTTATCATTTACATTATCTATTTGTTTCCCCTGTATTATTTGTGTTAATTTATCCATTCCATCGCCATTTTAATAGCCATTCCTCTCTTTCAGGAATATATTCGGTTTTCCATTTCTGTGCTAAAGCTAATCATGCCATGGTGGTCATGTAAAAGAGTATTTTCCCAAATTTAGTTTCCAATTCTTTATCCATCATATTTAACAAATAATATTCTGGTTCCATTTGTATGTTAATTTTTAGTATATCATTGATTGTATTGTTCACCATTATCCAATATTTCTTTACTTTTTTACAAGACCACCAGGAATGGTAAAAAGTTTCAATTTCTTCCTCACATTTCCAGCATAGATTATTATTGTTTTTATATATTTTGGAGATTTTTGCTGATGTTAAGTACCATCAAAGGAACATTTTATAATAGTTCTCCCTTAATTTTTGCGATACTGTGTATTTTGGTACTTTTTGCCATACATTTTCCCATTTACTTAATTTCAGTGGATACCCTATATTTTTTGCCCATTGTATCATTCCTTCCTTCATCTTCCATTTCCATTTTTAGCAAGGCATTGTATATTTTTCCTATTAACTTCTTTGAATCGCCATTTAAAATTTTACTTATTTCAGATTCCCCAATTTCAAATCCCAATGTTTTATTGTCTATTTTATATCTCTCTCTGAGTTGTCTATATAGGAACCAATCTATACTATGCCCTTCCTCTTTTAATTCTTCCTGAGATTTTAACCTTGCTGAAATAACTCTAAGTATTTTAAGTATGAGAACAACTCGTATTGGCAAACCAAAGCAATTGTCATGGAGTGTTCAATGATTCCAGAGGTGGCCAATTTATATATGGAAAAGTTTGCAAGTGATATTATCTAACCAGAAAATGTATTTACTGAATAAATTATACTCTGGTTCAGATTTATTGATGATGAATTTGCTCTCTGGAGGAGGAGTGACACTGATCTTATGAACTTTTTAAAAATACAATAATGTATTTATGTGATATGATGTTATGTATTTATGTGTTATCCTTTTAAGATTTTATATAGCCACTTGCAGAAGGCCTTAGGAATATCCATAGGCTGCTTTTCAAAGAATAAACATAGCATCTTTTGAACATCTAGAGATTGGTCTCTTGTTTCTTTCATGAATTTCACTGGATGCTCCTCAGTTTTTGTATTTTAAAGGACAACAGCTCCCTGTCCCTTCAGGATAATGCCAGATGAAATAACACCTTCTCTACCAGAATGAAGTGAAGGGTCTGGGCCATTAAGAGCTCATTAGACCCCCTTCATGCCCGTTCAACTGCTCCTCCTCCACAGAAAATGCCAAGGTGAAGCAAATCCATCTAGACTTGCAAACAAAGAAAGGTGATGAGCCCTCCCTTGGCAGCAGCGTTAAGAGCACAGGCAATGACAGCTTTAGGGTAGGGGTGGTCAAAGACTCCACACATCTCCACAGTTTTTTAAAGGGACAATGCAAAAAAGTGCTGAAATTAGAATGTGGCAACTATGCCATAGAAAGGGGGGGCTATCAAGAGGGATAAATATATCTTGGGTTGGAGGAGGATGGAGTGAGAAGGAATCTCATGCAGGTTGAAAGATTTAAAAACACCTATTGAAAACCAAAATAGGAACATTATCACCTAGGGCTCTGGGGGTGGTCATTGTGAGCAAGTCATCAATTGCAAACTATTCACACCATACACCCTTGCTGTTGTTATTCTTGAATCAATTTGCTTTTTCATGTAAGATTGAGTGACTCAGGCTATGCTCAGAGGAATGTGCATTTGCAGTTAGTACCTTTGCCACAGATCAATAAGGAACTATCCATGCACACAGGGCCACCTGGAGGGATTCATTTGGAAAAGGCAGCAGAGCTAGTGAAGAACATTTGTTGAGCACTTTGATCCTAAACACAATCCTAAATCCTCATTGATTTAAAGACAGATTACTTCCACATGAGACCAAGGAACATGTGATGCTCATTTACTTGTGATCTAGCCTTGCCTTTCTTTTTTGTTTTTTTCTAAATACTGCTACAAAGAACTCAGCCAAAAACAGATCTGCCTAGGGGAGAAGTTTCTTACTTCTTTTCATCCCAGAATGAGTTTTTCTTCCCTCCTAGCTAGAAATTGGCTCCAGAAGTTGCTTGTCTCCCTGTTAGGGAATATAGGTAAGAGCCTTTCTTCACCTTCAGGTTGAAAAAAAATAAAAGCTTGGAGGAGCTTTTTAAAAGAAAACAAAACTAAACAGGGAAACATGTTCAAGCAGGAGGCTAAAAACTTCACCCCTCCACCATGAGTCTTCCACTTCAGAGTTCATATTCTGTTCTTTTCTGAAAGAAAAAATACTGGGGATTAGCTATTCCTTAGTATACTGAAAATGGTGACTTAAAGACCCTTCTAGGTTATTGCCAGTGTGTTCTGTTTCCTTAGTGCTCTGAGTCATGCTGTCCTGATGCGGTAGTAGAATCATTTTATATTGTCCTTATGTAGTAATAATAATAGAGAGCCTACAGGTGTTCAGGATGATTCATACACACACACTAAAGAAGGGCTACAATTCAGTGACAGAACATGCACTTGGTGTGCAAAAGGCCCTTGGTTCAATTCTTTGTACATCTGCTGCTCATCAGTGTATTGAATGACTAAAAGGGGGGTCTGCTGAGAGCCAGCGTGGTGTTGTGGTTTGAGTGTTGGACTATGACTCTGCAGACCAGGGTTCGAATCCCTTCTCAGCCATGTAAATCCACTGGGTAATCTTGGGCAAATCACACTCTCTCAGTCTCAGAGGATTGCAATGGCAAGCCCCCTCTGAAGAAACTTGCCAAGAAAACCCCATGATACAGTCACCTTAGGGTCGTCATAATTCAGAAACAACTTAAAGGCACACAACAACAACTAGTGATGTAACTTAGTTCCCTCTATTCGTATGACTAAATTTGCAATTCTTACTAGAACACAATAAGATATTCCAGAGGCCGAGTTGTCTTCTTTCTATGGAGATTATCTCACATGACTATCCATGATGAGATAGACACACATTTAACCTATCAATAACGGATCTTACTGCATTCCCCATAAGCAGCCTGTATGCAGCCCATATGCAATCTATGCTTATCCCATGGCTTTTCAAGAGTGGGAAAATTAAAAAAAAAAACACACGAAAATCAGTAGGAATGTAATGTTCAGTGCAGATTGATTTCCTGTTTCCTAAATTTGCCTTCTGACTGACCAGGAGCACCTCTGTCTTTTCTGAATTAAGCTTCAGTTTGTTTACTGACAACAGACACTGGTTTAAGACCAAGACAGTATCCTTGGGAATGGATGGAAAGGAAAGATAAAGTATCATCTGCATTCTGGTAACAATGGGCCTTTACAGACTGCCAGAAATAATAATAATAATAATAATAATAATAATAATAATAATAAATTTTATTTATAGCCCGCCCCTCTGCAGAGCAATCGGGGCGGGTTACATCAGTTAAAATACAGAAGTTAAAACTATTCACGTGCCCATCCAACCCTCCCACCCCTTAAAACAATATTAAACTAATTATTAATTAAAACAACATGCTCCAAGATACAACAAAATAAATAATAATACAATACAACAAAGTGCAAAATGAGCAGCAGGGGAAGGGCAATATAGTTGCCTCCTAGAGCCGGAAGGTTATTCCGGGAAGGCCTGCCGAAAGAGATCCGTCTTTACCGCTTTCTTGAAAGCAGTAAGAGTGGTAATATGACGGATCTCCTCCGGCAGGCCATTCCAGAGTCTGGGAGTGGTCGTAGAGAAGGCCCTCTGGAAGGTCTGAGACAGCCTGGTTTTTACTGGCTGCAGCAGGTTCCTCCCAGAGGACCGAAGGGCGCGGGGAGGGTCATACGGGAAGAGGCAGTCCCTAAGATACGATGGACCCAAGCCATGTAGGGCTTTAAAGGTTAAAACCAACACCTTGTACTGTGCCCGGAAACTGATTGGCAGCCAGTGGAGGGATTTGAGCACTGGTGTTATGTGCTCCCTCCTTGATGTTCCAGTAATTAGCCTGGCTGCCATATTTTGCACTAATTGTAGTTTCCGAGTTAGGCACAAGGGTAGCCCCATGTAGAGTGCATTGCAGTAATCTAATCGCGAGGTTACCAGAGCGTGTACTACAGTTTCCAGATCCCTCATGTCCAGATAAGGGCACAGTTGGCGTATCAGCCGAAGCTGATAACAGGCACTCCTGACCACCGCACTCACCTGACTAGTCATGTGAAGCGATGAGTCAAGGAGCACCCCCAAACTGCGAACACAGTCCTTTACGGAGACTGTGACCCCGTCCAGGACTGGAGACTGTATTCCCAAACCTGGTTTCGGGCCTGTGACTGTGAGTACCTCCGTTTTGTCTGGATTTAGCTTCAATCTATTTTTCCTCATCCAATCCATTACCGCACCAAGACATTCATTAAGAGGAGAGACGCCATCTGAAGTCTGAGACGATGATCTGGTCATGGAGAGATATATCTGGGTGTCATCAGCATACTGAAGACACCGAGCTCCATGCCTCCGAATGATCTCTCCCAGCGGTTTCATGTAGATATTAAATAGCATCGGGGACAGGATGGCGCCCTGAGGGATGCCACAATTAAGCTCTATTTTGGATGAGCAACTGTCCCCGAGCCTCACCCTCTGAGATCTGCCCGAGAGGAAGGAACGGAACCACTGCAAAGCAGTGCCTCCAATTCCCAACTCTCTCAGGCGATCCAAGAGGATGGCATGATCTATGGTGTCAAAAGCTGCAGAGAGATCCAAGAGCACTAACAGGGTCACACTACCCCTGTCCGTACTCAGGTGGAGGTCATCGGTCAGAGCAACCATGGCAGTCTCCCCTCCAAATCCTGTCCTGAAGCCAGTTTGAAATGGATCAAGATAATTGGTTTCATCCAAGACTGCCTGGAGTTGGGAAGCAACTGCCCTCTCTGCTAAGAAAAGGAAGCAAGGAGACTGGTCTGTAATTGTTTCTGTCCAGGGGATCCAGGGAAGGTTTTTTCAGGAGAGGCCTAACCGCCGCCTCCTTTAAGCAGGATGGTACAATACCTTCCCTGAAGGAAGCATTGATCGTATCCCGAAGGAATATTCTCAGCGCGCCCCCTCCCTGGACGACCAGCCAAGATGGACAAGGATCGAGGGGGCAAGTCGTCTTCCTCACCTCTCCAAGCAGCTTGTCCACGTCATTGGTACTCACAGATTGGAGCTGATCCAGTAAATTGCCATCAACGGAGTTACTGGAGACCTCGTCTATAGATTCTGCCAAAACACTGGTGTCTAAGTCCGCTCTTATCCGAGAGATTTTATCTGCAAAGTGGATGTTAAATGCCTCACAGCCGGCCGTCGTTGGGTTCAATAGGGGATTTGGCGCAGGTGGAACCCTTGTTAGCTCCCCTACCACCCTAAACAGCTCTGCCGGGCGAGACTCTGCAGACGCAATGCGTGCAGAACAGAATGATTTCTGCGCTGCACGCAAAGCCTCCCTATAGGAATCAAGATGTTTCCTAAGGCGAGTTCTGTCGGATGAGAGACGACTTTTCCGCCATTCGCACTCTAGTCGTTGTCCAGCTCGCTTCATCCTCCTAAGCTCCTCGGTGTACCAGGGCTTACGATTTGAAGCGGGCTGGAAAGGACGCTTGGGAGCGATTGTGTCAATAGCCTTGGTGAGATCGGTGTTCCAAGTGTTCACCAAGGCTTCGACAGAATCGCCGGCATTACCAACCATTAAACCCTCTAAGGCTTTCTGGAAGCCAATAGGCTCCATTAGCCTTCGAGGGCGGACCATCCTAATGGGTCCGCCACCCCCGTGAGGGCGGACTGCAGCTCTCAGTTCCATCTTGATCAGGAAATGATCCGTCCATGACAAAGCAGAGGTCTTGTTGACCTCCGCCCACGGATATTCCTGTTCCATACTAAAAACTGCATCGAGGGTATGACCTGCACAATGTGTGGGCCCGTCAACCAATTGGGATAGGCCCATGTTAGTCATGGTATCCATGAACTCCCGAGCTGCGCCAGTTAGATCTTGTAAACTGGTTTCGAGTGGAACCAAAAGTCTGGGCGACTCCAACAGCAACTCGGAAACCAGGGCAGTCAGCTCGGTTAGGGAGTCTGTTAAGCAACGGGGTGGCCGGTATACCAACAGAATCCCTAAGCTATCCCTGGTTGTCAGGCTAAGGTACATACACTCGATGTAGGTTGTTTTCCGGATAGGCTTCCTGATCAAGGTTAAGGTGTTTCTATAAACCAAGGCTACGCCGCCCGCCCCCCCCCCCCCGCCCACTTTCCCTAGTCTGCTCACTGACTGAATAACCAGCTGGGAGAATTTGCGCCCATGTCGCCGCGCTGGCATCTCCCAGCCAGGTTTCAGTAAAACATGCCAGGTCGGCCCTCTCATCCACCAAAAGATCATGGATAAGATGGGTCTTATTTTTAACCGACCTGGCATTGCAAAGGAGCAGGCTAAGGGATTGTGGAATGGTTGGTATGCTCTCCATGTTATCCTGGGCAACAGAGTGAACTGAAGAAGGGACAGATACCAAACATCTGTCCCTTCTTCTTTTGTAACATTTGTTGACTCTGTTGCCGCCATACCTTCCCTGTCCCCGCACCACTTCGATGGCCGCTTCCAGACTATGTCCGGCTACATCATGTAAAGGTGGAGAAAAGTAATCCAGTTAAATTCTGTCCCTGATCAGGGGCAGCAACTGTCCAAGGTAGATGGCCGAGTGAGAAAGGGGCTATTAAGAGCTTCTGTGTAACTTTCTCCCAGAACAAATAGTTTCCCCTTAATAACATTCTGGAGGCCTTAGATGTAAACAGTGACCAGCTCTGAAAGATGGTATTAATCCCACCCAGCCCTTCTAAGATCCCAGGTTGTCGCTGCCAATGTTGCTTATCTGGAGGGAGGGGGGGGGAATCTCAGGCAGGCACTATTCCAGCCCTAACCCTCCCACCTCTCACACAGCTGTGAACGGGACAGATTGCCCTTGATAGCGTCCTTGGGCAGCTGGGGCAGGTCCAAGGCTGCCTCCGATCTTCTCCCGGCAGGGCTGGACAGGACTGAAGGCAGTCCTCCTTTGCGGCCCCTAAAACACCGCCGCCGCTGCGTGCACGCCGGGGGAGAGATGGAAAGGCTCCTCCCGGCTTGGCACAGCTGGGACAGGTCCAAGGCCGCCTCCGATCTTCTCCCGGCAGGGCTGGACAGGACTGAAGGCAGTCCTCCTTTACGGCCCCTAAAACACCGCCGCCGCTGCGTGCACACCGGGGGAGAGGTGGAAAGGCTCCTCCCGGCTTGGCACAGCTGGGACAGGTCCAAGGCCACCTCCGATCTTCTCCCGGCAGGGCTGGACAGGACTGAAGGCAGTCCTCCTTTGCGGCCCCTAAAACACCGCCGCCGCTGCGTGCACGCCGGGGAAGAGGTGGAAAGGCTCCTCCCGGCTTGGCACAGCTGGGACAGGTCCAAGGCCACCTCCGATCTTCTCCCGGCAGGGCTGGACAGGACTGAAGGCAGTCCTCCTTTGCGGCCCCTAAAACACCTCCGCCGCTGCGTGCACGCCGGGGGAGAGGTGGAAAGGCTCCTCCCGGCTTGGCACAGCTGGGACAGGTCCAAGGCCGCCTCCGATCTTTTCCCGGCAGGGCTGGACAGGACTGCAAATTGAGGCCACTTTAACTGCCCTGACTCAATGCTAGGGAATCATGGGAACTGTAGTTTATTGTGGCACCAGAGCTCTCTGACAGAAAAGGCTCAATGTCTCAGAAAAAAATACAATTCCCATGATTCCCTACCACTGAGCCAGGACAGTTAAAGTAGTCTCAATTTGCATTATTTCTGGCAGTCTGCAAAGGCCCAATGACCCTAAATCTCCAGACAACCTCTCCCAACAATTTCATGTGTATGATAAACAGCATAGGAGACAAGATAGAGCCCTGAGGGGCACCAAAGGTGAAATGATAGGGTGCTCAATAGGAGATTGAATCCTGATAGACTACTGCAACTCCAGATTTCCATCACCCAGGCCTTGCCTGTTGCTTTATAGAGAACCTAGGTGGGCATAGGTGAGAGTGATTAAACCCTTCGCCCTTCCCCCAGCTTCTTCCAACAAAGGAAATGATCTCATTGCTTTTCAAGCGCCTTATCCGTGATGGGATAAAGGCACATTTAATTTTAAAACTGGGTGTTATTGCACCCACTGGTGGCCAGGCAAATGCAACCCATATGCAGCCCAAATCCCAGCCACGCTTATCCAGCAGATTTTCAAAAATGAGAGTTTGCCATTTTTTCAAAACTGCTGGATAAGTGCAACTGGGATCTGGGCTGCATACGGGTTGCAGTCGCCCAGCCACCAGTGAATACAATAACACCTGGTTTTAAAATTAAATGCACCTTTATCCTGTTGGGGATAAGCCCTTTAAAATCACTGTGATAATGTCCCAAGTCTGCATAAAAGAAGCCAGGTCAGCATGGTCATCCAGGATCAAATCCTGAATCAAAGATATTTTCCCATCTACTAACCTAGCATTGAGCAGCAGTATTTCTAACTGGGGTGCTATCCAGACTATTTGAAGTGGGGGAGAGTGGGGGGTAAGCAGCATCCTTTGGTTCTCTCCCTTCTCATTCAGTATAACTGTCTCCCCACTCCATATCTCTGCCCATAACTGTACTTATGACTGCTCTCTGGTTTACTTGCCATCTCTTACTCTCTATATCAGGCTTTTTTTTTTTTTTTTGGCTTGCAGGCCACACTGTTAAAGACCAAAGGCAGTAACAAAAAAGATGGACCCTACCCTACAGAGCAGGGAGATTGGCCCTTTTCCTTGCTTTCTCCTCCCAAGTGGCTCCCCCATTGCAGGGTGACCAGACATCCTAACTGCAAAAGAGGACAAGGCACAGAAAAATGTAGGACATTACAAAATAAAAGTTAAAAACACTAATGTAATATATGAATTAATACTTCTTAGTCAGGCTCAAAATGGAAGACATTTTGGAATTCCTCCTGGAGAGAAGACTGAAATATAAGAAGGACAGTGGGTCACCCTGCCCCATTGGCAGTACCCCTACCACCCTTAGGCAGCCAGCATATATCCCTGTGCACACAGGGGAGAAGTAATAACCTGGTTGAAAACTGCTCAGCACCTGGCTCAGTGCTTGAGAGGGGCCAAGTCCTGGGCATCTAAGGTGTGTTAGTGGCATCTGGCTGATATCCACTGTGTGTTGGTACTTCTTGAAGTCACCAAATATTAATACCCAGCAGGATGGTACATTCTTCTTAGCTTCCATCTTCCATTCATTTCTTTAATAACTGTCACAGTGAGAGAAGGACTGCTTTTTCTGTTGATGACAGACATGGACCATTAGAACAGCTGCTGCTATCTTACCCTCATCTCCCTCCTCCCACAGCAGAGAAGGTGCAAGATGATGTGTTTGTGTGTGTGGGGATGTTGACTGAAAACTGGCTGTAATGGTTGTTCTTTTAAAAAGAGCAGGCTCCACTACGGCAACAGTATAGGGTGCAGGGTGAAACTAGCAGGCATTTTTTACTTCTTACCCCTGAACTACCAGCCCTAAGCTATCAGAATTTAAAAGAGTATTGTCTGAATTTAAAATACACTATCTGAATTTAAAAAAGCATTGAAGACTAGTCTCTTCTGGCAGGCTTATCCAGATGATTTTTAAATTGTGAATGTTAAATGACAAATTTTAGATGTGATTGCTTTAATAATGAGCACATCTTATTTGTCCTTTTAAGGTGAAGTGTGTTTTAACTAATGTGTTTTAATTGAAATTGTTGTTTGTTCATTGATGTTGTCTCCTGCCCCGATCCATGGGGAGAGGTGGGTAAGAAATAAATATATTGTTATTAGTATGTTAAGGTATGTCTGAAATGTACTAGCTCCAGGTAAAACTAATCCATCCATTTGAGGAGGATCAAAATTTCTTTCCTCACTTGCTGCTTTACTTGAGAAATAACCATTTTTCAGCCCTTGCTTAAAGAGCAAAGTTAAAAATATTATTCTGCCAGAGCAGAATCTGTGACTCCTGAAACCTCCAGATTTACTTAAGGAATGATCATGTATTCCTGTAGAAAGCCAAACAAAAGAGTACAATCATGGCAAGGCCAGCTTTCCCACAGCTATCTTGGCAGTTTCCTCCAGTTTTCCTGGCTCCCCTCTGGCTTTGGGGGTGGGAGGAAGATGAAAACCCAGGACTTGGAAAAGCTGCCCATTGAAGGCTTGTTTTTGGTGAGGGCAGAGAGGAAAACCTGCCAAATGCTGGAATTAAGAAATGGAAGGTGAAAGGTGGCCACTTACACGTTGCCCCCAAAGAGGAAAAACACTACTAAAACAAAAAGGTCAAAGGAGGAGTCTTATCTGCAACAAATCTGTATGTATGGATTTGTATATTTAAATACAAATATAGAAATAATTTGTTGTTGTTGCTGTTGTTAACTGCCCTCGACACATGGTGCCCCTATGGATGAGACATCTCCAAGACCCTCTGTCCTCCACTGCTCTGCTTAAATCCTGCAACCTCTTAATACCAGTGACCTCCTTAATAGAGTCCATTCATCTGTCATGTGGCCTTCCTCTCTTCCTCCCTCCCTCCACCTTTCCCAGCATTATTGTCTTTTCCAAAGGATCCTCTCTTCTCATGATGTATTCAAAGTACGACAATCTCAGTTTGGTCATCTTGGCTTCTAGGGAGGTACCCAGCTTAATCTGCTCTAGTACCCACTTGTTTGTCCTTTTGGCTGTCCATGGGATCCTCAGCACTCTTCTCCAGCACCAGATCTCAAAGGAGTTGATTTTCTTCCTATCATCTTTCTTAACTGTCCAGTGCTCACATCCATACATGGTGATAGGGAATACAATGGCTTGCATGTTTCTAACTTTTGTGCTGAGTTGTATATCTTTGCATTTTAGAATCTTTTATAGTTCTTTCATAGCCACCCTCGCCATTCTTATTCTTATTCTGATTTCCTGACAGCAGTCCCCATTTTTATCAATGTTTGATCCCAGGTACAGGAATTCTTTTACTATTTCTATTTCGTCATGTCTAGCTTGAAATTGTGAAGGTCCTCAGTGGTCATTATTTTTGTTTTCTTTATATTCAACATTAAGCCTGCCTTTGCACTTTCTTCTTTAATCTTCCTTAGTAGGTGTTCCAGGTCTATGAGGTTTTCTGCTAGTACTATAGTGCCATCTTCATATCTTATGGTTGATATTCCTTCCTCCTATTTTCACTCCTCCTTCTTCTGTGTCCAAGCCTGCTTTTCTTATATGTTCTGCAGACAAATTGAACAGATCAGGTGAAAGGATGCAGCCTTGTCTGACCCCTTTGCCAATTGGGAACCATTCTGTTTCTCCATGTTCTGTTCTGACAGTAGCCTCTTGTTCTGAGTACAGATTCCTCATCAGGACTATCAGATGTATTGGCACTCCCATGTCTTTACGGGCATTCATCACACATGGGCTAGTTTCATTGTTAAAGAGATAATAAAGTGGAAATGAAGCATGCCGAAAAGAAAGCGAAAAAAGAGCTTAATTGTGCAAAAGCTTTTCACACGTAATTACAGTAATAACGGAATTAAGTTAAAAGCAAAAAAAAAGATGTTTTTAACTTTCATACACAAGTGAAAAGAACCTGTACATGTACTGGAAATGGGTGTGTTTCGTGACCAGACTCCTCCTTTTTCCAGGGCGGGTCCTGCATTTCCCAGGAGGAAATGTCAGACTGTCCTACATTTGGGGTCATGTCCTCCTGCACAGGTCCTAACCCCCTTCCGTTGGGGTTAGGACCTCTCAAGAGAGCAGAGGAGGAGGAGGAGGAGGAGGCTGGAAAGGCAAGGCAAGCCGAGGCAAGGGAGGGATTGAGATGGCTCAGCCTCCCTTTTCTCTCTCTCTTTTCCTGGTATTGGAGGCTGTCAGCTGCTGGGGAAATGACCAAGGAGGTTAGGATCACAGGCAGAGCTGGCAGGGAAGGATGAGGAGGAGGGAGGGAGGGAAGGAGGGAGGGAGGGAGGGAGGGAGGGAGGGAGGGAGGGAGGGCTGGGTGTTTCCTGGGGAGAGCCAGAGCCTTGAATGATGCCCAGGAGAGGGGGAAACTGGAGGTAGCTCCCATGCCCCCCCCCAATAAGCCTTGGATGATGCCCAAGAAAGGGGAAAACTGGAGGTAGCTCCCATGCCCCCCCCCCATAAGCTTTTCCCCTTTGTAGGACCTGCAGGGCAGAACTTCATGGTGAGATGGAGCTCCAAGTTGCTCCACAAGCACACCCCACACTTGCACCCACATCCACCCACAGCTGCTGCGAGGGAAGCCTTCTTTCCCCTCCTTTTCCCTCCATCCCAAATGCCAAACTTCTCCTCCGTCCCAAACTTCCCTCTCCTTGCCTTGCCTTGCCTTGCCTTGCCTTGCCTTGCCTTGCCTTGCCTTGCCTTCCCTTGCCTTCCCTTCCCTTCCCTTCCCTTCCCTGCATGGCAGGAGCCCAGGACTCTCCCTCCCTGGAGGCCCCTCCTCCTCTTCCTCTTGGCCCTCTTCCAGGTTTTAAAAGAGAATTGTCCGTGCGCATTTGCTTTTCACATTACAGTAAATGCGAAATTACTGTAATTTCGCAAATGCATTTCCTCTAAACTCCCAAAATTAAAAAGATCTCGGATAATACCAGTTTCTGTCCAGTTTCTGACCAGTTTCCGTACGACGTCGTGTGAAATCGTGAGGCACAAATTCAGTTTTTGTTTGGGATTTGTGTGGATTAACCAACAGATTTCCCCCGTGTGATAACGTCCATAGCTTATGCAGTCAAAGGCTTTGCTATAGTCTATAAAGCACATGCTGATTTTCTTTTGGAATTCCCTGGTGTGCTCCATTAGCCATCGTATGTTTTCAATGTGGTCCCTAATGCCTCTTCCTTTCCTGAACCCCGCTTGGATCTCTGGAATTTCTGTCTCCATGTATGGTTGGAGTCTATGTTGAAGAATTTTGAGCATGATTTTGCTTGCATGGATGATCAGTATATGGTCCTATAGTTGCTGCAGTCTCTTGTGTTTACTTTTTTGTGGATGGGGATGCATATTGATCCCTTCCAACTTGTTGGCCATTGTCTAGTTTTTCATATCCAACACATGTTGGTTAGCACTAGAATTGACTCAGTGTGAATTGCAGCTGTTCAATTGGAATATCATCTGTTCCTGGTGATTTGTTTTTCGCTATTTCTCTTATTGCAGTTTCCACCTCACTTTTTAGAATTTGGGGTTCATCTTCATATGGCTCTTCATTCCATTGTCCTTCATTTTGTCATCTCTTTTGTATAATTCTTCTGTGTATTGCATTCAACGTCTTTTTATTCCTTCCTGGTCTTGAATTATGTTATTTTTATTGTCATAGAGTGTTCCAGTCCTTGGTTTGAATTTTCCTTTGAAAATTTGATAGAAATAATTACTGTTATTTAAATAGCAAAACAATACATTTCACTCTCATAGTGGGGAAGATGGTTACATAACCTGCATATCTATTCAGTAGGTTGTCAAGGTGGTAACTATTGACAGGCACCTTCATGGCTCCTGTTCTCATTTCTTATGGTTCTTTATTTTTAAACCAGACTTGGACGAACAGCCCAGAGGAGTGGGAGCCCACCATCAAATGGAGGCCTGCCCTTTGACAACCCTTCAGACAGAAAACTATCCTCTGTAAAAGTATGGCATATGTTATGAAGTCACAAAACTTCCCAAGCCTTTAAAGCTCTTTTGCTTTTAGGCTGCATATATTGTTTAAGCCCTAAGTCTCCTGCTTGGCGAGGGTTGTTGGTCTTCAGGGAGATTGTTGGTCTTCTAGTCTGAGAGTGAGTTCATACAATCAATATGTCTGTGGTTGGCTACCTGGGCCTTGGAGCAGACATCTGTCAATGTTTAAATATGCTCTTTCTCTGGATGGGAATATATGGATAACATATTAATTTGACTTTACTGGAAGAGAAAGATTGCCTCAATGGAGACGCCCCATCCCATATGTAAAACAGGAGAGACACATTGGATAGTAGTGTGGGATATGGCTGAAGCTTTTGTTCAGAGGTTATTCATTATTAAATTTCATTCCTGAAAAAGGAAAGGAATGAAGAAAAACTGATATTGTGGAATGAGGTAAGGGGCTTAGAAGCTGTACACAAACAAAGCACTTTGAGAGGATTAGAGTTAGTAACAAAAAGAAAAAAAATAGAACACTGGACTGTAGAAGATGGAGAATGCTTTAAAATCCACACAACAAAAATGTCTTGACAAAAGAGCAAACTAATAAATTACTGAGAAAGGGGAAGTCTAGTTCCCACACTCACTCACAAGATATCTCAAGGTCAAGGGACACACACTCTATTAATGTTTTAGTGGCTGCCAAAATCCTTGTAGCAATATTGGAAATTACATACAGTGAGGATCTAAGGCATAAGATTTGCTTTAGGTGCCTTATGCAAAGGATATGGAAATCAGCATTCATCCATGGAACGAATACTGATACGGCATTAAAAACTGAATCATGAATTCTACAGTTTTGAACATTTCACAGCAACCTGTGCATCTGAAACAAGCAATATATATATATATATATGTAATTTTAGCTGGATTGACTGGAGTACATTTTTTAAAAAGCAAACATTGCAAGACAATACAGTGACCAAATCTACCAGTCTGCTGAATTTTTAATGAATGGGGGAAATTTTATCAAGTGATATTTTGTATAATCCACTGTATAATTTTTTTTTATGTGTTTCTAGATCCTACAGTTAAGTCAGAACATACTGAGCTACTAGATATGGTACAAACTCAACAACAGCAACAAATAACAGAACCAACAATAATTTAAACAAGAATAATACAACATTGAAGGGGGGGAGAAAAAAGAGAAGAAGGCAACATTTCTAAAACTGCCTCCATTTTAAGATTACATGGTAGTTCTGGGAGTTATATGAACTGGTCTAGAAGTAAGATCCATGGTGAATGGCTTTCTCTTGGTCCTATAACACTCACTGGCATGTTTGGTGAGGACACAAGAGATGGCTTTCTTAGGACCTTATCACACACTGGCCACCAAGCGAAAAGTAACCGAAATTAGAATAAATTCAGTTCTATACTGAAATGAACTGAAAGAGCCCCCGCAATATGTAAATGCCTACCACACGCAATTACCGCCATAGCGCATTTATCGCGTTTCCCGGGACATGCATCCTGGAAACGTATTCTCCGTGCAAACACAAGTTAGAAAATCCCATAAATTACAAAGAGAGGACCATGTTTACCCATCCCATTTGTTGCCCAATCCAAACAGGAAGGACACGTCATAAGATGCTTCCTCACAGATCCATGGGAAGTAGCGTGGGGAACCATGGGTCAGGGCGGGGAAATGCTTCACAATACGTATTGCGCGATCATATGTATTTCGCCTGCGTGGCCATTGCGCAATGATTCCGAAAGCTCGGTTGTACTTCCCCGAAAAACCGAATGTCAAAGGATCTCAATTCGTTACGGATTAGCTCCGGGTTCTGCCAAGTTTCGGTGCAACGTCGTGTGTAAACACGGGGAAATAATATGTATTAGCTACAGATACCCTTTGGATTAGGTCTGCTTTAGATCCCGTGTGATAAGGTCCTTAGCGTCTGCTTCTTGGATGTAGAACTGTCCCTTCTTTGTTTTCCCTCCACAAGTGGACAAAGACCTTTTTATTTATACAAGCATTTAGCTGAGTGTAGAATTCAGAGACACTTCCATGTTAGTTTGGATATCAGTAAGCAAAGGGAATTTGTAGCAACTTTGAGACTAATTGCCTTTGCAAACTGCCAGAAATAGTGCAAATTGAGTCCATTTTAACTGCTCTAGCTCAGTGCTAGGGAATCATGGGAATTGTATTTTTTGTGAGACATTGAGCCTTCTCTGTCAGAAAGCTCTGGTGCCACAATAAACTACAGTTCCCATGATTCCCTAGCACTGAGTCAGGGCAGTTAAAGTGGACTCAATTTGCACTATTTCTGGCAGTCTGCAAAGGCCCGAACTGTGCAAAAGACATTGTAGCATAAGCTTTCATAGACGTAGTCTTCTTTCTCAGATGCATGGAGTTATTGTTGTGCAAGAAGGGCCTTTAAAATCAGACTGTATGAATAGCCATAGAAATGCAAAATGCATTTAGCTGATTCCTGTGGAGGGATCTTTTAATGGAGACAGTTGTGGTTTTATCTATATTCGCCAGGATCCTGTATGAGGAGACACAACTATTACAACAGAGTTCTGTTGTCATAGGTATGTCTCTTGATATGTTTTCCAAAAAACATCTTGGAATATAGCAATAGCAATAGCAGGTACATTTCTATATCACTTATCAGTGCACTTAAGCACTCCTTAAGTGGTGTACAGTGTGTAAGCTAATTGCCCCCAACAAGCTGGGTACTTATTTTAGTGACCTACGGAAGGATGCAAGGCTGAGTGGACCTTGGAGTCCCTGGGACTGAACTTACAACAGAGCTTATCACATTCTTTTAAAAGTGTCTTACCTTTTCCTGGCTTCAATCTTCTTCTGGGATACACTTGGCTGTTGTCACATGTAAGTCGGCGCTGATTCTGCTGCAATGCCACCAGCCCAATACAGCCCGGCTCAGACATGGGTTGAAGCCATGTTCAGCTGGCAAATTCTGACTTAGAAAATTTACCTGATGCAATGACTGTAAACATGAATTCCAACTTTTACAATATTGTTAGTCCAGCTTATAACATTGCATATACTGAACAGGATATCAGCCATTGTTTTGTTTTAAATGCTTTCATATTCTTCTGAATTCTGAATAGTATATCTTTCTTTCTTTTTTTTTACTATTATGATTGATATTCATCTGTATTTTATTATTCTAGTTGGCCAAGTAAAAGATTGATACTAAAATGTTCACAGAAGCATAGAGAGGTCACTATGATATAGTGAACTACTATTGTGCCATAATAAGTTTTACATCAGTGCAAATGCCTGGACAGTCAGTCACAATAATGTTAGAAGGAAATGGGCAGAAATTAAGGTTACACAACTGAAAACAAAAGCAATGGCCAGTGTAGTCTGAATTCTATTCTGTCTGCACTGTTTTAAAGTTAGACCAAGCAAGGTGCCCCCTTACTAACAGCCAACCCCTGGTAGACAAAAACATCTCTGACAGGGAGCTTGACCAATACCTACTATTACAAATCTCTGCTGCTGCACCTTATGATTTAAGGAATATGTTGTGTCTATTCTAGGTTGCATTCTAAAGCTTAAAGTATGTGTCATTAAGAGAGGGATTGACACTGCCCCTCTGTGTCTCCACTTTTGTCTCCTTGGTGATGTAGAATCAGAAAAATGTATGTGACATGATCCCATTAGCATTTTCCTTACCTCCTCCCCCCTCTACTTTACTGGCTACCACTGTGGGTGGGAAATACTAACATGATGACATCATGTCATACCTTTTAGAACTGCATACTTTGGGGGGATGTGGGTTGGCAGCGGACATGTGTGTCCTCAAAAGCCTTTGTTCATGTAAGCTAAAAGTGAAGTCCAACAGCATCTGAAGACATAGCCCAGAATCCTCAGCAGTATTGGTGGGTTTCCATGGTGGATGACTTCATAGAGGAGGATTAGAAAAGCCCCCTCATACTTAAAAACATGCATACAGAGGTCATGGCACCACACAAGCCGAACTTATTTCCTGCTGTCACACCATGTAGCTATGCATTCCACTAGTTCTCTGTGCAGCTATGATGAAAAAGTGCCTTTTATGCATACCCATGTACATGCAAGGGGTCATGCAATGCATAGGGAAGCAGAACCTGTTAGATCTTCATTCACTCAAAGCACTTTAATGCCTAGCAATGCCTTTGCCAATTTTAAAATATAAGGAATAGGCACACGACTCTGAAGCCTTTAGTGTTTTGATTCCCTTTGCATAAATTCTTTTGTATAAGTGTAAACCTTGGAACTAGAACTGCTCATTCCCATTGATATAATGAAATCTGTTATATAGACCCATTTAAACTGTGTCTTCCTTAAAAATCTGCATTGCCCCTAAAGTGATAATTGAGTCTTCCATAAAAAGCTATCATCTCTCTCTCTCTCTCTACCTCCTTCTCCCTCTTGATCTCTCTGTACTGCAAGGAAATGCCATACACCAAGCTACATTGATGTTATTATGCCAGGCAGGCATGGGAAACATATGGTTGCTTCAGATGTTCTTGGACTACAAATCCCAGTAGCCCAACAGCATAACCATGCATCTGAGGAAGTAGACCAAATCTGTGAAAGCTTATGCTACAACTTCTTTCACTCAGTCTCAAAGGTGCTTCAAGATCCTTTAGCATAGCCACCTGTGAGGAACACTGGGATTTGCAATCCAACTATGGAGCTAATCGCACCGCTAAAATAAAGTGTTTTACCTGTCCTGAATTCAGTCTTAATTCAAGCTGCATCCAGTGCCCATGTCCAGCCCAGGTCCCAAGGGCACTCAGCTCGCCTCTTTTCAAAACTGGGAGTTTTCCAACATAAAATGGCCACTGGAGCACTCCCGGGACCAGGGCTGGACCCAGGCAGTGATTTTGACAGCAAAATCACTGTGATAGGGACCAGATGCAGCCAAAATTAAGTCTGAATTCAGGACAGGTTAAACACTTTATTTAGTGGTGCGATAAACTTCAATATCTGGAGAACCACATGACTCCCAGTTCTGATGTAAAGGGAGCTACTATATTGAAGATTAAAGGGGGGGGACCTTTAAGATAGCAAAATGTTAGAGCTAGAATCTTAACTCCTCAAGTTTGTAGATAATTTATTGTTGTCAGAATTCAGTGGGGATAAGTCTGCTTTGTAATGGTTTTATTCTTATCAGGCTTAATAGAAGATGGTTGGCAGATTTCTCCTTGACTCTGTGGCAGTTTTGCTTTGGGTTCCTCAGAGAGTTCCACCTTAATCTCCATATTTGTTTATTTATTTCATTTATGTGCCACCTTTCTCCTAGAAAGGAAACCAAGGCGGTTCACAGAAATCTACCTGATCTTTCTTGCTCAACTCTACCTGAAACCCTTGAGTGAAGCCATTCAGGAGTACATTGCCACCAGTATGCAGATGACAAAGAAAACAAGTGAGGATGCTGGACAGAGGCCTGGCCACAATAATGGACTGGATGAGGAGTAATAAACATAATCTAGATAAAATGGAGTATTGCTAAGGAGGTGGTTCTCTAGATTGGAAGAGGGTTGCATTCCTGTAAAATAAAGGTTATATAGCTACATCACTTCTACTACAAGCTCAAGTGGCATGGTATATCTTTAATCAGGTACAGCTGATTATTATACATAAATAATATTCATTGACAAAGCTGTCAAGGAACAAACATTAGATCAGACCCCTAATTCAATTGCACATCCCTGAGCTCTTTATTTAAGAATGAAATAGTTGCATACTTTTCCAAAAAAGAGGAAGGAAACAGAGAGAGGATAAGGGGAACAGTGTACTCTGTAGAATTCAAAGATATAGCCATGTTAGTCTGTGGAATCAGTATGTAGAGAGATCTTGTAGCACCTTTGAGACTAACTGAAAGAAAGAAGTTGGCAGGATGAGCTTTCATTCATTCTACTTCCTCAGTGCATCTGAGGAAGTAGACTGAAGTCTCTGAATCTTATGCTGTCAACTTCTTTCTTTCAGTTAGTCTCAAAGATACTACAAGATCTCTCTACACAGTATACTGACTCTGTAGTAGGGAAACTGGTAAATGATGGCAGAAGTTTTCTACAGAATTCTGAAATTGGAGCCGTTTGCTCCCAAATGAATAACAGACATGTCTTGTAGCGTCCTTGAATACCTGGGATTAATTATTGACATGCTGTGATAACCAGCCCTCTCCATATGGCTACAGTTTTCCTCTCTTGCCCTTTCAGATATGACTAGACATCCCAATATCTTCTTTGAGTAAAAGAAATTTAATGGTGTGAAGATTTGGATGGGGCCCATATCACTGGGGGGGGGGGATGTAATCTTCTCATCACCCCATCTCATTGTCCTGCTTTAAATCTCCCACCCACCCACCCCCACACACATAGGAATTGCTATTAGCCAGGAACACCATAATAGACATAATACAATATGAATATCTGTCTTCTTCCTTCTCCTTTGTGGCTAACGGCAACTTTCAGAGGGGATTAAAATAACATAAGCAGCATAGTGGGACCATTATGGCTAACACAGACACACAGAGAGACACACAACACTGCTTTTGAGCAACAACTTCAAAAGAGAAGACAACATTGGTAGATCTGTTCATGTAACATCTCCCATATCTAATTTGGCTCAAAGCCCAGTTGAAAGGATTGATGGGAAATGTCAGCCCTTCTTTCTATAGCAGATAATTGCCAGATGGTACAATTTTTCCAATATTTATAATTCACAAGAAGAATAGGACAACAGGATATTTTCACTGAGTTCTTCTATAACATTCCTTGTTTAGCTCACTCTTCCTCAACCTGGTACCCTCTAGATGTATTGGACCATCCTTCCTTGACAACAGGCTGGCTTATGAATGTGTTGGAATTATATACAGGGATGGGGAAATCTGTCAATTTTGCTTTCTCCCACACTGAAACTTTTTAAACCTTAAAAAATGACACACACACACCCCAATATGAAGCAATTTACAAATGTTGGTAAAATTCTTCCAGATCTAACAGAATTGAAGATTTTCCCCACATGCACTGGTTACACTGCTATTCTTGGCACAAAAAGGTCCATATTGAACCTGCTTGATTTGTAGGTGTTAAAGATGACCCTTTCAGAAAAAAAGGGGGGGCAGAAACCCTAATTCAGAAAGGTTCAGTTCATAGGGATTTAAAGACAGACTTTTGAAGAGTTAAACACTCAAAGTCCTAAACTTGAATGAGTTAAATTGTCAGTTTCAAAAAATCTCAAGTTGTTTCCATCTTGACTATATAAAGAAATTCAATTAATTTGATAAATTCTTACGAAAGACATACTGAAAGTAAACTCTTACCCACCGCTAGTTGTCTGAAGAGAATAAGGTCCTGGCAGACTGTCCAGTATGTGGAATACATGATGGTGCCCAGGATTATGGATAGTAAGGCAGCTTCTATGCTTTCCTTTTCTGAAATCCATGGAGTCTGGATACTGAAAGTTTAATTTGTAAGTCCTGATGAGAAAAGAAATCATACCAGAAGCATAGGTTAAAAGAACTGTGTTGCTTTTATTTGAATGACATGTGTTGAGCAACTCCATTTAATGTTTAATGTGTGTTATTTAATGACAACACCAGGGCCTGCCTCCTCTAATATTGCCAGGGACCAGAGCTAGGTTTCAGGTTTTGGCCCAGGTATCATTTTTACACAGACTCCCAGTTTGCTCCCTTCACATCAGGAAAAGGAAAAGGAAAATCTGAACTGGTAAAAATCTGAATGGGTAGTTTCATTTCTCCTGTGCATTTTGTTTGTTTTAAACAAAAATTGTGCTGAAATGTATTGAATTACTCTTTTTTGGGGGGGGGAGGGGGCTGCAGGAAACTATCTCTCAGCCTAGACACCCTAAAGGCATAAGATCTATCTAATCTGGGATCACCCCTGGTTAGTACTTGGTTAGTACTTGTAGGCTATGTTTCAGAGGAAGGAACTGGCAAAACCACTTCTGACTATTCCTTGCTTATGAAATTAATGGGATCGCCATAAGTTGACAGGTGACTTGAAGGCACATACACATACCAAATGCAGATAGGAACCTAAATATTCTGAAGTCACTAAATCCCTTCTGATCTTGGAAGCTAAGCAGGTTTAGCCATGGGGCGTTTTCACACGGGGCTTAAGGCAGATGCTATCCTACCTCCGTCCGGCCCCAGTCCGGCTCCTTTGCAAAGTTTTCACACGACGTCACAGCAAGCCCCGCCCCATCCAGTGCCATCCCCGGCGCTAGCCTGCGTCAGTCCGGGTCCTTGCTCCGAGTGTTCACACTTACGTCGCAGCAAGCCCCGCCCCGCCCCATCCAGCGCCATCCCCGGTGCTGGGCGGCATCAGCCCCGGTCTTTGCAATTCCTTTTACAAAAAGGAATTAAGTTGCCGCTGCCGGAGCCATTCCGGAATAATGCTGCTTTCACAGGTCTGAAGCTGCAGGATCCATTCTGGAATGGCTCCAGGTGGCTTTGAGACCCCAAGTGTGAAAATGTCCATGGTTAGTACTTTGATGGGAGATCGCGAACCAATATCAGCTGCTGTAAGCTACATTTTTATAAGCAATATTAGCAAAACCACCTTTGACTATTCCTTCCCTAAGAAAACCCTATGAAATTCAAGGGATCATCTTCAGTTGACATGCACACACTCAAAGAAGCAATGGGGACTTTGTGTCTGCTGCATCTAACTGATTCTGGGTTACTTGTCATGCAAACTTTTCACACAAAAACGGAAACTCAGAAGTAGGCTTTTTGTAATACAGTACTCCCCCGATGTATTTCTGCGTTAATCTGGGGAACTTCTCTTGGGAAACAGTACTGATTCATCTCTGTGTTGCTGGCGTCAGATCTCCCTCTCACCTCTGTTACATGATCTAAGAAAAGGAGGCATTTGTTTGAAACTACCACCATGCTATGCTATGCAATTAGATGATTTGCAGAACACAGAACAAGAAGGCTTGACAATTTAATTAGTTCTTTTTCAGCTATGGCAAGTTCACAGTGTATTTTTCCATTCTTTTTCTCAGTGGGTGGGGTCCATTTTTCATATGAATACCATATATCAGTTTTCACATAAGAATTGGTCCTCCAGCAAAATATAATGAGAGCTTTGTTTTAGCTCCCAACTGTACTCCTTTACCTTGTAATAAAATCCTGACTGAGTGATTGACCTTTTCTTTCAGTTGACCAGCATTTTGGTTCTTAAGAAGCTAACAGCTCTATGCTAGGTTTTTTCACTGTGCTAACTACATGCAACATTACAAAACATTGATAGGAGCAGTGCATCTTCCTTCCAAAGGCAGCATGTGAAGAACTCCTGTTGTTTGTTGTTATTGTTAATAAGACTGATTCTAGGAAGAGAAGCACTAGTCTACAAGGATGGATAGATTGGTATGAGAAAGAGATGGATGAGGCCTGGGAGGCGGGGAGGCGGAGTTGCAGTGGTCTATCAGGATTCCATCTTGATACCAGGTGCCCTGTCCCACAATCTACTGGATATGAGTGTGTTTACTTAAAGGTGGGTGGTTGGGACAGAATAGGGATTCTGTTGGTGTACCAACCATCCCGCTGCACAACAGTCTCCCTTCCTGAGCTGACAGAGTTGATCTCTGCAGTGGTGTTGGAGTCCCCTTGGCTTGTTGTGCTGGGAGACTTCAATATCCATGCAGAGACTACACTGTCAGGAGCAGCTCAGGACTTCATGTCTGCCATGATAACCATGGGCCTGTCCCAAGTAATATCTGGGGCCACCCATGTAGCTGGTTTTCGGTTTGGGGCAGGATGACAGTGATCTGGGAGTGGAGGAACTCTCTGTAGTTCC